>OZ024825.1:71773344-72973344 GCA_964016985.1 Anodontia alba
ATATTGTCAACTTGCACAGAAATGAATTCATCCTTGTCGTAACATTTTATTAAAATTCTCCGTTTGATTACAACTAGTCTCCGACTGGTAGCCAATCACTCTTAACTAGTTGCAATCCTACGGCGACAAGTCACCGATCAATCGCCGACGGCATGCAAAAGCTATCGCCGATTGTACGGCGTCTGGTCGGTGACTGATCGGTGATTATATTTGTAGAAAAAAAAGTAGTTGAAACAGTCGCAGAGGTCGCGAGTCAGTTGCAAACGTAAACAGCCGCAAAGCGTCGCATCGCAGTCGCAAGCTGTGGGACTGTGGCTTAAGACATTATGCGGCTGAAACACTGGTCTGAAAAGGCACGTGCAAGAGAAAAACATTTAATTTTGGGCAGTAAATGTACGAAGCTGTCAATATTTGTTTCTTTTTAGCAGCACATGCACTCCTACTTTCAACACTTTTCTGCACCTGTGTAACAATACAATTTGGTGCGTAAAACGCAACAACCAGGGATATTTGCATATGTTGGCAAGTCATCACAATAGCTCATCCTCAGCCTTTGGCTCAAGTGAGTTAGAAAAAGGGGGCTAAATAGCAGAATATAGCATGTCATGACAGAGAGAGAGAGAGAGAGAGAGAGAGAGAGAGAGAAAGAGAGAGAGAGTCATAAATTGAATTCCGCCTTTAGCGGGATTCGAACCTGGGACAACGTGATCAGAAGCGATTGATCGAGACAGAGAGAGGGTCGACCAACATAAAAGGAGCCGAAACAGCTGTTGTGCTAGTATCTTTTGTTCACGGGCTGATGACGGCGCTCTTATTTGCCTATCGGACATCTTTTCCTGTCTGCAAAGTATGACTCGACGGCCATGGATATATGGCTAAATACATTTTCAGTGTCGCCCGAGACAGTCCAGATGGTCTGATTTTATTCCGAACACAATACAGCTGCCCTAGAAAGATTAGAATCTAACTCCGTCCTTGCACGGACAGATCAATACCTTACCAACTTTGCAAGGCACGCCAAGCTAAACTTATGCAGAAACGTGATATATGCTGTATAATAGGAAAAAGAACAGACCGTGTCATTCACATTTACTATTATTCAAAATTAAATGTTTTTTCTTTTTTTTTCTATCTCTTGCACACGCCTTTTCTCGCCACATAAAGTCTTACTCAACCGCACTTTTTCTAATCGGATGATCAATGTGGTGACGTCACATAACATTTTCCTCAGCAACCTTAGAAATATTACCGTAATTACCCTACGTATTAGATACATTTTCTTCTGTACCGTACTTATCCTGTAAATTGAATGCCAACTTGATTTTAAAGTTTGGCTGATTGGCAGAAGTTGATTTGATTGTGTTGAGGTTTTATGGCCCAGTCAACCCTATGGGTCATGTCGAGCGCGGTCAGTTTACCCAACCACATTTTTCTGGGCAGGCTTAGTCCTCTAAGCGGTTAACCAGTATTGTGCACATTCTTTCGCCAGAAACTGATAAATGCCCTCTTTGAATCAGCGGAAGGGAGAGAAAGACCGTAGAAACTGTTTCGGACGTGGTGGGTGTCGAACCCGCAACCCCCTGATCTCCAGTCGGACGCGCATCCTACTTAGCTACCGATCAAGCTACACTATAATATACATGAGCTGCTTATCTGGGTATGTATCATTTGCTCAGGTGTGTTTGTCTGAACACTGAAGGAAAATGGGGTATCCTACAGTTTTAATATTCCAAGAATGAAACTGGTAGTATATACTAACAGAAGACGACCTTTTTTTCTGTAAAAAACATATTTAAGCATATAACAAGCTTCGGGGTTTTGCTTTCTGACCGCGGCGCAAGGCTGTATTAAACACGTTATATACTAAGAAACCATGTAATCAGAACCAATTTTAGACTGAAACTTGACTTTTCCCATTATATTCGTTTCGTTTGTACCTGCCAAAATTTGCGCCTATTGTGATTTAGGTGCGAATTTGTACCGCGGCGCAAAACGAAGGTAGATGCTTATCTGGTTCTCGGATACCACATTGTTTATGTTTAACCAATTCTCGGCGTACTGTAGGTTGTTTTCTTGTTCTCGGCGTTGAATATGTATTTTTAATGAAAAGTCTAAATTATTCAATAACGTTAACATTAAGGAACATTCACGCGACTATTTAACTTAAGATCTTTGATGACTTCCGGGACGATTTGTATGTTGATGTGTGGTTTGATGAAAAACTAATTGACGTATATTTGCCGTATGTACCAATATGTCCCAGACTCCCTTATTCGATTTTTTTGTATGCAGACTGTAAAATGGCACTAGTGTTTTAGGACTACACGTGCGCGTACTAGCAATATTCGAGGGGCGTTCAAGAATTATACGGAAAAGAGCACAGTACATGCAAAACATGTCTTATGAAGATTTTCATCTTTTTACAAATACTTTCTAATATTAGAACCTACACCTGCTACATCATTATCGTTTCTGGACTGAATATGGTGCTCATTCTGAAGAAAAAAAAACACACAAAAAAAACGGGGTAGTGCCGCTTTAATGATCTTTAATGACCAAATCAGAAAAGCTGCCGGTTTCTATTCGGTTCGTAAGATTTTAATATCATGCAAATTTGTTTCTAACCTAGCCTTGTTATGAAAATTTATTTGCACATTTGAGCAAAGTTAAGAAACATGGGACCTAAGATTTCTGTGGTTTAAGAGCCTTTAAACGCGCATTCTCAGCCACCAGGTGGGGTTAGGTTATTAAAGTTCTAAAATGAACAGCACGATGGAATGAAAATCAGAATCGTCGCTTATGAACGGTGTTCGTTAGGTGGTAATCATCAGACAACATGGCAAAGGTGGTCCTGTATCGCTCACTCGATAACTAGACAAGTTTTAAATCATTTGGGCTTTCGGTTCAGGAGTTCATTATAGATTTCCAAGGTTGCGCCTGCGGTAGCCATCTTGGATCTCTGGTCGAAACGATATAGCTATTTTTGCTTTACAAATCACCCAAACAGTCCCTCTCAAGTTTTCAGTCAATTTGCCGTTTGGTTCAGGAGTAACGGTTAAAAATATATTTGCAAGATGGCAGTTATCTTGGATTTCTGATCGAAATTATTTTAGTTATATTTTCTGTATTTAATATACACGTCACCCCGATACTTCCTACAAAGTTTCGAGTCAACTGGCCTTTTGGTTCAGAAGAAAAAAATAAAAACAGAATAGACTTTCAAGATTGCAACCTTCTTGGATTTCCGATCGGAACCTGTTTTGCTATATTTGATCGACAAGTAACCTTGATGCTTCCAACCAAGTTTTGCGTCAACTTGTCTTTCCATTTAGGAGTAGAAGTTCCAAATACATTTCCAAAATGGCGGCGGTGGCGGCCATGTTGGATTTCCGATGGGAACAATTTCAGCTATTTTTGATCTACAAGTCACACAGATAGTTCCTATCAAGTTTCGAGTAATTGGCTTTTCGGTTCAGGAGAAGAAATTCCAAACAGATTTTCAAATGGTGGCCATGGTGGTCATCTTGGATTTCAGATTGGAATGACGTTAGTCATTTTTTTTCTACAGGTCTCTCTGATAGTTACTGCTAAATGTCTAGTAAATTGGTGTTTCGTTTTAAGAGAATACATTTTAAATACATTTTCAAAATGGCGGCTGTGACAGCAATCTTTGGGTTTTTATCGAAACAATTACGGTTATTTTGATCAACAAGTCAAGTCACACGATAATTCCTATCAAGTTCATCTCAATTAGCCTTTTGGTTCAGGAGAATATGTTGAAAATAAATTTTCAAAACGGCGGTTGTGGCGGCTATTTTGGATTCTCGATTGCAACGAGTTTAGCCGTGTTAGGTCTACAAGTCAGCCCGACACTGCGTACTAAATTTCGAGTCAGTTTGCACTTTGATTCAGTAGTAGAAATTCCAAATAGATTTTCAAGATGCAGCCATCTTGGATTTCCTATTGAAACAATTTTAGCTAGTTTTGATCTACAAAGAACTCCAACACTTCCTAATAAATTTCGAGTTAATTGGCCTTTTGGTTCCAAAGAAGAATTCAAAATAGATTTTCAAGACGGATTCTGTGGCGGCCCTCTTAGAATTACAATTGGAAAAATACTTTTGATTTACAAGTCACCACGATACTTCCTACCAAGGTTCGAGTCAACTGACTTTTCGGTTTAGGAGAAATTCAAAATTGATTTTCAAGATGGCCGCCACCCTAAATTTATGCAGCTTAACGGAAAAAGGGAAAAGTCAAATTTCATTTTTCGACCTGGTCCAAGAGCCGACGTCGCCGTTTCCATACGACGTTGTTATTGCTCTGTGTGTGTGTGCGTGTGTGTGTGTGCGTGTGTGTGTGTGTATGTGTGTGTGTTTGGCACTGTCTGTCTCGAAATGTCTGTCTCCTTCTCTTTCTGAAGCGTTGGGGTGACCGAGTGGTTTGCGCTCACGACATCGGATCACGAGTTCCCGGGTTCGAATCCCGTTAGAAGCTGAATTCAGCTCATAAGAGTACGACCCTTCATTACCCATAGCCTTTCATTATCACCTTTCCATATTCTCGATATGGCTAAATAATGTTGAAAGGGACGCAAAATACCAAAACAACCATAATTTGTCTCCCCTATCCATCTATCTATCTGCCTGTCTGTCCGTCCGTCTATCCGTCTTCCCGCCCGTCCCTGCGTCCGTTGATTCTTACATCCATCTATGGAATCAAAACGGTCTATTATCAAATACATGTATATGCCGATTGTTTGTGTTGAGGTTTTACGGCCCAGTCAACCCAATGGGGTCATGTCGAGCGCGGTCAGTTTACCTAACCACACGTTTACTGGGCAGGCTTAGTCCTCTATGCGGTTAACCAGTATTGTGCGCATTCTTTCGCCAGAAACTGACAACTGCCCTTCTTGAATCAGCGGAAGGGAGAGAATGATCGTAGAAAATGTTTCATGATCAATCTCCACGAAAGAATGTTGCCGACCTCGGCGGGGGTTGAACCCGCGACCTCCTGATCTCCAGTCGGACGGCGCATCCAACTGAGCCACCGAGGCCGGTTATATGCCGATAGTTGATGGATTGTGTTGGGTTAAGGATAATCTGCCGGCTGCCCAAACATGGCGGCGAAATTTGTCACCTGTACACTTCATCATAAAATATCAACAAAAATCACAAACGAAATGCGTGTTTCACAAACTCAACTGATAACTTAAACCTCAAGGCATATCAAGTCGTTATCAAGAGACAAAAATGCATTTCATAAGTATGAAAAAACATTCTAAGTTGTGCAAATTCGGGACAAAAATGTTCCCTTTTCTTTTTCATAAATTCATAAAATACTAACGTCAGTTTATTTCACAATGTTCCGTCTAGAGCAGTCGGAAGTTTGTTTGTGCTGTGGTTTTACGGCCAAGTCAGTCCAATGGGGTCATGTCGAGCGCGGTCAGTTTACCTAACCACACGTTTACTGGGCAGGCTTAGTCCTCTAAACGGTTAACCAGTATTGTGCACATTCTTTCGCCAGAAGCTGACAACTGCCCTTCTTGAATCAGCGGAAGGGAGAGAATGACCGTAGAAAACATTTCATGATCAATCTCCACGAAAGAATGTTGCTGACCTCGGCGGGGGTTGAACCCGCGACCTCCTGGTCTCCAGTCGGACGGCGCATCCAACTGAGCCACAGAGGCCGGCCAGTCGGAAGTTAAAATATCCAAAAGCTTTCAAATAGAAACACAATATGCCTATGTCTGCAGGTACCCAAACTGATACACAAAACTAAAATCTTGTCCTTTAATGTATATAACGGACTGGATACCGGTTTATATTGTATCTGCACGTGCAAGGAGGACAGCCAAGTACATTATATATGTACGGTCAATGTACATTATTTAGAGCTGTTTGAGTAGCCTTCTTGGTAGCCAAAGTGTGTCTTTATTTGAATGAATTTGGATATTTTATTTTCCGGTTGCCCTAGATGGAACATTGTAAAACAAAATACCATTTGTACTTTGTGTATTGGAAAAGAAAAAGGAAATGTTTTGTCTCAAAATTACGCAAGTTTGTTTGTTTGTGTTGAGGTTTTACGGCCCAGTCAACCCACTGGGGTTATTTCAAGCGCGGTCATTTTACCTAACCGCACGTTTACTGGGCAGGCTTAGTCCTCTAAGCGGTTAACCAGTACTGTGCACATTCTTTCGCCAGAAACTGACAACTGCCCTTCTTGAATCAGCGGAAGGGAGAGAATGACCGTAGAAAATATTTCATGATCAATCTCCACGAAAGAATGTTGCCGACCTCGGCGGGGGTTGAACCCGCGACCTCCTGATCTCCAGTCGGACGGCGCATCCAACTGAGCCACCGAGGCCGGCTACACAAGTTAGAACGTAAGTTTTTTTTTATACTTATAAAAGGCGTTTTTATCTGTTAATAACCACTTGATATACCCTGACATTTAAGTTATCAATTCAATTTGTGAGACACGCATTTCATATGTGATTTTAGTTGATATTTTATAATGACGTGTACAGGCGGAAATTTTCGCCGCCATGTTTGGGCAGCCGGCAGATTATCTGTAACGACACGTCAACCCTTCTTGATCATTTTGTGTCGTCTTCCGGAGAAAGGGAGAAATGAGAGAAGAGATAGTAGAGGAGATGAAGGAGAGGGACAGAGGGTAAAGAGGAACAGGAATGAAAGGAAAGACGCAAAAGAAATAAAAAAAACATCCCCCCTCCACCCTTACCCGAGAGGGTGGACAGGGGAGGCGGGGATACGGGGATAATAGGGGCGGGGGACGGGGTAAATGGGGCGAGGAACGGGGGTAAAGGGGGCGGGGGACGGAGGGAGAGAGGACGGGTGACGGGGGAAGAGGGGGCGGGGTAGGGAAATTTTAGGGGCGGGGGTTATACCAAAATTTGTTGTATTTTACCGATTTTACTCTATTTTTATTATTGCAATGCAATAACTGGGTATCAGAAGTATCTAATAGACGTATTAAAATAAATTCAGGTATGTTTACAATGAATCTGGCGTTGATTTCACTTCACCGACTAGAAGTGTTCCGCCAACCGTGGTTTACATTGATTTCGTTTACGTCCGATTTCGGTTTATCTCTAGTTGATTACTTCCCTTTGATTCCGAAAGTTCACAAGAAAGCCGTTGTCGGTGGCAATGCACATTTTTAGAAATAATTATCCGTCTGCCGTAGACAATCATTTTATTTGCTCATTGTTGGATAAGGACTTTTGCGCTGTTCAAAACACACACACACACACACACACACACACACACACACACACACACACACACACACACACACTTCAAGATCCAACATGGATTTTCTGATAGGTATTCCAAACACCATCCGGTGGGGTGATGGGGTGAGGCAAAGGTATCGTGTAACCGATATTGGCTTATAGCTGGGCAAGGCCTGCTATCCTTGCAGCAGGTAGAGGTAGAGGGGAATGCTTTTATTTCTTCTGTTTCTTCACTTTCATTCATTTTCCTTTCTCACCTGTCCCTCTCTTTCATCTCCTTTACTATCTCCTATTTCTCTTCTCCCTTTCTCTGGGAGACGACACAAAATGACCAATAAGGGTTGACCTGTCGTTAAACCCGAACTCAGTCAAATCAGTCACATGTTGCCCGGTGAAAAAACGCGGACCATTCACGGACTTACGGACCAATAAAAATTCCGTGTCCGTAATTTAAATAACGGTCCGTTTTGTCAAGTCCGTGAATAACAGGTCTATGGTTTGTCGTCCATCAATTGAAGGCCCGTGGTTTGTCAAGAGATCCGTGAATAACTGGTCCGTATTTTGTTATGCAGTCCGTGTATTGCCAATAGGTCCGTAAGTCCATGAGTCCGTGTCCGTGTTTTGTCAGCCTCCACACACTAACACGTCAGACATTTAACTCAGTTTTTGAGAAAACTTCAAAAAAAAAAAAAAAAAAAAAAAAAAAAACAGATTGTTGTTCTCACTGACCCCCAAATGTGGGACCATGCTTATCAAAAAATATTAAAAGAAGATGCAGATTTTAATGGTATTCTTGAGTTTTGATTTTAGTGATTAATACGACTGTTTTTGTGCCAATTAGGATCAGTTTGGGCTCAGACCTAGGCCCACCACATTATTTTTCTTGACCAGTTTAAGACCGGATCAAGGCCCACCACCTTGTGATAGTTACGCAGACTTTTGAAACGGAGGGTGCAAATATTTAGCTATTCCATAAACAGGGTGCAAATGCTAAGGAAATACCGATTTGGGGGCAAAAATTAGGGGTGTAGTTTGGGGTCAAAATCTGCATGAATGTATATTGCATAGTCATGTTCAAATTTAATTATAGCGTTGGGGATATTAAAAATTCTGATTTAGCGGAGGGAATAGTTTGCTTGGGGGAGGAAAGTGGTGGTAAAGGGGGAGGGAAGTGGGGGGAAAGGGGGAGGGAAGTGGGGGTAAGGGGGGGAATGCCTACCCCCTGTCCACCCCCTCTTACCTGCTATAAGGATAGCATACCTTGCCCAAATGTAAGCTGATATCTGTTGGACGTCCCAGTGATATAAGATACACGACATCTTCGCCACACCCGACCACCCC
Organism: Anodontia alba; assembly: GCA_964016985.1. Classification (NCBI taxonomy): domain Eukaryota; kingdom Metazoa; phylum Mollusca; class Bivalvia; order Lucinida; family Lucinidae; genus Anodontia; species Anodontia alba. The sequence goes on from OZ024825.1 coordinate 71,781,944, forward strand.
AATGCCGATAGTTACATGTATGTGTTACCGTGAACACATTCACGAATCTGGTAAACTCGAATAATGTACCTTACACCGTGTCTGTTTGTAAATAAAAATATTGATTAGATAAGTAAAATAATTGAGCTAATGAGAACAAATGTACTAACCGTTTTAATGTTTCTGTCATAGCTGAGAATATCAATCAGACGATGGCCACGCCACGTTGCTGTGACATGTATGTGACTATATACGAGGGGCGATTCATAAGTTCCTGGTTAATGGTAAAATGGGTCAGTTTTAAAACATCAAAGGCATTCATTTTTCATTCACACTATTGGATCCCTTCTGTGTAGTGTAGTGGAACGCAGCATTCCTAACGTCGTATGATAGCGCAACATTTTTGCATATTTGGGAAGACGTTTCCAAAGCATAAGAATAGGATGGATGTTTGATAAGTTTGCACCCACCTTTCTAGAAAGCAGTCGTGACAGCAGTCAGTATGTGTGCATTATCTTGGTGAAAGAGCATACTTCTTGTCAATATTTTATATCGAATCTGCTTGACTGTCTTCCGTAGCGTTCTCATAGGAACAGCAGTCTATCCGTATGTAGTCTCTATCTATATACAGCACTTGCATCACATCCCAGAAGAATAGAAGTCATGCAAACATCATCGCATTGCAAAATAATTAAAACAAAATAGATAAAAAATAAAAGTAAAAAAAATAAAATAAAATAAATAAATAAATAAAAGGAGTATTGCTTTGCCCTCGTTGGCAGTGGTTTCATCCGCGCTCATAAATCGCTGGAGAAGTCTGTAAGGATCCGCCATAAAACGGCTATATTATCCCTTAATATATTGAATGCGTTTCTTATTAGGTCCAAGGAGCTTTTGAACATAACAAGGTGAGTCGTATAGGACGCCCTATACTACTAAGGTGACACTTTAAACTTTTGAAAAGCGTTACACATACCTCGGAGACACATACCTATCATACAGGCAATAGAACACTGATTTTGCTATGATGATGTAATGATTCTTGCAACGGTCTCCTCTTTGGTGACGGAGTTCGTCTACCAAATTGTTCTTGTCAGGTTTAAATTGAGCAACCAACGTCTTCACCATAATGTATAAAGAGACACAAATTCTTCTAGTCATGTTGAAATTGAGCAGCCGACGTCTTCACCATAATGTAGAAAGAGACATTCTCTCCTAGCTTGCACATCGTGTTTTCCTGATTTCCTCCGAGGCAGAAGTAATTCCAGTTTTAACTTGCTAATTTCAAATTCAAGAGTTGAACTGTACTAACATTCAGTACGTCTGCTTATAGAGATCACGAAGTTATTAATCACCCCTCAGTTAACAATACAGTACCTATGCAATATATGACAGCGTAAATATGTCATGGCTTTTTTCCAAATATATATGGTATGTGTACGTAACACACGCAGCACTTCAGTTTGAAAGAGTAATTCTTCTTTAGATTGGAATCGTTGAAGATTTACGCTTATTTTTCAATATAGGTCAGCTAGCCACAATGGCGGAGGAGGCTGATGCTCATTCATATTTCATATTTGTGCGTTTTGCTAATGGGTTCTTACATTTGTAAGAAAGTTATGACCTCTTGGTGCCGGATTGTTTCACCATTCAGGGCTGGCGCGCGGCCGAGGAGTTATATGTGGCGCTCCCGATTTCAGGTTCACAAGATCTATGGTTAGGATCTCTCTCTCTCTCTCTCTCTCTCTCTCTCTCTCTCTCTCTCTCTCTCTCTCTCTTTGATTTTGTTTTGAACAGCGGGAATATCTATTTTTACTTTATGTGTCGGACACAAAGAGAGCATTACATTACACTGACATTCGGCAAGGGGAGTTATTTCAAAACCAACTTAGCTGGAGATGTCTTCCTTGTTTGCGACATATCGTCTTGATATTTTTAAGCCATCTGTGATGTTTCGTTACTATATTCCATACGTTTCGGGAGTTATGTGCCATACACAAATTTTCAGCATTACACGACATGGGTTTCAGGCAAGGGGGGATAAATCCAAAACCAAAGTCGCCAGCATTACACTATATGGATTTCGGCAAGAGGTGATAATTCGAAACCGAATAAGATGAGGTTGTCTTCATTGTTTGCTATTCATTGTAGTCAGCTGTAAAGTTTCATAAATATATTCCATACGATATTCCATACGGTTTAGGAGTTATGACCCGGGCACAATTTTTAGCACTCAAGCACTAACAGGGGTAAGGAGTTATGGCCTGGACACAATTCAAACACCAGTGTTTTCTTCCTAGCTTGCGACACATCGCCTCGATATGATTTAGCCATCTCTGAAGTTTCATTAATATATTCCATACGTTTAGGAGCCTGACACAAATGCACGAACGAACGGACGTAAAGACGGACGGACAGCGGTAAAACAATACCCTTTCACCAGTCTTTGATTGGCGGGGCGTAATATAGTGAATGGATAATGGGCGAACTCTTTTCTCCAGACGGCGGTCAACCGTCTGTTACAAATAAAAATAATGCTGGGCTAAAAACAACATGACCAATCAAGCAGTGTGGCGGTTTTCGTCATTAACGGACGAATTACTTGGCCGCCATGTTTAGCTTATCAACTAAAAGCGGTGCAGTCTGGACAGGCCGGTTCATCGCCGGTCGACACGGCTAGAGCAAACTGTGCGTTAGTCGGTTAACCGTGGCGACCCGGAGCAGCGCGGCTGCGAGAAAGAAGTGCGCACTCTGTGTTTGAGTGGTTTATGCACCAGACATCATATACCATGTGCGTGAAACGCTCGCTTGTGCACATGTGCTGTAAGTGATAGCCTGCGTGCAAAGAGTATCGGGTTTCGTATATTCCTCCACAACTCAGACTCCTAACGCATCCACTATGAAGTCAAAATGTTGTGTGTGTGTGTGTGTGTGTGTGTGTGTGTGTGTGTGTGTGTGTGTGTGTGTGTGTGTGTGTGTTTTGTTTACTTCGGTGGCAATAATTGGCTGCCGTATTAACTAGTAGAATGATAATACATATACATGTGTATCTACCGTGACTGTAGTAAACCGGTTCTAGCAGGTTGCATTTCATACATTTATACTCATGTAGGAATGATGAGACCATTATCTTTATTATCATTATTCTCATTGATTTCACGTAAGATTCCCACCCGCTAATATAAGATAATAATAATGATAAAAAAATGGATATGGATATCAGATTCACAGTCAAATCCATTAAACAAAAGTTGGTATAAAATATATATTACACCTAAGTCAGACACAATCACATCTTCTCAGCAACAGTAACAACACGCATATGCACGTACAAGGATGCACGCTCAGCACATACACATGAAGACGCACATACCCTGTGAAACGCAGAGAGAGAGAGAGAGAGAGAGAGAGAGAGAGAGAGAGTAACACAAATATGTAAAAATATGCCTTCAGGACATAAATGTATGCGGAAAACCCCTGCTGAGTCGCACCGTGACATGTATATGGACTATGTCATGCAAAAAATTAATCAACGTAGTCTGATCAGGACCATCGCTGTCCGCTTAAAGGGTCATTTGATGCTGCAGATTATACTGATAAATAACAAAGGCCCCAGTCATATGCAAATGGTCTGGCTAAGTTATCTCGGAAAAAGCACAGAATATACATTTTCCTGTGACACGGCTTTAATGTATCAATGAGCAAAGCCGAGTTGGCAACATTCTTTCCTGGAGATTGATCATGAAATATTTTCTACGGTCTATCACTACCTTCCGCTGATTTAAGATGGGCAGTTGTCAGTTTCTGGCGAAAGAATGTGCACAATACTAATTAACCGCTTAGAGGACTAAGCCTGCCCAGAAAAAAGTGTGGTTAGGTAAACTGACCGTGCTCGACACTACCCCATCGGGTTGACTGGGCCGTAAAACCTCAACACAAACAAGTTTTATATAGCGGCTGTTGTTTTACACATCTATCCTTACCCACACTATTCAATATACACTCAATAGAGTACCATTTCCCTCCTAATCTAAAGCTTTGTCCGCGCTAGGTAAATTTATTCTACCGTACGGTAGTTACCGTAACTTACGGTAAATTCTCGGACATCTCTAATAAAACAGGAACCACCTGTTTGCCGTGGGTGGCGTCTCGTATGCTGGGAGAGGGGAACCTGATGATTGAGGAAAGCCCAGGGATCTCCAGCTTTTCAACACATCATTTTGGCCCTTATTTCAGATAGAAGAGCGGTCTGGGTTAGATCCGGCCTGGATCAATCGGCTCAGTCGTGCCAAGCTCTAGAAGCGCACAACTTGTTCTTAGCTTCTTTCTCTCTTTCATACGTATCTTTATGGTACCAAACCGGGCTTATTTTTCTCATGTTCCTCTAACTTTAAGTGAGTTTCAATGGGCGGCGGCTGAAGGGTCAATTGGTGGGCTTGTATTGGGGCTTTGGCGGAAACCTCTGTGAGTGGAGGCTGTGGATAGGGGGATGAACTCAACTGTTCATAAATTTTTCTATGGAAATTTAGATGAATAGGTGGGAAATCATCTAAGCATGAGGCCGAGCTGAAGACTCTGATCTTGACACCGAGTATAATAGCAATGTAGCCTTGACGTTAGAAATAGGAGATCCATTTCTGTTAAATGTCCCCTTGTAGGGCTCCATGGAGGGTGGGGCGCATAGCTATCGAATCAAAAATTTCATCATCATGGCCTCTCGAAAACGATTTCTGGCGTTCGACTCTTCGGAGGACGACACGCAACCGACTACTTTTACTTTCAAAGCAAATGAGAACTTCGCTAAATTTTTAGTGATTTCGAGTAAGGAAGACAAACCAATTACTTCACTGTCTCCTTTCATCATAGAAAAGCAAATAGAATCTTTAATAGGCACTCCAAAAAATGTAAAAAAATTAAAAAATGGAACTCTTTTGGTCGAAACTAACAGAAAATCTCAAACTGATAATCTCTTGAAAATTACAAAATTCTTCATCATTAATGTCTCTGTCACGGAACATAAAACACTCAATAGTTGCAAAGGTATTATCCGTGACAGGATGCTAAAACATGAAACTGAAGAAAATATCACAGAATATCTTAACACACAAGGAGTAACAGCTTGCAAACGTTTTAAAATTAAAAAAGATGGAAACTTTATAGAAACAAATACACTTTTACTAACTTTCAACACCACAACTTTACCGAAATCACTAAAAATCTTTTACCGAATTATACCGGTTGAAGTCTACATTCCAAATCCTCTGCGGTGTTTCAACTGTCAGAGGTTTGGACATCATGAAAACGGCTGTCCTGAATTACCTAGATCAGTATGTGAAAAATGTGGTATGGGTGACTTTGATCACTCAACAAATGCTTGTAAAAATGAAGCCAAGTGTGTGAACTGTCACAAAAACCATCAATCAAAATCAAATCAGTGTGAAATTTGGAAAAAAGAGAAAGAAATAATGAAAATTAAAGTTACACAAAAAATCACTTATTTGGAAGCCAAAAAGATTCAAGAAAATCAACCTGAAATCACCTTTGCAAAAGTTGTTCAATCCCTAAACACTAAACCTGAAACCAAAGAAAGTTCTACCCAGTTTAACGAAAAAGATTCTGTCATCAAAGCAAATTCAAAAGTTATTACTCCTACTGTAAAACCTAAACCTAAACCCACATCTACTCATCAGTCTAGACCACCAACAAAATCTCAAAACAGTTCACAAACACAGCCGACTAAAACAAGTGGATCACAACAGAGATCCAGGTCCAGGACAGCTGACCAGAAAGAAAAAAATGGAAAAGAAAAAGATAAAGATAAAGCACCAAATCCATATAGTAAAGGGGCGTCGGCCGATCCGATCAAGTTGGTCAATCGGTTCGATTCCCTTGAGACCATGGAGTTAGAGACTGACTCCTCCATGTTCTCGCAGTCTCAGAGAAAACAAAAGGATTAAGTTCCTTATCTTCAAATCATCTCTCCATTTATCATGGATAAAAAATCAATTATTCAGTGGAACTGTCGAGGACTAAAAGCAAATTATAACGAAATTTTAATTTTAACAACACTACTTTCTCCGACTGTCTTTTGTCTCCAGGAAACCTTTTTAAAAAATACAGATAATATTAATTTTAAAAATTATAGTTTATATAATCATATCGCAACTGAAAATCAGAAAGCCTCAGGAGGTTCATCTATCCTTGTAAAATCAAATGTTCCTCATAGACAGATAGATATAAATAGTAATTTACAAGCTGTTGCTGTAAATGTCACTCTGTCTAAATCCATAACAATTTGTTCTCTATATCTTCCTCCACACTGTAAATTTTCTAAACACGATTTAGAAAATCTTATAAACCAGTTACCTCGTCCTTATTTATTATTAGGTGATTTTAATAGTCACAGCAAACTATGGGGTTGTCTGGATACAAATGACAAAGGAGAAATAATAGAAAATTTTATTGCAGAAAATGATTTATGTTTATTTAACGATAAACAACCAACTTATCTTCATTCTCCTACAAGAAATTATTTTGCTTTAGATTTGTCTATATGCTCTCCAAATATTTACTTAGATTTTGATTGGTCAGTTTTAGATGACCTTCATGGGAGCGATCATTTTCCAATTAAAATTGAAGAAATTGAATCGACAAATGAAGACCATCATTCCCGATGGAATTTCAATAAAGCAAACTGGGAGAATTTTATGGAGCTATGTAATGAAAAATTAAATCCTGAAATGTTTAAAACAGCAGATGATATACAAGCTTTTACTGATACATTAATTCATGTAGCCGAAAAATGTATTCCAAAGTCCTCGACACGTTCAAAAAGAAAAAGACCTTGGTTTAATAAAGATGTTAAAAATTCAATAAATAAAAGAAAATCTGCCTTACGAAAGTTCAATAGGCAGCCAACAAAAGAAAATCTAATCCATGCCAAACAAATGCGAGCAAAAGCTCGCAAGACAATAAAAACGGCTAAAAGAACATCTTGGCAGCAATACGTCTCCAAACTTAATTCTAGAACTCCAGCAAAGAAAATATGGGACATGATTCGAAAAATTACTGGCAAAAATAAAAATAACAAGCATGTCCATATTAAATCAAATGGAAATATATGCTCAACGACTAAAGATATTTCCAATGCACTAGGAGAGAATTTTCAGAAAAACTCTTCTAGTGCAAATTATTCCGAAACCTTTCAAAACATAAAACAGGAACAAGAGAAAGAGCATCTAAATTTTACGTCACTAAATCATGAAAGATATAATGTACCATTCACAGCTTCAGAATTATCAGATGCTCTTAATAAATCTCACGATACAGCTGCTGGTCCTGATGACATCCATTATCAAATTCTTAAACATTTACCCGATAACGCTTTAAAAACTTTATTAAATATTTTAAATGATATTTGGATCACTGGAAAATTTCCAAAAGACTGGAGTAAAGCAACGATTATACCTATACCAAAACCAAATAAAGATCATACTGAAGCTACTAACTATAGACCTATTGCTTTGACAAGTTGTTTGTGTAAAACAATGGAGAGAATGATTAATGATAGACTGGTTTGGTTCTTAGAATCAAACCAGCTTATAACAAAATATCAAGCTGGATTCAGAAAAAATAACTGTACAAACGATCATTTGATTCGTTTGGAATCTTTTATTCGTGATGCCTTTGTTAAAAAAGAACATGTCGTAGCTGTATTTTTCGACTTAGAAAAAGCTTACGATACTACCTGGAAACATGGCATCATGAAAGATTTACATAAATTAGGCCTTAAAGGCCGATTACCACTTTTTATTCAAAACTTTTTATCAGATCGAACATTTAATGTTCAAATAGGTAATATGTTATCGGACATATTTAAACAAGAACAAGGTGTACCACAGGGAAGCATTTTATCACCTACCTTGTTTGGCATTAAAATTAACGATATTGTTAAATGTGTGAAAGACCTTGATTGTTCACTTTTTGTTGACGATTTTGGAATATTTATTAGATCGAAAAATATGGAAACCATTGAATTCAAACTACAACGATGTTTAAACAATATAGAAGATTGGGCAACAGAAAATGGTTTCAAATTTTCAAAAACAAAAACTCAGTGCGTTCATTTTTGTCAGATACGTCAGCTACATTTAGATCCTCATCTCACCATATACGGTAGTCCAATTCCAGTCGTCAGTGAAGCAAAATTCCTGGGTCTTTTGTTCGATAACAAATTATCTTTTATACCACACATCAAAGCTTTAAAAGCTAAATGTTTAAAAGCTCTTGATATTCTTAAAGTTCTCTCCAGTTCCGACTGGGGAGGAGATCGTACTGTTCTTTTAAATCTCTATAGATCTTTAATTAGATCTAAATTGGATTATGGATCCATAGTTTATGGATCCGCAAGAAAATCTTATTTGAAATCTTTGGATACTATCCATCACCAAGGTTTACGTCTGGCTCTAGGGGCTTTTCGTACTTCCCCCGTCGAAAGTTTATACGCTGAATCAAATGAACCATCATTGTATATAAGAAGAGAGAAATTGTCTCTTCAATATGTTACTAAATTAGCCGCCAATCCACGTAATTCAGCCTATGATTGTGTTTTTAATCCTAAATATGAAAGATTTTACAACAACAAACCAACGGCTATTAAACCCCTAGGCCTGAGAATACAACCGTTACTTGAAGAGGCCAATATCAATATTAAAAATGTTCAGCATTTTTCTTTTCCATCAAAAGAGCCATGGACGTTAAACCCTCCAAAGATTATTTTAGACCTTCATAAAAATAAAAAAACAGAAGTCGAGTCGCATATTTTTAAGAATGAATTTTTAGAAATCAAATCAAATTATAAACATTACCTGTCAATTTATACAGATGGTTCGAAACAAGATGAGAAAGTTGCTTGTTCTGTTATTAGTCCAAATTTTACTGACAGTATCAGATTACCTGATAATAGCTCCATTTTTACCGCCGAAGCCAAGGCAATAGATATTGCACTTTACCATATCAGAGATCAGTCTGAAAAACAGTTTATCATTTATTCAGATTCTCTTTCTGTATTAAAATCTCTTAAAGATTTACACCATACAAACCCATTAATTCAGCAAATTCTTAAAAAATATTATTATCTTTCCGCTTCAAAAGAAATTGTATTTTGTTGGCTTCCCAGCCACGTTAATATTCGTGGAAATGAATTAGCAGATTCAGAAGCCAAATCTGCATTATCCTTAGTAATAACCAATTTCAAAATTCCTCACTCCGACTTTAAATCAAACGTCTGTCAATACATCAACAACAAATGTCAGTCTGTTTGGGAAACACAAACTTATAATAAATTAAATGAAATCAAACCAAATTTTAACAGCAAATGCACATTTTCTAATCTCAGCAGAAAAGAACAAACAAAAATCACGAGATGTAGACTTGGACACACTAGAATTACTCATTCTTATATTTTAAACAATGAACAAGCTCCATTCTGCATTCCTTGTAATGAACCTTTCACAGTCAAACATTTTCTTATCACTTGTGCTGAATTTAATCACATTCGCACAAAGTATTTTAATATAAAAACTATAAAGGAACTTTTTGATATGCCAACTCAGAAAATACTCGACTTTCTTAAAGAGATCGGACTTTTTAATAAAATATGATCAGTATTTTTAATCACTTAAAATCATTGATACTTTATCTCTTTAAAATAAATACATCAATCCTAGATATTTTTAAATTTCTCATTAAATAAAATCATCATATAACATAAAACTTATTAGACGCTATATGCCCTTTTAGGGTTGAGCGTCTATAAACAAAATATCCATCCATCTTTCCTGTTCCTCTTTCTTCCCTGTCCCTCTCTTTCATCTCCTCTACTATCTCTTTTCTCCCTTTCTCTAGGAGACGACACAAAATGACCCTCAAGGGTTGACGTGTCGTTAAACCCCAACACAATCAATTGTTAAATTTTATTGCTCCCAAAAAATAGGGATGTTTTCTACCTTGCGTCTACCCTTTATAGTAACAATGTCTACCACATGCGTTAGGCGTGCCGCACGCTTGGTGCGTGCTTTGGCGGGAATATACCTGGCGCGTCCTGATTGGTTTCTTACGGTGGCGTGGACGGAAGGGAACCAGTGCGTGACTGGTACCCGATCTTGGTCACCTAGAAACAGGACGCTTGGTAGGGGGGACAACTAGGACGAGCTATAGTCTGTTTCAAAGAATTTTTTTTCCTAGTTGTCTTTCTTTTGAAGGTCGATCTTGCGGTGAACCGCTCAAATAAGGCTTATAATATCTTGAGGTGAGTATGCCTTAATTGAAATTAATTTTACTTTAAAAATTTCATTTTACTCTAAAAACTTCATTTTCATTCAATACGATCTACTGTTACTCTGGCACATCATCTTCTAATATTTAAATATAGCGTGCTACATACGAAATTCTAGATTAGCAAGTGCATCAACGCATTCTGATAGGGTCATACACTGTTTCACCGTTGCTCCGGCACATCGTCTTCTAATATTTAAATATAAGGTGCTGTATGAGAAATTCTAGAATAGCATGTGCATTTGCGCATTCTGATCAGGGTCATTGCTGCTGGTCATTCGATACGATCTGCTGTTACTCCAGCACATGGTCTTCTAATGTCTAAATATAGGCTGCTATATGCGAAATTCTAGATTAGCATGTGCATCCCCATTTTGATCTGGGTCATTGCTGCTTGTCCATACGCTCTACTGTTACCTTGGCACATTGTCTTCTAATATTAAAATATAGCCTGCTGTTTGCAAAGATCTAGATTGTTGCTCGTAATTCGTACATGGTTTCATTTTATTCTCTGGCACTGTCACGTCGATGGATGTGTGTTGGGCCGGTCATGATGGACTAATGAGATCACAAGCAATCAGAGGAAATAAACACATGACACTTTATAAATAAAAACAAGTTTGTAATTAAAAAAATTAACAGAAAAAAAACTAAAAAGTAATTTTCAAAATTTCAGATACAATTCGAATGTCCCTAATGTTTTTCGGTTGTTGTCATTATTAAAACTTGGTTAAGACTGACTAAATACATAACTTTTGACTTCTTGTAGAGTTCGGAGCAAAGCCGGGAAAGACATGTTGAATACATCAGTTACCATTCTGTACTTTAGAGGAATTTTACTTGTCTGTCTAGCCTTCAAACCACATACCACATTCATCAAATAGCGATGTATACAGATACGTATACGGGACCTGAAAATAAGTATTATGTTCTAGAAATCTCGATATTAAACATTACAAGATACTGTCTTATTAATTTTCACTACGTATACAGAGTGTGTATGCCAAATGTTGTAACTCAACAAGTCGGTTGCAATTGATTATTATATAGCAAAATCAGATCCGAAAAATTACATGGACGCTGTTAATGCCATATAATATTGTACATATACTCGACACAGGTAGACACACAGTCAGGACACATCTGACTAACACATCAATCATGATGTCACTTAAATCGGAGGAACAACATCTCGACAATACTCATTCTTACAGGAAGAGCCCAGGTGTCTTCCACTGTAAGAATCCCTTAGAATGCTAAAGGCAACAATAAATTATAACTGCCCTTACACCACAATGATTACATGATAATCAATCATCCCCACGTAATCATTGGATACAATAGTAAATTGCCATTGTCATAACCTCTAATATGACTCCATGCTGCTTGAGCCATTTCACAGTATAAAACTCAAGAGAACGGGTTTGTTTATATAATAATGTAAAACGAAACTCTGCAATGTCTAAGGTATTTGGAAAGCATATAAAAATACTATAATGTAATGCATCTTAACTACAATTGCATTACTGTGAATATATGCGCATAACACTCAACTGCGTTTTACAGTTAAGCGCATAAGTACGATAATAGTGAACATTAGAGCTGTGTACATGTAAGTGACAAGGGATTTGTCAAATATAAAAATTGTGTTACAGTGTACTGAATGTATGTGCAGTTAACATAATGCTTAACTGTGTCGTACATTCAAGCGTATATGTCTGGTAATCATGAACATTAAAAATTGTGTACATGTCAGATCAGAATATGTATGCTAGAATATGCTGCCATTGCTCTGATCCAGCCACCTCTCTACTAATTTAAGAATATTGAAGTCTGCATTCTGATCAGGGTCTACAGAACTGATCAGGCTGATCCAGCTGACCAGGATCTATAGAATCAACCAAATTTAATTTGCATAACTGGTTAGGGTCTACAGACGATCTTATACGTCTGATCAGGTTTACGTACATAACCAAAGTGTACACATCTGATCAGTGTCTACATATACAGTTGCGGTTTGCACATTTGATCAGGGTCTACACCCAGGGCTTGCCAACCTGATCAAGTTCTACGGAATTTAACATGTTTCACTATCTGGTTAAGATCTACACAGTCGTAGAGCATCTGCCTTGCATCTTGGAGGTTGTGGGTTCGATCCCTAGGCCGAGTCATACCAAAGACTTCAGAAATGGTACTAGCTGCTCTTTTGCCTGGCCCTCAGGTCTAAGAAAGTAGTGCTAGAACTGGTTGGCCTGGTGTCAGTATAACGTGACTGGGTGGAGTATCATGTTTTGTGTCTGAGGCATGATATTTCAGTGAGGTAGCACTCAAAGTGAGCATTGAGCTCCCTACCACATATGGACACCGTCGCAATATAACAAAGATTGTTGAAGCAACGTAAAGCCCAAATCAAACAAACAAAATCATATGTGAATTTGTTGGAAGCTGGCCAATTCATTTTAGAGAAGTCATTTAAAAGATTTTGTGATTTCATACTTGTAAAGAGCCCACAGACAGGTGCAGATAACCCTCATCTCTTTAAATACCCATCAAATGCAATGCCACATATTGTTACTATATATGAAGAAACACTGTAACAGTGGTTTTTTTTGTGCTTGGAATTAGTGAGTCCTCATATTTCCCTAAATGCCTGGCTCCACATGTGTAGCTTGTCTGACTGTGAATCCAGTGATCGGAGTTCAAATTTTAGGTCGACCACTCAGTTTACCACTCAGTTTTGTGGAAATTGAGCATGAAATTATTTCTATGGCAATTTTTCCCTTCCGCAGTTTCAAGAATGGTAGTTTTCAGTTACTGGCAAAAGTATGAGCATAAAGTACTGTGGGCCCAGTGGGCTCAGTTGGATCCCCGGGTCCGGCAACATTCTTTTGTGGAGATTAATCATTCTGCCCTGCTGATGAAAGAAACGTAGTTGTCAGCTACTGCTGAAAGAATCTGCACTGTACTGGTTAACCACTTAGGAAATCTAAGCCTGCCCATGAAAAGTGTGGTTAGGTTAACTGATCTGCTTGACAGGACCTGAACTGTGTTGACTGGTCCATAAAACCACAAATCAAATTTTCTTTGCATACAATGCCTAATATGTTTTCAGATGTGTATTGCTTGTTCTTGCCTCACTGTAATGTTGTGCCCTGTCACTCATAGTATCTCACTTGATCTCTTTTTTTTTTGTAGGTTATAGTAACTTTGCTGTTCATGAATCCACCAGAATATGCTGAAATAACTGATTCTGGAAAGCTGAAGGATAATAAGACAATTTATTATTCAGTGCCAATGGACATTCTGAAGAAAGACGAAAGGCAAATTATGTATGAAGTATTTTTTAGGCTGGCAGAAAGACCTGAAATAACATTACAACTTGAAAATCTGTGATTGGTTTCCACCTGTTAGCACATATATAGCAGGCAGTTACAGATATAAGTCCCAATGGCCAGACTTTTAACAAGTTACAGATGGCAGCATGTTTCATGGTTTGAGAATATCATACCATGAAAACCCCTAAAGGGGTGTGGAGTGTGCCCACTGGCATCTCAAGGTCTGATCACTCTGGTTTCCTTTTTTCAATTTTTAGCTCAACTGAGTGCGAAGTGCTCAATGTGAGCTATTGTGATACCCCTGTGTCCATCGTGCGTCGTCAGCAATTACTTTAATGCTTAGCACTCTGGGTAAAATTTTCAGCAGACGACATTTTGAAATATTTTTCTTATTTTTCCCAGAAAACAGGATTTGACATTGCATGCAAATTGTCTCCTCAGGAGACAATTTGCATGAAATGTCAGATCCTGTTTTCTGGGAAAAATAAGAAAAATATCATCAATTTGCCGTCTGCTGAAAATGCCCAGAGAGTGGTAAAGGTTAAATGACATCCTCTCTTTAACCACTGAACCAATTTCCTCTAAACTTCATTTACACTCCTGAGGTCACATTTTTAGCTCACTTGTGCACAAAGTGCTCAAGGTGAGCTATTGTGATATCCCTGTGTCCGTCGTCCTTCGTCAAAAATTACTTAAAATGACATCTCCTCTTTAACCACTGAACCAATTTCCTTTAAACTTTACAGAAATGTTTGCCTCAAGGCCCTTTACCAAAATGCTTAAACAGTTCCCCTCCATTGAACAGGATGGCCACCAGAGCTAAAAATAGAAAAATCTTTAAACGATATCTCCTTGGCCAGTGGTCCGATTTCAAAATAATTTCACAGAAATGTTGGTCTGATAGTAGCCCTCTACCAAAATTGCTAAAATGGTTCTGCTCCCCTGAACAAAATGGCCACCAGAGCTAAAAATAGAAAAGGAACAAAACAACATCCCCTCCCTGGCCAATAGCCAGATTTCAAAATAATTTCACAGAGATGTTCCTCTTATGGCCCTCCACCAAAATTGCTAAAATGGTTCCGCTCTGCTGAATAAAATGACCGCCAAAGCTAAAAAAGGAAAAACTTTACATGAAATCTCCTCTGCAGCCAGTGACCTGATTTCAAAATGATTTCACAGAAACGTTCCTCTTATGGCCCTTTACCAAATTTGCTAAAATGGTTCCACTCTGCTGAATAAAATGGCTGCAGAGCTAAAAAATAGACAAGAGACTTCTTTCCCAGCTGGAAAATAAAAATGAACTTTAAACGACATCTCCCCCTGCCCCCCTCCCCCACCCCACCCCACGGCCAATAGCCCAATTTCAAAATAAATTTCACAGAAATGTTCCTCTTATAGCCCTCCACCAAAATTACTAAAATGGTTCCGCTCGGCTGAATAAAATGTCCGCTAAAGCAAAAAATAGAAAAACCTTTAAAGGACATCTCCGCAGCCAGTGGCCTGATTTCAAAATTTCACAGAAACGTTCCTCTTATGGCCCTTTACCAAAATTACTAAAAATGTTCCACTTGGCTGAACAAAATGGCCGCCAGAATTAAAAATAGAACAAGAGGCCCACGGGCCACGGGTCGCTCACCTGAGTGACATAGCCACTGCAGATATGCAGATGTTATGCAACATTTTTCCAATCCTGTCATCGCAACTAATGAAAAGATCATCATTTAAGCAGTTCTTTATTTTGAAGAAGAAGATATATAGCATGCCAGTAAACTGAGCGTGATCATTTGAACAAACTCTAAATGGCAGCCAACTTGGATTTACGATTGGCACGATTTTAGCTATTTTTGATCTACAAGTGACCCCAATGCTTCCTACCAAGTTTCGAGTCAACTGGCCTTTCAGTTCAGGAGAAGAGGCGAAAAATAGATTTTCAAGATGGCTGCCATCTTGGATATCCGATTGGCACGATTTTAGCTATTTTTGATCTACAAGTCACCCCAATGTCTCCTACGAAGTTTGGAGTCAGTTGGCCTTTCAGTGCAGGAGAAGAAGCTAAATATAGATTTTCAAGATCACGGCCATGGTGGCCATCTGGGATTTCTGATCAGAACGATTTTAGCTATATTTGATCTACAAGTTACCCTGATGCTTCCTACTAAGTTTCGAGTCAAGTGACTTTTGGGTTTAGGAGAAGAAGCGAAAAATAGATTTTCAAGATAGCCGCTCTTGGATTTTCTATCGGCATGATTTTAGCTAATTTTGATCTACAAGTCACCCAAATGCTTCCTACCAAGTTTCGAGTCAACTGGCCTTTCGGTTCAGGAGAAGAAGCGAAAAATAGATTTTCAAGATGGCTGCCATGGCGCCCATCCTGGTTTTACCATCGGCATGATTTTAGCTATTTTTGATCTACAAGTCACCCCGATGCTTCCTACCAAGTTTGGAGTCAACTGGCCTTTCGGTTTAGGAGAAGCCAAAAATAGATTTTCAAGATGGCTGCCATGGCGGCCATCTTGGATTTCCGATAGGCACGATTTTAGCTAATTTTGATCTATAAGTTACCCCAATGCCTCCTACCAAGTTTGGAGTCAATTGGCTTTTGGATTTAGGAGTAGAAGCGAAAAATAGATTTTCAAGATGGCGGCCTTCTTGGATTTCCGATCAGCATGATTTTAGCTATTTTTGATCTACAGGTCATCCTGATGCTTCCTAGCAAGTTTGGAGTCAATTGGCTTTTCGGTTCAGGAGAAGAAGCAAAGAATAGATTTTCAAGATGGCCGCCATGACGGCCATCTTGGATTCCCGATCAGCACGATATCAGCTACTTTTGATCTACAAGTCACTTTGATGCTTCCTAGCAAGTTTGGAGTCAATTGGCCTTTCGGTTCAGGAGTAGAAGCTAATTATAGATTTTCAAGATGGCGGCCATCTTGGATTTCTGATCGGCACGATTTTAGCTATTTTTGATCTACAAGTCACCCTGATGCTTCCTAGCAAGTTTGGAGTCAACTGGCCTTTCGGTTCAGGAGAAGAAGCTAAAAATAGATTTTCAAGATGGCGGCCATGGCAGCCATCTTGGATTTCCGATCGGCACAATTTAAGCTATTTTTGATCTACAAGTCACCCTGATGGTTCCTAGCAAGTTTGGAGTCAATTGGCCTTTCGGTTCAGGAGAAGAAGCGAAAAATAGATTTTCAAGATGGCGGCCATCTTGGATTTCCGATAGGAACAAATTTAGCTATTTTTGATCTACAAGTCACCCCGATGCTTCCTACCAAGTATCAAGTCAATTGGCCCAGGGGTGTAGGAGGAGTAGGCTTTTAAAGCAATTGTTGACGACGGGCGACGGACATTGACTGACCACACTAGCTCACATGAGCACTTCGTGCTCAGGTGAGCTAAAAACGTTTAAACAACATCTCCTCCTAGGCTAGTGGCCGAATTTCAAAGTATGTGCCCAGATATGTTCCTCATATGCCCCTTTACCAAAATTGCTAAAATGGTTTTGCTTGGCTGAACAAAATGGTCGCCAGAGCTAATAACAGAGAAACCTTTAAACGGCATCTCCTTCTAGCCTAATGGCGGATTTCAAAATAATTTCACAGAACTGTTCCTCTTATGCCTTTTTACCAAACTTGCTAAAATGGTTCCACTCAGCTGAATAAAATGGTTGCCAGAGCTAAAAATAGACAAGAGACTTCTTTCCCTGTTGGTGTGTCCCACAGACAAGGGACTTCCTTCTCGGCGTGTGTGTAAAATAGACAAGAATGACATTTCCTCCCTGGCAAATGGCCTGATTTCAAAACAATTTCACAGAAATGTTCCTCTTACATATGGTACGCATGTTGTATTGTGTAAGAGAGAATCAGCATCCTCATGCTTATCATTCCCTTTATTTGTCCAATTTTTCTTTCTCTCCAATAAAATTTTTCAACTAAGATTTCTGTGGAACTACCGCACCTAGTATTTTGAAATTAGTACAAACATTGGCTAGGACTTGTACCGTGTAAGAGAGAATCAGCATCCTCATGCTTTGTTTATGTATATTGTGTAAAGAAAACCACTATGCTGAAATTGATTTTGCCTTCTTTTTACCTTTTTCCTTTTTTCCATCTCTAATTCCAATATAATGCATAGGGAAATTTGTGTCAAAGGTTTCTCAGGAACTACTGCACCTAGGATTTTGGTATTTGGTATAAAGCTTGGGTACGGCTACTTGTACTGTGTCAGACTGAATCAGCATCCTCATGTTTATCATTTCCTTTATTTGTCCATTTTTCTTTTTCACTAATAAAATTTTTGTCAGAGATTTCTCAGAAAATATTGCACCTAGGATTTTGAAATTTTATACAAACATTGGTTATGACTTGTTGTATCGTGTAAGAGAGAATCGGCATCCTTTTGCTTATCATTCCTTTTATTTGTCTTTTTTTCTTTTTCTCCAATAAAATTTTTGTGACAGATTTCCCAACTCCTATGACAGCCAAAGTCTTCAAATTTTGTATACACCTACAGAGGATTGAAGTACAGTTGACTCTCGCTATCTCGACCTCGCTTATCTCGAATAACCGCTTATCTCGAAGTGAAAATCTGGTCCCTGCCTAAACATGAAAATCTAACAACATGTAAAAAATATTGTGGAAAAGAGGAGAAATTGCTCCTAAGGAGCAATTTCTCCTCTTTTCCACAATATTTTCAATATATCTCTAACTTCAAGAGTCCAATTACACATATATTTGTTAAATGTGGTTAATCGAATTAGTTTTTCCTCAATTCTGCAAATCTGATATGTCAAAGTACGGATATCTCAAAGTATTTCAGAGAGTCCCTTGAAATTCGAGATAACGAGAGTCGACTGTATATTGTTTTATTTTATTTTGCCTTCTTTTTTTCCTTTTTCCATCTTTCACTCCATGTCAAAAGATATCTCAGAAACTAATGCACCTAGGATTTTAATATTTGGCACAAACATTGGGTACCACTACTTGTATTGTGTAAGACAAAATCAGCATCCTTATATCCCGATGCTTATCATTTGCTTTTTTTTTTTTTTTTTTTTTTTTATTAGCCGGCCTCGGTGGCGCAGTTGGATGCGTGTCCGACTGGAGACCAGGAGGTCGGGGGTTCGACCCCTGCCGAGGTCGGCAACATTCTTTCGTGGAGATTGATCATGAAATATTTTCTACGGTCATTCTCTCCCTTCCGCTGATTCAAGAAGGGCAGTTGTCAGTTTCTGGCGAAAGAATGTGCACAATACTGGTTAACCGCTTGGAGGACTAAGCCTGCCCAGTAAACGTGTGGTTAGGTAAACTGACCGCGCTCGACACGACCCCATTGGGTTGACTGGGCCGTAAAACCTCAACACAACAACATTTGCTTTTTTCTCTAATAAAATTTTCTGTCAAAGTTTTCTCAGGAGCTACTGCATATAGGATTTCGAAAAATCATCCAAACATTGGACATGACTAGTTGTATTGTGCAACTTAATTGGTCCAGTGGTTTCTGACAAGAAGATTTTTTAAGCTTTTTCTTTTGGTTGCTATGGCAACCATAATCATGCATGGATTCCAAATCTTTAAACCATTTTCAATCAGTACCACCCAAGGATCATTTCTCTGAAATTTGGTTAAAATTGGCTCAAAGGTTTAGAAGGAGATTTTGATTGTGTTGGGGTTTAACGACACGTCAACCCTTGAGGGTCATTTTGTGTCGTCTCCCAGAGAAAGGGAGAAAAGAGAGAGAAGAGAGAGTAGAGGAGATGAAAGAGAGGGACAGGGAAGAAAGAGGAACAGGAATGAAAGTGAAGAAACAGAAGAAATAAAAACATTCCCCCTCTACCCTTACCCACTACAAGGATAGCAGGCCTTGCCCAACTGTAAGCCAATATCAGTTGGACGCCCCAGTGATGCAAGATACACAGCACCTTCGCACCACCCGACCACCCCCAGTTTAGAAGGAGATGTTGTTTAAAGAAATTGTGGATGGACAGACGGATGATGGTGAGTTTTCACAACAGCTCCCCTCGAGCCTTTGGCTCAGGTGAGCTAAAAAAAAAAAAAAAACAACAATGGGTCTTGTTTCAGTTTTAATATTGCATTTCTTGGTAGACTCATTATTTACATGAAATGGAAATACAGTAATGTTACATAAAATTGTGTCATAAAAATATTTTACATGTTATGTGTAATAAATAAACAGAAATGTACACAGTAAGATGTAAAAGGTTCTGTATAAAATGAGCATTTAAGGGGAGGTGATACACCCCGATAGATTTTCTGCCATTTTTTACAAGGGGGACAACTTTTGTGACTTCCTTTTTGCTTTCCTGCACAAGTCCCTTCTGAAAAGAGGTCTACTCTTTAAGGAAAAAATTTGCTCCCAAGGGGAGCAAATTCTTTCTTTTAAAGAGTAGATCCCTTTTCAAAAGGGAGCTAATATAATTCGAAAGGGTTGGCTCCCTTGAAAGTGTACCCATTCCCCTTAACTATTATCGTTCTCTGGGGCAACTTCAGCAAATGACAAATTGGTGGTATTTTTTTTCTTGTTTTTCCCAGGAACAGGCTTGGCATTTCATGTCAGTTGTCTCAGAAGAACACTTAGCAAGAAATGTTAAATCCTATTTTCAGGGGGAAAGCTAAGAAAACTATTTCAAAACCTCATCTCCTGAAATTTTTACCCAACATGCTAAGCATTCTGATCCCAAACATGTAAACATGTAATGTAACAATGCATCTTTACACTTCAGATTTTCAAATAAAATGTGTTTAAAGCAAGTGTTAAGAGAATCTAGGGGAAAATCCCTTATATGAACACTTACAGTTGCCTCTCATTATCTTAATCTCGAAGAGAACAGACTTCTTGGTTTGAGATAAAAGGAGTTTAAATATAAAGAACATACAGCAAACTAAACCAACATTTCCCATAATTTTGTTTGACTTAAGCAATAGTTTGAGTTACCACTGTTTAAGATAATGTGAGTCTACTATATTTTTAAATAAGAGGTCCCTACATAAAAAAGCCAGATTAGCCTGCACAGTTTGAGCAAACCATTGTTCTCTGACACAGATTCCTGTATAATAATAATTATTTCAATACACTATTTAAGCTTAGTCTTTTGACAGGCAGACCTGAGCAAACAGTATAGATCCGGATCAGATGTTGCAAAATGCAGTGTCTGATCAGGGTCTACACTGATTGCCAAACATTCAGCAGTTTTAGACACATCAATAGGTAGTCAAATGGTCTTGTCCAAATTTTATAGAATAAAGAATTAAAATCTGGTAACTTGTCCCAAAAACCTTCAGGCCCTAAGCACTTTGTTAACCTTTAAAGTGCCAAGCAAAACTGAAGCAGGTGAAAGTCATTTTTTTTATTATTTTTCAAAGGAAATAAAGCTTGACTGTCCATTTTTTGGTAATATTCAGAGGACATGAGGCTTGACATTTCATGTGAATCATTAGCTAGCAGATGATTCACATGAAATGCAAAGTCTTATTTGCTCTGATAAATAACAAAAGAAAAATCAGTGTCATCTGTTGCTGTTGTGACTGGCACTCTGAGGCTAAAAACTTGTGGTGATTTAAACAAGTGTGCATATTTACATTCAAATTAAAGATCTGAACACAAGACTCATGAATAGCGCAAGACTCGTGGTTTCCAGTGGCTGGGCAATATGGCCATGCAGACTGGTCTATAAGCAGACTGATTTATATAAGCAGATTGGTTTATATATGCAAACTGGTTCATATATGCAGACTGGTTCATATAAGCAGGCTGGTCCATATATGCAGACTGCTTCATATATGCAGACTGGTCCATATATGCAAAATGGTCCATATATGCAGAGTGGTTCATATGTGCAGACTGGTCCATATATGCAGACTGGTTTATGTATGCAGACTTGTCCATAGATGCAGACTGGTCCATAGATGCAGACTGGTCCATATATGCACACTAGTTCATATATGCACACTGGTTCATATATGCAGACTGGTCTGTATATGCACTGGTCCATATATGCAGACTGATTCATATATAAAGACTGGTCCATATATGCAGACTGGTTCATATATTCACTATTCACAGAAGAGGCTTACAAGGATAAAATGTTAGCACTTATCATGCAATCGGAAATTCAGCAGATAACAAAATATTTTTTTCTGACTTTTCCTAGAAAATAGGATCCGGCAATTCATGCAAATTTTCTCTCAAGGAGACAACAATTTACATGAGATGTCAAATCCTATTTTCTAGGAAAATAAGAGAAAATATTTCAAAATGTCTTCTGCTGAAATTTTTACCCAGCATATTTGTTCACTTTTACATTGTGAGCTATGTATTTTACACTCATTAATTATATTAAGAACAATGGAGACTTTGAACAGCACAGTGTAGCTGCACAATCTGGTCAATGTCCTGCATAATAGTATTATGTAGTCTTCCTGATGCTGGTTCAATCAACCCTTAATCAACCAGGCCCTGCCAAGCAAAAAAGTGCCTTCGAACACGTGCAAAATGCACAGCAGATCATCCTGCAGATGTGCAAAGTATCATTCGGACCTTAGCTCTCCATTCATAGTCTGTAGCATCCAATGATTCTGTTAGCGGGCAGTGGGCAGCGAAGGTCCTGATCAGACTGCACAGATGTGCAGGCTTATCTGGGCTTTTGCTGTCCACATATGCCCTAAGACATTTTTGCATGGGATGGCCCAATTAATCTTCTCGATGCCTATGAAGACATTAGCAGACAACAAATTTGCTATATTTACTTACTTTTTGGAGCAATATTTTATAATGATATCTGCGAATATTTAACTTTAACCATTCTATGGGCATATTCAGCAGACAACATATTGTTAATATTTTTCTAAATTTTCACAGAAAACAGGCTCTGACATTGCATGCAAATTGTATCCAGAAGAGACAATTTGCATGAAATGTCAAAGCTTATTTTCTGGAATTTATTTTTTCAAAATGTTATCTGCTGAACTTTTTACTCAGAGTGCTATGCATTACTGTTGACTCTTTAATAGTTAATTCTGTAACTGTCCTAATGATGCAAGTTCTACAACCCCAACAACATCACCTACATGAACCTCACCACAAGAAAAGGCTCTCATGTCATACCGGTCCTGTGAAAGGGCCTAGATTAGCCTGTGCAGCCACTCTATCTGATCACAGCTCCAGTTAAGGTACATTTTCAACCAAAAAGTATTGATATTTTTCTTAATTTTCCATGGAAACAAATGTTGTGGTACTCTTTCATGAGACACTTCTAATGAAAACCAACAACATACCATATTCGACCTAATTACCGCACATATCCCTATAAGCACATTGTCAAGCGATTCCGTAATCTTCAGATTACGGCCAGTGTACTTTTTGTCTACTTCTTTATAAAGGCATATGTTGTGGGTACCCATTTGAATTGCATCGACAATTCAAATGAGTACCCACAACATATGCTTTTATCAAGAAATCAGAAAAAAACACACACACAATAACCTCCCCCCCCCCCAAAAAAAAAAAACATTGCATAAGCATCATTAGATAAGTCCTTTGCTGATTTTTTCTGTGTACCCCTAGTATGTGTAGATACATATTTTACCACAAGTTTTCCCAATAATTTCGAAAAACCTAAGCACACGGTGTGTTAATTAGTTCGAATACGGTATATTATCTTGAAGAAATAAGGAATATAAAGAACATTGTTGAAGTTTATGTTGCACCTATATACTAAGATGTGAAAATAAGCACCAGAAGAGTGAGAGTTGTCATCCTTGTTGGCTCAGTGAGATAAAACAATTGGTGAAGTGAAACTATCTGTAAAGTTTTACAATTTGTAGACTTCATTTAGCCTGAATACTAGGGTGGTCACTAGGGTAAGTGTTAAGTACATGGAGGAACAAACGAATAAATGGACTGAAACTTGCAGGCCTAAGTCAACCATGCTAATGCAGGTCTGACAAAAATATTATGTATATACAGGCCTATTTGGGCTCTCCTTGCCCACATATGTAGTAAGGCCCTTTCCTCATGTTGTATTAAAAATGTACACACACTAATGACAATGACTAGAAATGAGAACTTACACAGTGTATACTGACAGACTTCTGCATTGCTACAGTTTACAACCTTGTGTTTGGTAAAGTTAACATTTAAAGCACTTTGTGTAACTGAAGCAGATGACATTCTGAATGGACGGCTTGATATTTCAAGTGAATTATCTGCTAGGCAGACAATTAACATGAAATGTCATGTCTTATTTTTTCTGAAAAAAAAAAAAAAACAAAATAAAAAAATAATAAAAAAAAAAACATCAAATGGTCGCATCACGAAAACATACCTATATAATTTTGACCCCCTTAAACCCCACTTTTATATAGTAAAACTGGGGTTTACAGGGGTATACATTATTGTTCTTATTTCTGTTCAAAACCTAGATTGTGGGTACTCGTTAGAACCGCCTCGCCGAGGTGGTTCTAACGAGTACCCACAATCTATGTTTTGAGCAGAAATATGAAAAATATCAGAATTTTTACCTAAAAACTTTCAGTTTCTTGTGGTGAATTTTTCAATGTATTTGAATAGGCGTGTTTTCATAATGGTCTGCTGCAGTTTTGATTGGCATTTTAAAGATTAAGCCTGGTCTTGCTGAACCAATAAAATGCCCTGTCTTTGCAAACAGTGTAGATCCAGATCAGCTGACTTAGCACTGTTTGTCATTCAGTATGTGAATTTGTATCAACCTGGATCAAGTAATCTGACTGGCTGACAATTAGAAGTGGGTGTGACATCTTAACTTATTCAGCATGACAAGGGTTATCATCATAAAACCTGTGATGGGACATGCATAGTTACACAGACAATATCTGGGTTTAAAAACCAAAATGCACATCCCGATCAGACTGCAGATGTACACAGTCCAAACCTGATGTGTGTTCTTCAGATATACCTCAAGGCTGGTGGTGTCATTTGAACTAAATTTGATTCATGCCCATTTTGGCAAAATCATTTCAGAAGGGGATTTCCCTTTATTTCAGAATATCAATTGTGACTTGAGTTTTTAAGATAACTGAGACATTATTTTTCTCATCAACAGCTAAAATGAGCATCAAACCTTCTGGACAGCTAAAATCTTTGAAATCCTAACAGGGATGGGTAAAATACATTAGAATGGGGCAGGGTGGAGATAGAGGGTAATTAATTTCACAGCTCAATTTCAAGGAATACATTACTATATTATCAAATACAGATCTAAATAAGTCAGATGACTTTCTTCCGGATCCCTTTTGTGTATATATAACATATATGCTATGTTCTGGTTTGTATTTTCTGTAAAGAATTATACAAATAAAGTACTGTTCAAACTATTATCAAACGCTGTAACAAGCATGTTTCTAAGACTAAAGATTAAGTGGAAATGATAAAACCTGGTACTTTCTCTGTCATTTTCAACAAGGAAGACAACTTTTGAGACCTCTTGTTTGCTTACCTGCAAACTAGTCCCCTTCTGAAAAGGGGTCTACTCTAACAGGAAAGAATTTGCTCCCAAGTGGAGCAATTCTTTCCTTTTAGAGTAGAATCCTTTTCAGAAGGAAGGCAAAAATAATTTTGTTAGCAAGCTCCCCTGAAAGCATATTAATTCCCCTTTAAGTATCACCACAAGTATCCACAGGCGGGTTCTGCCATGACACAATAACACTTCTTTTTTTTTTTTTTTTTATGTACAATATTTGAATGAAATGGAATGTAAGTTAACAGCAGACGTAGCGTGTTGTATTGTGAGCAGGGTCATTAAAATTGTTTTCCTAGGAAAGCCAAATTAGCATATTTACCCAAGTATTCGGACAGTCAGGCCAGAGCAAACATTGTAGACCCAGATCAGATGCCACAGAATGCCACATCAGATCAGGGTTTACTCTGTTTACCACTTTACAAGTAGTTTTTTTTTTTTTGACATCTAGTAAGACGGACTTAATGCAATTGCTGATTGGCCGGTTTGATAGGAGTTTAACAGCCCAGTCAACACTATTAAGGTCATGTCAAGCCAGTCAGTTTACCTAACCAAACTTTTCCTGGGCAGGCTTAGTCCTCTAAGCTGTTAACCAGTACTTGTGCTTATTCTTTGGCCAGAAACTGACTTGCCTAGACCTGTCTATGACAAATATGGTAATTTTGTCATTTGTTTTTTAAACATAACATTTATTGTGTATACTTAGTAGAACAAACTTGTGGTTTAATGGGACCTGAAAATGGTAGATTTTCAGCCATTTTTTCCTAGGAAGAGAACTTTTCCCCAAAAGGGAGCAAAATTCTTTTCTTTTAAAGTAGATCCCTTTTTAGAAGAGAGCCAAAACATTTTTCAAAAAGGGTACCCATTCCCCCTAAGGCAATTTTCCTGAATACCCACAACATACATTTTCAAGCAAAACTAACAAAAGAAAACAAGAGGACCATCATGGCCCTGTATTGCTCACCTAAGTATCATAGCACTTAGAGAATCTGACCTAGAAATGATCAAGGCAAACATTCTGACCAAGATTCATGATGATTATAATAACAAGTAAGACAATGTAGCATGCATAATGGACCATGAAATATAGGTCAAGGTCAAATATGGACGACTGCACTCAAGAGGCCATGTTAAGATGTATGCATGTGCTAGGTATCACTGGCTGTAGGACGATATTTACTAAGAAACTGACCTAAATGCAAAAACTTAACAAAGTCAGTGGATCATGAAATATAAGTCGAATGACTGCATTCAAGAGGCTATGCTAAGATGTATGCAAGTGCCAAATATCACTGCTGTAGGACCAGTAGTAACTTAGAAACTGACCTAAACAGAAAAACTTAAGAAAGCCACTGGACCATGAAATAAAGGTCATAAATGACCCAGTTCTGAACTTGACCTAGAAATCATCAAGACAAACATTTTGAGCAAGATTCATGATGATCACTTCAAAACTGTGGCCTCTAGGTGTTAACAAGTTTTCCTTTGATTTGGTCTCGTGACCTAGTTTTTGACTCCAAGTGACCCAGTTTCAAACTGACTTAGAAATCAAGGCAACCATTTTGAGCAAGATTCATGATGATTACTTAAAAGTGTGACCTCTAGAGTGTTAACACGGTTTTCCTTTGATTTGGCCTGGTGACCTACTTGTTTGATCCCAAATGACTCGGTTTCAAAGTCAACCTAAAAAATATCAAGACGAACATTTTGAGCAAGATTCATGGATCACTTCAAAATGTGACCTCTAGAGTGTCTACAAGGTTTTCCTTTGATTTGGCCTGAGGACCTAGTTTCGACCCCAAAGTAACCCAGTTTCAAACTTAGCCTAGAAATCATCAAGACAAACATTTTCAGTTAAAATTCATGTTGATTACTTCAAAAATGTGACCTCTAGTATTAAAAAGACTTCTTTGATTTGACCTGGTGACCTAGTTTTTGATCCCAAGTGACCAAGTTTCAAACTTGACCTAGATTTCATAGGGGCAAACATTCTGAGGAAGTTTCAGTAAGATTGGGCCAAACCTGTGACCTCTAGAGTGATAAAAAACAAACTGTTGATAACGCACGACAACAGACTACAGACAGAAGGTGATCACAATAGCTCACCCTGAGCATTTGCTCAGGTGAGCTAAGAAAGAAAAGAAATTTTCTGAATAAGCCCTTTGTCGTATTTTTCACTTGGCTACACATTTCAAAGAGATTTAAGCAGAACTGTCTAATTTACCTCTACAAGTACCTTATAACTCTTACATTAACACTTACCATGCTACAAGCAAATTCAACAGACCAAATTGATGATATTTTTTCAAAGAAAATAGGATCTGACTTTAATGCAAATTGTCTCCTTTGGAAACAATATGCAGATGTAAAATCCAATTTTCCAAGAAAAATAAGAAAAATGTTTCAAAATGTCGTCTGCTGAACATTCTACCCAGCATGCAAAGTGTTAAGCAGTGTTAAAAAGTCTGTTTTCTGAGACAGAAACACATAAAACCACATAGCATCAACAGATTTACACTTCCAACCTCTTTATAACATGGTTCGTTATAACACGGTTTTGGATAAAACACGGTTCAAAGACGCATCCCAAAAATGCATAGATTATATTGAACAAGATCTCCGCCAAGCGGGGCATTATACACCCGTGGCAAGTAATAAGATGAAGCACATTAACTGGCTCCTGTATAATTCAGTGCTCCGGATATAAACTGTAAGTGGAATTACAAAAAAAAAAAATGTAAAAAAAATTCATTGGGGCATAATCTCTGCTGATATTTGTTGGTCTGTAACCTAAGGGTCCAAGCTGGCCAAGAAATTAAGGGAGAAGTTTGCTGCTTCTAGGGAGAAGTGCTTTCTGACGGAGGACACACCACAGAAGCATGGCTATATTATAAGCTCATATGAGCCTTTGACACACTATTACCTCTAAACAATATGCTGTGAAAAGTTTACAAAAACTTTCAAAGGGGCATAAATCTGCAAATATTTGGTGCACTGTAACCTAAAAATAATATGTGCTGCTCCACATCATCATGTAAGTATTTATGAAGTTTCAGCTTGATCGGATGTAAACTGTAGGAGGATTTAGCCGGAAACAAAAAATTAATAGAAATTTTCAAAGGGGTTTAACTCTGCTAATATTTGGTGGACTGTAACCTTGAAATAATATGCGCTGCTCCACATGATGGTCTTACTACAAATCAAGTTTCAGCTTGATCGAATGTAAACTGTAGGATTTAGCCGGAAACAAAAAATTAACAGACATTTTCGAAGGGGTTTAACTCTGCTAATATTTGGTGGACTGTAACCTTGAAACAATACGCGCTGCTCCACATCATGGTCTAACTGTACATGAAGTTTCAGCTTGATTGGATGTAAACTGTAGGAGGATTTAGCCATAAACTAAAAATTAATCGAAATTTTCAAAGAAGTATATCTCTGCTAATATTTGGTGGACTGTAACCTCAAAATAATATGCACTGCTCCACATCATGGTCTAACTATACTTGAAGTTTCAGCTTGATCGGATGTAAACTGTAGGAGGAGTTAGCCGGAAACGAAAAGTCTACTGAAATTTTCAAAGAGGCATAACTCTGCTAATATTTGGTGGACTGTAACCTCGAAACAATATGCGCTGCTCCACATCATGGTCTAACTATACATGAAGTTTCAGCTTGATCGGATATAAAATGGAGGAGGAGTTAACCGGAAATGAAAAGTTTACAGAAATTTTCTAAGGGGCATAACTCTGCAAACATTTGGTGGACTGTAACCCCGAAACAATATGCGCTGTGCCACACTATGGTCTAACTATATACCAAGTTTCAGCTTGATCGGATGTAAACTGTAGGAGGAGTTAGCTGGAAACGAAAAGTCTATTGAAATTTTCAAAGGGGCATAACTCTGTTAATATTTGGTGGACTGTAACCTCGAAATAATATGCACTGCTCCACATCATGGTCTAACTATATATGAAGTTTCAGCTTGATCAGATGTAAAATGTAGGAGGAGTTAACCGGAAATGAAAAGTTTACAGAAATTTTCTAAGGGGCATAACTCTGCAAACATTTGGTGGACTGTAACCCCAAAACAATATGCGCTGCGCCACTTCATGGTCTAACTATATACCAAGTTTCAGCTTGATCGGATGTAAACTGTAGGAGGAGTTAGCCGGAAACGAAAAAGTTTACGGACGGATGCCATACCCCGTAACATAATACGTCCCGTTTTTCAAACGGGCGTATAAAAATGACCATAAATGGTCATTTTTCAATATAATCTATACATTTTTGTTTGGATATAACACGGCTGTTTAACTAACATGGTTTATGCTATGGACCCCGACAATCATGTTATAAAGAGGTTGTGGTGTATATGAGGGCAAGTCAATAAGTAACCAGCCTATCCCATTTTCAATTGACAGAGACACCCAAGATTTTCATGCCTTGTTTCAATACATGTTTCAGGCCTGATGGCAAAATTGCACCCTTATCGTGTCATTCATTCATAAGATATTGAATGTCAAACATGGCTAGCGATGCAAAAGTAAGCTTTTCGTCAAAAGTTGAGTATCGTGCTGTAATTCGGTACTTGTATTTGAAAGGGAAAACAGGTCAGGAAATACATTGCTAGTTGACCAATGTTTATGGGTCTTCTGCACCATCGTATGCACAAGTTAAATTCTGGGTTGGGGAATTCAAATGCAGTAGAACATCTTTAGAAGATGAAACCAGGTCTTGACGCACATCAGATGCCAACGATGAAGAAATGTGTAACAAAGTATGGGATCTGGTGTACTCAGTTAGGCGAATTAAGGTGGAAGAAATAGCGAATGCATTACACATTTCACATGGTAGCGTTTCAACAACTTTACATCATCGCTTGGGTATGCACAAGCTAACAGCCCCTTGGGTCCCAAAATCCCTTAGCGACGAGCAAATGGCAACCAGACCATCAGTATACAGCGCATTGTTGAAGCAGTTTAGGTCAAAGGAAGATGATTTCCTTTCACGTCTGGTGACTGTAGATGAGACCTGGGTCCATTATTATGAGTCAGAGAATAAAGCTCAAAGTCGCCAGAGTGTAGGGCCAGGGTCTCTGAGGCCAAAGAATTTCAAAATGCAACTCTCTGCTGGCAAGGTGATGGCAACTGTATTTTGGGATGCACAAGGCGTTATTATATTGGACTTTCTAACAAAGAAAAGTACAATAACAAGTTGCGTATTATGCAAATTTGCTCGACAAACTGAGAACTGTGATCCGTGAAAAACGCCGAGGGATTCTGCTCCAACAGGACAATACGAGAGTCCACACTGGCAAAATTGCAATGGATGCTGTTGAGCGGAATGGGTACGAGCTAATACCACACCCCGCCTATTCTCCGGACTTAGCTCCTAGTGACTACTTCCTATTCCCAAACTTGAAAAAGGATATCCGTGGACGTCATTTCCGGTCCAACGAAGTCGTAGCGGCAGTTGAGGAGTGGGTCAGAGATAAGGACCCTGGCTTCTTCAGTTCTGGGCTGATGGCACTGGAACACCCTTGGTCCAAGTGCAACATTCTAGAGGGCAATTACATCAAAAAAAGAAGAGATCATTCTCACCCAGAAATAAGTTAGGCTGGTTTTTTATTGACTCGCCCTCGTATGTTAACCTTTAAAGAACTAATCACAACTGCAGCATGGGACATTTTGATTTTTTCAAAGGACGACAGCTTTTCAAGAAATCCTTTCATAAATCAGTGTTATTTGCTGCCAGAGAGAGTGGAGAAGGGGGTGGAGTAGGTTGAGGGGAAGGGGTGGTCAAAGCTTTCTTTTAAGGGTAGCCAAAAAACAAGGGGAGGTTAAATATTTCAATGTAAGTTATTTCCCTTTAGTTGTGTCCAAGTTGTGTCCCTTAAATAGTGCTAACAATGCTAACAAGTGTTTCCCTTAAATAGTGCTAACAAGTTACATTTACTGTACATATGTTCAGTTTGGAAATAATAATAATTAACTGCCATTTCTTCTTTAATCTTTTTCTCTCTATAAGCAGATGATAAAGTGGTGATTTTTTTTTTTTTTTTTTTTTTTTTTTTTCTCAAAACAGACTTTGACAGTCGATGCATCTATTGCCTTAAGAGACATTTTACATGAAATGTCAAAACCTATTTTCTGGTTAAAATAAGAAAAGTATTTCAAATTGTCATCTGAAATTTTTTACGCGGCATGCTAAGCATTTATTATTCACAAATGCAGATTACTACATGTATGTGAACTGCACATTTTCCCACAAACAAACAATGAAAACCCTGATTAGACTATCAGACTGCATGTCCTTACAATATGGCCAGAACCACTGGTATTGTCCTAAAATTTTGTTCAATTTTGTCCCCTAATATTCCTGATAAATGGCATATGCAAACAGTGCAGACTCAGATAAGTTTGATCAAGTTCTACACTGTTTGCCATTCCACCAAGTAATTTTTGTAACAAACTTATAAAATACAAAACAAACAACAAAAACAAACAAGAAGAGAATAAAATTTTGGGGTAAAAATATGGAATAAAGTATAAAAAATCTTAGGACATTTATGATGCATTCTTTCCTATATTTTGCAGGCAAATAGTGGAGCTACCGACCAGACAGCATGGATGAACCATCACTGCCTACATATATATGAGGACAATGACAGTATTCAGTGCTCAAGATAAGAGGAATATGCAAATATCAGCAGCCTAGATAAGGGTGGGTATTTGATGATAATTATGTGATAATTTTCCTTATTTCTCAACAAAAACATATGTTGTGGGTACTCATTTGAACTGTCTCAGTGAGACAGTTGTTGTGGGTACTCATTTGAACTGTCTCAGTGAGACAGTTCAAATGAGTACCCACAACATATGTTTTTGTTGAGAAATAAGGAAAATTATCACTTAATTATCACCAAATACACCCCCACCCTTATCTAAGCTCCTGAGATATATTTATTTATTAAGATTTTTGCATGAAAGAATGTTAAGGTATTCATTTGAAGTGCCTCAATAAGCCTTCTCCTGAATCCCACAACATTATTTTATGTAGAAATAAATTTTTTAAACATTTTTGGCAAAAAAAGCACCTTTTCTTGAGCAATGAAAATATCAGCTTACTTTCCATATAATGCACAAAATTCTATAACACTGACACTTTAGCTGTACCTATATACAGTCGACTCTCGTTATCTCGAATTCCAAGGGACTCTCTGAAATACTTCGAGATATCCGTACCTCGACATCAGAGTTGCAGCATTAAGGAAAAAAATAATTCAATTAACCACATTTAACAGATATATATTTAATTAGATTTTTGAAGTTGGAGATATATTGAAAAATATTGTGGAAAAGAGGAGAAATTGCTCAGGCAGGGACCAGATTTTTCACTTCGAGATAAGCGGTTATTCGAGATAACCAAGGTCGAGATAACAAGAGTCAACTGTATCATACTTATCCTTAGTATTCACACACCTGAACCTTACCAAACTTGTCCTAAAACTTGAACAAGTCTGTTTCATTACCTGTTGATGCATCTAAATACTGCTAGACAAGTGACAAACTGTAGTCCTTGATCAGATGCTGCAGAATGCTGCATCTGATCAGGTCTACACTGTTTTCACACGGAACTCAGACACCAAAAAATCTGTTCCATACTTGTCCAAAAATTCGAACATCCATTTCATGCAAAGTTGATGTGTCTTGAATATTGCTGGAAGAGTGGTTACTTTGCATTTTGCAGGGTCTGATCAGGTCAACACTATTTGCACAGGCCTGTCCGTCTGAATACGTAGGCTAAATACAACAATTTTTATATTGTTAAAATGAGGCAGAAGATATGGAAATGAAAGTATATCTCATCACAAAATCACTGACGACTCCATTCACTTGACTAAATGATGCCACTTTTACCCTGGTACAGTCATCCATTTCTCTCTCACATGATGAACTACACGTACATAGCTCCTGGTAAGACATTTTTTTTCAACCAAAAGGTATTGATATTTTTTTGTTTATTTCTCCACAAAAACATATGTTGTGGGTACTCATTAGAAGTACCTCAGTGAGATGCAACATACGTTTTCATGAAGAAATAAGAAAAAGCTTATCTGGATATTCCTCTTATCTGGAACTACATACAGTCAAACCTGTCTTAAGCAGCCACCCATGGGAAGCTTAAAATGTGGCTGCTGAAGGCAGGTGGCTGCTTAATACAGTTCAAATATATAGTATATGAATTTTCGGGCAACTTCCGTCTGGCTGCTTAATACAGGTTGGCTGCTTAATAGAGGTGACCACTAACACAGGTTTGACTGTATCTAGTCAGACATTTTTCCTCTCATGATGTATTACATGTCCAGTCAGCTGACTCCGGATGATAACAAGGTTATTCTAGCTGTATCAACCACATCCAGAAGGTTTTTCGAGTCCATGGCTAGCACATGTGCAGCCTTGAGCATATTTTTACGATACTGTCCATCGAGAGCAGTGGTGCTGTACTGTTGTGCCAACTTCATGGCACTAATGAGGGATCCCATATCAGTTGACAACACTTTCTGGGCCATTTCAATCTGTAAATTTATAAAGAAAGTTTATTTTTAGCATTTTGAATTTAAAGATCTGGGCCCAGTTGTTCAAAGCGTCGTTAGCTTAACGAGCTCGTTAAGGGTCATTTTGTTAACTGTTTTAGCAGATTCAATACACAATATTCTGATATTTTTTGCTGAAAAAATGTGAGTAGCTTTTGCACTGCAAAAGCTACTCACATTTTTTCAGCAAAAAATTTCAGCATATTTGCGTATCACTCGATGTAAATTTTAACGAAACGTTAACTAACGACATCGTTAGCTTTGAACAACTGGGCCCTGCTGACAAAATTTTAAAACATTTTTCTTGTTTTTCCCTTTTTTAAAGAATAAACATCTGTATTAGGCAGGCATTATAAAATGGTCTATCCAAATAAAGCAATCATTATTACTCCCTAAAGTGGTATGAAATCAAAACTGCAGTTGACAAAATTGTGTTTGCTTTTGCTGTTTTTTTTTTGTTGTTTTTTTTTTTTCAGAGAAAATAAGGCTTAACATAAATCACATAAATCATCTGCCTTGTGGGACCTCATGATCAAAGACAGGAGAGCTAATCCCTTGGCTATGCAGATGCTTAAAGGTACCAAGAAAAGTTATTTTTCCTCTGTAATATTATACCAGTTTACAAACAAAAACAAAATGCATTTTTTAATCTTTTAATACATTTGAAACAAAGAAAAATATAGAATACACTGAAAGATTTTATTCTTGACTGGTTTTGGTCATATAATGACCTTTAAAAATACACCCTAAAATATAGTTTAACAGGCATCACTTAAAAATGTGGATGACAGGTGAGAAGTCATAATGTAAGCTGTGCCAAGCAAAAATATGTCTTTGTGGTATACGCCGATAGTGAAGGCCCAGATCAGACTGCGCATCTGGCAGTCTGATCTGGGCCTTCACTATCTGGTTAGAATCACTGGATACTACAGAATGTATCAATAGAGAGCTAAGGCCTGGAAACAACCTTGCACAGGCTGACATGAATCCACACATTTGCACACGCTCAAAGGCACATTTTCGCTTGTCGCTGCCCATGTTTTAGCATTGTGAAGAAGTTCCCATTAATGACTCTTTCATATGTAATTCTAACACAGCATGCCTATTTAGGCAAGGGTAATGAGCTGTGTTTTATTCTGCAACAAATCACTGGGTGGAAGGGCGTGACTCAAAGGGCCGCCATTTCATGGCGTTTTAAGAATTTTTATGACGTCATTTGCCATTTTCTCAATGGAAGACACATCAGATAGGTTACAAGTAGACATAAATGCATGTGTTAGACAAGGAGGTTGGTGGGGTTTTGTCGAACAATGGTAGAAGGTTGGGAGAATCTGAAGGAATCAATGGCATTTTTGTTGATTTTAAGTGTGTTAGAATTGAAATAGAACAACTCTAGTGCATGAATTTTTTAGTAATAAATCAGTTTGTCTGTCAGTTGTAAGTTGATAAATCACTCGCGTTGTGTGTTTTTGACTTGATCTACATTACTATTTGGACAGACCGGTCTGAAGAAAGGGGCATTACTAAAACATGCCTATTCAAATATACTGAAAATTTTACCCCCAAAAAATGAAAATTTTCAGATAAAAAATTCTGATATTTTTCATACTTCTGCTCAAAACATAGATTGTGGGTACTTGTTAGAACCGCCTCCATGAGGTGGTTCTAACAAGTACCTACAATCTCTGTTTTTGAGCAGAAATAAGAAAAATAATGTATACCCCTGTAAACCCCAGTTTTACTATATAAAAATGGGGTTTAAGGGGTCAAAATTATATAGACATGTTTTCGTGATGGCAAACAAATCCCAGTCAGATGCCACAGAAAGTGCCATCTGATAAGGGTCTACCCTGTTTGCCACTGATCCAGCAAAATTTCAGACACATCAACAGGTATTACTGCATAAAAAGCAGCGTCGCACGTAATTAACAGCCATGCATTAACCGGCGAAAAGCTGTGTATTAACAAAGCAATTCACGTGCTATTAATGCACGGCTACGCAACTTTCAATACGATCGTACCGGGGCCACAGATTTGCTGCCGTTTTGAGATGTATACTGCCCGGCCCTAGAACGAGCATAGTCCGTAAAAACTGCATTCGCGAGACATCGGTGAAATGGTGAAACAAAATAGTGCAAGAAATAACGAGAAATGTAGCAAATGTTTTCAGTTTTTATGCAATAATAGTGATCAAACATGGTTTTTCAGTGCATTAACATTGGCCAGATCCCTAGGGAGGTGTTGAAAACTGCGGCCTCCAGCCTCCGTTTTCAATACCTCCCTTGAGACCTGGCCAATGTTAATGCACTGAAAAACCATGTTTGATCCCTATAATAAAATTGAGTTGTTCAAATATTAGAAGTATAGGAAGGAGAAAAGGTAAAATACAGTAAACCTACCTCATTGTGAAGATTCTGGGGAAGAGTTTTAGTAAGCTCATCAACACTACTTAATAAACCTCTCAACTCCAGGCCTACACCCTGAAAATGTAATATAGCAAAGTGTTAGTCATGGTGATAATGTAATGATGATTATTTGTTGTTTTACATATTTTTAAAATTTATTTGTCATACTGAGGCAATGAAGCC
Organism: Anodontia alba; assembly: GCA_964016985.1. NCBI lineage: Eukaryota > Metazoa > Mollusca > Bivalvia > Lucinida > Lucinidae > Anodontia > Anodontia alba. The sequence goes on from OZ024825.1 coordinate 71,818,294, forward strand.
GTGATTATAAAAGGATCTGTGCAAAAAAGCATCAAACACTTGTGAGATGAGCTCTGCCTCTAGTGGGATTTGAACCGGTACCTCATAAGCCAAAGTAGCTTTCTGAAATGAGCTGTCTGATCCTGCTGAAACTTGAACTCAGTCAAGACTTTATCCCTGTCGTGCTTACTTGCAAGTTTGAAGAAGATTTGTTATAAAATGGCTTAGAAAAGTTGTACAAACCATTTTTCTATATCCCCAAGGGCATGTAACTCTGAAGTTAGTGGTCCAATCTGGACAGTAATCAAACTCAGTTGAGATTTTATTACAGTTCTACATATCTGGAAGTAAGATGAAGATCAAATTAAAAGTGGTCAAGAAAAAAATTCAGGACAGTGTTTTCCTCATTCTAACCATTTGGGGATTTTTTTTCTTAGCTAATGGGCACAAAACTTTGAAGTGAGTAGTCTGATCTAGCTGAAAGTCAAACTCATTTGAGACTTATGCATGTCCTGGTTACTTACAAGTTTGAAGAAGATCTGATAAAAAATGGCCAAGAAAAGTTGGAGACATCGTTTTCCCCACTATTAGTCAACAGAACATTTTGGCTGCCACAGCAACCAGAGTTTTAAAAGACCCTGTCTTGAACAATAATGCAATCAATCCCCCATCCCAACAATGCTACCTATCAAACTTGTTCAGATTGGCCTACAGGTCTAAGAGATATTCCTGTTTTAGAGTGAGAGCGATGAATCATGGAATGAGCCAACCCTGTAAGCTCATCTCATAAGCCTTCAGCTAATAAAAAATATATGGTAAGTATCGTAAAAAATTTGAAGATTTTGTTCCTAACTTTTTTGCTTTTTTTTTTGTATATTTTTTTCACAGAATACTTAATAGAATGGCAAACAATGTAGACCCTGATCAGACTGCTCCTACAGAGCAGTCTGATCAGGGCCTACAATGTTTGCATATGCCATTTCATCAGAAAAGTATGTGTATGAAATTTTAGGACAACAAAAAGAGTCAATAAGCAATGCTTATTAGATACCCCCTGCAAGGTAACCAATATGTCACGGATGGACTAACATATGGAAGAATAACCTGAAAACAGTATAACCCCCCTCACAAACACAGTTTGCAGGGGGTATAAATACTGAAAGGATTCACTATACCTTTACTAGGTCAACAAATTCTTCAGGTCTGACTGTCGGAGCTTTCTGGGTCAAGGCCATCACAGATCTTACAACACTGGTTGTACTTTCGTACACATGGTCATTTGTTCGGTCCAGATTCTCCTTTGAAATGGTAGGGGTAAGTGGGGTTTCAGGCTGTAAAACAGATACAAGAACTATGGTAAATGTTCTAAAATTTCGAACACTTTATTCCATACCTTTTTGGCCTAAATTTTGCTTTTTATGCAGTTGTTTCTTAAAATACTTAGTTTGTTTGTTTGTTTGTGTTGAGGTTTTACGGCCCAGTCAACGCAATGGGGTCATGTCGAGCGTGGTCAGTTTACCTAACCACACGTTTACTGGGCAGGCTTAGTCCTCTAATCGGTTAGCCAATATTGTGCACATTCTTTCGCCAGAAACTGACAACTGCTCTTCTTGAATCAGCGTAAGGGAGAGAATGACCGTAGAAAATATAAAATACTTAGTGGAATGGCAAAAAGTGTAGACCCTGATCTGGAGGGTCTGGGTCTGCAATATTTGCAAATGCCATTTAACCCATTGTAGTCGGGAGACCCGTAAAAGGGTACTGGGCAAACAGTACAGACCCAGATCAGATGCCGCAGAATGTGGCGTCTGATCAGGGTCTCCACTGTTTGCAAACACTTTAGCCATTTTTCTCTAGGAATATTTAAATCTCATAGCTGGACGTACCTAAAATTGAAATTGGACTCTTCCAATATATAGTGTGGGAAAGTCTGTTCAGTATACAAGGGGTTAATTAAACTTTGGGACAATTTTGACGTACTTTACAATTTTGCCGCTCTGGTTTAACATATGTTTTGGAGATAGGTTGCCTCAAAATATGAGGATAGAGAAATTTACATGTTCAGGAGTATACTATTTCCCCTAAAAACTGGGAATTTCAACTCCTTACCATACTTGTCCTCAAAAAACTGCTGGCTGAGTGGCAAACTGTGTAGACCCTGACCAGATGCCATATTCTGTGCTACCTGTTATGGGTCTACACTGTTTTTCTCGGGTCTGTTTGTCCCAATACTTAGCGTAAATACATTGATAATTCCTGAAATAAGAATGGCGGTAAATGTCCTACAATTTCTAACACCAAGGTTTCTGACAACATGGCATAGGCAAACAGTGTAGACCCAGATCAGACTGCTCCTAAAGAAGCAGTCTAATCAGGGTCTACACTGTTTGCCATTCCACTAATTATTTTAAGAAACAACTGCATTAAAAGCAAAATTTAGGCCCAAAAAGTATCAAATAAAGTGTTCGAACTAGAGGACACTGATCCTAATTAGTCAGAAGGCTAGGATCCTCCTACCTACAACGACAGCTCTAAATAACTAACAGCAGTATTCAGATATCATTTTCCTACTTCTCCTTAAAAGGGTATGCTGTGGGTACTCATCTGAAATGCCCTGACTCACTTCTACTAAGTACTAACAACATACATTTTCATCAATACAATTCAGTTTGAAAAAAAAAAAAAAACTAATCTAGAGCTACGTACAACAACATGGTCACTATGAATATTTGCTTCCTACCACAGAATCATAAGCCTGTTTGTATAACTGCATAAAGACATAAGAACTGGGGAACAGTACTTCCTATGATTGCATGAGCGTCCAGCAGAGACTGAGATCAGACTGTGCAGATGTGCAGGCCAATCAATCTTCACTGTCAGCCAGAAGATACTATGGATCTTTGGCTACCCACAGGATGCCCTGCAAAGATTCTGACCAGACTGCGTGGATCTGCAGGCTGATCTGAGTCTGCTGGATGCACATGCAATAATGTACAAAATGCTGTGCCTCCGCTCAATATTTTTAACATGTCAAAATACTGTCCTGAATAAAACAGCAAACTGAAACAACAGCTGCATTGTAATCAGAATTTCAATGATCACTTATAAAAACATGGCATATGGAGGAAAAAAGTAACAAAATGTAAAATATCTTGATCAGACTGAGTGCATTTGTAGGCAGATTTAGCTTCACTCAATACAGTGAACTCAAATTCCAACGGATCAGAATTTTTGTTCTGAGATAATGTAGTTTGAGATAAATGGAGCTGAAAGGTAAAGAACATATAACAAACTAAACCCACACCATCCTTTATTTAGTTTGATTCAGGCAGTACAGTAAACCCTTTTATACCAACACTCGATACGACAAAATTCGTTATAATGACAATTTGAATGTCACGAAACATTCGCTCAAGAGGTGATGGTTACTGATAAATTAAGCAAAAACATTGTATAATATCTTCAAGCAACATTTGTTTTGGATATTTGTTAGAATCACCTTGGAGAGGCAATTCTAACAAATATCCAAAACATATGTTCTATGAGGAAATAAGAATGAAACAAGGCCTTTCTTACATATCATTCTGTCCATTAAGGATTCTTTATAATAGCAAATTCATTATAATGATAACATTTTTGGAAACAAATGCTGTTGTTGTAACGAGGATTCACTGTAGTTTGAATTATCTGTTTGAGATAATGAGAGTCAACTGTAAAAAGGCCCATTTTTGCATGATAAAGCTCAATGATTACCTGTTTAGTCACAGCTTGAGGTAGATCATGTTCACTAGTAGAGCTACTTCGACTACCTGCAAGAAAACACAGAATTCAGTTTCAATATCACTGTTAACCTTTACCACCATATGGGCAAATACACTGGAAATAAAACGTAAAATGATAATACCCTGCCATTATCATGTCGCGGGCAGATAACTTTGTTAAAAATTGATGAAATTTGCCCATTAGCAATCCCAAACCAGATCTCCTTAATATCAATGCATGTACCAAGTTTGGTTAATATCCCTTGATATTTACTCAAGTTATCGTCCGGAAACGAAAATATGTCTTGGGCAGATGACCGTCAAAATTTGATGAAATTTGCCCATTAGCAATCCCAAACCAGATCTCCACAAATTCAATGCACATCAAAGTTTGGTGAAAATACATTAATACTTACTCAAGTTATCATCCGGAAACGCAATATGGACGGACGGACAGACAGACACGCAGACATCCAACGTGAAACCATAATACCCAGCCACTATCGTGTGGTGGGGTATAAAAATAAGAACAAGAAATTCGCCAAATGGCTATGTTGCAAATGCTGGTGGTATTCAAGAAGTGAAACTAAATGCACAGATTAAACAATGTTAAGCAAAGCGTGAAAAGTAGGTCAAGGTCATCAGATGTCAGTGGGCAGGGTATATCATGGCAAATGTATGAAGTTTCATTAGCCTATAAGTCTTGGTGTTTGAGAAATTGGAGCTAAATGCACAGGCTTAACATTATTGATGCTGACGCCAATGACGGAAAAAGATCCCTCTGTCTCTCCTGCTTGCTGAAGCAATAACAACAAAAATATTTCAAAACTTAGTCTGTTGAAATTTTTAACCAGCATGCTAAACATTAAATGAGATCACATTTTGTATCACCCCAGTCCCACTTCTCAATAATTTGAATTTCATGTACTGTAGAATCTTGCAAACTTTAAGATAAGGAAATATGGTAATTGTCCTAAGATTTTGTACTCCAAAGTTTTGGACAAAATGACATACATACCATGCATACCCTGACTAAGCAGTCTGATCAGGGTGTACACTGTTTGCCATTTCACTAAGAAATAGCAGCATGAAGAGCAAAATTTAAAGTGTTTGAAATTTTAGAACACTTATAATCATGATGATGATGATTTAGTATTTTATGCCCCTTTCAACATTATTTAACCTTTACCACTCTCTGGGCATTTTCAGCAGACGACAGATTGATGATATTTTTCTTATTTTTCCCAGAAAACAGGATTTGACATTTCATGCAAATTGTCTCCTTAGGAGACAATTTGCATGAAATGTCATATCCTGTTTTCTGAGAAAAATAAGAAAAATATTTCAAAATGTCGTCTGCTGAAAATTTTACCCAGAGTGCTAAGCGTTAAATCATATCTAAAAGATGGAAGGATTATAATGAAAGGCTCTGTGCAATGAAGCCCCGTATAGTCATAAGCTGAATTCCTACTCCAGTGGATTTGGAACCAGGGATCTCGTTATCCTACTTCAGGAGTATTAACCATCCGCCACCTGGAGGCTTCTTTAGAACATTTACCATAATCAGGAATAAGATATACTACACACAGCCTCAGGAAAAGGCAGTCCTGCTAATATTAGTTAATTACATCAATTCAAGCCCTGGTAGGCAGAATGGATAAAAGGAACAAATCACTGCATTCCTGTTGGTTTGGTTTGGAGATTTACAACCCGATCAACACTGTTAAGGTCAAGTCGAGCTGGTCAGTTAAGCTACTCATACTTTTCCTGGGCAGACTTTGTCCTTTAAACAATTTATCAGTACTTTGTGTACATACTTTCAACAGTAACAGACAACTGCAGAATCAATCTCCATGAAAGTTATGTGACTGAAGTGGAATTCAAACTCGTATGTTTGTCATACTTACTAGCACTGGATATTCTCGAAGTAGCTCTAGTGATAGTTGGTCGTGTTTCAGTTTGTGTCTGTGTAGTAGGTGGAGAATTTTCTTTTATGTTATCACCTTCTTCCGACACGTGTAGCACTGTGTTCAATACCGGGTTGGTGGGTTTAGCAGGTATATCACGTTTCTGAAAGACAACAGGAAGTCGTGCATGTCATAGCTCCAGATAAAGCGTTTTTTTGGGGGGGTTTTTTACCGAAAAGTACTGTTATTTTTATTACTTCATCATGAAACATATGTTGTAGGTACACATTAGAAGCGCCTCACTGAGGCACTTCTAATGAGTACCTACTACATATGTTTTCATGGAGAAATAAGAAAAATATTATGTGGCTATCCACTCCTATCTGGAGCTCTGGCATGTTCACTACACCTTAACTTCTTACCATACTTGTGCTAAAATATTAACTTTATATGACCTGATGTGTCTAAAATTGCTCTGTGGGTGGCAAACAGTGTAGATCCTGATCAGATGCTGTGTTCTGTGGCATCTAATCTGGGTCTATACTGCTACTTAGGCTGTTTATCTGGACACTTAGGGTAAATAAGTCAGCCTAAGTTAAAAAATGATTTTTTTTTTCTGTTTTCATTGAAAAAGCAACACTGATACATTTCTTATTTTGCCGTGTAAAAATGTGTTATGGGTCCTCATTAGATTCTCAGGAGTACCCACAGCCTTGGACCAAATATACACTGGACTAGTAACTACGGTACAGGTATTGTATTTATTGGAAATATGTTGTCGTGGCTGAGTTTTTATAATTCTGTATGATGAAGTTTAAATGCTCATATTTCAATTATTTTTCAAAATATCTGAGATTTGTTTTCAAAAAGCAATAGGTCAATATATTACCTTTAAATCTGCAGCATTATATTTAAGGAAAAACCAACAGTTTTTGTAAACATCAACAAGAAAACTAGGTACCCATTTTAGCTATTTTCGGCACTTTTAGCAGAAAATCACCAGAAATTCGCCCAAGATGATGTTATAACTTCAATCTAATTAATTGTGACTTAACATTTTTCAACCAAACCTATTAAAACAATTTATTACAACTTCAGTGTTTATCCAAAATCATTTTTAATGACCATAGTGCTGTAAAATAGCGCTAAAATCAAGCCACGACAACATATTTTGGCAGTTCCGTTAGTGACAAGTCCGGGTATTATTAGGTCCAAGCCACAGCATACACTTTCTTGGAATAAAAAAAAAACTATTGATCAGCAAAATTGGAACTTGTACAGTCAGGGATCAAAAGTAATTCCACTGCGTCAAAAATCCCATAGAGTTCAATGCATTTTCATGTTTACAAAAAATAAATAATAATAAAAATAATTGTTTATATCTTTATAACGTTCACATCATTTGAAAGTTGGAAGATTTATGCAATATACATTCTGATTCTCACAGGATTTTCTCTATGCAAATTTGAGAGACTAAGAATTAAATTTTGTGTAAGACATTTTGGGCAGTTTCTGAGCGACGTCAACACTGACGTCAATGGAAATCTGCCAATTTTAAAATTTCCTCTTACTTTAAATTGTTATATCTGAGAAGACTGATATCCGATATTTATCAAAGTCATATATTTTGGACACGCATCATTTACCTTTCCAATCATTACAGAACATCAGTATTTTCTTTACGATGTTACACAATATCAACTGTCTTGTAAACATTAAAATGCATTAAAGTCTATGAGAAAATATTTTTCTGGAATTACTTTTGGCCTCCGACTGTACTTACCATTAGAGTACTGATAAACCTAAATATTTTGGGCATCTTAACCCATTTTTGTAGAGTGGATTTTTCTATCATAACCCCTTGGACCTGTCTATTTCCAATAGCAGGGTGTCTAGTTAGTTTTTATTACTACAATGTTTTATAGAAATTCCTGTATTTAATGCAAACAGTGGAGACCCAGATCAGACATCTCAGAATGCCTTGTCTGATCTGGGTCAGCACTGTTTGCAAATTACCCTTTTGGGGTGTTTTCCAGGCTAAAATAGGTTAACTTGTTACCATATTTATCCTAAAATTTGAACAAGCCCAATTTTCTAGCTGTCAGATGGTAGGTCTAAACCGTGGAGTTGCAACTGTGTATACCCTTACTTCACTTTACTAAGTGAATTGCTTCAGTTTACTAAGCTTTAACTAGCTAAAATTTTCAGGTAACTAGAACAACCCAAATAGTTAAGTGGTGAAGTTCTGACCAGATGCACAAGTGTGCATTTGATACATGGATCTGGCATCTGGTAGTGTTTCATTTGCTCTGGCTCAGTTTTTTCCAATAATAATTAGAGCTTTAGATATGTTCGACCCGCTTACCTAAAGCTCTGAATACATATGATAAACCCGTCCTGCTGAACCCGGATATACCCTGTCTTTGCAAACAGTGTAGATCCAGATCAGTTGGCTTCTGAAGACATTACGAAAACATGCCTATTCAAATATATAGAAACTTTCATCTCCAAAAAATAGAAAATTTTCAGATAAAAAACTCTGATATTTTTCATACTTTTGCTCAAAACATAGATTGTGGGTACTCACCGAGGCAGTTCTAACGAGTACCCACAATCTATGTTTTGAGCAAATATAAGAAAAATAATGTATACCCCTGTAAACCCCAGTTTTACTATATAAAAGTGGGGTTTAAGGGGGTCGAATATATATAGGCATGTTTTTGTGATGAGCCAACTGATCTGGATCTGCACTGTTTATCAATGAATACTTGAATCTGTATGAACAACTTGGGTCAAGTAATCTGATTGGCTGAAATTTAGAAGTGGGCATGGCATCTTAATTTATTCAGCATGACAAGGGTTAAGAATAGTTTCTTAAAATTTACAGAGTCGTCAGACTGATTTTGGTGGAATTAAAGCTCAAATCTCACAACATTACCACTTCTGCAGAATAGCTGAACTCACCAGATTTTTCTCCTCTGTCATCAACCACTGAGCATCTTTCTCGGACTCCTGCTGTTGCTGCCTCAATCTCTCGGCAATCTCTTCAGGATCCAGGTCATGATTATTGGTCAATACCAGTGGGTCTCGAAACTCAGACATCTGGAGAAGGAAAACACAGTGATTTAATGCTTACCATGCTTGGAAAAAAATTTCAGCAGATGGCAATTTGAAATATTTTTCTAATTTTTCCCAGAAGATAGGATTTGACAGAAAGTTGCCTCCCTACTGTGATTTTGACATCTTTCAGAAAGTTATGTTTTGCTTGGCGCTTTGCACTAAAGAAGTAAATTTGCAAACTTTTGTCATGATTTAATGCAAATCAATTTGTCCTAACTACCTATGCACAAAAAATATTCTAGTCATTTGTTTTTAAAAAACAACAAATATTTTCACTTTTTCCCTTGTAAAAAATGAATGCAAATTAATCAGAAATCTGTGGGATAGGTAACTTGGAGGCAGATTTTCAATAAGTTCCGTTTGTTCAATTTTTCTGAAATTTTCACAATATTGTTGTGAAACATCAAAAATTCAAATTCCATGAAAAAATAAAAAATAATCTTTTTAAACAAGAAACAGAAAAGACAAATGATTTCTGATAAGGTACGGTCAACCAGAACAAAATATTTACATTTAAAATAAAAGCTTTCTGAGTGATGTCGAATGGATGGTAGTAGCTCAACCATTTCAAAAATGAAAGAATACTGTGAAAACTACTGTAGACCTCAAACTTCAAACCTTTTTGACACTTTAGTGCCTGGCTCCTTTACAACTTTTATCCAAGAGACTTTCTTTAAAAAAGTTAAAACTTATATCTAAAAGGTTACTGCAAAACTTCAACTTGAAGAAGAGAAAACTTAGTTTTAAAGAAAGGCCCTGATCAGACTGGATGTATAACATGATCTGAATACAAATGTATGTACATTTTGACTATACCTGAAGATACGTCTCACTTAATGCAGTCCATATTGTAAAACACTGTTTTGCCCACACAGCTAAATAAACAACAGAAGACATCCAAATGCAGTATTTAAAGAGTGTGGATACATATGGAAGATTTTGCCATTATTTTGAAAACCAAGAGAAGTTTTGCTGACAGGAAGCTGCCTGAATATCTGAAATCTTAAAAATGGGGGCTACTCTTAAAGGAAAGAATTTGCTCCCTACGGGAGAAAATTCTTTCCTTTAAGAGAAGCCCACTCCACCCAACTGAAGCCCCCGATCCCTCACCTTCAACCAATAGGAAGGAAGACAAATATTTTCAGGCCAAAATTATCTCCCTTCTATTCTTTATCCCTAAACATAACTAAAGCTTACCTGATCAGCATATAGCTGTCTGTTAGGCTGTGGACCCCTTGCATGTGTCCCACCCATATTGAGAGCCATATCCTGTCTTGAGCGGGGAATTGCTCGACCCGGATATGTACCGCCTTGGGGTCCCTGCATTGTCCCTGGTGGGTAATTCTGACCAGAGGACATGGCTGGATTAGATACAGAAACTTGATTTATTGCCGTGTACCCTGTCGAAGATGGGAAGTAATTTGACAGATCTATTTCTCTAGGGCCAGTCTGACTGGCTGGGTGCTGCGGGCTTGGCCCGAAAGGGGTGCTCTGACCAACGGGAAGGTTTGAGGCACTGTTCCAGTGTTTAGGAGGTGAAGCTACACTGTATGGATTGGTGGCAAGATTGCGAGCTGATCCTGATGGAGACAGACTTGGGTACTGGGGCCTGGCTGGTTTAGGGGGTGGAGCCTGCTCCTCCTCGGAACCATTAGAACCTGAAATAGAAACAGAAACAGACTGAGAAAATTGCATATTCCTTAATGGCTAGCATGATGGGTAAAAGATTTCAGCAGATGATAGTTTGAAATATTTTACTTATTCTTTTTCCAGAAAATAGGCTTTGACAGCCTTTGGAGACAATTTGGATTAACTGTCAAAGCCTACTTTCTGGGAAAAATATCATCAGTTTGTTGTCTGTTGAATTTGCCCAGTCTGATCTGGGTCTATACTGTTTGCCAATGTCTCTTTTATGGGACATTAGGCATAAATGGGTTAACATTACTCGACTTGACTTGACTAGAATATGGATATTTTTCTTATTTCTCCAGGAAAACATGCCATGGCTACTCATTATAAGTGCCTCAGTGCGGCACTTCTAATGAGTACCTACAACATAATTATATATTTTTTTTGTGGAAAAATAAGAAAAACACTATCTGGATACCCCCATACAGAGCTAAGGCAAATTTCTAGATGTAGAAAGGAATCCAGATAAATTTTTTTCTTATTTCTCGAGGAAAACATATGTTCCGCGTACTCATTAAAAGTGCCTTCCTGAGGCACTTCTGATGAGTACCTGCAACATATGTTTTTGCAAAGGATTAAGAAAACTAACAGTACTATTTGTTTGACAAAATCACCCTTTATAGAACTTTAAGTAGTATTAGGTCTTACCCCAAGATATAGCCTGTACCCGTCTATTATCTCTCTGCATCTCCTCTTCTTGTCGATATCGTTCCTCATCAAATATTTCACTGCAAACAAGATGATGAGTTCCAGGTTAAGAATGTATCAACCCATGAGTGTCAGTTTTGTCAAAATGGTATATTAAATTGATTTAGTAGTCCATCCCTTACGTTTTTCTATGTTTTGGTTTCTGAGTTGGGGGATATCTAAAAAGCACTGCTTATTGACATTTCTTGTCAATAAGCACATATTACAAGAAATGTCAATAAGCAGTACTTTTTAGATATCCCCCAACTCAGAAACCAAAACATAGAAAAACGTTAGGGATGGACAGACCATACGAAAACAGTAAACACCGCTCCCCTCTCACAAACACAGTTTGTAGGGGGTGTAATGATAACAACACATCAAACAAAAATTTCAACTAAGAGGCTGCTTAAAGTTTAGCATTCTGTGTAAAATTTTCAGCAGAGGACATTTTGAAATATTTGACTTTCTTTTTTTTTCCAGGAAATAGGATTTGACATTGCAGGCAAATTGTCTTCAATGAGACAATTTGCATGACATGTCAAATCCAGTTTTCTGGGAAAAATAAGAAAAACATCATCAATTTGTCATCTGCTGGCTTGGCACTTTATTTTGTTAACTGAAATTAAGAAGCTGGCTGTTGTCAAATCAGCTATATGTTACATGGTTTTGTACAGTTTCCATAATTTTTATATACAGAATGTTTCACATGTATTAACTTTTTCACACAGTGATGATAATGGCAAAATTTGTGAACATTAATATGCCACAAATATTTGTAAGAAAACCATAAATATTGTATCCTAAAAATTTAAATATTTTCTTTTCTCTTTTTTCTGTCTTTTAGGTAATTTGCTTTCATACAATACCCATAATACATGTATGCCTCTTTTAATGCCAAATATATAGGGGAAAAAATGTATATGGAGTTAAATGGTATTAATACTTAGCATGCTGGGTAACAAAATTCAGCAGATGACATTTCAAAACATTTTTCTTATTTTTGCCAAAAAATGGGCATTGACATTTCATGCAAATTAAGGAGACAATTTACATAAAATGCCAAAGCCTATTTTCTAAGAAAAAATCAGAAAAAATATGTCGTCTGCTGAATTAGCCCAGAATTTGGCAAAGGTTAAACTGTTATAAAAGTACTTACTACAACCAAGTTTTAAGGTCTGCAAAGGAAGGTCTTTTAGACGGCTCATACGACCAGCAGACACACATTAGATTATACAGAGAGGGTGGACAGCCTGGTGGGAGAGGTAACCTCTCTCCAGCTTCTATCTTCCCTATCACATCATTGTTCTTTACACCCTGGAATGGCTTGATACCGAACATTAGAATCTCCCAGATACACACACCTGCAACAAGAAACATGTCCTTTCTATATTCACCCTATATGTTGGCTGAACAATTATCTTTCATTTTTGTATATTTACATTTAAGGTGAGAATTTCACATCTGTAAAATTGATTAAACAAATCCACTGTCCCCGGTCCCACCCCACCCCACCCTCCTGCCCTGCACAGTTTTTAAAACTGACCATTCTAAGTTGGTAATTATTGGGAGACAAAGTTCTCTCTGGTGTCAAAGAAGGAATAAGAGCTGTTGCAGGACAATGTAGCTCCCTAGAATCATGCTTTGCCTCTAGAAAATTTAACCAAAAATTTTAACATAAATTTCTCCCAAGTCTGTTTGTGACCTTCACTTTGACTTTATTTAACCAAAAACTGTAAGTGACGTCAATGCCTACCTCATGGAGACTACTATAGCTCAAAAGTAATCTGAAAAGGTTTGTACTTTCGTACAGGCGGGCTAAAAAGTAGCTAGCCAGGAAGAATACTATAAGATTTAATAAAAAAAATAAAGAAACATACTAAAAGGTTCACAGACATAACAGTAAAATCCATTAAATGGCTTTTATACAATTTTTGCACTCAGTGGATAATGTATGTTTTTCAACAAACATGCCACAAAAAACAAAATGCTGACTGGGACATTATATAAACCAACAAGCTCACCAAACATCCAGACATCACTGGCTGTTGTAAACCTTCGAAAATTGATAGACTCTGGTGCCATCCACTTGATAGGTAGTTTACCCTTTGAAGCTGAAAACAGAAAATTACGATGGATTACTTGTTCCATATATCTGTACCGGAATTTGAAAATAAAGACAGAATTTTGAACTTGGTATTAATGAATGCTCCCAAAGTGAGTTCTGTGACTCTATGACGACTGAGCACATATTTGTAATATTGAGCTAAATCAGAACAGGGTAAGTTTTCAACAGGGTAAAACTAGTGTCTAATTTAGGTCTTGATAAGATGCTTTTTTCAATCCAAATGGATTAATATTTTTCTTATTTCTACATGAAAACATATGTTGTGGGTACTCATTAAAAGTGCCTCAGTGAGATGCTTCTAATGAGTACCACAACGTATGTTTTTGTGGAGAAATAAGAAAGGTATTTGCCTGATATCCACTCTCATCTAGACTTATGATCTAAGCTTTAAGCCTCCTGCAGTTTTTCTGCTGACCATTCAAAGGCAGTTTCTCTACTGCAGCTCTTCTTTGTATATCCATCATTGCAGCTGTATTGTTATGTCTTGTCATTGTCTGTTACTCATCTCTTCTTCTTTTGGTGTCTCTGGAAGGCTGCGCTTCATGATTTTGGCTTTTCCTAGGTAACTTCACTGGTATTTTTTGCAAAAATAAGTTGCACTCCAGTAAATAAATTCAATTATACCATTACATATATTTTACAAAATGGTTTGGTTACAGTTCATCACATTATGCAGACTAGGTCAATAAGTGCTTTTAATGCTTGATGCTTAGCATGCTGGGAAAAAATGACAGCTGATGACATTTTGAATTTTTTCTTATTTTTCCCAGAAAAAAAAAAAGGTCTTTAGAACTTCTCCCAATACTTCACCATATTGCAAATTATACTTTTGTTTCCTTTCGGATCACCGAGTCCAGTCTGATAACTTCCCGGTTCAACCTATGCTAGGGGTCATATGCAAACTAAAGTGCTGTATATGAAGAGACTAATAAAACCGAGTCTCCAATTTTAATTCTTTTGTGTGTTCTTTGTTTCCAAAGGCAATCTTATATACATATTTTTTTCATTTGACATTTCAAGCAAACTGTCTGAAGGGATTTAACTCAGTACCTTTGTAATAACTCTGCTCCTCCACCCATCTAGACAGTCCAAAGTCTCCCAGTTTAACACAGTCATGGGCCGACACTAGTACATTCCTAGCAGCTATGTCTCTGTAACAAGTGAAATAAATTTCATACTGTAATACATCTGAAAAGGTGGACACTATCAGCTTAGAGTTTATTTCTTAACTTCATTATTAACTTCACCAATACTGTCAGTTAACGCTTACTTAGCATGATGGGTAAAAAATTCAGCAGAGGACATGACACTATCAGCGAAGAGTTTATTTCTTAACTTCATTATTAACTTCACCAATACTGTCAGTTAATGCTTACTTAGCAAGATGGGTAAAAAATTCAGCAGAGGACATTCTAAAATATTTTTCTTATTTCTCCCAGAAAATAAGCTCTGACATTTCATTCAAATTGTCACCATAGGAGATAGCTTGCATTAATATCAAAGCTTATTTTCTTAGAAAAATAATAATAAAAAAAAATATCACCAGTTTGTAGTCTGCTAAATTTGCCCAGACAGTGGTAAAAGTTAATTTTAATTGCAGAAATAATCAAATTTCATGCTTTTAGTGGTAAAATTTAATTTTAATTGCAGAAATAATCAAATTTCATGCTTTTAGTGGGCAGCATAGACTACAATCAGACTGTGCAGATGACAAGCTGCTCCAGATCAGTCTATGCTGGCTGCATAAGTCATAAGGAAAGTTACTCTGACATTGAATTATTTCCTCTGTTCTTTTGGAGACTACTCTTAACCCTTGTCCTGCTGAATATTAAGATAACACACCTACTTCCAATTTACAGTCAATCAGATTACTTGATCCGGATTGTTGCTATAAATTCACATACTTAATGTCAAACAGTGCAGATCCAGATCAGTTGGCTTCTTCAGAAGCCAACTGATCTGGAATTACACTGTTTGCAAAGGCAGGGGTTATCTGGGTTCAGCAAGACATGGGTTAAAGGGAAGAATTTGCTCCCAGAGAGAGCAAATTCTTCCCTTTAAGAGTATCCCAGAATTTTTAAATGTTTCAATACTAGGAAGGCAACTTGTCTGCAAAAGCTGTCTCCCTTTTCAAAACTGGGGCAAACCTTTCCAGGTATACCAATTCATCCTGAACTTTGTTAAATGTCACCAGGATGATTTAAACTTGAAGGCCACATTCAATGAGCTACGATACAGATGCAAAAAAGATTCAGATTCTTAATAAACTCATTATGTCTTCATCCCCATCACGGAAAGGAAATATATGAGGGTTTAAAGATCTTTGATGAAACTTTTGTCATTGCTGTACGCAAGGACCGGCAAGAGTATTATAAATCAAAGTACTCTCTAAGTACACATGTTCAAGTACAAAAGAATTTTTGAAGAAGAAGAAAGTGCAGTAAGTACTATATAAGTACCTAAGTAGTCAGACAGACAGGCCTGGGCAAATCGTGTTGACCGAGATCAGGCACCAAAGAATCCCCAGACCATTAGAACAACCAAGGAAACTTAATACATTTGGCAGACTTTCTGCTATTTTAAATACAACTTCTGTAATTTCCTATTTGCTTTCCTGCACACCAATCCCTTCTGAAAAGGGATCTACTCTACAAGGGAAGAATTTGCTCCCTTTGGGAGCAAATTCTTTCCTTGTAGAGAAGACCCCTTTCCAGACAGGAAGCCAAAACCATTTTCACACAGTTACTTCCCCTGAAAGTGTATCAATTCCTCTTAACCCTTGTCATGCTGAATAAATTAAGATGCCACGCCTACTTCTTATTTTCAGCCAATCAGATTACTTGATATAAGTTGTTGATACAAATTCACAGTTAATGACAAACAGTGCAGATCCAGATCAGTGGGTTTCTTCAGAAGCCAACTGATCTGAAGCTACACTGTTTGCAAAGTCAGGGGATTTACTGGTTCAGCAGGACCAGGGTTAAATGTGGCAACAATGACTATACCACTACACAATGCACTCAGCTAACGCTTAGCACTCTAGGTAAAAATTTCAGCAGACGACAATCTGAAATATTTTTCTTATTTTTTCCAGAAAAGAGGTTTTGACATTTCATGCAAATTGTCTCCAATGGAGACAATTTGCATGAAATATCAAATCCTATTTTCTGGGGAAAATAAGAAAAAATGTCATCAATTTGTTGTCTGCTGAATTAGCCCAGAGAGTGATAAAGGTTAAATGCTTTATAATGGCATCTTATTATTGTACCACCCAACAAATACTATTTCTTTCCAGCAGACTTGTTATGGTGGAATATTTGATGGTAATTCTGCGATTAATGTTTTCTCTTTTCTCAATAAAAACATTAAATTTTGTTATGGGTATTCATTAGAAGTGCCTCGCTCTGTGGCTCTTCTAATAAGTACCCATAACATGTTTTCGTGGAGAAATATGTTTTTATGGAGCAAATTACCCCAGAATTATCATTAAATACTCCAGCTTAACAAGTACCCTGTTCTGCTCTCATCCACTTCATGCTTATGGTGATTCAGTTTGTTTTCATTGCTCTCTCAAGAGTTTATACTGCCAATTAAAGTGTATAGCTGTATACCATATTTACTCTTTACCATTCAGACAGACATGCTTAATCAAACAGTGCAGATCCAGATCAAACTACTCCTTGATTAGAGTCTGCACAGTGTCATTCAAGCAGCATATTTCAGACATAAAGCAAGCTAGTCAAATTCACTTCAAAATTTAGGAAAAATACAGTATGAAGTTATGGTGTCCAAATATTGAGAGTACCATAATAACTTTAAGTATTGGGACACCTTATCTACTTACCATACTTGTCCTAAAATTTGAAACAGCTCATTCTATTACTACTCCCTTCTGAGTAGACCCTTTTTCAGAAGTAACACAAAAATGATTTGACAAGAGTTACCTGCCCTGAAAGTGTAACTTTCATCACAGCAACTGCTTCATGTTTCTTTTTTCTAATTTGCTCCTCTAGGTATTTTACTTGTTCAATATCAGATCAAAAAAAATGTCAAAAATAGTACTACTTGATATGTCTAAAATACTGCTGTATGTATGGCAAACAGTGTAGACCCTGATCAGATGCCGCATTATGCGGCATCTGATCTGGGTCTACACTGTTTTCAAAGGCCTATTTGTCCCAATACTAAGGGTTATTATGGTACATATAGGACACCTTCACCGCATTATGCGGCATCTGATCTGGGTCTACACTGTTTTCAAAGGCCTATTTGTCCCAATGCTAAGGGTTATTATGGTACATATAGGACACCTTCACCGCATTTATGCTGCATCTGATCTGGGTCTACTCTGTTTTCAAAGGCCTATTTGTCCCAATACTAAGGGTTATTATGGTACATATAGGACACCTTCACCGCATTATGCGGCATCTGATCTGGGTCTACACTGTTTTCAAAGGCCTATTTGTCCCAATACTAAGGGTTATTATGGTACATATAGGACACCTTCACCGCATTATGCGGCATCTGATCTGGGTCTACACTGTTTTCAAAGGCCTATTTGTCCCAATGCTAAGGGTTATTATGGTACATATAGGACACCTTCACTGCATTATGCGGCATCTGATCTGGGTCTACACTGTTTTCAAAGGCCTATTTGTCCCAATACTAAGGGTTATTATGGTACATATAGGACACCTTCACCGCATTATGCGGCATCTGATCTGGGTCTACACTGTTTTCAAAGGCCTATTTGTCCCAATACTAAGGGTTATTACGGTACATATAGGACACCTTCATAGCAGGACGAATAGATTGAACATGTACATTTTTTTTATACATTTGGGCTCAAGACTGGTACCCTCACAACATGGCTCAAACAGAACTTACCTATGTACAAACTTTTTACTCTCTAGGTAGGACAATGCCGTACTAAGTTGAAATGCATACATAATAAGTGTTGTGAGATCTAATCGATGTTTGTTATTTTGTAGATAGGCTCGCATCTGGAAATTAGACCAGAGAAAGTGAGAACACATTTACATTTTAAAAGTGTACGTATTTGTTCAGAATAAAATCTATTAACGCAGACATACATCAAAATTGTAGGAGACAAAATTCTAAAAGATCTTTTATTTTAGTGAGAAAATAGGACTTGATATTGCATACAGATTGTCGTGTACTTGAAGATACACATGAAGTATCAAGCCTTCAGAAAAACAAAATGGAAATAAAATATATATACTTATTAGAATGTTGTCTGCCATCTTTAACTTTGGCAAATGCATTACTGTGAAAGAACATGTTTAAATGTAGATCTGGAACCCAGGTTATAAAACTTTTGTCATGCTCAACTCAGCTGAGCATGACATTTTCTCTGCTAATAAATATGAAATGCCAACAATAGTTGGCATTTTCATATTTATTAGCAGAGAAAATTTCATGCTCAGTTATGTTTAGCAATAAAGAATTTGCAATTGTTAGCAATTTGAGATATATTAGCAGGACAAATTTCATGCTCAGCTGAGTAGGGCATGAAAAAAGTTTTATAACCTCAGAGCTAGGTGCAGAATGGCAGACAGTGTACATCCTGATAACATGGCTGAAAGTAGCTCTGGCTGGCTAGTTAATCAGTAGCTGGCTAGACGAAAACAGGCAGACATCTTGATGGTAGCAGGGCTCCAAACAAAGGCATATTTTGAGAAGATGTTTTGTCACTTCTGTATAAATTGGATTTTGTTGTTACTCACTTGTAAGAAATGCAATTCTAATGATAATGATTTGGTGGTTTACATCTTTTTCACCATTATTTACGTTAAATCAAGATGATGAAGGTATGATAATATCATGGTTTTTACATTTAGGACTGCCAAAAATTCCCCGACATTTCCCTGACTTTTCCCCAACATAAATTCACATTTCCCTGACAAAATCAGAGCTGGAAATTTTATGAATTTAGCAAGAAAAATACATCAGGACCAAACAGCTTAGCTTCATCAGGCTGAAATACAAAATTCCCTGACATTTCCCTGACATTTTTGCAAAATTATATTTTTCCCTGACACATCACAGAATTCTCTGACAATTCCCTGACCTTGAAAAAAATTAAATTTCCCTGACATTTCCCTGACATGTATGAACCCTGAACATAGGGCTTTGTGCAATGAAGGGTGTATAGTGATGAAATGAAGTCTGCCTCTTGAGGGATTCGAACCCAGGACTTGTGATCTAGTCAACATCACTAACTGCTTGGCCACCCAGACCCTTCGCAATCCTATTGAGCAGCCGCAAAAGTAACAAAAATTATCATAGTAACAAAAATTATCATAACTCAGCACTTAAATCATTCAAATACTACCCCTATTTAGGAATCCTGTTGTAACAGTCTAAAGGTGTAACTTCTAATCCTTCCAAGAATTTAATATCTGTGTAAAATTAACCTTAGCATTTACAAAAATGCCTAACTTGACCTCTTAGAATCCTTGCATATCAGCAATCATTTTACACAGCAGACAGCCCATTTGTAAGCACATTCTCACCTCTCCATGCTTTGCTAATTCCATGATTATCCACACAGGTCTGGTCTCGGAACAGATACCGATCAATCTCACTATGTGTGGGTGGTCAAACTGTTGCATTATATCTGTAATGACAAAGAAATCTCTAAATGCCTGACATACAACTGAAGTAAAGTGAGATAAAAGACCCTGTATCGGTCACCTGAGTACCAGACAAGTGACCCCTTGGGTGGGCCCATTTTTTATCCCATGGCTATAATGTGAAAAAATCACCCCCATACAATGTACTTACAATGACGTTTCAAGTCAACTGGCCTTTTGGTTCAGGAAAAGAGGTTTGAAATAGATTTTCAAAATGGCGTTCATGGTGGCCATCTTGGATTTTCAAACGGAATGATTTTAGCTATTTTTGATCTATATGTCACCCCGATATTTCCTATCAAGTTTCAAGTCAATTGGCTTTGCTGTTCAGGAAAACACTTTCAAAATAGATTGTCGAGCTGGCGAATGTGGTGGCCATCTCGATTTCTGACTGTAACGATTTTAGCTATTTTTGATTTTCAAGTCACCCCAATAGTTTGTATCAAACATCAAGTCAATTGGACTTTTGGTTCAGGAGATGAAGTTCAAAATAAATTTTCAAGATAAAGGCTGTGGCAGCCATCTTGGATTTCTAACTGGAATGTTTTAGCAATTTTTGTCTACAAGTGGCCCTGATACTTCCTACTAAGTTGCGAGTCAGTTGGTCTTTTGGTTCAGGAGGTTCAAAATGGATTTTCAAGATGGCAGCCATCTTGGATTTCTGAACTGAATAATTCTAGCTATTTTTTATCCACAAGTTGCTCCGATATTTCCTACCAAGTTTGGAGTCAATTGGCCTTTCAGTTCAGGAGAAGAAGTTGAAAATAATTTTTCAAGATGGCGGCCATCTTGGATTCCCAACTGGAACGACTTAAGGTATTTTGGTAGAGAGTCAACTAGGCAACATTCCTGTGAAGTTTAATTGAAATTGGCCCAGGGGTGTAAGAGGAGTTGTCATTTGAAGCAAACTGTTGACACCGCATGACAGACAATAGACATTGACTAACCACAATAGCCCACCTTGAACACAAAGTACTCAGGTAAATTAACGACCTGTCGCCTGACAGGGTAGCTCACCGGAAGTCGCGCTTTGACTTAGTTGCACAAAGGCAAATTTTCAGACCCATAACAGAAACAAAGTCACTGTCATGGGAGCTGATGCTGCTGATAATATTTTTAGACAAGTATATCTGACCTCAGCAAGTATGAAATGAATCGATCAAACGGTAAAGACGGAATGAGCTCCTAAAGACTTTAACATAAAATCTTTAACATTAAAATTCTAAGTCTGTGACCTTGACCCCAAGGTCATGGTTATAGGTGCTGATGTTGCTGATAAAAACTTTAAAGCAATATCTTTCTCGATACCAAGTCTCCAGTAAATTTAGCTGAAGGCAACCAAGTAATGATCTAAAATCTTCAGTGCAAAAACTAACATAAAAGTTCTTAGTATGTGACTTTGACCCCAGAGTCATGGTCATGTATGATGATGCTGCTGATAAAAACTTTTGACTAGTATCTATCACCATACCAAGTATGAACTAAATCTATCAAAAGGTAAAGGAGTAATGAGCTCCTAAATACTTTAACACAAATACTTTAACATAAAAATTCAAAGTCTGTCACCTTGACCCCAAGGTTATGGTCATGAGAGCTGATGCTGCTGCTAAAAATTTGAGACCAGTATCTATTACCATACCAAGTATAAACTAAATCCGTCCAAAGGTAAAGAAGTAATAAGCTCCTAAACACTTAAACACAAAATCTTTAACATCAAAATTCTAAGTCTGTGACCTTGACCCCAAGGTCACGGTCATGGGTTCTGATACTGCAGATAAAAACTTTAGCCCAGTATCTATCATCATACCAAATATGAACTCAATCCATGCACACATAAAAAAGTAATGAGCTACTAAAAAACTTTAACGCAAAAACTTTAACATTTGTGGACGCCGATGCCGGGGGTAGTAGAATAGCTTACCGGAATTTTTTGTTCCGGTGAGCTAAAAAGGGGCCCATACTTGAGGGCAATGAATGTCCTGAGAAGCTTTGGCATTCAAGTAGCCTCATAAAACCATTTATTATAGGAACGAATTTCATTTCCTTTTTTGAGGATTTTATCAAAGTGCACAAACTGAATGAGCCTGAAGACCTTTATATTAAGTTTGTACTTGATTCATAGATATTTAAGCACCAATAAAATATGATAAAAAAATCATTTCTTAAAATTCTAACTCAGTCATGGTCATGTTTATATTGAAAACACTGTTTTGGAATTACTCTCGACCAACTTGAGAACCCAAAACACAAGTATGACTTTTGAGGTGAAATAAGAAAACTAGTCAATGCTATTACAGTCAACCCTCTTTATACTGACACTCGATACGACGACAAAATTCATTATACTGACAATTTGACTTAGCACAGAAACCCTCTCTCAAGAAGTGACAGTTAATCAGAAATTATGCAGGAACATTATTATTCAATACTTAAAGCAACATATGTTTTGGATATTTGTTAGAATTGCCTCTCTGAGTTCTATGAAGAAATAAGAATAAAACAGGGTTTTTGTTGCATATCATTCTGCTCATTAAGAATTCTTTACAACAGCAAATTCATTTTAATAGCAATATCTTTGGGAACAAATGATGTCGTTGTAACGAGGGTTCACTGTAGTAAAATATTATTCTGGATACCTCTTTTATCTGGGGCAATGTCAATGGTTTAATATTTACATGCTTCTTCAAGGAATTTTTCTGTCATGGATTCTTCGTTGTCCTCTTTACATGTTTTAACAGCTACTGGAAGTTCATTGCCATCCTGTCAATTAATAAAGAAGTTGCATAAGAACTCCACAAAATTCTGTCCCATATTGCACTTACCATAAGTATTGGGACACCTTATCTGCTTGCCATGTCGTAATGTGAACAAGTCCACTTTACTACCTGTTCATGTTTTAACCCTTAAACTGTCAATCACAATCATTGTCATCTGCTTTGTAATCTGCTTGTGATTTTAAAAGTCATTTTTGCAAACAGTGTGGACCCAGCACTGCTTGGCAGACGATTCACATGAAATATTAAGACTTGTTTTCTTTGAAAAATTAAAAAAAAAGATATTTCAAAATGTCGTCTGCTGCAGTTGTGATTGGCGCTTTAAGGGTTAAGAGAAACAGAACTCCAGTTGTTCAGCATGTGCACTGGAATTTGTCAGCAGTCTGCCAGACAGTTTTCCTACTACTTGACAACCAGTCATATTTTTAACACCTGTTACATGGTCAAAACTTGTATATTTATAGACAGAAGATCAGACTGATCTGGGTCTTGGCTGTTCACAAAGTAATTAAGACAATTTAATATATTCATCCTATATACTCTGTCAGACATGGCTGAGCAAACAATTTAGGCTCAGATACGTCAAGAGTTGAAGACATTTTAGGTACATCACCAGGAAGACACTGACAAATGGTCTTGTTAAAATCTTAGGATAAGAACAGTTAAGTATTCTGGGTCCAGTTGTTCAAAGTATCCTTAGCTTAACAAGTTCATTAACGACAAACTCGTTAACTGTTGTAGCTAAGGTGTTTTCAAATACATTGATATTTTTGCTATTTGCCTATATTTCAAGATAAAAATTTTAACATCACATTACTTAAAAACTTTGTTCAGTTTTGAACAACTGGGCCCTGGTGTCCAAATATTTAGAATAATTATGGTGTGCATCAAACAATAATTCTAACTCAACAGGCTTGCACTAGTTTCATGCAATTTGATTGGTCCAGAGTAAAATTGAAAATGGCATTT
Source organism: Anodontia alba (assembly GCA_964016985.1). NCBI lineage: Eukaryota > Metazoa > Mollusca > Bivalvia > Lucinida > Lucinidae > Anodontia > Anodontia alba. The sequence goes on from OZ024825.1 coordinate 71,841,964, forward strand.
ATACATCGATAAATCCACTGGGCAAGAACCTATAATTTATTTTATATATATCTCCAAAATGTAAATGTGACCAATTTGGAATAATAAGTAATAAATGTCATTTTCTGTGGATATGGTCAATGTGTAAATGCCAATGAATCACTCTTACCCAGTAAACCCATATAAGCCTATAGTGTCCCATAAATGGGACATCAGCAAAGAGTGTAGACCCAGATCAGATGCCGCAGAATGCGGCATCTGATCAGGGTCTACATTATTTGCATTAAGTTCAGATATTTCTACAAAACATGAAAATAATCAAAACTAACCAAACACCCCTTATATAGGATATGAACCTGTCCAAAGAGTTAAAGTAAAAGAATCTGCTTGGCATAAATGAGTTAATGTGTGCTTTGCTGATGTTTACACATGGATAAAATCTACAAAATTAATATTCTTTCGTATCATGTTTAGGTCTGACTTCTTAACTGAATTCAGCAGATGACAAATTGATGCTATTTTTTCTTATTTTTCTCAGAAAATAGTATTTGATATTTCATGCAAATTGCTTCCCAAGTAGATTATTTGCATGAAATATTCAACATGCTATGTGTTAAATTCTGTACAAGCAGTTGCATCTTAACCCTGAAAGCGCTAATCACAACTACCTTTGGAATATTTCTTTTATTTTTTTATTTTTTTTATAAAAAATAAGGCTTGACATTACATGTGAATCATATGCCTAGCAGATCATTCACACGAAATGCCAAGTATAAAAAATGGCTTGCCATTACATGTGAATCATATGCCTAGCAGACCATTCATATGAAATGCCAAGTATAAAATAAGGCTTCACATTACATGTGAATCAAAAGCCTAGCAGACCATTCACATGAAATGCCAAGTATTATTTTCTCTGAAAAAAAGAAAACAAAAAAAATAGCATGTTGTCTGCTACAATTTTACTGAGAACTTTAAGAATTAAGAGATATTCAGTCCTCAATGTAGCTTTTCAGTTCAAAAATAAGCCTGTGAAATTAACAATCTAACAAAATTACCTACCTTTTCTCGATACACTCCCTTATGTACATCACCAAACTGACCATTGCCAAGAATTTCCAACAGAATAATTTTCTCTCGCTGAATTTCATAGTCATGAGCTACAAATACAGTAATGTACCTGACATTTGAATCTAATAACTGTGAGCTATAAATAAAGAAATGTACAAGTATGTGATGTTTGTAATGCATTTTTTTATATGAGAACAGACATGAACCAGAACAGACCTCATCTTCTCAGTGTTCACTGTGTACCCATATAGCTGTACAGATTTTGCTGGCATATGGTACTATATTTAACCAATGACAATAGCAGCAGATGATTTTCTGAACTTTTTTTTTTAAATAAGTTTTGACATTTCATGTGAATCATCTATTTGCAGATGATTCACATGACATGTCAAGATTTATTTTCTTTGAGAAAAATTAAAAAAAAAAAATTTAAGAATGTCGTCTGCTACACATTTTTCTTTACCCTTCAAGGGTTAACCCAAGTATCTAGCCAGACAGGTCTGAGCAATTTAACACAGTTTTATAAGTTTAACCCAAAAAGTGTTGTTCAAAATTGAAGCAGGATTATTCTAAAAAAATATTTTTATGTTATTCTAAGAAAATAAGGCTTGATTTTCATGCAAATCATCCACTTAGCAGGTCAATGAGACCTATATTTCATGGTCCAATGATTTTTCCTTGTATCTTGAAGACTGTTTGATGGATGAGTCATTCTTGGGATCTTGGATCCATGTTAAGCAGAAAGACCTCATAGTATATGTAGGTCAATGTGACCTATATTTTGTGGTCCAGTGGTTTTCCAAAAGGTACTAAATAGACTTTTAGGTTAAGTATAGTAAGGCAATGCTTATTTAGGATATTGATGGTACATAAAATGGACTGTGTCATGAGAAAATGTCTTTTTTTATATGGCAGCTGGAAAAATGCCCCAACCAGCCTGCACATCAACACAGTAGAGAATCATAGCCAAGTTCAACTATTAAACACACAAGCAAGAGAAATCCTGAGCAGAATGCACACACTGATCACAATTTGCTTAGGAGAAAATCTGCATGAACTGTTAAACCCTATTTTCTTTGAAAAACATGAAAACTTGCAAAATCTTGTCTGGTGAAATTTTTATCAAGCATGCTAGTTAAGCATTAGAACTGCAGAAGCAGTAAGTGAAGACAATGATCAGATTGCACATATTATGCACACAGATTCTGGTCCATTATTCTGCAGTAAAACTTTTTGCTTTATAGTCAACTGCACTGATGATCAGGCCAAGAGATTATAAAACTTTTTTCATGCTTAACTCAGCTGAGCATGAAATTTTTCCTGGTAATAAATCTCAAATTACTAACTATTGCAAATTCTTTCTTGCTAAACATAGCTGAGCATGAAATTTTCTCTGTTAATAAATATGAAAATGCCAACTATTGTTGGCATTTTCATATTTATTAGCAGAGAAAATTTGACTTGAAAAAAGTTTTATAACCTCAGAGCCTGATTGATCAGAAACAGGCTTTGGCACAAAAATATCTAGACATTTGTACACAGTACACAAATGCCCCTACCTTTAGTCTTTGCCATATGGTAACAACATCTGGATGCATAAATTTGAAAAACTACCTTCCAAATGCTGAATCTGATCTGTTATATATTTTTCTCCCCTCCCTAGGGCATGATGCAGGGGCAATTCTAAACAGAGTTGAAAATTTAGGTCTGGGTAAATAGGATACCAAATTTCAACTTCCTAGCACAAAAGGTACCCAAGTTACGCCCTCCAAGAGAAATGCAGACGTAAGTGTCAATGTAAATTTGAATGTACACTTAAACATTTGTTAGACTCTGGTTATGAATTGTCTGCTTACAGACAATTCACATGAAATATGTTTGTGTTGAGGTTTTACGGCCCAGTCAACCCAATGGGGTCATGTCGAGCGCGGTCAGTTTACCTAACCACACATTTACTGGGCAGGCTTAGTTCTCTAAGCAGGTTAACCAGTATTGTGCACATTCTTTCGCCAGAAACTGACAACTGCCCTTCTTGAACGGCAGAAGGGAGAGAATGACCGTAGAAAATATTTCACGATCAATCTCCACGAAAGAATGTTGCCGACCTCGGGGGGGGTGGGGGGGGGGGTGGGTGTTGAACCCGCGACCTCCTGGTCTCCAGTCGGACGGCGCATCCAACTGAGCCACCGAGGCCGGCAATTCACATGAAATACCAAACCTTATTTTCTCTGAAAAATAAAAGGTATAAAACATCTGCTGCAGGTTAAGGCTGCAGGTGATTAGCAGTTTAAGAGTTGAGCTGTATACTCAACATCTGAAAATACAGAACAAAAGTATCCTATATCTTCAAAGTTTCAGAGAAAATTATGCTTTTTTTTTTTGTCTTTCTTCTTTTAGTTTATCTCACATCCCTACAAGAACGTATTCAACATCTAAGAGGGAATTTTGTTATTTTTAAAGAAGTATCGTATAATCCGCCTAAATACTCAGACGTCTTACTTCATTACAACACTTTTCCTGGGCCCGGTTGTTCAAAGCTAACGACATCGTTAGTTAACGATACGTTAAAATTTACGTCGACTGATATGCAAATATGCTGAAATTTTTTGCTGAAAAAATGTGATTAGCTTTTGCAGTGCAAAAGCTACTCACATTTTTTCAGCAAAAAATATCAGAATACTGTATATTGAATCTGCTAAAACAGTTAACGAAATGACCCTTAACGAGCTTGTTAAGCTAACGATGCTTTGAACAACTGGACCCTGAAGTTTGAATAAGTTCAACTGATTCCCTAGTAAAGTGTCTGCACAGAAAACAATGGAGATCCTGAGGAGCAGTTTGATCTGGGTTTACACTTTTTGCTCATGCATTTCCACCCAAATATTTTGAGCATTTGGCAGATATGACAGATTTGAGACTCTTAAACTTGTGCCATAACTATCTCAATTTTCACCATACATGAAACAAAGACAAAACATAGAGATAACAGCGAGGAAATGTAACCAATTATGCATGATGTGATAGTTGCACTGGTTGCCTTTACATAACTGGTGAGGTGAAGCACTTCTAATGAGTAAAAACTAAACTGTGGTTCTGTGAAGCACTTCTAAGTGCAACCACAATGTTTTTATGGAGAAACAAGAAAAATTATCCCTGAATTATCACTAAATACTCCTTCTTATTAAGTCTTCTGGATATTATGGAAAAAAAAAGATGTTGTTTTTTTTTGTTGTTGTTGTTGTTGGCATTGTTGTTTTTTAAGAGGTATTTAGTATTTATAAGACATCAGAAACTTTAAATTTTCAAAAAAAATAAAAATAGAAATTGAAAACTGATTAAATCAAGAACTGCCACTACACAGGACTACACAGTTCACCTGAATGGGGCGTTGCCTCTAAAAGCTTTAAATTTTTTCTCTAAGTCCATGACCTTGACCTCAAGGTCATTCATGTGGGTAAGGATGGTACAGCATAGAACTTCAGATGAGTATCTAACATCAGGGCAGTATGAACTACTTTCAACCATCCAGAAGTTCAGGAGATATAACCTTTAAAAAACTAACCAAAAACATTAACCAACTCTGATGTCAACACAGTCGTTGACGCTATGGTGACTGCTACAGCTTTACGTGTTCTTTCATACAGGTGAGCTAAAAATGCATCAAAAGCACACAAAGTGTCCAGGATGGGTAAGGAATGTTGTTTGTTTTTCTTTCACTCTTATTGGGAAAATATGGTTATATATTCATTTTATTAGTTTGGAGAGTACTGACACTATAACATTATATTATTACATGCTGTAAATATCATGCAAGTGCATTCATGGTAATATAACTGTTACAAAATTTTGGATTAACCCTTAAAGCGCCAAGAAAAACTGCATCTGAAAATGTCGTCTGTTTATGTCGTCTGCTGAATATTCTTGCAGACTTTTCAAACCTATTTCTGAATACAGGCAAACAGTGTGGACCCCGATCAGACTGCTCCTAAAGGAGCAGTCTGATCTGGGTCCACACTGTTTGCAGAAGTGACTTTTAAAGTAACCAGCAGAAGACAAAGCAGACGACAATAGTTGTGATTGGCGCTTTAAGGATTAAGCATGTTATGGGTATAAAATCAAGTTAATTCTGGGAACATTCCTTTAGTTTTATTAGTTTGATGCCAATTTCTGCAGTTGAAATAAACTTGTATCAGCTGTTCTTAGCTCTAGATAAGATGATTTTTTTTCCAACCAAATGGTATGTGTCACTATTTTTTCTTATTTCTCTGCAAAGTAACTTAAATTGTGAGTACTTACTGGAATCACATCGCCGAGGCAATTCCTGTAAGTACCAACAAAGTGTGTCTTCACTGAGAAATAAAACAATTATCTGGGCACCCCTATTCATTATTATTATTATATTATCAAAAGCTATGCTTCTACATGTGATTCAGATTTCTAGTATTAAATACATTCCATAACTTCAGATAAGGCATTTTTTTTCAACCCTAAACTACTTTCATTTCTGCTATTTCTCCACAAAAACATATGTTGTGGGTACTTATTAGAAGCACCTTGTCAAGGGGCTTCTAATGGGTACCCAAAACATATATTTTCGTGAAGAAATAAAAGAAGAATTTATGTGGCTACCCCTGCTTATCTGGAGATATGACATTCTTGAGAATTATCAGCAATAAATAAGAAAATTTCTAAGAGAAGATAAAAGAAAGATCAGCAGAATCACAATTATTATCAAATACACATCTGCTATACTAATGATTACAAAAAAAAACAAACAAATATCTTGTAGAGAAAGGCTGAGAGAGATTAGAGCAAAACCATTGCAAACTTTACTAGGATTATTAAAACGGAAACTAAACCATTCTATCAGTCTTTTGTATCAAACAAAGTATACTCGTCTGTGTTAGAAATATTTTCTTCCAACTTGCAATCCAGCACTCATGAAACATACAGAAATTACTTTTAGCAGAACACTAGGTTTTATTTTAGATCTTTTGTTTCATTATTCCTTTTCATCAAAACATGTTTCAGGATCTCATCACAATTTCCAGCCGAGATGATTTTAACAAGATCCCATAATGTTCTCAGGAAAATAAGAAAAAAACGGTACCTTTTTTGCCATAATAACCCTAAGTATTGGGACAGATAGGCCTTTGCAAACAGTGAAGACCCAGATCAGATGCCGCAGAATGCAGCATCTGATCAGGGTCTACACTGTTTGCCATACCATACAGCAATATTTTAGACACATCAAGAGGGGTAGAAGAATGGACTATTTCAAATATTGTAAGACAAGAATTGTAAGTAGATAAGGTGTCCCAATACTTAGCGTAAATAAGGTACGATAAATAGTAGGACACCATAACTTTTTACCATACTTGTCCTAGGATTTAAACACGTCCATTTGACTACCCGTTTATGTGTTTAAAAGTGGCAGATGAATGGCAAACAGAGCAGACAGATCAGATTCTGTATTCTGCAGCAAATGATCTGGGTCTACATTCCCTATACTTAGGGTAAAGTAGGTACTCTGAGTTCTCTGCTTATCTAGAGCTCTGACTGGGTAAATCATATATGCTCTTTTGATTGGTTAATCAGATCATGACACAGCCAATGAAACAGGATGTTTTATCTACTACAATGTACTACCATGCCCATGAAACTCACTCTTCTTTTTCTTTCCTTTTGTTGGTTGACCTAAATCAAATAAGGCTTTTAAGTAGATTCAAGTAACCAATTCTGCAAAATAATTTACTTTTTCCCAAAACTTAGAACCCAAAATTTGTTAATCATTTTTTTGTGTAATTTTCCAAATATGGGCAATTTTATATCTTTCATGTTCTTATCAAATATACAGACACCATTTATAGTACAGCACCTTTTCAGATAAGGTTTTTCATAGCGCCAACATAATGTTCCCATACATTTTATCTGCATGGGGAAACATGCTCAAAATCTAATTTTTCATGGGGACAAAGAGAAAACACTGTTTTCAGATATATTACTGTTTAAAGATGGATCCCAAAAATGTAGACAAAAAATGTATAGATTTTATACAAAAATGTACAGATTTTATACAAAAATGTATAGATTTTTTCTATATTCATTTTCATTCAGATACAGAACAGCTATTTAGCTTACTGGGTTTGACTCCCAGAAAAAGTGTTTTAAAGAACTTATGGTGACACCATTAACTCTTGTCCTGCTGAATGAATTAAGATGCCACACCCACTTCTAATTTTCAGCCAATCAGATTACTTGATCCGAATTGTTGCTATAAATTCACGTACTTAATGGTAAACAGTGCAGATCCTTCTTTAGAAGCCAATTGATATGGATCTACACTGTTTGCAAAGAAAGGGTATATCCGGGTTTAGCAGGACAAGGGTTAGCAAGAACTGCTTTTCTTCTTCTTTTACTACTCTACCATACTTGATTTGTTTAACAGTGATTTGCAAAAATATCTTTTTTTGCTCTTTTGTTTCTCTTTTTTTTTTCTTTTCCCCTAACAATTGAACCATTTACATTGTAATTATTAGTGTCTTCAAGTAAGTTGTCTACAGATTCAGATTTTTTTTTTCCAAACTGGATTATCTCCTTATGAATTACTAAACTGAAAAGTTGTCTCCCCTGACACTCACCATCTGGAGAGCTGTAATCTCCCTCGTCTTCTACGATTTCGGCATAGTCTGAGATTCCTACAAATAAAATGGTGCTGTGATTCAGCTTTAAACTTTGGAATTAACTAAACACAGAATTAGAAATTCTACATAGAGGAAGATCATCCAAACAACTTCAACAGGCTATAAAAACACTGATGATTGAGGCCTGTATACATTAACTTATTAAGGCATGGATCTTGACATTACGAAAACAAGCCTATTCAAATATACTGAAAATTTTACCACCCAAAACTGAAAATTTTCAGATAAAAATTCCGATAGTTTTCATATTTCTGCTCAAAACAGAGATTGTGGGTACTGGTTAGAACTGCCTCACCGAGGCGGTTCTAACAGAGTACCCACAATCTACTTTTTGAGCAGAAATAAGGAAAATAATGTCTACCCCCGTAAACCCAGTTTAACTATATAAAAGTGGGGTTTTGCTGTCCACATATCCCCAGAAGTCCCCTTTGACTATTGTAAGTTCATTCTGTATACAAGCCTGCAATCATAATAAAACTGTCAAACGGAACTAGCAAGTGCAAATTCATATTAACCCTTATAGCACCAATCACAACTGCAGCAGATTAGTTTTTATTTTTCACTTGAAACAAGAATTGACATTTCATAACTTAAAACAAGTTTCGACATTTCATGAAAAATTAAAAAAAAAAAAAAAAAAAAAAGAAAAGAAGGAAAAAAACAAAAAAACATTGAATGTCATCTGCTAAAATTTTGTTTGGCACTTTAACCCATTTTAGACTGAATAGACTCTCCCACACTATATATTGGAAGAGTTGAATTTCAAGTTTAGGTATGTCAGGCTACGTGATTTAGATATTCCTTTGAAAAGATGGCTGAACTCTTTTGCAAACAGTGGAGCTCCTGATCAGATGCCGCAATGTTTGCCAAATACCCTTTTAGGGGTCTCCAGACTAAAATGGGTTAAGGGTTAAACTAGGGGTGGATCCAAGTCTTCAAATATGGGGGTTCAGCTTTTCAAAGGGTGTTTAATTTGAGGAACTGAATACAAAAGGTGCAGATTTTTGTTTTGACTATTCACAGAATTTTCCATAAAAGGAAATAATTCTGGTGCAAGAGGGTTTGGCTGAGACCTCCTAAACCCTGTCTGAATCCACATTTTAAAATTATGCATGTTAAACACACAACTTGCAAACAAATGAGATTGTTTCAAACAACTGCCAGGCACTATTTTAACCTGTGCTACTCTATGGGCCTACATTACGAAAACACACCTATTCAAATATGTAGAAAATTTCACCTCCAGAAAACTGAAAATATTTATATAAAAATTCTGATATTTTTCATATTTCTGCTCAAAACATAGATTGTGGGTACTCGTTAGAACTGCCTCGCTGAGGCGGTTCTAACAAGTACCCACAATCTGTGGTTTTGAGCAGAAATAAGAAAAATAATGTATACCCCTGGAAACTCCAGTTTTACTATATAAAGGTGGGGTTTAAGGGGGTCAAATTTATATAGGCATGTTTTTGTGATGTAATTCAGCAGATGGCAAACTAATGATATTTTTTATTATTACTATTTTCCCCAGAACATATGGTTTGACGTTTCATACAAGTTGTGTCCAATGGAGACAATATGCATTAAATGTCAAATCCTATTTTCTGGGGATAATAAGAAAACTATTTCATACAAGAACATTTCTTTTCGAGTAAACAGACATTCCCCCTTCTCCAAACATTCTAAGTTACATGCTGACCTTGAAAAAAATTAATCACTTGAAGGTATGTTTCAATGATATATCAGTGCAAGTTTGATGAAAATCTGCAAATGAAGTTTGTCCTGAACCCATGCACTGGTTCATGTAATATTGTGTTGAAAAGCTTCTTTTTTTTAATAATATGTGCAAGTCCTGCGGTGATCTTGAAAATTAGATCAAGGTCATCAAAATATAATCAGCAATTAAATCATCCCAATTATACAATATACCACTTATAATCAGAATCCATCAAATGGTTATGGAGATAAAAGTGTTGAAAAGCTTTACCTTAATAGTGTAAGTCCCATGCTGACCTCGAAAATTAGGTCAAGCAAAATATAATCAGCAATTAAGACATATCTCTTTTATACTACATAGCAAGTATGACCAGAAGCCATCAACTGGTTAAGACAATGAAAAGCTTTATTTTAATGTTATGAAGCAAGGTGTTGAAAAGATTTATTTTAATCATTTGTTTGTATTGAGATTTTACGGCCCAGTCAACCCATTAAGGTCATGTCAAGCACGATCCGTTTATCTAACCACACATTTACATGGCAGGCTTAGTCCCTTAAGCATTTAACCAGTATTGCGCACATTCTTTCGCCAGAAGCTGACAACTACCCTTCTTGAGTCAGCAGAAGGGAGAGAATGACAGTAGAAAATATTTCATTATCAATCTCCACTAAAGAATGTTGCCAACCCGCCATGGGTTGAACTCGCAACCTTCTGATCACCAGTCGGACGCACATCCAAATGAGCCACCGAGGCCAGCTTAGTTTAATAGTGTAAATCCTATGGTGACCTTGAAGATTAGGGTCAAGGTCACCAAAATATAATCAGTAATTTGGACCATCCCCAGTATACTATATACCAAGTCCAACCTGAATCCATCAACTGGTTATGAGAAAAGGGCATTGAAACACTTTGTTTTAACAGTGTAAGTCCTGTGGTGAATTTGGTAGGTCAAGGACAACAAAATATAATCAGTTCATCATCTAGTCCCATTGATATATCTATGCAAATCTGCTAAAAATCCCCTTGCTGGTTCGTGATATACCACACAAACAGGTTTTAGTTCAGCAGTGATGTTGAAAATTAGACCAAGGTCTCCAAAACCTAATCAGTTCATCATCTAGTCCAAATGGTATGTCTAAGCAAATTTGCTAAGAATCCGTTTACTGGTTCATGTGATATTATGTAGACCAGAAGGTGTGCCTAAATTTGCATTTTAGTCCAGCAGTAACCTTGAAAATTAGGCCAAGGTCACCAAAACCTAATCAGCTCATCATCTAGTCCCAATGATATATCCAGGCAAATTTAGTAAGAATGCTCCTACTGGTTCATGAGATATTGCACAGACAAGATAGTGTCATGCGGACACTGATGCCAATGCTGAACTGACAACCACAGGATCCACATCAACAACAATATTCCCCCCCCCCCCCCCCCCCCACCCTCCCCTTTGGTGAGAGGACATAAATATATTATTTGCCAAAATTTTACCCAGCATGCCAAGAGCAAAGAAAAACATCATTACTCAAGTGTCATCTACAAATTTGGCCTTCAGTAACCTAAAGGTCAATTTGGGACTTTTTAACCCATTTTAGTCTGGAAACCAACAAAAGGCTAATTGGCAAACAGTGCAGACCCAGATCAGAGGCTGCAGAATGCAGCATCTGATCAGGGTCTACACTGTTTACATTAAATACAGGAATTTCTATAAAACATAGTAATAATTAAAACTAACCAGATACCCTGCTGTTGGAAACAGACCAGTCCAAAGAGTTGTTTTAGAGGAGTCCACTCAATGTAAATGGGTTAAGCTATACCATAATACTGGCAATATATAAAATGTATGTTTTCTGGTATACATTAGCAACAGGATATAATTATAATATGATTCATATTCTTACTCGATATGATGAACACATAATTCCATTTAACTTGTACTGCAGTGTGCATAATACATGTGCATACATACATACACACACACACAAAACAACTCACATTCAACAGAGAACATTCGATAATATACAACAACCTCTTTATGCTAGGATACAAAGCGAAAACCATGTTAGCTAAACAACTGTGTTGTATCCAAACAAAAATGTCTAGATTATATAGAAAAATGACCATAAATGGTCATTTTTCTATACAATCTAGACATTTTTGTTTGGAAACAACATTTGGGGATCCCCCTTTAAATTGTTTTATATCCAAACAGTCTTATAAAGAACCGTCTTATAAGGAGGTTCCAGTGTAATTATAAATACTAGAAACTGACTATATCTCTCAAAGGAAAAGACAGATCTGATAGATGGAAGAGTAAATGGACAACTGTAAACCAGTTTTGCTCCCCTTTTCCCAAACAGGAATATAATAATAATTATAAAGAACATGGGTACCAACATCAATAAAGATCATCATGGGTACCAACTTCAGGTAACATCTAAAAGTATTTTTTCTGGAAAAAAATGCCAAGCCGATATTCCACAAACTTTTTCTGACCTTGAAAATGAGGGCAAGGTCACCAAAACCTAACCAGCTCTTAGGCATGTCCCAATAATAGACCCATTACCTATGTACACTTGGTAAAAATCCACCCACTGGTTTATTCAGAAATATTGTGCGGAATTATAGAATGATGGACAGGGCAATTCCTTAACATCGCCACTTGCCCCTCCCTCTGCCTAAATCTTTTAGAACTACTATAACATGTCAACCTACATACAATACACAGAGACCACTTAGCCCAATAAATTTAACTGGCTGTAGATGACATTATTTTTTTTCCTCTGAATCTAGGAATATTTAATAATTTCTTTTTGAGATTTGCTTTGAAAAATTGACAAATAAAATACTAAACTGTTATCTGCTATCTTAAAATTCTAAAAGTTGAACAAACAATGACTCATCAAAGATCTTACCCCATGAAGAAATTCTCTAAAGTTGCTGATATAACAAATGAGACCAAGGAATCTAATGGGTGAGGGAGGGTTATATATAACAGTAAACATAGCTCCATATAAGGCGATGTTTTCAACCAATAAGAACTGATTATTTTCTTATTTTTCCATGAAAGCATATGCTGTAGTACCCATTAGAAGTGCCTCACTGAGGCACTTCTAATGAGTACCTACAACATATGTTTTTATGGAGAAATAAGAAAAATACTATGTGGATATCCCCTTTTATCGTGAGCAATGCTAGAAAGTACAAAGAAAGAAGGATGAATAATGGAAGATTACAACATTCCTAACATAACACATCACACACAAAAACTGAATCCTGATGAACCCTGATATGCCCTCCCTTTGCAAACAGTGTAGATCCAGATCAGTTAGTTTCCGAGGATGCCAACTGATCTGGATCTGCACTGTTATCATTAAATATGTGAATTTGTATCAACAACCTGTATCAAGAAATCTGACTGGCTGAAAATTAAAAGTGGGATGGGGGTGGGGGGAGGGGGGGGTATCTTAATTTATTCAGCATTAGCAAGGGTTAATGCAGGTATGACTATTTCAAAAGCATATAAACAACACCAGAAGCCATTACAAACTTACAGCCCCTATAACAACAATATATCCACCAAAACTTTTTAACGCTTAGCATGCTGGGTAAAAATTTCAGCAGATGACAATTTTTAACAGTTTTCTTTTTTTTTCCAGAAAATAGGATTTGACATTTCCATACATGCATTTTTTACATACTTTTTCATGTAAGAAGCTTGTGAAAACCACAACAGTGTGTGATTTATGTTTATTTCTTCATAAAATCTGTTGTAAAATGGTCCGAAAATTCTGTGAGATTTGAATTTTTTATGGGAACTGCCTTCCAGATGGGCCAAATTCTATGAGATTTTATCTCACAGTGTGAGATATGGCATGTATGCATTTCATGCATATTGTCTTCCGGGAAAACAAAGAAAAACAAGCAAATCCAGAGGAATGTATGTCCCCTGCCTTCTTTGCGTATATGAACAATACATTCACTAGACAACTTGATGTGCTTTTAAAGCCCATAACTGTAAGAGGAGTTGTGACCACAAGGTACCAATTATCTATGCATACATAATATTTGAGCTGTAAAAAGTGACTAAGTTCAAAAAGCCAAAAAAGTGATAAAAATAAATTCAGGAATATATCAAAGGCACATGCATATCTTCAGATTATGACAAAAACAGCTGAAAAGTTTCAAAAAGAAACGTCCAGTCAAGGAGGAGTTGTGCCCACAAGGTACCCACCATCTATACTATTTCAGCTAAAAAATGACTAAGTTTAAAACCCAGAAAAAGTGACAGAAAATAATTTCTGGATATACCAAAAGCACATGAATGTATATCTTCAGAAGATATCAAAAACACCTGCAAAGTTTCAAAAATAGATCTGTCCACAACTGTAGGAGGAGTTGGTGTCCACAAGGTACCCACTATCTATACTATCTGAGCTCAAACAATGACTAAGTTCAAAATGCGGAAAAAATGACAAAAAAATAATTTCAGGAATATACCAAAAGTAGATGCATATCTTCAGACCATGACAAAAACACCTGCAAAGTTTAAAAAAACTAGAGCTGGTGTTTGTAAAACACTATGCCCCCAACTGCCTGACTCTAACACTGATTGACTCCAACACTGCTTAGCCATGACGGTAACAACAGTACAAATGTATGATTTCAATGTTATTTTATCAAAGGGAAATAACTCTAAAATAGGAGATGATTGGGATAAGAAAAAAATATGGATCACCTATTTTTTCATGAGGAATCAAAACATGAAATTTCAAAACATTAGCATACATGGTTCAAAACTTATGCTATACACAATAAAGCAACGACATTAAATGGCCCGAAATTGCGAAGGGCCATAACTCCAACATTTCATTTAATTGGTTCAAAATTTATTCAGGTGATCTCCTCCTCAATCCCAATCAGTATACCAAATATCATGGCTCTAGCTTAAATACTTTTTGAGATATCTTGCTGAAAAAGTCAAAATGCCTAGAACTACAAAGGGCCATAACTACATCAATTTTTCATGGAATTCCCTAAAAAACAAACCAGGTAATCTCCACATCATCCCCAATCAGCATATAATATTTCAAGACCCTAGCTTAAGTGCTTTTCGAGAAATCTTGCTGACAAGGTCAAAATGAGCAGAACTGCATAGGGCCGTAACTTTATCAATATTTTCATGGAATTCTCTCAAAATATAATCGGGTAATGTACACATCATTCCCACTCACTGTATCGAATTTCAAGAACCCAGCTTAAATACTTTTCAAGATATCTTGCTCACAAGATTTAATTCTGATTTTTTTTCAAAGGGGCATAACTTTAAATAAACATGCTAGACAAGAAACAAAATACGGGTCGGCTATTTTTTCATTGGGAACCCAAATATAAAATTTCAAAACCCTAGCGTGCAGGGTTCTTAAGATATGGCATGCACAAAAAAAGCTTGATGAACGGACAAACAGTCGGATGGACAAATGAAGGCAAAATAATATGCCCCATCAATTTCATTCGAAACTGGGGGCATAATCAGGTCATCTACTCATCGCTACCAATCTATTCATCAAGTTTCAAGGCTCCAGCTTCAATAGTTTTTGAGATATTTTGTTCACAAGGGAAACATGCCCAAATTTACAAAGGGCCATTACTTATGAAATATTTTTCAGAATTTACAAAAAAAATAATCAGGTCATCTACTCATCTTTACCAATCAATTCACCAAGTTTCAAGTCTCTAGCTCTAATAGTTTTTGAGATATTTTGCTGACAAGATAAAAATGCCCAAAATAACAAAGGGGCATAACTCAAGAAGTATATTTCAAAATTTCTTCAAAAGTTAATCAGGTTGTCTACTCATCACTACCAGTCTATTCATCAAGTGTCAAGGCTCTAGTTCCAACAGTTTTTGAGATATTTTGCTGACAAGGTAAAATTGCCCAAAATTACAAAGGGCCATAACTCATGAAGTATTTTTCAGAATTTCTTCAAAAATTAATCAGGTCATTTACTCATCACTACAAATCCATTTACTAAGTTTCAAAGCTCTAGCTCTAACAGTTTTTGAGATATTTTGCTGACAAGATAAAAATGCCTAAAATAACAAAGGGGCATAACTCAAGAAGTATATTTCAAAATTTCTTCAAAAGTTTATCAGGTTGTCTACTCATCACTACCAGTCTATTCATCAAGTTTCAAGGCTCTAGCTTCAATAGTTTTTGAGATATTTTGCTGACAAGTTAAAAATGCCCTAAATTACAAAGGGCCATAACTCATGAAGTGTTTTTTCAGAATTTCTTCAAAAGTTAATCAGGTCATCTACACATCACTACAAATCCATTTACTAAGTTTCAAGGCTCAAGCTCTAACAGTTTTTGAGATATTTTGCTGACAAGGTAAAAATGCCCAAAATTACAAAGGGCCATAACTCAAAAGGCATTTTTCAAAATTTCTTCAAAAGTTCATCAGGTTGTCTACTCATCACTACCAGTCTATTCATTAAGTTTCAAGGCTCTAGCTCCAACGGTTTTTTGAGATATTTTGCTGACAAGATAAAAATGCCCAAAATT
The DNA here is from genome assembly GCA_964016985.1 of Anodontia alba. Classification (NCBI taxonomy): domain Eukaryota; kingdom Metazoa; phylum Mollusca; class Bivalvia; order Lucinida; family Lucinidae; genus Anodontia; species Anodontia alba. The sequence continues at coordinate 71,858,000 of OZ024825.1, forward strand.
ACAAAGGGCCATAACTCATGAAGTGTTTTTCAGAATTTCTTCAAAAGTTAATCAGGTCATCTACTCATCACTACAAATCCATTTACTAAGTTTCAAGGCTCTAGCTCTAAGAGTTTTTGAGATATTTTGCTGACAAGGTAAAATTGCCCAAAATTACAAAGGGCCATAACTCAAGAAGTATTTTTCAAAATTTCTTCAAAAGTTAATCAGGTTGTCTACTCATCACTACCAGTCTATTCATCAAGTTTCAAGGCTCTAGCTTTAATAGTTTTTGAGATATTTTGCTGACAAGATTGCATCCATATTTTTTTCAAAGGGCCATAACTCAGAAAAGGGGCATAATCCTGTCAAGAAAAAAAATACGTGTCAGCTATTTTTTCATGAGGAATCCATATATGAAATTTCAAAACAGTAGCATTCACGGTTTTAAAGTTATGCTATGCATCAAAAAGCGTGACGAACGGACGGACGGACGTACGGACGGATGGACGGACGAACAACCCAGAAGCAATATGCCCCTCCAACTTCTTTGAAGTTGGGGGCATAAAGATCCGTCCACAACTGTAGGAGTTGTGTCCACAAAAGGTACCTACTCCCAGAGGGGGGAATTACAGAAAACCAAATACTATGTGCCATTGCTTTCCTTCGAAAAAGGCAGGGGACATTATTGTCAATTTGTTGTCTGCTGAATTAGCCCAGAGTGTGGTAAAGATTAAATGTCACAACAATCCATGATTCCGTATGTAAAAAAACAAGGTTTGGTGATTAACAAATAACATTTCCATAAGTTTTAACCCATTGTAGTCTGGAGACCCCTAAAAGGGTATCTGGCAAACAGTGCAGACCCAGATCAGATGCTGCAGAATGTGGCATCTGATCAGGGTCTCCACTATTTGCAAACAGTTTAGCCACTATTCTCTAGGAATATCAAAATCTTATAGCCTGATGCACCTAAAATTGAAATTGGCCTCTTCCAATATACAGTGTGGGGAGGTCTATTCAGTCTACAATGGATTAAGAGGTATGGATATGCTTACTAGAATTTCTGCCATTTTTTACATGGAGACAATTTTTTACATGGAGACAATTTTTGTGACTTCTTGTTTGCTGAAAAGGGGTCTATTCTACTCTTTTAGGGCAGGCCCCTTTTCAGAAGGTAGGCAAAACAATTTTCAGAGTGCCTCCCCTTAAAACGTTTCCATGCTCAAGGTGGGCCAAAAATATGTTACCAAACATAAAGAGGAAGTATTTTCTCATTATACTTATTACTACATCTAATAAATAAGCAGGAATGTGTCAATTGCAAAATTTTTAAATTTTTCATTATTTTGTCATCGCCAAAAATAATGACTCACAAGGAAAAGTGACACTATTAGAAGACTCACATTTCTTGTGAATCATCTGCCTAGCAGACAATTCACATGATGTGTAATGTGAGATGCTGGCCTAACAGACTTTTCATTCCAAGTGTAAACTCATTTTACTTGAAAAAAAAAAAAAAAAGGTTTACTTTAGAACGTTGTCTCCTACAATATTTCATGGCACTATTATGGCTAACTTTGTGCAAAAGAAGATAACTAAGCATTGGCCAAGGTCATAATGCTTGGATGCATTGGCAGACCTGTGCATATATGTCAAAATATAAATTTCAATGTTGACAGGCTCATTCTTGATACTCCCTCACTGTTACTAATTAACCCATTTCCTGCTGAATAAATTAAGATGCCACGCCCACTTCTAATTTTCAGCCAATCAGATTAATTGATCCAGATTGTTGATATAAATTCACATACTTAATAGCAAACAGTGTAGATCCAGATCAGTTGGCTTCTTCAGAAGCCAACTTATCTGGATCTACACTGCTTGCAAAGGCAGGGTATATGCGGGTTCAGCAGGAAAAGAGTTAAAACAATCACAGATTGTTGTGACCAAGTTAACAATAGTGATCATACTTTATATAAATAATGGTTTGTGCTCAAGTAAGGAACTACTTACTTTCATTTGGACTGAGAGGCTCTCCTAATCTTCCTGTGTCCTTCTTATGTACGCTAGGGAAAACCAAGAAAAACACCGCATTAACAATAAAACCAAAACAAGCACTTGACTTATGAAAAAGAAAATTCTGGTAATCTGGGCCCAGTTGTTCAAAGCATTGTTAGCTTAATACGAGAAGTGGTCAAAATGTTAACTGTTCTAGTAAGTAGAATATCTAATTCACTGGTATTTTGCTGAAAAAAAATGTGAGTAGCTTTTGCAAAAGTTACTCACAATTCTTTTTAGCAAAAATATTAGCGTACATGCCATATTTAATGATCAAAGTTTTAAAGATATGTCAACTAACAACATAATTAATTTTGAATAACTGAGCCTAGTTTGAAAACATTAACATGCCAATGTGAAATGTATACATCTTAGCCACAGCTCTAGTCAAGCCATTTTTTTTTAATAAAAATATTAAGATTTTTTTTCTCTTTTTTTCTACACAAAAATATAATAATGTTATGGATACTCCTTAGAAGCAACTCAAAGAGGTGCGTCTAATGAATACCCAGAAGGTTTCTATGAAGAAATAAGAAAAATATTCATCCTGATACTCTTATCTACAGCTACGTGAGCCATGGCATTTCACCATATAATATTGGGAATGAGGATGTTTGGTTTTTAACCATATTTAGACTCATTTATATAGCAAAAAAAAAAAAAAAAAATGCTAAAAATTGAAAAGCTGGTTTAACTAGAACAAGTGCTCAGAGGGTCACGAATACCCCTTGCCGGCGCCAATTTTAAATTATAAAATATTTTAAAGTCAATGACAATGATATAAGGCAAAATCAATGGACCATGAAATATAGGTCACTGACCCACATATAGTTTACAGGGTCAGTCTCTGAGTGTCACTGATATATAGTAAATAGTCTTCAAGACATGAAGCTAAATCGCTGGACCATAAAATATAGGTCATCGACCTACATAAACTTGACAGGTATTTCTGATGGTCACATTGATCCATTATACCAACTCTGATGTCAATCCATTAAATAGTCTAGAAGATATTAGGCAAAATCACTAGACCATGAAATAAAAGTCATGCTGATTTATATTTACTTTGAGGTCAAAGTTTGGGTCACGCTGTGTCATTATATGTAAATATGACACTTAGGCATCAAATAGTGGGAGATATAAGACAAACTCACAGGGCCATGAAATATAGGTCACATAATCCCAAACTAGCTATGATAGTCATACATCAAATTGTCTTCAAGATGTAACATAAAATCACTGGACCATGAAATATAGGTCACAGTGACCTACATTTACTTTTAGGTCAACTGTCAGATCATAGATTCATAATCCCAAATAATGATGCTCATACATCAAATGACATTCAAGATATAAGGCAAACTCACTGGACCTTGAAATATAGGTCAAGGTGACCTACATTGTTAAGATGTCAATTGTGGTGTCACAAAGAACCAATATTCCAAGTATCACATTAATCCATGAAATAGTCTTCAAAAAATAAGGCAAAATAACTGGAGCATGAAAATAAGGTCACAATTACCTTGACCTTATTACACTGAATGTTGATGTGATAAACATGTCTGATGCCCATCCTTCTTTATTAAGACGTTTTTTGTATAAACAAACTGCAATATACTACTCTATAGGGGTGTCCTAGATTTTGACCTCTAGCCTCACCCCAGGGCATGACCCAGGGGTTCATAGATGTACAATGGAAGAGAACCCTCCCAGGTACCCCCAAACCAAATATGAAAAGTTTTTGATCAGTGGCTACAGAGTTATAAGTAATCAAAAAACTTCAAAGTAAAACTTGGTTATAGAAATGGTTAACGACGGAATCACGGACGGACAGACGGAACAGAAGAAATTATATACCCTTTGGGTATACTTCATATGCCAGGGGTATAAAAACTGCAAAATTCTGGAAGTCCTACTAATGATGTAGAACCCTATATTCCCCTGTTATTAATATATATTATAGAGAAACATCGGAGTACAAATTAAACAAACTGATCAGTGTCTACACTGTTTGCCACTCATCTAGCAGTATTCTAGAGACATCAACAAGTAGTAAAATGGACTGTTCCATTTTTAGGAGAAATATGGTAAGAAGATTATATACTAAAGGTTTCTATATGCTTGGGGTAGATATAGACCATTTGTTTTTAACTTTGCTCATATGTGCTCATATTTTAAAATATGTCTATAGTTTCCATTATGAAACAGCTCATAACTCCAGATAGGAGGAGGTTCTTCATTCTTACTTCTTAACTAAACCATATGTTGTGGGTACTCATTAGAAGTACCTCAATGAGACACTTCTAATGAGTACCCACCACATTATGTTTTAGAGGCGAAGCAAGAAAAATATCAGTACTTTTCATTGAAAACAAAAGTGCTTTTAATATCAGGAATAATGATATTAAAATGTTTACCTGGTCTTTGGTGAAGGAGGAATTGTTTCTTCTGAAAAATAAAACAAAATAAAACCATGATAATTTTATAAAGACTAAATGTGTTTTCTGTAAATGTTCTTATAACATTTACAATTTTATATGAACTTGTACCTTTTAGCGCCTCACTACATCAGGGGCAACAACCTACATCATCAATATGGTGATATGCACATAGCTGCGACTGTAACATTTGTCTGGATTTATGGCAAAATCATGAAGAGTGCATAATGCAGTGGAAAATTACTATGTACACCAAACATGTCCATTTTAGTATTGTATTGTATTGTACTGAAAATATGAACTCAATACATATTCTATTTATTATAGATACTTCGACCAATTATGTTCAAATTGTTAGTGTTACAGAATATCGACATGGATGGTTGAAGTGTCTGAATATCCATTGCGCTTCTGAAGCCCAGTCTTTCGAAAGACAGGCAGTTCATATGGCAGAGACTAAGTGAATATTCTGAATTTCATAAAAGCCTAATTAATTTAACAAAATTCCGTGAAACCAGTTACCAACGAAAATATGTTTCTTCATCGTAGGTTGCAGGGGGTGTACATGTGTGAACTGAATCTTAAATGAGTCATGTAAATGAGTCTGGAAAAAGTGATTCCATTAAAATAAATCAATGTATATTGTATACATGCATTATGTTTCACATCATTTTCATCTAAAGGACTTTCTCACATTCTGAACAAGGGAGATAATTTTTGTGACTTCCTGTTTGCTTACATTTACACCAAGCCCCTTCTGATATGGATCAACTCTAAAAGGAAAGAATTTTCTCCAGGTACAGCAAATAATTTCCTTTCAGAGCAGACCCCTTTTCAGAAGGGACAAAAACCAGTTTGACAGTGTCTCAAGCCCCTATAAGCAGTATTATTGTGTATAGTACATCAGTTTACAACCCATGTCCTGATGAACCCTGATATGTCCTGCCTTTGCAAACAGTGTAGATCCAGATCAGTTGGCTTCTGAAGAAGCCAACTGATCTGGATCTGCACTGTTTGCCATTACCTTGTTTATCCTTAGTATTGGGACACCTTATCTACTTACCATAATTCTCCAAAAATTTGAAATAGTCCAGTCTACCATCCGTTGATGTGTTTAAAATATTGCTGTATGTATGTATGGCAAACAGTGTAGACACTCATTAGATTCCACATTCTGTGGCATATGATCTGGGTCTACACTGTTTGCAAAGGCCAATCTGTCCCAATACTTAGGGTTATTATGGTAAATACGTGAATTTTGTATCAACAAACAGGAACAAGTAATCTGACTGACTGAAAATTAGAACTGGGTGTGGCATCTTGATTTATTCAGCATGAATTAAGTATGATAGTTTCTTCAATTTCTTTGATTACTCAACATTTTATTAGATAAAACTTATTCTTCTTGCAGCTCACTCTTCGTCCTCATTTGGATTAAAGATGTCCCATTTTAACCCATTGTAGTCTGGAGACCCCTAAAAGGGTAACTGGCAAATAGTGCAGATCCAGATCAGATGCCACAGAATGCAGCATCTGACTAAGGTCTTCACTGTTTGCAAATAGTTTGGCCATTTTTCTCTAGGAATATCTAAACCACATAGCCTGACATACCTAAAATCTAAATTAGAATCTTCCAATATATAGTGTGGGAGTTCATTCAGTCTACAATGGGTTAAACACAGCTACATATAAAAGGCTTTTTTTTTTTTTTTTTTTAAATATTATGGTTAATTTTCTTATTCTCCTCAAAAACATATGTTGTGGGCACTTCTATTCAGTAACCACTGAATATGTTTTTGAGAGATATAAGAAAAATAACTTATAACTTTCCAGATACTTCTCTTATATGGGTTAAACTTAGCACTAAGTGTATTTCAGCAGTGACTCCACTGCTTTTATCCATCCATTGCTAGATGTGTCATTGTTTGGCCACATGCTGGCTTATTCATTTCATTGTCTCACCATATGACTTCATTCCATTATTCAGGAGTAGCCAACACATGCAGCCTAAATATTAGCCATAAACTAGGGGAACCCCTAAAAAACAGCCATTTCTAAATATGGTAACAGATAACATCCAATCCTAAAAAGTACATTCAAAACTGAAGCAGAGGACGTTCTATTTTCTTTTTTTCTTTTTTTTTTTTTTCGATAAAATACGACTGTGCATTTCATGTGAAAGGTCTGTCTAGCAAAACATTAACATGAATTGTCAAGCATTCTTTTCTAAGAAAAATAAAAACAAAAATATTTTAGAACGTTGTCTGCTGCTGTGTCAACGGTACTTTAAAGGGTTAAGGCATTGGACAGTAGATCCATTTCAAAGCAGACCAATATCATGGTGAAATTTTCTAGATGTCAACAATGCAGTACTATTTGGTAAGTACAGTTAAGATTTTTAAAATTTATCTTTTAAGTAATTATATCAACTAGTAACAATTAAATTCAATTTAACCCTTAAACTCAATCACAACTGCAGCAGACAACATTTTTCAATACTTTGGGGTTTTTTCATAGAAAATAAATCTTGAAATTTCATGTGAATCATTGATTGATATGAATTGTCAAGACTTATTTTCTACGAAAAATAATACAAAGAAAAAAAAAAAGAAAAAGAAAAAGTATGTTGTTTGCTACAAAGTTCGCTTGGCACTTTAAGAGTTAATATACCATCTACCATTCATATCTACATTCCTACAGAGTGTCATGCTAGACATTAACCAAATAACTAAAACAAAATAATTAGACCTTACCACCATCTGCCCCATGATTAGTAAACCCTGAATATACTTTGAAAACCTATTTGTTTTTTTCAATCTCTACATCAAAATAATGCAAAGTCTAGAATCTACTTTCAAAATTGCAACAATAATATTAGAGATGGTGATGTAAAATATGCTGTGAAGGATTCATGCACAATACTGTGAAGGGAACAAAATGTCACCCTGGTGGAAACCTACAACAAAGGGTAATGGGGCACTGCTGATTTACAAGAAGTTATACCATTAAATCAACTCACTTGCTTTACCCTGGTCCTGTTGAACCTGGATATGCCCTGCATTTGCAAACAGTGTAGCTCCAGATCAGTTGACTTCTGAAGAAACTGATCTGGATCTGCACTGTTTGTCATTTAGTATGTGAATTTGTATCAACAGTCTAGATCAAGTAATCTGATTGGCTGAAAATTAGAAGTGGGCATGGCATTTTAATTTATTCAGCATGGCAAGGGTTAAAAAACCTAACTAAAGGGGAATGAATGCACCTAAAGATTTTGCTGCCATTTTTCAAAGGGTGACAAGATTTGCAAACAAGAGTCTATTTCCTTCTTGCTTCCTTTCAAAAACCTTGGGTTACACTTAAAGATGATGAAGATGGGAAATGAAGTCTCATACAGTTATGACCTAAATTGGCAAAGAGTCCACACCCCAATCAATCTGCTTCTTTAGCAGGAGTCTCATTTCAGCCTACACTGCTTGCCCAGGTATATTTGTCCAAATAATCAAAAACTGTAAATGTCCTAAAATTTTGTACACCAATTATGACCAAAGTGTCTGACAAAATGACATATGCAAACAGTGTAGGCCTAGATCAGACTGCTCCTGAAGGAACAGTCTGATCAGGGTCTACACTGTTTGCCATGCCATTAAGTATTTTAAGAAACAACTGCATAAAAAGCAAAATTGAGGCAAAGAAAGTATGCAATAAAATGTTAAAAATTTTAGGACATTTACGGTATATTATATATAATTAGGGGAAATACAGTAGTTTTTCAGGTTTTGATTCAGGCCTAACTAAACTTGTACAAAACTGAATTTATAATTTACTGGTATGAGGTCAAGACACAGATTTTCATATCCTGCAATTCCTTTTGAAATCTATATGCTTAACTTGATTCATCTAATTTTTGCAGAAATGTACTTAATTATTCCAGAAATGCAGCTGAACCTAACTGAATTTAGGACCAGCTACTATACAAGACAAGAAATTCCTGAGGAAAAGAAAAGAATGTTTTTTGTTTGTTTTTGATGACACATTCTATCTGTCATTCTTCGTTGCCATGCACGGTTTTAGAGAACGTGACTTTGACTACTATTCAATTTCGTATTCATCCGCGCACAAAAGTAGACCCAATGTTTCAATGTGTGTATATTAGTACGCCATTGAAGAGCTGTCCATACAAAAGTAGTGCAACTTGTGCTTGATCTATGGCGAGAGTCGCTGAGAGAACCCGCCTTAATATATGTGCGAACAACAAAGGCGCAGATCAGCCTGCACTTCCGCGCAGGCTGATCAGCGCCTTTGTTGTTCGCTGTAGCTCGTTTGTTTTTTTTTCGACGAAGAAGCGTCCCACAAACTTAAATGGAGAACAGAATGATACCTGGAATTTATTAGTTTCTCATAGAATCTGTCATTTCAGGGCAATTCAGCCCTTTGATTTTTTTTAGTAATCATGCTCAGCCATTCCTTTTGGCAAAAATAATAATAATGAAAAAATCTTTTGCTTAAGGGACACTGGATGCACTTTAGAAGATTTTCTGCCATTTTACACAAGGGAAATAATTTATGTGACATCCAGTTTGCATTCCTGCACAACAATCCCCTTCTGAAAAGGGGTCTATACTAAAAAGAACTAATTTGCTAAATTCTTTCCTTTTAGAGCAGATCCCTTTTCAGAAGGGAGACAAGACAATTTTGACAGAGTTGCCTCCCCTGAATGTGCATTTATTCCCCTTAAGAATAAAGTATCTGCAAACAAATCTCTCTAAAAAAACATGAGAAAGATTTGAAAGTTTCATGAAGATGTGCATATCTGCTTGCACCTGCTATGTTTTGATGTTTTCCCATGGACCACAATATCTCTTCCACTATCAACAGCAGGTAACAGACACACAAAAACTTCTTAACACATTTTAAATTATCATAAAAAAAACAACTTCAAAACCATTTTATATTAATCTGTAGCAGCTTTAATACAACTGTTTTCCCATAAATATTTTAATTACTTGATGTTTTGTTGTTGTTGAATGGAATGGAATGGCCGAGAACAATTCAAATGGCGGTGTTATGAGAAAATGGGTATACTAGCAATGAAGGCCCAGATTAGCCTGTACTTCCAGTGAGACTGATTATGACTATCTGTTTATATATTCTGCAATGATTCTCTAAGTTGGAGTCAAAGGTCGTGGTCTGATTCACAAATGCACAGGCTGATCTATGCCTTATATGCCCCTCAAGTAACTGAAAGTGATATTTATAAGTATTGGGAACTTTACATTATCATAACTAGACTCCCAAAAATATTGTTTGGTAAGGGTAACCCAACCTTACCTAATAAAAGGCTGCTAAATGACCACAAAAAATTGATATCACATATTTTTCTGGTACATTTGGTCCATTTCTGACAATTGATTCAATAAAAATTTGATCAATGTCGCATATGTTCATGTTAAAAAATAAATTCTGCATAGTTAGTGAACTGTAAGTGTCTAGATTATCAATGCAATGGCTGACATGTTGAGCTTAGGATGTTTTGAATGTTTTCCAGGAAAACAACACCGTTACAGCACAAAAGAAAGATTTTCTAGCATGAATTTACATGATAAAACAATATTAGAGGAGACAATAAAGGTGTAAAATTGTTTGCTATTTGTAAGATCGTATAGAAGTATCCAAAGATGGGGAAGAAAAAAATCTAAAAAAAAATCCTGACCTAACATTCCTGCAGTTTTTCAGCATGCTATCTAAACTACACATTTTTGGGTAGGCTTTTTGGGGTTGTTTGAAACTTTTTTCTCAGTGCTGCCAGAATACAAATGTATTAAATTTGACAGCTTTTCCCATTTTACTACAGTCAGCAAATTCTCTCTTTATAAAAGGGAAAATAGTGTTGATCCAACTAATGAAATCAGCAGTGTCTCACTCAATGCTGGTATCCCACATGCAAATTACTTTAACTCTTTCACTGCCACAGGCTATGATAATAGGCTTTTGCAAACAGCATAGATCCACACAAGACGGCTCAATGAGCAGTCTCATCTGGATCTACGCTGTCTGACATTCGGTCTTTCAACTTTACATATAAACGTCTTTCCAAATGATAGTTTGTTAAAATAAAAAAGCAGACGACAAATGTCGTCTGAAATTTGGCACTGAAAGAGTTAAAGGGAATGAATAGTTTCAGGGGTGGCAACTCTGTTAAAATTGTTTTGCCTCCCTTCTGGAAAAGAGGTCTACTCTGAAAGGAAAGAATTTGTTCCCTTTGGAGCAAATTCTTTTCCTTTTAGAGTAGATCCCTTTTCAGAAAAAGACTGGTATGCAGGAAGCAAACAGGAAGTCATGAAAGTTGTCTCCCATTAAAAAAGGTAAGAAATCTACCCAGTGTATGCAGTCCCCTTCAGAAGTATAGATCTGTTTTTATCCTAACATGTACAGTACTGAGATATCGGCATTAATACTTATATCTAAAGGCAATTTTAAAAGAATTTACAGCTAAAAATGAATGTAATGTAAACAAGGCGAATATGTTGGGCTTAATGTAGAAACAGAACTATCCCTATTTGACCAAATAATCACACTGCTCTACTTCATCTTTTTATTTTTTTTATTTTTCATTTATTTATTTATTTATTTTTTTTTTTTTTTTTTTGATAGGGTGAAAAAAGATAATGGAGGCAGAAGGTAGAGAAAAGAGAGACAGAGGATACTGAGGGAAAAGCAAATGACAATAGAGAAACAGAAGAAATAAAAACATGCCCCTTTCCTCCACCTGCTGGAAGCACAGCAGGCTCTTGTCCCACACAGTCTTCATAAAAAGAAATTTGTTGCAGCACCAAGACTGACTTCAGAAAGTTTTGCCTGCTAATATTTAAATGTAGCTGGCTTTATATCAGGAAAACATATACGGAAATGTAACAGCAATGACATATGGTGGCAGTTACAAGTAAACAAAAAAGTAGAACAAAACCTAGTAATTTCCTGTCTGCCTACAAGACAAATGGTGTGCAGGTTAGATAAAGGGCAAACAAAAAAAAATTTAATGTAGGAACCAAGATTATATGTGCACACTACTTTTGGTGCTGTGACCAGGATTAGATATTTAACTTTAGTGCTGTGACAAGGAACACTGCAGGAAAATTAAGGGGAAAGATTGTAAATATATATAGAAGTATGCTTTATTTACAACAATAAGATGATCTTGAAAGATCAAAACCATTTCCAGTAGGCTTTATTTGTAATATCAGTGGTGCAGTTTTCAGATAGATTTCTGCCACAGAGTTTCCAAAACTTCATGACTGATTGATTGAGTTGAGGTTTTACGGGCCCAGTCAACCCATTGGGGTCATGTCAGGCTGGCCAGTTTACCTAACCACACTTTTTCCTAGGCAGGTTTAGTCCTCTAAGTGGTCAACCAGTATTTGTGCTCATTCTTTCACCAGAATCTGACAACTGCCCTTCTTGAATCAGTGGAAGGGAGAGAATGAGCATAGAAAATATTTCATGATCACTATCTACGAAAGCATGTTGCCAGACCAGGTGAGGATCAAACCCACAACTGCCTGACCTCAAGTTGGACAGACTTGTGATTAAGCCACCAAGAGTGGCCAAAAACTTCTTTAACTTTCTGATGTTTGATTTTTTCAAATCGTATTTCTTATTTACTACTTCTGCATCATTAATGTTTTGAACAAGACCATGGATGCAAGAAACCAGCCCATTTAAATGACTTCTACAGAACACAAAGGTAAAACAAAACAAAAAGGGGAGATTTCAAGCAAACTTAACAAACCTTTTGGTATTTCTTTAACAAGATCTATCGTTGGCGATTGAAAATCTGAAGCAACTTAAGAGCATAAAGAAAACAAATACATGAGAATTTCTGACATAAAATATCAAATGCAAATATATGACATGGTCACAAACTACAGAAATCTCCTACATACATATGAAGTAAAGTGCTCCAGCAAGTTTTTACTTCAGAGCTCAATATAATATATGTGGCAAAAATAGTTAAGGATATTTGTATGTATGGTGAAATAAAAGGAAACTAAGACATATCTGAAATCTGAAATTGATATATTTGATTACTTCATTTCATTTACAGACAAAAATCCATCCATTGGAGTCTGTAGCACAAGAAGTGAATGAGAAAATTTGTATGGAAGATCACTAGGGTCACTAATAAAACCTGACAAATCTGTCAATATCGCGTATGTCCACCTGTTGCATCTATGCAGTCCACACAACGACGACCCATACTCCTGATGAGTCTGGCAATCTGTAGCTGGGGTATCCTCCTCCACTCCTCCTGCAAGGCTGCGCCCAAAGGTTGGAGCGTTCTTGGTCGTGGAACTCTCTGTCGTACACGCTGGCGGAGAATGTCCCAAACATGCTCGATTGGCGACAAGTCAGGGGATCGAGCAGGCCAATCGAGATGATCCACATTGTTCTGCTGTAGGAACTGCTGTACTATCCTCGCCCGATGAGGTCTTGCGTTGTCATCGTTATGTGGCCTGCATAAATGCAACAGGTGGACATACGCGATATTGACAGATTTGTGAGGTTTTATTGGTGACCCTAGTGATCTTCCATACAGATTTTCTCATTCGCATCTAGTGCTACAGACTCCAACGGATGGATTTTTGTCTGTAAATGAAATGATGTAATCAAATATATCAATTTCAGATTTCAGATATGTCTTAGTTTCCTTTTATTTCACAGTACATACAAATATCCCTAACTTTTTTTGCCACGTATAACACTTAACACTGTAGCTAATTATTTCAGCAGAAGACAACTGTTGATATTTTTCGTGTTTTTTTTTTTTTCTAGAAAACAGGATTTCATGCAAATTGTGGCCTAAATTGGTGATCTTTTCTTCAAAATAATTGCCTCCCTTCTAAAAGGGAAGTACCTTAAAAGGAAAGAATTTACTCCACCAGAAAAAATAAGAAAGTATCACCAATTTCCTTATAAGGTACACCTATTTTAGAAGGGACACTGCCTCCATTGAAAGTGTAATCATTTCCCTTAAAATAATTCCTTTATTTTTCCAAGAAAATAGGACTTGAATGATAAGGATTTGAATGAAATGTCAAGTGTTTTATTTCAGGAAAACAAGAGAAATATCAGTAATTTGTCAACTGCTTAATTAGCCCACCACATGTTAAAGGTTAACATTAAAGTGCCAAGCAAAATTGCTGCAGACAACATTCTAACTTTTTAAAATTATTTTTCAGAGAAAATAAGGCTTGGAATTGCATGTAAATGCTAAGGAGACAATTCACATGAAATGCCAATCCTTATTTCCTCTGAAAAAAAAAAGAACAATAACTCAGAATGTCATCTGCTGCAGTTGTGACTGGCACAAAGTTCTACAGACCGTAACAGGATGAAATAGTACTATAATACAGAACATATGTTTTCATGAAAAATATGAAAAATATTTATCTGGATACCTTTTTTATCTAGTGCTAAGTTATCTAGAACTCTACAGTTGACAAATACCAGCACACAAGAAAAGAAAACCACAAAAGCGCAAGAAAATGGGAAGTGAATCTCGCTTTGCTTTAAATTTATTCTCAATATTACATAGAGAAATAAGAGACAATAACGCATATATTATGCATTTCTTTTTAAATATTTTCAAAATGTGTGAAGGCACTGTATGAAGAAACTATTTAACCTTTATAACTGTCTTGGCTAATTCAGCAGACGACAAACTGACAATATTTTTTCTTATTTTTCTCAGAAAATAGGCTCTGACATATGCACATTGTCTCCAAAAGGAGACAATTTGCATGACATGTCGGACCCCTATTTTCTGGAAAAAATAAGAAAAATTATTTCAAAATGTTGTCTGCTGAAATTTTTACCCAGCATGCTAGGCTTTAAATAGAGATTAATAATTTGATCAAGGTTTGTAAAGAATGACTCTCAGGTCTCAGGGTCATCAAGGTAATAAAACTTCAGTGAACTCTCTACTTGCTATGATACTGTTACTGCCATACACAGATAATAATATTTTTTTTTGTTAGTTTTGCACTAAAACATATCTTGTGGGTAGCAGATTTTACCCTAAATATTGGGACACCTTAACTCCTTACCAGTACAGTCCTAAAACTACCACAACTCAACTTTACTATCCATTTGTGTCTTAATACACTTGTGCATGAATGGTATATGTGTGATCTGGGTCAACACCATTTGCTCAGCCTGTCTGTCCCAATACTAAGTGTAACCACAGTACTCTTCAGAATCACCTCAATGAGGCATCCAAAAAGCACCTGAGGAGCCACCTTTGGGAAGTGGCTCCAATGGTTGCCCAAAAGATATGTTTTTTGTCAAAAATAATAATTAAAAATTATCCCAAATCATTAGCACAATTAACCTTTATCTCTGACTATGGATACATGTAGTATACGTAAAACCTGTCTAATCATATACTAACACTGAGGAGACAAAACTTAAGATAAATTTTAACTTAAATTTAAATATTTTAATTTTAAATATAAAGATTCACTTGGAATTTTAACATAAATTTAAAGATTCACTTGGAATTTTCTACTGGCCATCATCTACTGCTAGACCACACAAGCTTTATTGTCGACATATAATTTTACGATTTAAAAAGCTCAAACCACAGAAGTAGCAGGTGACATTCTGAACTTATTTTTTTTATATTTTCAGAGAAAATAAGTCTTGACATTTCATGTGAATTGTTTGCTTTGCAGATGATTCACATGAAATGTCAAGACTTATTTTCTATGAAAATAAATAAATAATAAAAAAACAAAACAAAACAACACAGAATGGCGTCTGCTACAATTTTGCACGGAGCTTTATGGGCTGAACCCTACCTTTCTTTGTCCAAAAAGAGCCCTGGAAATCATGAACTAGACGGCAATAGCCATCAATGAGATCAGCCATATCCTCAGCCTCTGTTATCGAAGCACATGTTATCGTGAGAGGTTCTGCAGCACCCGCAATACGCAATTGCAACACGCCCTTGCCATCATCTAGACTGACTGTCTGTATGGCCTGAACCTGGGAGAAGTCGGCCATGTGGGTAGGCTGAAACAGAAAATCAATGTTACAGTAAAACTGCTTCCTCTTAAAGTGATAATCTGGCTTGTTGCAGATGACATTCTAAAATATTCTTTTTATATACATATTTTTCCAAGATATAAGGATTGACATTTCATGTGAACACTTACCATGCAGGGTAAAAAATTCAGGACTTTGCCACTTCGAAATACTTTTCTTGTTTTCTCCAGATAATGGGGTTTGACATTGCAAATTGTCTCTTACATGAAATGTCAAACATTATTTTCTGAGAAAATAGAAAATATCATCAATCTGCCATTTGCTGACTTTACCCACCCAGTGCTTAAGGTTAAAGTTAGGTGGTTAGGTCAAAGTTCTTATATAATTATTAAAGTTAGGCAACTTGCTCATAGTTCTTACCTAAGGTAAAGTTAGGCAATTTTCTCAATGTTCTTACCTGAGGTCAAAGTAAGGCAATTTGCTCAGAGAGACTTTTTTTTTTTTTTTCAGTATATGTACAATAATAAAACAAAAGAAAAATTAATAAGTAAGGCAGGTACTAAACAGAAAGAAGAAATTCCTAAGAGCCAACTTGCCCATCTGATAAAGTATGTAGTTGATGAAGCAAAACATAAATTTTACATCATGTCCAATCTCATCACAGATTTCAAAACCTAACGTACAAAGGGCTGATAGAAAAAATAAACTGGATTTGTGCCATACCATAGCTCCAGATAAGAGGGGTTTCAAACTTTTTTTTTTCTTATTTCTCCATGAAAACATATGTTGTGGTACTCATTAGTAGTACCTCGGTGAGGTGCTTCTAATGAATTTGTTTGTGTTGAGGTTTTACGCCCCAGTCAACCCAATGGGGTCATGTCGGGCACAGTCAATTTACCTAACCACATGTTTACTGGGCAGGCTTAGTCCTCTAAGTGGTTAACCAGTATTGTGCACATTCTTTCACTAGAAACTGACAACTGCCCTTCTTGAATCAGCGGAAGGGAGAGAATGACTTCTAATAAATACCCACAACATACGTTTTCATGAAGAATTAAGAAAAATATTGGTATTTTTTTTGATGAATAAAGCACCTTATCTGGGGTTATGCCATACCTAAGAATTTATACTAAAATATTTGCAATGATATGAAGTTTCTGATATCAATGATCTCCAACACTTGATAGTGGTGAAGATAAACTAGACCAGACTGGGAACCAAAAATTTCCTGATGTAATCATTATAGAATATAAACTTAGGGTGAAGTTTATAAATTGTGATGATCAGGTGAAATATCAGAAAAAAAGTTTGACTGGGTGCAATACGGGTAAACGGAATCAAAACAGTATGTACATTATTGTTTGAGTTGGTTTGAATTGGAGTTTTATGGCCCAGTCAACATTGTTAAGGTCATGTTGAGTCATTCAGCCAAACTTGCAACACCTGGATCTGCAGTAAGATGTGCTACGGACTGCACTATGGAGCCCAGCACATATGAACAGTAATGTATTGTAGAAAAGAAAGACACAATATTGGGATAATTCTTTTTTTTTCTATACACAATACTAATTCTATATATTCGTACTGAATTTCTTGAGAAAAACATTCTTTGTACTCCGTGAGAAGAAGGGAATCTATTTCAGAGTTTCGATAAATGCAATGATCCTCTCTTGCTACTATAGACTGGTGCTGGGTTCTCTTTCTTTTCACTTTTTCCAATATGAGCTTGCATTGCAACCATAGCTCCAGATAAGGTGGGGAGGGGGGGGGGGGGGGGGTTGAGAGAGAGAGAGAGAGAGAGAGAGAGAGGGGGGGGGGGGTAATTCTAAAAATATTTTTTTAAACATATATTGTGGGTACCTGGTACTCATTAGAAGCACCTCAGCAAGGCACTTCTAATGAGTACCCACAACATATGTTTTCATGGATAAATAAGAAAAAAATCAATACATTTTGTACTTTTTGGACGAAAAAAAAAAAAAAAAAAAATTGCCTTATCCAAAGCTATGGTAACCAAAAATAACTTTGTTATAATCAAGAGAATGCCATGGAGGAATTTTGACCTTAACTTCACATTAGTTACCCTATTACTTTGATCATCAAGCTATTCTGAGTATCTGTCATAAATTCATTTTCTCATAAAAAAGATCATTTTATTTATATTTGTCTGGTCAATATTTGCAGCCAGAGAGGAAGAGGTAAAATACGAATACTGCATTCACTCAATATATTTGGACATCTTGATCCCGTATCTTACTCATCAAGCCAATTTATTACCTGTTGATGTGTCTAAAACTGCTGGATGAGTGGCAAAGATGGTAGTGAAGACCTAATCACATTCTATAGCATCGGATCTGAGTCTACACTCTTTGCACAGATCTGTCTGTCCAAAAAACAGAAATGCAGTAGGAACAATCCACAATTCTAGATCAGGGGAAAATTCAGAAAAGCTTTTTTTTTTTAACTTTTCTCCACAAAGCAAGTTATGGATGTCATCAGAACTGCCTCACTGTGGCAATTCTAATGAGTACCTATAACAGAACTAAGAATAAATACTTTATCAATATCAATACATTATCATAGCTCCAGATAAGCTGCTTTTTCAACTAAAAAGTATGAATATTTTTCTCATTTCTGGATGTTGTGGGTACCCATTAGAGGTACCTCGATGAGGCGCTTCTGACGACTTCCCACAATATATGTTTTCATGCAGAAATAAGAAAAATATTTACCTGACACACCCTCTCTTACAGAATTATGCCTTTTACCTTGTTTATGTGAAAAGTCTTATCTTGTAATAAGTAGCAGTGTTGTTAATGCTTAGCATGCTGGGTAAAAATTTCAGCAGATGACATTTTGATTTTTAAAAAAAAAAAAAAAAAAAAGCAACAACAGGCATCTCATACAAATTGTCTCATAGGGTGACAATTTGCATGTAATCTCAACATTAATTTTCTGGGAAAAAGAAGAAATATTTCAGAATGATGTCTGCTGAAATTTTTACTCAGAATGCTAAGCATTTACCCTGGTCTTGCTGAACCTGGATATATCCTGACTTTGCAAACAGTGTAGATCCAGATCAGTTGGCTTCACAAGAAGCCAACTTCTCTCGATCTGCACTGTGTGTCATTAAGTATGAGAATTATATTTGTATCAACAACCTGGATAAAGTAATGATTGGCTGAAAATTAGACATAGGCATGGTGGCCTCATAAATATTCAGCATGACAAGGGTTAAGACTGGATGGTGGATACAGAGATTTTTATCACAGTAACAAGTATCTGATGGGTTATCTAGACTATCACAGGTAACAGGTGTGAATGAACAACAAACAGAAGTAAAAATAGAATGATATGGTTACTCATTAGAAGTGAATTGGTGAGATGCTTTTAATGAGCAACCACAACAAAATGTTGGACCAGTTACTAACATCAGCCTAACAATAAACTAAATCAATTTAGGCATTTGGGAAATACAGATCTTTAAACATTTTAATGTAAAAGTATATAACATAAAAAGTCTAAGTCTGTGTGACCTTGACCAAAGGTCAATGATGGGGCTGGGACACAATGAAATTTTGGAGGATCCAATCTCTAACACCAAACCAAGTATCAACTCATTCATTTCAGAAATTCTGGTGATACAAATCTTTAAAACATTTTAATGTAAAGGTAACACAAAAATTTGAAGCTTAGGTAGAGCTGCGAATGGTACTAAATAAAAAGACTGATATCTACCAACAAACCAAGTATGAACTTAATCTCTGAAAAGGTTTGGATAATATGACCTTTTAAAGTAATATAAAGCCTTAACATTTGTGGATATCAATGTCATTGCCAAGGAAATGCCAGGCACAGTGCAATTGCTTTTCCTGAACTATCCTACAGGCAAGCTAAAAAGATCTGAAAACAAAATGCTTAACCCTTGTCATGCTGAATAAATTAAGCTGACACACCCACTTCCAATTTTCAGCCAATCAGATTACTTTATCCAGGTTGTTGATATAAATTTACATACTGAATGACAAACAGTGCAGATCCAGATCAGTTGGCAGAAGCCAACTGATCTGGACCTACACTGTTTGCAAAGGCAGAGTATATCTGGGCTCAGCAGGACAAGGGTTAATAATTGCCATCATTTCTTTTTCCATTTTTCTATGCGCCTGGCACACATAAAAGGGTGTATACAGTTAATTCTGATTCTCAGATCTCACTCACCGTGGATGCCTTCTCTGTGAGGTAGCTGATTCCAACATCTGGCCCTATCACTAGTTCCATTGATATGCTCCACCCAGACTGTAACACAAAGATTACGCAATGTTATGTTTTCTCAAACCGACCAATATTCTTATGAGACGTTTCACAAAAAGCATTCTATACAATAATACAGCATAGCCCCAGATAAGGCACTTTTTCATCAAAAAAGTATTGATATTTTTCTTATTTCTCCACAAAAAACACATGTTGTGGGTACTTATTAGAAGTGCCTAACAGAGGCACTTCTAGTGAGTACCCACAACATATGTTTTCGTGGAGAAATAAGAAAAATAATTTCTGATACCCCCTCTTATCTGGAGCTATGTAAACACTAAGAACAATACAATGCAGCCTGGTCTGCGCTTTTACTCTTTGATGCTTAGAATCACATACAGTACACTGTAATTACCCTATGTACTGTGGCAGGCAGGCCTGAGCAAACAGTGTAGATCCGTTCAGATGCCGCAGAATGAAGTGTCCAATCAGGGTCTACACTGTTAGCCACTCATTCAGCAGTTTCAGATACAGTGATGGATTTGTTCAAATTTTAGGACAAGTGTGGTAAGGAGTTAAGGTGTCCCAATATTTAGGGTTAGTATGTCATTATATGCCAGATTATTGTCTGATATGAATTACGTACATCATTTTACAAATCTGCTCATCCTTCAGATTTGAATGATTTTTTTTTTTTTTTTTTTTGATTTGGGTTTTACGGCCCTTTCAAGAATATTTCACTTATATCGAGCCGATCGTTCATCGAAGGTGGGCGAAAACCGGAGAACCCGGAGAAAAACCACCTGACCATCCGTAAGCAGAACTTGGCTTTCCCACATATGACCCGAGCGAGGCTCGAACCACAGCGGTGAGAAACCTAATGGATTAAGAGTCAACTCTCTTATCCACTAGGCTACGGGGGCCCGTTCAGATTTGAATGAAATTTTAAGCATCTGAACAGGCCTCTCTGGAGACCTCATAGACTGGCTCCTGTCTACTTGATATATGAATCAGCATAAAAACTATTTATATTTTACAAAAATCCTTTCTTTTGGAATGTCCTTCTTTCTGATTTGGCTGATCAGTTGACATGACCAAGATGACTGTCAGGCCCAAATATGAGTTTCTGACTGGTAAGGGAGATGATATGCTTAGAAAAATAGTCAAGGAGGTGTATTTTACCTTTGTTAGTTTAGAAATGTAAAGCTCATTATACATAGCATGGTGCCAGGCTAGAGACCTCAGACTTGCTTAGTAACAATAATGGATGCATACCACACTTGCCCTAAATATTTGGACACCATAACCCTTACAACCCTATGGACAAATTCAGCAGACAGCTAATCGAAGATATTTTTCTTATTTTCCCCAGAAAAAAACAGGCTTTCACAGTTTATGCAAATTGTCTCCTCAGGAGACAATTTGCATGAAAATGTCAAAGCCTATTTTCTGTGAAAAATAATCAAAAAGTATTTCAGTTACATGCTATCTGCAAAATTTGCCCATAGAGTGGTAAATTCCTTACCATATTAAACCAACTCATTTTACTACCCGTTGATGTGTCTTAAAATTGCTGGATCAGCGGCAAACAGTGTGGAACCAGATCAGATGCCATATTCTACACTGTTTACTCAAGCCTTTTGTTCAAATATACAGGGTAAATTGGTACACTAGATATTATATAATTGCAAGCAACAGTAAAGTTTGATGAAATTAACAGTTGTGATTTTTTTGTGCATCTTTGTGCACCTGGGGATGGATGTAACAAATAAATGAGCCTGATTTCCTCATTCAGCTCCACCTCATACCACAACTCCATCCCTGTTACCTATATAATTGTTCACAACAGAAGTATACTTTACAATGAACTTTGAGAGATTTTACTAAAAACAACAAGAGGACCATGAAGCTCTGACTGCTCTCCTGAACCCTGAGTATTCTGAAGAAGACTTTTAAGGTTTTTACCATATTTGGGCATGGCAGCCACCTTGGTCATGTGACCTGGACTATTTGAACAAACTTTTGTTCTCCTATTGCCAGGGGTTGCATGTGAAATCTACTTAAAATTGGCCTAGCAATTTCAGATAAGAAGTCCTTTGAAGTGCTGATGGACATGCAATCCTAGTGACCTGGGGATGACCTTGACCTTAGCTGTTCACAGACATTCATTTAGTATCTACTCTAATGTCATTGACTACAATAGTTTTGGAAAAAAATGTATTGTTTTACCATTTTACCATTCAAAAGCCTAAGGACCAAATTTGGCTTTGCCCTGAAATAGGTCAAACCTAGGGCCATTATTTGAACAAACTTGGTTGTACTTAGTCACCTAATTCTACATACCAAGTTTCAAGGCAATCAGCCCAGTTGTTCTGAGAAAGAAGATTTTTTTGTACCATATTTGGGCATGGTGGCCATCTTGGTCATGTGATCTGGACCATTTGAAAAAACTTTTGTTCCCCCATTGCCAGGTTCTGCATAAAAAAATTAATTAAAATCTGCCCAGCAGTTTAAGATAAGAAGTCCTTTGAAATATTGACAGTCATGCAATCCTAGTGACCTAGGGTCGTCCCTGAATGATCTTGACTTTTGGTATACATAGACATTCATGCAGTACCTACTCTCATGTCATATAGACTTCAATAATTTGTGAAAATGCATTGTTTTACCGGTTTCCCATTCAAAAGCTTCATGAACCAAATTTGATCTTGATGTAAAATAAGTCAAGATCAACGCAGTGTCATCATTTGAACAAACTTGGTAGTACTCAGTTACCTGCTACATACCCAAGTTTCAAGGCAATCTGCCCAGTGGTTCTGGAGAAGTTTTAAGGTTTTTACCATATTTGGGCATGGTGGCCATCTTGGTCATATGACCTGAACCATTCTAAAAAACTTTAGTTCCCACATTGTCAAGAGGCTGAAAGAGGCTGAAAGAGGCTGAAAATCTAACTGAAATTGGCCCTGCAGTTTCAGCGAAGAAGTTGTTTGAAAATGGTGGATGGATGGACGAGGGGGGACTATCAACCTATAAGCTCCCTCGGAGCCTTTGGCTCAGGGGAGCTAAAAACTATATTCAGTGCACAGGGACAAAGACATGTAGCCATACTACAGAACAAAATAAAGACCTTCATATGAAATCACAGCCATCAGTCGCAAGATGCTAGCTTTAAAAAGGTGTGTTCATAATGCTAGATTCCTGTTTTGGCAATTTGTTGCTGGCAGTCAGGACAGTACAAATAAATATACACCAGGGCTCAGTTGTTCAAAGGGTTGTTAGCTTATCGAGCTCGTTAGTGGTCAAAATGTTACCTGTTCTAGTAAGTAAAATATCTAATTCACAGCTATTTTTGCTGAAAAAAAAATGTGAGTAGCTTTTGCAAATGCAAAAGCTACTCACATAATTTCAGCAAAAATGTTAGAGTATTTGCCATATTTCATGATTAAAGTTTTACTGATATGTTACATAACAACATCGTTAGTTTTGAACAACTGGGCCAGGCTGGTATCAGTCTAGTATTGCATGTGCATCTATTCCTTGTACTGGTATGTTCCTTTTTTATTTTCCATGAACAGAACTCAAGAGTTCATGTGAACAGTCTCTTATAACTACAATTCATATGAAATATCATCCTAATGTAGTATCAAGCCCTAATGAATATGTCAAGTCAAATTTTCCAGGAAAAGTATGTCATCTGCTAATAATGCACCACATACTGGGAAAAAATTTCAGAATACAAAATATTTTAAACATTTTCTTATTTTTCCCAGAAAATTAGGCTTTGACATTTCATGCAAATTGTCTCCTAAATTGCATGAAATATCAAAGCCTTTTTCTAGGAAAATAAGAAAATTGTCATGAATTTGTTGTCTGCTGAATTAGCCCAGAAAATGGTAAAGATTAGTTATTTTTGGTACATTGGAACTGAAATGCATGATGCATGGAACACAGACCAGACTGAAAGCAGGGCCACAAAACTGTTACAGAGTCCATGAAGCTTATTTCTATATCATATTGGACACAGTCACATCTATTAGGTTCAGAAAGTGCAGTCAGTTATGTGGCAAATTTAAATATGCAGAAGGAAGATATCATACAGAGTCTGCATATTTAATGACACATCAACCTTGTGGGTCATTTTGTGTCATCTAACAGAGAATGGGAGTAAAGGGACAAAAGAGATGATAGAGAGATGAATGAGTTAAGACTGAGGGAAAAGCAAATCACAGTGAAGAAATAAGAACATGCCCCCTTCCCCCATCTGCTGTAAGCACTGTAAGCCCTTACCTCACCACCTCCATCTCAAGCTATTATATAGTAACATCCTATTTTACTACAGTCGACTCTCGTTATCTTGAAGTCCAAGGGACTCTCTGGAATACTTCAAGATATCCGTACCTCGACATATCAAATTTGCAGAATTGAGGAAAACAATAAATCAAACAACCACGTTTAATAAACGAAGATGTAATTTGACTCCTGAAGTTAAGAGATATATTGAAAATATTGTGGAAAAGAGGAAAAATTGCTCCTTAGGAGCAATTTATTTTGGTATCTGTTGTTAGATTTCCATGTTAGAACAGGAACCAGACTTTCACTTCGAGATAAGCGGTTATTCCATATAAGTGAGGTCGAGATAGTCGACTTTTTTGTATAATGAATATATTCTACCCGTTGATGTGTCTACAATTTGCTTGATGTGTGGCACACAGTGCTGACCCTGATCAGACCCTGCATTCTGCAGCATCAGATCTGGATCTACATGGTTTGTAAGGCCCGTCTTTGTCAATATTTAGGGTTTTGATGGAAGTACTGGTATTCAAATTTCAGATGTATGCTGATGCTAGTGCAGAGTCAGAAAAGACCTTAAGAAGCATGAACAATTTGTGAACAGTTCCTAAGCATTGTTGTTCAATAACATCTTCAAGAACTGCTGATAAACATTTTACCTGAAGTATGCTTAAAACTTGTTCTTATCAGAGAAGAACATACAAACAGTGAAAATTTTCTATAACTGATCTTAATTTCTAGCACAGTTGAAGATGACTTGTTGTTTTAGCTCCCTTTCAACATTATTCGTCAAAAGTCTCTGTGCAATGAAGCCCCATACATTCATGAGCTGAATTCTGCCTCCAGCAGGACTGGAATGCAGGACCTCATGATTCAAAATCAGGAGCACTACTACCTGGCTATCCTGATGCTTTTGCAGATGAAGAAAAGCTCAGGAACAGCAAGGTTTTAAGGGCAGTTTAAGGATCCTTGAGGTTCATGAACTGTTCTTTTTTTTTTTTTGCTCATAAATTGTAAAATAGCTTTAGAACATTATCTTTATTCAATGGTTCTTGAACTGTTCTAAATTTGCTCATGCAGCATTTTGGAAAGTTCTTAAACTGTTCATCAACAGTTCTTGAAAATGTTCCAGAATATTTTAGAAATGTACTTTTGGAACTATGGACCTCATATCTTCAAGATTACCCGTGAAAAAGGGTTCGCAAGTTCATGAACTAGTTCATGTTGGTTGACAAAGTGCTTGCTTATGTTCATGACAATATGCAATGAACTTGTAGTTCATGAACTGGTTGATTATAAATAAACCATTCGTCCATCAGTGGTCACTGCAAGTTCATAAACCATCAGTTCAGAAAACTATCAATACATGCGTTTGCATCAAAATCAACCAAATTATATCATGCATTTCAATTTCAATGATAATCAAACTTTACAAACTAAAAACTTTACCCTATTCCATAGAAAATGAATCCGCTCCTATATGCTCCATATATATTCCATTTCGAAATATTTCAGATCATTTTCAGGTTTAGCCTCTATATCAAAGCAGTAATAATCCAGTTCAAAGAATTTGATAGAGGCATCATCTTGATTCAGTGCA
Organism: Anodontia alba; assembly: GCA_964016985.1. NCBI lineage: Eukaryota > Metazoa > Mollusca > Bivalvia > Lucinida > Lucinidae > Anodontia > Anodontia alba. The sequence continues at coordinate 71,883,662 of OZ024825.1, forward strand.
GCCTCCAAAAACACTATAAATACAGGGTGATGAGTAGATAAATCTTTATCAATGATTAGAAACAAATATGGGGCTCTAGAATGGGGAGTATCCAGGTAACTATTTTTGTTATTTCTCCATGAAAACATATGTTGTGGGTACTCATTAGAAGCGCCTCGGTGAGGCGCTTCTAATGAGTACCCACAACATATGTTTTCATGGAGAAATAAGAAAGATATTGATATTTTTTAGTTGAAAAATGTGTCTTAGCTGGAGCAATGATTTGTTGTCTATACCAGCAAACAGGAGAACTTGAAACAAGTGAGGAAATACTTAAAACATCCACTCCACAATGTTAATAGTATACAGGAAAACACTTGTTCCTTGGACCTAGCAAATCGCCAGATAAGATATTGTTTGAAATATTATTTTTTCTTAATTCTCCCTGAGACTGCATGTTGTGTCTGAGGGAAAATTCTAAAGAAAACACAAAACATGCTTTGGTAGAGAACTACTGGGAAAAAGGTCCTCAAAGCTTTTAACCTTTTGCATTCTCTGAACAAATTCAGAAGATGACAAACTGATAGTTTACTTATTTTTTCATAAAAAAAAGGACTTTACGTTTCATGCAAATTAGCTACAAAGGAAATAATATGCACAAAATGTCAAAACCTTTTTTTCTGGAACAAACAAAAAGTAGGCATTTTACTGAAAACCTCTTAGGCCCTGGAGATGATCTGAGTAAGAAAGCAAACTCTTACTTTCATGGAAAAAAAAAAAATCATTACCTTAAAGGTAAAAGCAAGATTGCTGATAAAAAATATTTAACATGAAAGTTCTTGGAAAATTATGCATTGTGATGCAAATTTAATCAAAACTGGATAAAAAACTAAGGAAGTTAAAAATGTTTAAAGATTTCAAAACCATTATGAATGGCGCCACCATTCTGAATATTTGAGGTTCTGAAAATGTCAAAAGATAAAATAATGCCTTCTTTCTGCCAGCAAACAATGCAGGTTTCTAGCAAAATCAATACATGTCTAGAGAAGAATTTATATACGCAAGTATGGAGGCTGAATATGCCGACCTCGGTAGGTCAGACAGCTCCGCGTCTGACTTGTGATCAGGTGGTCGCGGGTTTGATCCCTGCCAGGTCTGTCAATATTCTTTTGTTGAGACTGATCATGAAATATTTTCTACAGGCATTCTCTCCCTTCCACTTATTTAAGAGGGACAGTTGTCAGTTTCTGACGAAAGAATATGCACAAGTACTGGTTAATTGCATAGAGGACTAAGCCCGCCCAAAGAAAAGTATAGTTAGGTAAACTGACTGTCTAAACATGACCTTAATAGTGTTGACTGGGCCATTAAACTCCAAACCAATCAATCAATCAGGCTGAATATTGTTGCAAATACTACTTATTTAGGGTTTGTATATTTAATTAAGTCTTTATGACATCATCATAAAGTCTCATTAACCCTTAAAGCGCCAGTCATAACTATTGTTGTCTGCTCTGTTATCTGCTTGTGATTTTAAAAATCATTTTTGCAAACAGTGTGGACCCAAAACAGACTGCTCCTCTAGGAGCAGTCTGATCAGGGTCCACATTGCTTGCCTGTATGCAAAAAATAGGTTTGAAAACTTTGCAAGAATATTCAGCAGACGACATAAAAAGACGACATTTTCAGATGCAGGTTTTCTTGGTGTTTTAAGGGTAAAATATCACAAATGGTAGCTAGCGCCCATTGATAACTCTGATAACTGATAACCTTGATAACTGTACCATAATTTTTCATCCAGTTTGGATCAAATTTGCATTTGCTGTGGAGGGGATTTGCACTGGGAAGCTTTTTTTCTATAATGCAGGTCGAATGTCAAATACAGGTCAGAGTAACCTACTTATGGTTTGCATTACAACATACTAAATGCACCCATACACAAAAATTTGATGAATTAAGACAAATAAGTACAGGAGATTTGCAGCACCAAAGGTTTTTTTTTTCTATAATGTGGGTGAAATGTCAAAATACATCTCACAGTGAACTACTTATGAAGTGCAACACAACTTCACTAAATGCAGCCATACACAAAATTTGGTGAACCTAGGCCAAATAGTACAGGAGACTTGCACTTGAGGTTTTTCTATAATGTAGGTTTGTTTGTGTTGAGTTTAATGGCCCAGTCAACCCAATAGGGTCATGTCGAGCGCGGTCAGTTTACCTAGCCACACGTTTACTGGGCAGGCTTAGTCCTCCAAGTGGTTAACCAGTATTGTGCATATTCTTTCGCCAGAAACTGATGCCCTTCTTGAATCAGCGGAAGGGAGAGAATGATCTCCTGGTCTCCAGTCGGATGTGCATCCAACTGCGCCACTGAGGCTGGCTCTATAATGTAGGTCAAATGTCTAAATACAGGTCACAGTGACCTACAGTGGTGCCCTCATTATCCCAAATTTGATCTTATACAGTACCCTGTAAAATAGTTCCACAAGCAGACTTGACCCATTTACAGCGTGTGGACTCTTCTACCACAACTCAGTCTATTTCGAATAGCACTTTTCATTATTACTATGTTTTATAGGAATTTCTGTATCTAATGCAAACAATGTAGACCTTGCTCATAAGCCACTTTCTGCAGCATCTGATCTGGGTCTGTACTGTTTGTCTAGAGACCCTTTTTGGGGCCTTTAGACTAACATGGGTTAAGAGAACATGGGTTAAGAGAACGATGTCACATTTCACAACTTTTGTCAACATAAAAATTAAAAGATTAAACATTCCCAAACATTTAATCTTTTCATGAAGGTTAATGAAAAAAAAAAAAAAACAAAAAAAAACAAGAAATTCCCTACTGCTGGTGGTGTTAAAACAAAGAGCTAAATGCACAGACTAAACATTGTTCAGCCAAGTATGGAACAAAGGTCAAGGTCAGAAATGGTCGATGGCAGTGGGCAGAGTGCATCATATGGCAAATGTGTGTATGAAGTTTCATTAGCCTAAAAGCCTTGATGTTTGAGAAACAGAGCTTATCACAGACAAAATTGTTGATGCCGACAACTACGATGCCAATGCCAATGAGGATGCCTATGTGTGCAGTCATGACAAAATTTGAATGCAAATATCCAATTTCTTATAAACACATACAAACTTACAGAACATTAAATTACAGCCTTTTCTTCCACTGAAACCACCATCTAGAAACTTAGATTGTACCAAATGACGATATAAAGTTAGTCTTTCAATACAGTAAGTCAGTCTTATGGCTACTGCAAGTTTGATTGTAAGCATTTAATCATCTAATTCTTCCAAATGAGCCAATTTACAGTCAGCCACCACACCAGAACTGTTTTATAAACATACCAAATGATGCCCACAAGATAAAATGTTGTTAACCTGTAAAACTTTCAGTAGATGAGATGGCATTTTGATATTTTTTTTTCTTTTTCTTATTTTTTATTTATTTCTCAGTTTTTTTTGTTTGTTTGTTTTTGTCTTTTTTTGCAAAAATAAGATTTGACATTCCATGGAAAGTGTCTCTGAGATGCTTCTAATAAGAACCCATTACGAAAACATGCCTATTCAAATATACTGAAAATTTTATCACCAAAATATGAAAATTTTCAGATAAAAAGTTCTGATATTTTTCATATTTCTGTTCAGAACATAGATTGTGGGTACTTGTTAGAACTGCCCTGGCAAGGCAGTTCTAATGAGTACCCACAATCTATGTTTTTGAGCAAGAATTAGAAAAAAAATTCATACCCCTGTAAACCCCAGTTTTTTTATATAGAAGTGGGGTTTAAGGGGGTAAAAATTATATAGGCAAGGCAGTTCTAATGAGTACCCACAATCTATGTTTTTGAGCAGAAATAAGAAAAATAATTTATACCCCTGTAAACCTCAGTTTTATTATATAAAAGTGGGATTTAAGAGGGTAAAAATTATATAGGTATGTTTTTGTGATGACAACATAAGTTTTTGTTGCAAAAGAAGAAAACTATTACACTGGCATCTCTTTATAAGATGGTTCATTATAAGCTCATTTAAATATAAGATAGTTTAAAGGTGGACCCCAAAGGTGTTGTATCCAAACAAAAATGTATAGATTATATAGAAAAATGACGATTTATGGTCATTTTTCTACATAATCTATCCATTTTGTTTGTATACGACACAGTTGTTTAGCTTACTTTTTTTATTTGCATCCCAGCAACAGTGTTATAAAAAGGTTGTGGTGTATGTGGATACCCCCTCTTATGACAGGAGCTATGCCATAAGTGGAGTCAAGTTATTGCCTTTTCATTGGAATCAGATGCTTATCTCAACTTAGTAACAAGAAACTAATCATTAAAATGCTGCTGTACTTGGATGACCTGCACTACTAAAACTAGAACTGTATAACTATAAACTATATTTTACAGTAAAACCTCTATTAATAGTCACACATTCTGTCCCAACCTTGTTATTTAAAAAGTCTATGTAATATGGTATGTTCTAGCACTGAGGATATCCCACTTCCCAGAAGTGGAGGTTGGTTTGGTACAGAGGGTGTGGGTTGGGGGATGGGTGTGTGTGTGTGTGTGTGAAGGTGGTGGGAGGGGGAGGGGGTCAAGAGAACTGCGCTATCATTACAGAGAATAAGGTACAATATATAACTGACTGACAGAAATGTAACAGGTAGCAAGAAAAGTGGGTCTGTAATGAAAAACAAATAAACAAAAGCAAGATAAATTAACAGAAACCTATCAATGAACTTCTCTGCGGATTATGAACACATGAACTTCCCTCCATTGATGCAGATTGAGTCATGAACTGTGAACTCAAACAATCATACCTCTAGACAAGAGTGAGTATTCACAAAAACTTTTTATTCTTTATAAAAATATATGTTGTGGGTACTCATTAGAAGCATGTTGCTGGTGTACTTCTAATGTTTTTATGGAGAAATAAGAAAAATATTAGTACTTTTTGGCTGAAAAAAGTGCCTTATCTGCGGCTTAGGACATGGTTAGAACAAGTAAGTATTAAAATCAGTAGCAATGTTCTGGGTCACACAGAAAGGGTGCTTAATGCAAATGCACACTGTGATGGAAGTGTCAGCTTGTGCATCTGTTAACATCATCTTTTGCCAGTATCATTATTTACGTTAAATATCTGGAAAGAAATACTAGAGCAAATAGTGAAGGATGAAAGGCTTTTAACCCTGGTCCTGCTGAATCCGGATATGCCCTGTCTTTGCAAACAGTGTAGATCCAGATCAGTTGGCTTCTGAAGCCAGATCAGTTGGCTTCTCAAGCCAACTGATCTGGACCTGCACTGTTTGTCATCCAGTATATGAATTTGTAGCAACAACTTGGATTAAGTAATCTGACTGGCTGATAATTAGAAGTGGGCATGGCATCTTAGTTTATTCAGCATGACAAGGGGTAACATTTGCCGTGCTATGGGTAAATTCAGCAGACGACAAAGTGTATATATCTTTCTTATTTTTTCTAGAAAAGATTTGACACTTCATACAAACTGTCTCCTAGGAAAAATATTTCAAAATATCTTCTGCTGAAATTTTCACCTAGCATACAAAGTGTTAAGGATGGTCTGATACACTTTCAGGGGAGGCAACATTGTCAAAGTTATTTGCCTCTTTCCTTTTAGACTACACTAGAGGCTTATAATTCTACTAATGAGACTTTCAGCTCCCCAGTATAGGTGTGCAACATGTAGTGTGTGGGGTTCCTATCATCTGATTGGCTGCTGATTGAGAGTTTATCAGGAATACAATCTTGTTCTCTTAGAGAAACTGGTATAATAGCTTTCACCTCTGCAGTAAATGCTCGATACAAATGCACACAGTAAAAGAAGACTGATCAACTTGTGCATCTGCATACTGTGACCATGCCCTTTTACATTTTGGGAGTACTGCAGTTAGCTTGAATATTCAGACTAATGCCATAGCAAACAGGCTGGACATGGTCAAAGAACACACTAAGTAGCAGTTTAATCTGGGTCTGCACTGTTTGCCATGCAGTTAGCACTTAAGGCATATCATCATAGGCTTCACTAGGAGCTGGGAGGTGGGGATTTTTCCTACTACTTCATTACCTACATTAATCAAAGCACTGAAAGCACTGGTAGGTTGATTGTCTCTTAGTGTAGGCTGGGAAAAAGATCCTGAACGGGGACTAAACACTGTTTCCTTTAACTCTAAACTCTCTGTAATACAAGCAAACAGTACAGACCCTGATCAGACGCTGCAGATCTGGGTCTGCACTGTTTGCCAATGTCCCAGTCAAGGTTTTACGGATAAATCTCTTTACACGATACTCTGACATCACAGCGACAAGAATAGCATAGCTATAAATAACCTTTACCTGGATTTCGTCTAATGCGCAGTTTGACTGCATTGGTCAATGATAATAACATGGACAACTACCTTAAGGAGACTTTGGCATTTGTACACTATGGCTCAATTGTAAACAATTGACTCAAAATACTGTGCAGCTTTTCAATGACTACCCACATGTTCTTCACCCTTTAATTGCCAATCACAGCTACAGTAAGCAACATCTTGAAATATCCATATATATTTTAAGAAAAATAAAGTTTGACATCTATGTGAAAAATTCACATGAAATGTCAAGCCTTATGAGGAATAAAAATAATTAAAAATAAAAGTTGCTGCTACATTTTTGCTTGTGTCAAGGGTTAACCCATCATAGTCTGGAGACCCATAAAAGGGTGTCTGCAAATAGTGCAGACCCAGATCAGATGCTGCAGAATGTGGCATCTGAACAAGATCTCCACTGTTTGCAAGAAGTTTAGCTTTTTTCTTTAGGAATATCTAAATCTAATTGCCAGACGTACCTAAACTTGAAATTGGACTCTTCCAATATATATAGTGTGTGTGTGTGTGTGTGTGTGTGTGGGGGGGGGGGGGGGGGGGGAGGGGTTCATTCAGTCTACATTATGGGTTAACCCTTGTCTTGCTGAATAAATTAAGATGCCATGCCCATTTCTAATTTTCAGCCAATCAGATTACTTGATCCAGATTGTTGATAAGTACTCATATACTTAATGGCAAACAGTGCAGATCCAGATCAGTTGGCTAAAAAAGAAGCCAACTGATCTGGATCTACAATGTTTGCAAAGGCAGGACATATCCGGTTTCAGCAGGACTAGGGTTAAAGGAAAACTAAGAATAAGAAGAGCTTTCACAGATGGACAGCCTAGCTTATCTGAAGCATATCTTGCCAATAAACTTTTGTTTTGTTTGCAGAAATAAACATAAAAGCAAAATCAGAATATATAGGCTTATAAAATTTTAACCAAAACATTAAACTTTTAAGTCCATGACCTTGACCTGGATAATCAGTGAATGGGGTGGGGATATACAGCATAAAATTTTAGACCAGTTTGACCTCTAGATTAAATGAGTCAGAATAGTGCTAATAAAAACTGGCTGGCATCTACAATAATATCAAAACATGAACTGAATCAATCATAAGGTTTGGATATAATGAGGGCTTCAAAACTTTCAGAGTCAGTCCTTGACCTCAAGGTCATGGGAAGGGACCAGGATAGCTCTGAAGAAAACTTTGGACTAGTACCTATACTGATAGATATCAAATATGAACTATGTCCATCTGACATTAGGTTTGGATGATTGATTGATTGTGTTGAGGTTTTACGATCCAGTCAACCAATAAGGGTCATGTCAAGCTAGTCAGTTTACCTAACCACACTGTTCCTGGGCATGCTTAGTCCTCTAAGCTGTTAACCAGTACTTATGCGCATTCTTTCACAAGAAACTGACAACAGCCTTTCTTGAATCAGCTTAAGACAGAGAATGACCAAAATATTTCATGATCAATCTCTACGACAGAATTTTGCCAGTCCTGGTGGGGATTGAATCTGTGACATCCTGATCTCCAGTTGGACGGGCATTCAACTGAGCCAACAAGACTGACAAAGTTTGGATGAAAGATGCCTTAAAACTTTAAATGCAAAACTTAGCATGACAATTTTTTAATTCTGTGATCTTGACCTCCAGGTCATGAGCAGGGGAGGGGATGGGGCTCATAAAAACTTTGGACCAATACCAGTAACTACATCAAATATAAACTAAATCTATCATGATTTGGATGTAATGAATTTTAAAAACTTTAACACAAAACTTTAACATGAAATTTCTAAGTCTGTGACCTTGACCTCAAAGTGATTAGCCGGGCCGAGGATGGTGCTGATTTGGACCAGCACCTATCATCTTACCATATATTAACTGAATCCATCACAAGACTTAGAAGTTAAATATATATTTAGGTTCAGGCAAGCTAAAGATACCCTTGCTATTCTTTTATGAAACTACAAAGGACTGAAGATGTCAAGAGATGATACAACTTCACCATCATCAAATACTTACAAAATTAAGTTCATATAATGAGTCATGGGTTAATCACTGAGTAATTCATAAGTCTTTGGCTGAACACAGAAAATGTCTTCTGAAGTGATGAGCTTAGCATGTGTTTTTTTTTCCTCTAGATAATTATAGACCATGGCAAGTAAAAAAGGAGTTTTCCAGCATATATACAATGCCAGTCTATGAGCAAATTCAACAGACAACAAACTGATATTTTTCTGATTTTTTCTAGAAAGATCTGACACTTTAAGCAAAGTGTCTCCTTTGCATAAAATGTCAAATCCTATTTTCCAGGGGAAAAAAAATTCAATATGTCGTCTACTGAAACTTTTACCCAGCATGCAAAGTGTTACTTCTGGACAATGCTCTTTTAATGAGTATCCATTTGATGTGGCCAGGATGAACCACAAATTATAAGGAAATTTACTTTATGTGGATGATGATGAGTTAGTGTTTTAGGTCAGTCTTTCAAATTTATTTAAGAAATACTGAGATGATGAACAGGTGACAATAAAAGCCTTTGTGCAGTGAAGCCCTGTAGAGTCATGAGCTGACTTCTGCTTCTAATTCTAATGTGATTTAACTCTATGACATCACAATCTGAGGTCAAGAGCACTTACCAGTCCGTCATTCAGATGTTTCATCATATGAACTTTTTAACTTTTGGTAAACTGAAGCAGATGATAAATGACCTTTTTTCTTACTTTTCCTTAAAATCCATGGCTTGACATTTCATGTGAACCATCTTCATAGGTGATAGTTCACATGAAATGTCTAGCTTCATTTTCTGGGAGAACTAGAGCTAAAAGCCGAGCGAATATACAATAAAATGGACAATATGTCCGGGCAGATAACCCTACCAAAAATTAACTAGAAAACATTTTATGGCCACATTCATCATCAAGATATTTCTGTGAAGTTTTATGAAAACCTAACTGTCAGTTTCTTGTGAAAGAATGTGCATAAGTACTGGTAGTAGTTCAGGTCACAAACTTGGACAGACCAACTTACTAAAGCCAAGGGCAGATAACCCTACAGTAAAAATAGTTTTGTTTAGCACTGCTACTCATCATATTAATCATTTCTGTGAGGTCTGATAAAAGTCTAACAAAAAGTAGTTCATGTCACAAACTTCGACAAACTGACTGAAGTGCCAAGGGCAGATGTCCATGTTATGAAGAAAAAAAAACAAAGATGTTTACACTGCTACCCATCGTATTGATCATTTCTAAGAAAACTGATGAAAATCTAATAAAATGTAGTTCACGTCACAAACTTGGATAAACAAACTAAAGTGCAAAGGGCAGATAACCATGTCATGAAAACATTTATGTTATGCATTGCTATCCTTCATTCTAATCATTTCTGTGAAGTTCAATCTGACAAAAAACTGTACAGCCCGAGGTATTTCAAGTCATAAACTCGGACAGATAGAAAGACTGACCAACAACTGATAAAACAACCACTGATCAATTGACTCCTGGATACCAAACATACAAGCAGATTGCATGCTGGGCTGTGTAGTATGCACCCGAATTTTAGAGCCAAATCGGCAGAAAAAACAGTTATCTCAATGCAAAATATGCATGTTTTTCCACCAAATCAATGCTGGATGTTGTCATTTAGAAACCAAAGTCAAATTGGATTTGCTGCCCTTGAATATGCATGCACATAGGGTACATTAAGGTAGCGACAATCGTATTAGGGAAAAAAAAAAAAAAGACCTGTAAAATTGAACATAAAAAATAAAGTTAAGAAAATGAAATAATAAAATAGATCAATAAATATTGGACAGCAATCATTAGGTATATGGTTGGTCCTGAAAAGTCTTTTTATATAAGTCAGTTGAGATGTTTGACACATCATTAACACCTCTATGCCACTTCAAAAAGGGAGCCGACCATGACATGAGTGAAATCTGTTTACAACTATGATGGCCCAGTGATTACAATACCAGTCTATACTGTCAACTGGTGTTTTCAAAAGACAACAAAATTAATATTTTCGGTCTGCAAAGAATAATGAAAAATATTACATAAGATGAAAAGAAAATAAAATAAAAATTATCTGCATTTTTTTTTAGTTTTTTTGTTTATTTCCGATTTCTAAATTCTATTAGGTAAACAGACCTTCATATATATTTATTTTTTATGCGTAATATTTTCACTCGATCTAATGATATTCGTTATGCTTATTGTATCATGAGTCAGCTTCTTCCAGAAATTACGTAAACAAATAAACAATGCGAAACTATTCTAGACCATGGAATGTATTTATTCCTTGAAACAAGTTTTTTTTTATAAGAATACTCCATCTAATTTGTGAATATGACTTGTTGAGAAAACACGGAAGACATGGTATTGTTACCAGCAGTTTTTGGGACGCTCATCGCCGACTGTAATGATATTTTGCGACCCAAAACTTACCCGAAAAAAAAAAACAGTCTCTGTCTCAGTACCGAAAGATTACATGCAGAGGATATTTGGGCACAGTTTTGGGGTAAAAAAAGTGTGGGTAATGCGCCTGTGAATATGGTACCTTTTTCCAAACTTCATTTACAAGCGTATAATGTTTTTTGAATCTGTTAATATTTTTATTCAGCAATCAAAGAGCTACACAATTAATCTCTAGACTCTATAGTGTGTACAGGGTGAAAAAGACCCTGAGCAAACTGCATAATGCAGAGCCAGGTCTGGATCTCAGTTCATCACCTGTGTTATAAAGTCAATTTTTGCATGCAGCAATGCAAATGATGTACAATAGGAGAAAATAGCCCTTATGCCATATGCAGGCAACAAAGATCAACCTGTGCATTCACGCAGTGATCAAGGTCTTCATTGGCTGCTTATAGAATCAGTGGGTAGTGATAATGATTTGGTGTTTTACATCCCTTTCAACATTATTTAAATCATATCAAGATGATGGGAGGGTGATAGTGAAAAGCTCTGATCAATGAAGTGCTGTACATTCAAGAGAAGAATTCTGCCTCCAGCGGATCAATGGGTAGAATATACTGACAAACACAGAAGATCTTGATCAGACTACACAGATTTGCAGGCTGATCTAGGCTTTTGATGTTCACATAGAACCAAAAGCGGGGGTATCCACATTAACCCTTCTCATGCTGAATAAATTAAGATGCCACGCCCACTTCTAATTTCCAGCCAATCAGATTACTTGATCTGGGTTTTTGTTTGAAATTCACATATTAAATGAAAAACAGCGCAGAGCCAGATCAGTTGGCTTCTTCAGGGCATGTCGTGTTCAGCATGAGAAGGGTTAACATTTTCTTATTTCTCCAAGAAAACATGCTGTGGGTACTAAACAGTAGCACCTCAGTGAGGCACTTCTCATGAGTACCTACAACTTATCATTTTGTAGTTAAATAAGGGAAATATCTGTAGTTAACCTGAATAAATTAAGATGCCACACCTACTTCTAATTTTCAGCCAATCAGATTACTTGATCTGGATTGTTGCTATAAATGGCAAACTTAATACGGATCCTGATCAGATGGCTTTTAAAGAAGCCAACTGATCTGGATCTACACTGTTTGCAAAGGCAGGATATATCTGGTTTCAGCAGGACAAGGGTTAAAAGTTGAAAAAAAGCACCTTATCTGGAGCTATGAATGGCCCTTTTCTTGAGCCTGACATTATATGTAATTTAAAGTTTGAGATTTACCTGGATAAATTGGAACTGTTTTATAGATTAACACAGATTTCCAGATAAGAAAAATATGAAGAAAATGTTTTCATATCTGTTCATTAAAACACATGCTGTGGGTGCTTGTGAATCTTTCTTCATTGAGATGATTCTTATGACATTTTCTCACTGACAAATAAGCAAAATACTAATTTTCTTCTAGTGGAAAAAATCCTGTATTTAGCTTGTAGCAATTAAATAGACTCATAGCTCAAGATAAGAGAAGTAATCAGAGAAATACTCATCTTAATTCTCCATGAAAACATATGTTGTGGGTACTCATTAGAAGTGCCTCAGTGAGGCGCTTCTAATGAGTACCCACAATAAATGTTTTCCTGGAGAAATAAGGGAAAAATATCAATACTTTTCGATTAAAAAAAAAGGTGCCTTATCTGGAGACTTATCAATTCTGATGTATCACCAATAGCTTAAGACAAGGCGCTTTTTTTTTTTTCAACCAAAACGTATTGATATTTTTCTTATTTCTTTACGAAAACATATGTTGTGGGTACTCATTAGAAGCGCCTCACCGAGGCACTTCTAATGAGTACCTGCAACATATGTTTTCGTGGAGAAATAAGACAAATATTTACCTGATACCCCTAGTTATCTAGAGCTACGAATTCACCTGCTGGGAATCAGGTAAAAACAGGCACTGAACTTTGATGTAATAGTACCAAGTTACATAATCTCTTCAATCAAACACATAAAGGTAATACAATTATTTTTTATATACCTGAAAGAAGCTTATATAAAACTGAAACCTGATACAGTAGAATACTTATGTTTGGCAGGAATTATTCTGGCAGCAATGGATGTGCAGATAAAATCCGTCCTCCAAATAAGAGTGGTAGCAAAAGCTACCCTTGGTATTTTGTTGGTTTGGAGTTTTAACCCTAGCCCTGCTGAACTCGGATATGTCCTATCTTTGCAAACAGTGTAGATCCAGATGAGTTGGCTTCTGAAGAAGCCAACTGATCTGGATCTGCACTGTTTGCTATTAAGTATGTGAATTTATATCAACATCAAGTAATCTGATTGACTGTAAATTAGAAATGGGTGTGGCATATTAATTTATTCAGCATTTCAAGGGTTAACAGCTCAGCCAACACTGTTAAAGTCATGTTGAGCTGGTCTGTTTACCTAACCATACATTTCCTGAGCAGGCTTAGTCTTCTAAGCAGTTAACCAGTACTTGTGCACATTCTTTTGCCAGAAACTGGTAACTGCCCTTCTTGAATCAGTGGAAGGGAGAGAATGACTGTAGAAAATATTTCATGATTCATCTCTATGAAAGAATGTTGCTGGACCCAGCGGGGATTGAACCTCAGACCTCCTGATCACAAGTCGTACACACATCTGACGGAGCCACCGAGGCTGGCCTAAGTATTTGGACAATAGGCCTGGGCAAACAGATCAGATATCGCAAAATACATCTGATCAGGATCTCTACACTGTTTGCGACTTATCTAGCAGTTTTATTATAGACATATCAGCAGGTACACTATAACCTCTTTATAGTATGGTTCGTTATAACACGGTTTTGGATAAAACATGGTTCAAAGATGGATTCCAAAAATGTATAGATTATACTGAAAAATGATTTTTCAATATAATCTGTACATTTTTTTGGATATAACACGGGAGATGATTCCACATCCCCATCCCCACCTGCACCCCATTCTCTCAACTCTAACACTTACTAAACAGTTTAACTTTGTCATCTGTGGTTAATGAAGTAGAATTGTACAGGAAATGCCCATTGAAGGGGAATACATACACTTCCAAGGAAGGCAACCCCTGCAGGATTGTTTCGCCTCCTTTCTGAAAAAAGGTCTACTCTAAAAGGAAAGAATATGCTCCCTTTGGAAGCAAATTCTTTCCTTTTAGAGCAGACCCCTTTTCAAGATAGTACTGGTGTACAGAAAAGCAAACAGGAAGTGATGATTTGGTGTTTTACGTCCCTTTCAACATTATATAAGTCATATCGAGATGATGGAAGGATGATAATGAAAGGCTCTGTGCAATGAAGTGTCATACAGTCATGAACTAAATTCCGCCTCCAGCAGGATTTGCACCCTGAAGCGCATGATCCGGTCGGGAGCATTAAGGACTCGCCCACCCAGATGCTTAAAAAAAAACAGGAAGTGACAAAACTCATCTCCACTGTATAAAATGGCAGAAAACTATCGTGTATCAAGACCCCTTATATATATGCTTAAAAGTAAGTTTCAGGTACTAAACCCTTGTCATGCTGAATAAATTAAGATGCCACGCCCCCTTCTAATTTTCAGCCAATCAGATTACTAGATCCAGGTTGTTGATACAAATTCACATACCTAATGGCAAACAGTGCAGATCCAGATCAGTTGGCTTCTTCAGAAGCCAACTGATCTGGATCTACACTGTTTGCAAAGGCAGGACTATCAGAGTTCAGCAGGACAGGGGTTACATTTGGAGTATTTTTCCAGAATACCATCAAACTAACACATCACCTATTCTGTCTTGTATACATTTTACGCTTTAGCACTCTGTATGCTAAAACATCTGATGACAATTAGCAATATTTTTTCTAATTTCTCATACAAAATAAGACTTGACACTTCATTCAGAGATCTAAAGATAAATGTGTATGTCACAAAACAATTGTTCAAAGATAAAATTCATCACTGCAAGCGCATGCGGATGGGATGACTCCCTGTTAAAGTGTAAAAAGGTCACAAATCATGGAAAAATTATCAATAGATATGTCACTTGTTTTACATATCTTGAGACATTATCTTTATGTTATAAGTGTCAAAATAATAGTTAACACTTACCATGCTACAGGCAAATTCAGTAGACGACAACCTGGTGAATTTTTTCTTACTTTTCTTAGAAAATAGAATCTGACACTGCATGCAAATAAGGAGACAATTTGCATGAATCGTCAAATCCTTTTTTCTAGGAAAAACAAGAAAAAATTTTTAAAATGTCGTCTGCTGGAATTTTTACCCAGCATGCAACGTGTTACAGGATGACAAATGTTATCAGCATATATGCATCCAGAAAGGACAATTTTCTAAGAGAGAAAGGGGGTATAAGTCATAAAAAAAATGCAAGACAGAGTTATGTAACTTGTACAACATATTCCTCCTGCATGTGTTCCATATTTCAAAACAAGAGCTGTCGTAGGACAGCGTAGCTCGCCTGCTGGGTACATTTTATACTGTAACATTTTTATCATTAAGAAAATCAAAATGAAATAATCTATGTAATAATTTTCAAGTTATATGGCGAAATCATTCAACCATATAATATAGGTCACACTGACCTAGATGTATTTGTATGTAAATCATTTTGTCACATAGATATAATAATCCAGGTATGACAATTCTCCATGAAATAGTAATAAAAATAAAAGGCAAAATCACTGAAGCATGAAATATAGGTCATAATGACCTAGATATAGTAAGTGGTCATTCATTGGGTCACATGGAACTAATATCCCAGGTGTGACATTTATCCAACAAATAGTATTCAAGATATAAGGCAAAATCACTGAACCATGAAATATAGGTCACACCAACAGAGATATATTTTGACGTCAATAATCGGGTCACAAGGAACTAATATCCCAGGTGTGACATTTATCCAACAAATAGTATTCAAGATATAAGGCAAAATCACTGAACCATGAAATATAGGTCACAATGACCTAGATATAGTAAGTGGTCATTCATTGGGTCACATGGAAGTAATATCCCAGGTGTGACATTTATCCAACAAATAGTATTCAAGATATAAGGCAAAATCACTGAACCATGAAATATAGGTCACAATGACCTAGATATAGTAAGTGGTCATTCATTGGGTCACATGGAACTAATATCCCAGGTGTGATATTTATCCAACAAATAGTATTCAAGATATAAGGCAAAATCACTGAACCATGAAATATAGGTCACAATGACCTAGATATAGCAAGTGGTCATTCATTGGGTCACATGGAAGTAATATCCCAGGTGTGACATTTAACCAACAAATAGTATTCAAGATATAAGGCAAAATCACTGAACCATGAAATATAGGTCACAATGACCTAGATATAGTAAGTGGTCATTCATTGGGTCACATGGAAGTAATATCCCAGGTGTGACATTTATCCAACAAATAGTATTCAAGATATAAGGCAAAATCACTTGACCGTGAAATCTAGGTGACCTTGACCGTAAAATGTAGGTCACCATGACCTTCACTCTCTTACACTTAAACCGATGTCACTGTAGCTGATGTATAACCAGTTGTGTCTATAACCTGTAGGCATATAAGATTTTACAAATGTGTCCTAGATTTTGACCCCTAGCCCCACCCCAAGGCCCACCCTGAGGTATGAACCCAGGGGTATGTTCTTTTGGAATCTCAGAAGACTCGTCCAGGTACCCAAATTCTAAATATGAATGCTCTATGAGGAGTGAAAGTCAAGATATAAGAATTTGAAAAACTTTAACACAGTATTACAAAGGTGTCCTAGATTCTGACCCCTAGCCCCACCCAGGGGCATGAACCCAGGGGTTTATTCTCTTGGAATCTCAGAAGACCCTCCAAGATACCTAAGTTCCAAATTTGATGCCTCTGTGAGGAGTGACTGTTGAGATATAAGCATTTGAAAAACTTTAACGCAGTGTGATGGGAACGGGAACGCAAACGCAAACGCAAACGTGGACGACCGGGGTGACTACAATAGCTCTCCTTGTACTTCGTACAGGCGAGCTAATAATCCTTTGAGCCTTGAAAAACAGGTCACGGTTATGACATTATACCACAAGGTTTGTGTTCTTGTAAGTGAGAAAGTGTATACCAGGTAAGATGGTTGTAGGTGTATATTTTTTCAGAAATGGCAAAGTTCTAGATAAGAATGAGTATCAGGTAAACATTTTTCTTATTTTGCAACAAAGACATATGTTGTGGGTACTCCTCAGTGAGGCACTTCTAATGAGTATCCACAGCATGTGTATTTGTAGAGACATAAGAAAAAAAATCAATACTTTTTGGTGAAAAAAGTGCCTTATCTGAACAGATGGATGGACAGAAAATCGGATGCTAATATTGCATCTGCTTGCAGATGCGGAACACGATGGGATAGGACATGGAATGGGACAAAGATTAATAAGAAGCTCTCATCCACCACTGCGAACCCTGTTTGGGGGCATAATAAGTTTAACTTACCCCTAATGCACATTTGAATTTTTCCTGGTCAAATTTACTGACTAATATCAATGTTTCAAAGAATTTGTAGACACATTCAGACTCTGATAACTGAGCATATATCTTGAAGTGCTGTTGTATCAACTTCCGTAAAGTTTTAGTCTGAAAGTATAGAAAAGGTAAATATACATAGTAAATAATGAAAATAGTGAACATCTAAATATTATAGCAATAAACAATTTCTGGAATGACCTTAAAATTCTGAACAGTGACGATGGATTCCCAAAATTTCAAACTACCTCATCAGGCTAGTGTTTAAAAGTTTAGAAATTCTCCTCAACTGTAAAAATTTCAAGATCATTTCAGAGTGGTTTTAGTACAGTTAGCATGACATATTTGCACAGAAGGTAAGAGGTAACCTAAATAAGTCTATGTAATGTATACCCCTATATCCCCTATTAGCCTTCCAAGTGTATCCAGTTCCCTTAAGCCCCTTTTTGCACTTGTCTGTGTTTGTGTTGAGGTTTTATGGCCCAGTCAACCCAACGGGGTCATGTCAAGTGCAGTCAGTTTACCTAACCACACTTTTACTTGGCAGGATTAGTCCTCTAAGCGGTTAACCAGTATTGTGCACATTCTTTCGCCAGAAACTGACAACTCATCACATTAGTGCAAAAAGTAAAAAAAAAAAACTCTATTAAAATATATAAGGAGTTATTGAATTTTCGCATTAAGGAGATGAACTGCCCTTCTTGAATTAGCAGAAGGGAGAGAATGACCATAGAAAACATTGCATCATCAATCTCTATGAAAGAATGTTGCCAACCTGGCACGGGTTGAACCCGCAACCTCCTGATCACACCAGTCAGACAGGCATCCAACTGAGCCACCAAGGCCACCCCTTTTTTGCACTGCATGGTTCACATATTACTGTGGCAGATTAAGAGGAGGTCCCCCACCTCCTACAACCCTTTGACTTAAAATTGCGAAATTTTCTGATAAATTTGGGGTATGGTAAATGTCCTAAAATTTTGAACACCAAAGTGTCTGACAAAATGGCATATGCAAACAGTGCAGACCCAGATCAGACTGCTCCTGAGGGCAGTCTGATCTGGGTGTACACTGTTTGCCATTCCACAAAGTATTTTAAGAAACAACTGCATAAAAAACATAATTTAGGCCAAAAAGGTATGGAATAAATGTTTGAAATTTTAGGACATTTACCGTACTGATTTTACCCTAAATATTCCCACCTCTTACTCTATACTTTATACTTCTCTTCAACCAGTCCATTTTACTACCTCAGAATGTGTGTAAAACTGCTGGATGAGTGGCAAGCAGTGTAGACCCCAGATACCGCATTCCACAGCATCTGATCTGGGTCAACACTGTTTACACATGCCTGTCTTCCCTCTACGTAGAGTAAGTGCAGTAATTTGATCAAATTGAACCATCTCAGAAATCATTCTGGATGGGCCCCGGTGATAATGTTTTGATTTGAATGGCATGGTCAGTTCTAGTTTCTAGAAAAATTATCAAAATTTCTCAAAAGCAGGAGACTTACAATTAAAAAAAAAATATATATATATATATATATATTTTTTTTTTAATTTTGCCTGCTAGAATTTTAATTGAGCATGTTAAAGGTTATGTTGACATAATATACCAAGTAGGAAGTTATATAATCACTAAAACACCAACAGGAAAATAATTATAGCAGATAGCACTTGGATATATTTATTTGCGGTTCAAGTTCTTCAGGAAATTCTTAACCCTTGAGACTTAGCATGCTGGGTAAATATTTCAGCAGATGACATGGTGAAATATTTTCCCTATTTTTCCAAGCAAATCGGATTTGACTTTTCATGCAAATTGTCTCCTTAGTTTCCCAGAAAATAGGCTTTGACATTCCATGCAAATTGTCTCCATGGAGACAATTTGCATGAAATATCAAAACCTACTTTCTGGAAAAACAAAACAAAACAAGAAATATATTTCAAAATGTTGTCTGCTGGAAGTTTTACCCAGCATGCAGCGCATTCAACAGACAGCTGACAGGATTTTTCTTCATCACGGCAAATGCAATTCTCCTGTGAATGTGGATACAGGAAAACAGTGAGCACTGTAAGGGACAAAACTCTTCAACACTTGGTATATACTGATGCAAGAAATGAATCAGAGTTACAAACCACAGAGGTACCATATATAAATAAGTTGGGATATTACAAACTCTGGACAATGCCCTGAAAAGCCGTCAGCATTTTTGCTGATCCCTTCTTGGTGTAAAATATTTGCAAAACACCAGAGGCAGTGTATCCATTCAACATATTACCATAACTGTACTCACCTTCATGGAGTCTATCACAGATTTTGGAAGGAATCGTTTCAAACCACTTTCTTTTTCCAGCAGTTCAAAATTTGATTTCTTATCTAAGGCTACCTGAGGCATGTCCTTGAAGAAACGCCTGTAACAGAAAAAAACAACCAAATAATCCAATCTACATAGCTCCATCTAAGGCAGTTTTTCAACTGAAAATTTAGTTGGTTTGATGTTTAACCCTTGCCCTGCTGAATAAAATAAGATGCCACGCCCACTTCTAATTTTCAGCCAATCAGATAATTTGATCTAGGTTGCTGATACTAATTCACATACATACTGACAAACAGTGCAGACCCAGATCAGTTGGCTTCTTAAGAAGCCAACTGATCTGGATCTACAGTTTGCAAAGGCAGGGTATATCCGGATTCAGCATGTGGCATTCAGCAGGACTATGGTTAACAGCCTAGAAAACACAACTAAGATCATGTTGAGCCAGTCAGTTTACCTAACTACACTTTTCCTGGGCAGGCTTAGTCCTCAAACAGTCAACCAGTACTTATGCATGTTCTTTCACCAGAAACTGGCAACAGCCCTTCTTGAATCAGCTGAATGGAGAAATCAACCTACACAAAAGAATGTTACCGGACCCAGCAGGGAATGAACCTGCAACCTGATCACTAGTCTCACACACCCGAATAAGCCACCAAGAACAGCTCAACCAAAGTGTGTATATGTATTTTTCTTATTTCCCCATCCATGAAAACATATGTTTTGGGTATGCAAATGGTGTAGACCCTGAGGAATTTGATCTGGGTCTACACTGTTTTCTTTGTCCAAATATTTAGAGTAAAAATATACAGGCATGGTAAACACCTTGGAGAAATTTGAAAATGACTCATTGTAAGTGTTGCACCTTACATAGCTCCTAATAAGAAAGGGTATCAGGAATTTTTTTTTTATTTTTATTTTTTTGATCTGAAGTTTTACGACCCATTAGGGTCATGTCGAGCAGGTCAGTTTACATAACCACACTTTTCCTGGGCAGGCTTAGTTCTCTAAGCGGTTAAGCAGTATTCCTGCACATTCTTTTACCAGAAACTGACAACTGCCCTTCTTGAATCAGCAGAAGGGAGAGAATGACCATAGAAAAGATTTCATGATCAATCTCCACGAAAGAATGTTGCCGGACCTGGCTTGGCTCAAACCCGCAACCTCCTGATCACCAGTCAGATGTGCATCCGACTGAGCCATCGCGGCCAGCCGCATCAGGAAAATATGTTTTTGTGCACAAATAAGAAAAATATTCTCAAATTTGGGTTGAAAAAATGCCTTATCTGGAGCTATGAACTTCCCTAGTCTAGCTGTTACTGTTTGCTCCTTTTGACATCTAATCTGACATGTCAAATGCAGGCAAATCTAGAACTATTTTTGCTTCTTGGAAGAACCATATTCATCCTAAGTATTCAGACACTTAACTCTTTACCATACTTTTCCTAACCATAGCTTTTGATAAGATGCTTTTTTCAACATCAATAGGAATCATGATTTTTAAATTCTTATATATATTACTTCAAAACAAGATCTAGAATTCTTAATATTTTATTGTATATTAATTGTATCAATTTGCTTATCATCCCTGTGTGTTTGAAGAAGTATCTTCAATAAATGTGCCACAATATTTTTTTTTCAAAAATATGGAAATCATTCCAATTAAATGCATTGATTTAAATAGCTACAACAAAATGTGGAAAATATGTTTGTCCTAGAAATGATGAAAATGTTACAGATATGTGTGGAAGTACACTGCTTACAACCTGCAACCAATTCAGAAGCTATCTGATCCTTGTGATTGTCACTTTTTGGGTTAGTTTGTGATGAAACAAATTACAATATTTACCTCATTTCTATACATCCTAATCTAATTGCCATATCCGTTTCTATATATTCAGCTACGTCCCTCATATAATCATTTCTAACCTGAAATGAAAAAGAAAACATTAACACATTGTAGTCTGAAGACCCCTAAAAGGGTAACTGGCAAACAGTGCAGACCCAGATCAGATGCCGCAGAATCTGGCAACTGATCAGGGTCTCCACTATTTGCAAATAGTTAAGCCATTTTTCTCTAGGAATGTCCAAATCTCATAGCTGGATGTACCTAAAATTGAAATTGGATTCTTCCAATATATAGTGTGGGGGAGTAAACTTTTTAACACAGACCCATATGACCAGCAATACTTCTCTCAGGTCTCTGGACATACTGAGTATTAGTATGAGCATTTAAGGGGACTGGGCACACTTGCAAGATTTTCTATCCATTTTTTTCAAGAACGACAACTTTCATAACTTCCAATTTGCTTTCCTGCACACCAAGTCCCTTCTAAAAAGGGGTCTGTTCTAAAAGGAAAGAACTGCTCTCCTAGACCCTTTTTCAGAAAGAGAGCCAACACAACAACAGAGTTTTATCCCCTGAAAAGTATATGTTTCCCCTTAGATGACTTCTACTTAACCCTTGTCCTGCAGAATAAAATACCACGCCCACTTCTTATTTTTTAGCCAATCAGATTACTTTATCTGGGTTGTTGATACAAATTGAAATACTGAATGACAAACAGTGCATATCCAGATCAGTTAAGAAGCCAACTGATCTGGATCTACACTGTTTGTAACAACAGGACACATCTGGGTTCCACAGGACCAGGGTTAATTAATTTACTTGTATAAAGCAAGCACTTATCTTAAGAAAACACATTATGGCTTTCCTTTAGGAGCTCACTTAGCATTATGGAATCCCATAAAAAACAGTGAGAAACAATTCCTAGTGAGATCCATGAACATATGTTCTCATGGAAAAAAGAAAAACATGCTACATTCTGTCTTGAAAACAGAAACTTACCTAAGCCCTACTAGAGTGCAGTCATTTTATTTAGATGATCATGGAAATTGGGGCATCCCCATCTCTGTGCATTCTTGGGTGACAAGGGATTAATCTAAACCACAAAACCGAGGGAAGATGCAAAGTTTATATCCAATTTTCCAAATCATACCTCATTAGAGTTTGTTGGTGTTGGAGTTTGACTGTCCAGTCAACATTATCAAGATCATGTTAACCAGACTTTTCCTCGGCAGGCCTATAGCAACAGATAAGGCACTTTTTTCATCCAAAAACTGCTGATATCTTTCTTATTTCTCAATGAAAACATATGTTGTGGGTACTCATTAGAAGCACCTTGCCGAGGCACTTCTAATGAGTACCCACAACGTATGTTTTTGTTGAGAAATAAGAAAAATATTATGTGAATACCCCCTCTTATCTGTAGCTATGACTGGCCTTGTCCTCTAAGCAGTTAACCAGTAAAAAATGATGCAGTCTTTTGCCAGAAACTGCTATTCTTAAACAGCAGAAGGGAGAGAATGTAGAAAATATTTTTTCATGATCTCCACGAAAGAATCTTGCTGGACCTGGCAGGGATCGAACTCGCATCCGACTGAGCCTCCAAGGCCGGAATATCCAATTAAAGAGTCACCCCCCCCCCCCACCATTTCTGAACACTCCTGGATCTGCCCCTGACTTGTGATTACCCACAGTAACACAGTAACTTTTGATGAAAGGGAAGAAAAAAACTGCCCATAAATCACATATTTTCTTCAAGACAAGTCATGAAATATTTATCAATTGTTTCTGGAAATGAGAAAACTGGTTAACACCCATAATGTATCTACCATGTGTTAGTTCTTTAGCATTCTCTACGCAAAACCAGAAGACAAATTAGTTGATGACAATTTTTTTTTCAGGAAATAGGGCTTAATGTTTCATGTGAATTGTCACCTAAGGAGTGAATTCATATGAAATGTCAAACCTTATTTTATGGGAAAATAACGAAATTCTTTTGAAATGCCATCTGCTGCTAGTTCAGCCTAGCAGGTTTATGGTTACGGTATTGAAACAGTCATGTAAATTCAGTCTGCTAGTCAAAATATTATTCCATTTTGTACTATAAGACTGCTTAGAATAGAAACATATTTAACAAGAATGAGGGTTGATAAAGTTGCAAGAATGAGGGTTGATAAAGTTGTTTTCTGCTCATTCCAGTTATTAGAGAGACGGCCATCTTTTCACATAATAATGTTAAAGCACCAAAGAGCAAAAAAAAAAAAAAAAAAAAAAAGGAAAAAGGGTAAAATACAGAACAAGTTACACTAAGCACAATAAGGTGCATCTAATCAGAAAATAATATGTTTGTAACTGTACACAAACAGAACTAGAAACAGTATTTTCAGTGAATACAGATGTTTCCACCCCCTCCCCCCCCCCCCCAACCCCCATGGTGAATTTTCAGTTTTTTTCTTTTGCTGTGACCTTGAAAATTAAGTCAGGGTCACCAAAATCTCAGAACTAGTAACAGTGTTTTCAGTGAAAACAGATGTCCCCCCATTATGAATTTTCAGTTTCTTCTACTGCTGTGACCTTGAAAATTATGTCAAGGTCACCAAAATCTAACCAGTTCTTTATGTCCCAATTTTATATCCATGAAAATTTGGTAAGAATCCAACTACTGGTTCACAAGATATTGTGCAGACAAGAAAGAATGATGCCAACGCCAACAGGATCTACACCAAAAACAATATTTTTGTTTGTTTGTGTTGAGGTTTTACAGCTCACTCAACCCAATGGGGTCATGTTGAGCGCGGTCAGTTTACCTAACCACACGTTTACTGGGCAGGCTTAGTCCTCTAAGCAGTTAACCAGTATTGTGCACATTCTTTCGCCAGAAACTGACAACTGCCCTTCTTGAATCAGGAGAAGGTAGAGAATGACCATAGAAAAAAAAAATACATAAAATACTAGACAAAGTGCCCAGTGGGGCACGTATACCCCCGACCAGCGCTACCGCCAGTTTTTAAAGAGCACAAAGTATGTAGCTTTGACTCTGGAGATGGCAGTTGTATGCTATATGTTATAACATTGAAAAAAATTCAATCACACATAATATGAAGCCCTTGACCTCAAAGATCAGGCACAGGTGCAGGGATTGAGCTAAATAAAACTTTAGCCCTATAACTATCACCATATACTAGTGAAATCAATCAGTCTTTATAATATAAGCAAAAATGACATTTGTATGAAAAGTCTGTGACATTGACTTAAAAGCCATGCCCCAGCTTAGAGATGGTGCCGAGAAAAACTTTAGACCTATATATACCATCATGCTTAATATTAATGAAACCAACAAAAGGGTCTTCATAATATAGCTATATAAACTTAGATGCAATTTTTTTTTTTTTTTACTTTTATATGAAA
Organism: Anodontia alba; assembly: GCA_964016985.1. Lineage (NCBI taxonomy): Eukaryota > Metazoa > Mollusca > Bivalvia > Lucinida > Lucinidae > Anodontia > Anodontia alba. The sequence continues at coordinate 71,908,568 of OZ024825.1, forward strand.
TTTCTAAGTCTGTGACCTTGACCTCAAGGTCATACCCCAGGATAAGGATGATGCTGAGTAAAACTCTAGACCTATATCTACCAACATGTAAAATATAAATGAAATTCCTCAAAGGGTCTTGATGGTATAGCTATATAAACATAAACACAAAACTTTTGACTTATTTATGAAAATTCTAAGTCCGTGACCTTGACCCCAACGTTATTCCCTGGGATAGGGTTGGTGCTGATAAAAACTTAAGCCCTATATCTACCATCAGGCCAAACCTGAATTAAATCCATCAAAGGCTCTTCATAATATAAGGTCTTATAAACTTTAATGTAAAAACTTTGACCCTAAGACAAAAATAAAGTATAAACGAATAATGCTTCAACGGATGGATGGACAGACAAAAAGATTGCTTGCTGATAGCTATATCCGCTATATCCGCTCAACCTTTCTATTAGGGGATAATAAAATTTAACAAAAGGTCTTGATGATATGGCTATATAAACTTAAAAGCAAAAACTTATACTTTTAAATGAAACTTCTAAGTTCGTGACCTTGACCTCGGTCACACCCGCGATGGGGATCATGCGGAGTAAGACTCTAGGCCGATATATAGCAAGATGTCAAATATAAATGAAATTCCACAAGGGTCTTGATGATACAGCTATATAAACTTAAACACAAAAATTTTGACATTTTTATGAAAATTGGAAGTCCGTGACCTTGACCGAAAGGTCACTCCCGGGGTGGGGATGGTGCCAATAAAAACTTTAGAGCTATATCTACCATCATGCCAAATATGAATGAAATCCATCAAAGGGTCTTCAAAATATGAGGTCTTATAAACTTTAACGTAAAAACTTTGACCCTAAGACAAAAAAAAAAGTATGAACGAATAATGCTTCAACGGATGGACGGACAGACCAACAGATTCCTTGCTGATAGCTATATCTGCTGGACCTTTCAATTAGGGAATACTGAAATTTAACAAAAGGTCTTGATGATATGGCTATATAAACTTAAACGCAAATTTTTTTTACTTTTATATAAAAATTCTAAGTTTGTGACCTTGACCTCGATCTCACCCTGAGTGGGGATCATGCGGAGTAAGACTCTAGGCCGATATCTAGTAACATGTTAAATATAAATGAAATTCCTAAAGGGTCTTGATGATATAGCTATATAAACTTAAACACAAAAAACTTTGACTTTTTTATGAAAATTCTAAGTCCGTGACCTTGACCCCAAGGTCATCCCCCTGGTGGGGATGGTGCTGATAAAAACTTTAGACCTCTATCTACCATCATGCCAAATATGAAAGAAATCCATCAAAGGGTCTTCAAAATATGAGGTCTTATAAACTTTAACGCAAAAACTTTGACCCTGACTTTTTTATGAAAATTCGAAGTCCGTGACCTTGACCCCAAGGTCACCCCCGGGGTGGGGATAGTGCTGATAAATACTTTAGACCTATATCTACAATCATGCCAAATATGAATGAAATCCATCAAAGGGTCTTCAAAATATGAGGTCTTATAAACTTTAACGCAAAAACTTTGACCCGGACTTTTTTATGAAAATTCGAAGTCCGTGACCTTGACTGAAAGGTCACCCCCGGGGTGGGGATGGTGCTGATAAAAACTTTAGACCTATATCTACCATCATGCCAAATATGAATGAAATCCATCAAAGGGTCTTCAAAATATGAGGTCTTATAAACTTTAACGCAAAAACTTTACCCTGTGACAGAAAGACGAACGAACACACGAACGAACGAACGTACAAACGAACGTACGTACGAACGAACGGATGAACGGAAAAGCGAAAACTATATACCCCCACATACTTCGTATGTCGGGGGTATAAAAATATATGTCCCCCTCCACTTATACATAGGGGAACATAAACGTACATGGTAAATTTAACTACTGTCAGGCCACATTAGTAAAGAAGGCAAAAATAAAATTGTCTGGTCTGATGCTGTCTACTTTGTTGCATGGACCTCTATTATTAGCTGTTTTTGTTTTGTTTGTTTCCTTGTTTTTTGTTTGTTTTGTTTTTGTTTTGTTTTGTTAAATTAAAAGATATTCTTTTTCAATGACATATAAGAATTTAAGTGTATTTTAAGCAACTTTTTGTCTCTAAAAATACCAATATGTTTTTAAAACTGCATCATTATCTTTGCATATGTTAAAATTTACCAGACTGAGAATGTTCTGATCTCAATTTAGGGGACTGGATACACTTTCAGGGACCATAACTCTGTCAAAAAGATTTTGCCTACCTTCTGAAAAAGGGGTCTACTTTAAAAGGAAAGAATTTGCTCCCCTTCGGAGCATTTTTTTTTTTTCCTTTTAGAGTAGAACCCTTTTTAGAAGGGATTTGGTGTGCAGGAAAGCAAACAGGAAATCAAACAAGTTGTCTCCCGTATCAAAAATGGCAGAAAATCTACCAGGTGTAACCAGTTCCTTAAATAACTAGTACAGGTCAGTGAAAGAGCACTTCAAGTATTTAAGCTCAAAACTTTTTTATCAACCCTCATAATGTACTAAATATGAACAATACCAAGAACAACAGAAGAGTGCATGTCACAGATGCCAAGCAAGCAGATGTTCCAAAAGTTGTCTCTCTTGGCAGAAATGGCAAACAAATCTACAAAATATATTCAGCTTAAACCTGATCTTGCTGACCCTAGATATGCCCTGCCTTTGCAAACTGTAGATTCAGATCAGTCAGCTTCTTCAGAAGCCAACTGATCCGGCTCTGCATATCAACAACCTAGACCAAGCAATCTAATTGACTGACAATTAGAAGTGGGCATGGCATCTTAATTTATTCAGTATGGCAAGGGTTAAAATAAAGTACTCCGAGTTCTGACACTACTTGTCAAAATGTATACAGGTGGGGCAGTTTCTTCAACAATTTGTAATACATATTTTTTCAAGGTAACAATGAATAACAGTTAGCAAGGAAATCAACTGTCAAGAAGGTAGCGTTCTCTGCTTGCTTGGGATATTTTTGCACACTCCACAGCACTGTAAAATCTAACAAAAAAAAACAACAAAAAAAAAAACGTTTTCATTTATTTCTCTTTCTCCCCAGTCTAACTGTGTGTGTGACTGTGATGTGCGCCCAGCGAAGACTTAGATCAGCCTGGGCATCCGCCCAGTCTGATCAGAGTCTTTGCTGTTGGCATGAAGAAAGCCTGGGTCTTTATCTACCCACTGAGTGACAGTGAAGACTCTGATCAGACTGGGCAGGTGCCCAGGCAGATCGGAGTCTTCACTGGGCACATATGCCATTTTGTTAGTTTTGGCTCAATTCTGTTATTATCCACTTTACCCTGTATACCCTAAATATTCGGGGAGACAGGCCTGAGCCAACAATGTAAATCCGTATCAGATGCCACTGTGTGGCTTCTCATCTGAGGCTACTCAGTTTACTACTCTTCCAGCAGTTTTTAAACACATCCACAGGCAGAGACGATGTTAATATAGTGCACATTCCTTCAATTCCTGCAAAACTGGCTCCCTGCAGGTAATGTTTGAAAATGACCGAATGCGGTAATGGTTTGTTTTTGTTGAGGTTTTACGGCCCAGTCAAGGTAATGGGGTCATGTCGAGTGTGGTCAGTATACCTGACCACATTTTTACTGGGCAGGCTTAGTACTCTAACCGGTTAACTAGTCTTGTGTTCATTCTTTTGCCAGAAACTGACAACTGCTCCTCTTGAATCAGAGGGAGGGAGAGTATGACCGTAGAAAATATTTCATGGTAAATCTCCATGAAAGAATGTTGCTGACCCTGCGGGGGACGAGCCCGCAACTTCCAGATTACCAGTCAGACACATATTCAACTGAGCCATGGTGGAAAGAGATTTGTCAAAATATTTAGGGTAATTACGGCAGTCAGTGATAATGGAAGAAGTCAAGGCTGGTCACAAATCTCTTCACTCTGCTATAATACTCTCTCCATAATAAATAACAATACAGAACAGGTGGCAAATTGCCATATTTACCCAAAATATATTGACACCATAACTTCTTACCATACTTGTCCTAAAACTAGAACAATTTTACTACCCACTAATGTATCTAAAAGTTTGCTGAATGCGTGGCAAACAGAGTAGACCCTGATCAGATGCCACATTCTGTGGCATCTGATCTGGGTCTACACTGTTTGTTCTGTTAGAAAACTTAGGGAAAATACGGTAAATAACAATACTGAAACAGGTGGCATATTATGTAGATTTCATCTCCCATCAATAATTCTCTGATCCAAGCAGGGAGATACCATCACAAAATTATCAACAAAAACTACAATGCATGTACCATAACAGAAATACAGAGGCAAAAAATAATCCTATTTAAAGGCCAGAGTTTTTTAGCATTTGTTTTCCTCCCAAAACATTTGCAAAACTGAGTTGCCAAAGACAGAAATAAAATAAAAACTGGTTGAACTGATGAAATATTAGGAACATGCATAGGTAACAATTCATAGCTGTTGAACAGAGTTTGTTTTTTTTTGCCTGATAAATGTTGTTGTTTTTTTTCTTTTCTTATTTCTCCACAAAAACATAATACCCTCTCTAATCTAGAGCTATGATTAACATTACATGTAATATTTGTCTCCTGCCCAGTCCCTGGTGGGTTGGAGACAAAATTCAGCGTGGCATTGCATGACTATTGCACAAGGAAGGTAGATGACAACTATGACTGTTTAAGTTGCGGTTTTACTACCCAGTCAACCCATTAGCATCATGTCAAGTGCCGTCAGTTTACCTAACCACACTTTTCCTTGGCAGGGCAAATGTGACTGAAATAAGCCATTCAAAACTGTAAGGGGAGAAGTGAACAGTAATGAACAAAACTCAGTACTTGAATTTTCCCTTTAGATCCATGGGGCCTAAGGGTCAGGACACATCGGGAAGGTACATAGTAAGTTTGATTAAAAACTGTGCAGCTTAACTAATGGACAAAAAGCATTCTGTAGCAGTAGGTAAGTCCACAGCAAATTTGTTTGAAATCTGTCCAATGGTGTACGAGTGATGGGATAGTCAGTTTTTGTAATACTTGAACAGAAGTCTTATTTGAGGATCTATACTGGGTGGGATGGGTATGCATTTCTTTAATCAGTAAAAATTTAACTTATTATTCTCTTTTTGATGAGGCACTTCTAATGAGTACCCACAACCTAAAAAAAATATGTTTTCAGGGAGAAAATAGGAAAATATTGGTACTGTTTGGTTGAAAAAAAAAATGTCTTATCTAGATTTGCACATCTCCCTCTAGCTAATATGAGCAACCTGTGTGAACAACAAAACAATAAAATAATCTGGCCTAATACCATCTTCCCATCATTCCATTACTTGTCCAATATGTGAGATGGATTGTTTTAGTTTCATTTACTCATGCTGAAAAATCAATGGCAAAAAGGGACTGGTGTTATGCCAGGAATAAAATCTTTTGTTCTTGCTCAGGGGAGCATTCCCTGTGTGACACTATCATCCTTTCAGGTCTGTAGGGAGTAATCATTGACATTAAAGCTGATATCCTGTTGTGGAATGATGGTATTAAAGCTGACAGCAGGGGTTATTCATGAAGGCTAATCAGAGAGCTTGTTAAGCAGGAGTATTTGGTGATAATTCCAGGATAATTTTTTCTTATTTTTCCATAACAACGTATGTTGTGGGTACTCATTAGAAGTGCCTCAGTGAGGCACTTCTAATGAGTATTCACAACATATATTTTTTATGGAAAACTGGAGAAAACTATCCCAGAATTATCATCAAATATACTTACTTAGCAAGTCCTCTGCTAACAATGACAGAATTAATATTATTCCAGAAATGATGGTTTTAGCTGCAGGTGATAAAAAAAAAGTCTGCCAGAGTGTCATTTTAGCCAATAATATTGAATTTGGATCAGATTCACTAAAACAATTGTATTAAGATTGTCACTCAGGGTTGCTGTTCCTTATCCTCATTGACTGATTCTAAAAGATTGTGAGGTCAAAGACATAATGATAATTTGTGTTTTACATACCCCTTTCAACTTCATTTAACCCTTAAAGCACCAATCACAACTAAAGCAGACGACAATTTTGATTTTTTTTTTTTTTTCAGAAGAAACCAAGTCTTGACATTTTATGTGAATCGTCTGCCAAGCAGACGATTCACATGAAATATCAAGACTTGTTTTCTCTGAAAAATAAAAAAAATAAAAATTTTAAAATGTTGTCCGCTACAAATTTTGCTTGGCGCTTTAACCCTTAAAGCGCCAAGAAAATCTTCATCTGAAAATGTTGTCTGCTTATGTCATCTGCTGCATCTTCTTGCAAACTTTTCAAACTTACATTTTGCATATAGGCAAACAGTGTGGACCCAGATCAGACTGCTCCTAAAGGAGCAGTCTGATCTGGGTCCACACTGTTTGCAACAATGACTTTTAAAGTAACCGGTAGAAGACAAAGCAGATGACAATTGTTGTGATTGGCGCTTTAAGGGTTAAGGGTTAAGTCCTATCAAGAAGGGTGATAACAAAAGGTTCTGTGAAATGAAGCAACATACAGCCATGAGCAGAATTCCTCCTCCAGCAAGATTCAAAACCAAGATCTTGTGAACCAGTCAGGAGCAATAACCACTCGGCCATCAAGACACTTCGGTCTTAGATGCAATTTTACCTTATTTATCACATGTAAATAGACAGACAAGCTTGGTCAGACTCTGCAGACCCTATTGTCTTATCACAGTCTACATTGTTTGTCCTTCATCCAGTAGTTTTTAGACTCATCAGCAGGTAGAGACATGGACTTTGACATTATGATCCTTTGGATATAATTTGCATGAAATGTCAAAGATTATTTTCTGGGAAAACTAAGTAAAATATTTCAAAATGTTGTCTACTGAAATTTTTACCCAGCATGCTAAGTGTTAAGGTGTCCAATTATTCAGGGTAATTATGGCGTACATCTGGCGGTGGGGTGCAGTAAAGGTGGATAAATTTATTTTCAGGAGAGGCAATTCTGCTAAAATGTTTTTTGCCTCCCTTTTGAAAACAGATCTACTCAAAAAGAAAAGAATTTGCTCCCCTTCCTTAAAAAGTAGACCCTTTGTAGAAAGAACTAAGTGTGCAGAAAGGCAAACAGGAAATCAGAAAAGTTGTCTCCCTTGGCAGAAATAGCAGAAAATTTACCAAGTGTATCCATTCACCTTAAGGGGGATACACTTTCAGGGAGGTAAAAGTCAAATTGTTTTTGTTTCTTTTCTGAAAAGGGTCTATAATTCCACTTGTTAGCAAAACCTTTCCTTTTAGAGCAGACCCCTTTACAGAAGGGGGCTAAGCATGCAGTAAGGCAAACAGGGAGTCACAAAAGTTATTTCCTTTGGCAGAAATGGCTGAAAATCTACCAAGTGTATCTATTCACCTTAAATAGCCACAGAAGAGGCAGGTGTGATTGGTTGTAGCCAAGGTATGGAAGAATTTAACAGATATGCCATATACAATCTGAGAAAAAAAAATCTAAAAAAAAAATGATTTTCCCATTACATAGAAACAACTTCTGACCTGTCATGACCTGTAAACCAGTCTGCCATTTTCTGATCAAGTTTACAAAATACCAGTCTACCATTTTCTAGTCATGTTTGCAAAATACCAGTCTACCAATTTCTGATCAAGTTTGCAAAATACCAGTCTACCTTTTTCTGATCAAGTTTGCAAAATACCAGTCTATGTTTTTCCTGGTGAAGTTTGCAAAATACCAGTTTAACCTTATTCATGATCAAGTTTGCAAAATATCAGTCTACCAATTTCAAGTTTGCAAAATACCAGTCTACCATTTCCTATCAAGTCTGCAAAATAACAGTCAAGTTTGCAAAATAACAGTCTATCAATATCTCATCAAGTCTGCAAAATATCAGTCAACCATTTTCTGATCAAGTCTGCAAAATAACAGTCAAGTCTGCAAAATACTAGTATACCATTTTCTGATCAAGTTTACAAAATACCAGTCTACCATTTTACGAACAAGTTTACAAAATACCAGTCTACGTTTTTCTGATCAAGTTTGCACAACCAACCCTTAACAAGCCCTCAACCCCCACACAGCCCCTTGGACCTGGCCTTGGGAAACATCTTAAATTCTTCATGTTATGACCATATTAGCATGCTGGCAAAAAATTTCAGTCAACATATTGAATTTTTTTTTTTCTATTTTTTCCCAGAAAATAGGCCTTGTCATTTCATGCAAATTATCACCCAATGTATTGTTAAAGGCACTTAATCCTACTTCCTTTCCTTTACTGCAGAACAAATTATGATTAGCAATAAGAATTATACCAACCTGATCATAGAGATAATAAAATGTAACTTTATCTTTTGCGTAGAGCTCATGAAAACTTTTTGGTAGGTATCTAACCCTAAGCTCATACCTGTAAAGAAAATATAAAAATAACATAAATAGAATAACATCTATGTCATTACAAACTTGGTGGTACAGAGTCTTCACATATTCATTAAACTAAATTTAATATTCAAAGAAATAAAATGAAGAAAACTTATCAGCATGTAAAAGCAAATACATTGACGAATATAACTTAACTCTTTCCCCACTAGTGGCAACTTTTGTCATCTGCTGATAACGTTTGCAAACAGTTTGGACCCAGCTCAGGTCCACAAAACCTGAGGCCTGATCTGGATCCAAACTGTTTGACACTCTGATGGTATGCCTGAAAGATTTTTAATGAAAAAGTTGATTTAAAAAAAAAAAGTCCACACATAACAAAAAAGCATGCAAAATTACCCAGCATACAAAGACTTAAAAGGAAATGAATATACTTTCAAGGAATGCAAATGTCAAAATGGATTTGCATTCCTTCTGAAAAGGGGTCTACTCTAAAAAGAAAGAAGAGCAAATTCTTTCCTTTTAGAGTAGACTATTTTTCAATTGTGGATTTGTAAGCAGGAAAGCAAACAGGAAGTAAGACATTTACCAAGTTCCTTACATGATGGCCACATAAATGCACCCAACAGTTTGATTTACCACTGTTATTATTAAATTTTCTGGGTCCAGTTGTTCAAAGCAATATCTAATTCATAGGTATTTTTGCTGAAAAATGTGAGTAGCTTTTGCATATGCAAAAGCTACTCACATTTTTTCAGCAAAAATATTAGCATATATGCCATATTTAATGATCAAAATTGTAATGTTACGTTACCAAACGACATCATTAGTTTTGAACACTTGAGTCCAGGTCTTTTCAAGCTATCTGCTAACAAAATTTCTGGATACGGTAGAAAGTTTCAACTGAATGCGAAGGTCCTGATGAAACTGTGTAGATGAATACATCATGGAAACATGCCTATATAATTTTGACCCCCTTAAACCCCACTTTTATGTACAGTAAAACTGGGGTTTAGAGGGATATACATTATTTTTCTTAGTTCTGCTCAAAACCATGGATTGTGGGTACTTGTTAGAACCATCTTGTCAAGGTGGTTCTAACAAGTACCCACAATCTATGTTTTGAGCCGAAACAAAAAAAATATCTTAATTTTTTATCTGAAAATTTTCGTTTTTTGGAGGTAAAATTTTCAGTATATTTGAATGGGTGTGTTTTCATAATGAGGAGGACACTACAGGAACTTCACTGCATAATATGTACCCTGGATTTCCTACACTTTTTATAGCAAAACCCGGGAAACTTAGGAAGCCTCCTGTACGGGTATAAAATTATCCTAGCTTGTACTATAGGTACCTGGAACATGTTCTCTCTGGTCAGAACTACAAATTTATTTCTCATGATAGGAATCTGAATGATTTTGGTATTGTTTTAGATTCAGGATGGTTTATGGATAATATAGATGATCAACAAATACAGACACTTATTCGTGAATAAAACATATCCGCATATCTGTGTGAAGTCATTGTCAAATAGGCTGGAAGCTGCTTTGAAACAGTAATAAAAACTATGTTCAAACAATGGAGTTCACATAGTTTTACTTAAACATCCTCAAGATGGTTCGTAATTTGGTTTTACGTAACATATGTGACATTACATTGCCGCTTTGTCTCAACTTTTGTTGACGCCAATGTCAGTCTATATTTTTTTCAGATTTGTTTTGTTCTATATACAAGAATTCCGCGGAAGGTGTCATCGCACCTGCTGGGGCAAAAGTCACAGGAGCCACAATCAGAATGTGGTTATTAAATAAGTTTATTTCATTCTTAGCAGTGCTTACTTGGAAAATTGGGTTGAAAAAAATGTAGACACAGTGCCTAGTGGGGCACATATATTCCAGGCCAGTCCCATTCCCTCTAATGGCTATATCACTGACTTTTCGTATCATACAGCCCAATGATAATGGAACGTTGACGTAAAATGTGTAAAAGTCACTGGAGCATGAAATATAGGTCAAGGTCACGGGTCAAGGTACCTGCTAATTCAGTACATCAAGGAGAAGAACAATGCAAGGTATGGTGGTTGTAGGCCTTATAGTTGAGGAGTTATCAAACATCAACGTAAAATGTGTCAAATATAGGTCAAGGTCACTGGGTCAAGGTACCTGCCAAGCCAGTGCAATGAGGTGAAGCACTATGCAAGGTTTAGTGGTTGTAGGTCTTATATTTGAGGAGATAACGAACATCAATATAAAATGTGTCAAAGTCACTGGAGTGCACAATATAGGTCAAGGTCACCAGGTCAAGGTACCTGTCGAGTCAGTACATCGAGAAGAAGTGCTATATAAGGTTTGGTGGTTGAAGGCCTTACAGTTGAGGACATATGGAAGGGTGACGTAAAAGGTGTAAAAGTCAATGGAGCGTGAAATATAGGTCAAGGTCACCCAGTCAAGGTACCTGCAGAGTCCGTACATTGAGGAGAAGCACTATGCAAGGTTTGATGGTTGTAGGCCTTATAGTTGAGGAGATATTGAACGTTGACGTAAAATGTGTAAAAGGCACTGGAGCGCAAAATATAGGTCAAGGTCACCGGGTCAAGATACCTGCCAAGTCAGTACATATAGGAGAAGCACTATGCAAGGTTTGGTGGCTAGAGGTTTTACACTTGAGGAGATCTGGAACGCTGACATAAATTATGTCAAAGTCACTGCAGCCAAAATATAGGTCAAGGTCACCAGGTCAAGGTATCTGCTAAGTCAGTACATTGAGGAGAAGCACTTTGCAAGGTTTGATGGTTGTAGGCCTTATAGTTGAGGAGATATCGAACATCGACGCAAAATATGTCGAAGTCACTGGAGCGCAAAATATAGGTCAAAGTCACCGGGTCAAGGTACCTGCCAAGTCTGTACATCTAGGAGAAGCACTATGCAAGGTTTGGTAGTTGTACCCCTTATAGTTGAGAAGATCTGGAACGTCAACGTAAATTGTGTCAAAGTCAATGGAGCGCAAAATACAGGTCAAGGTCACTGGGTCAACATATCTGCCAAGTCAGGAGGTCAGGGAGATGTGTCATGCAAGGTATGATGGTTGTTGTAGAATTGTAGTTGATTAGAATACTAACTTTGACGTAAATGTCGAACTTCAACATAACAGAACTGTTAAGAGACAGACGGATGGACGAACGGACAGACAAATGGAAAAGCGGGCACCTGTGTCGCAAAGTCAGGAGGTCAGGGAGATATTTCATACAAGGTTTGATGGTTGTTTAGTCTTGTAGTTGATTAGAATACTAACTTTGACATAAATGTCAAACTTCGACATAACAGAACTGTTAAGAGACGGACAGACGAACAGACAGACGAATGGAAAAGTGGGCACCTATGTCGCAAAGTCGGGAGGTCAGGGAGATGTTTCATGCAAGGTTTGATGGTTATTTAGTCTTGTAGTTGATTGAAATACTAACTTTGACATAAATGTCGAACTTTGACATAAATGTTGACAGACGGACGGACGAATGGACAGACATACGGAAAAGTGGACGCCTATGTTGCAAAGTCAGGAGGTCAGGGAGATGTTTCATGCAAGGTTTGATGGTTGTTTAGTCTTGTAGTTGATTAGAATACTAACTTTGACATAAATGTCGAACGTCGACATAAATGTTGACAGACGGACGGATGGACAGACGGACGGACGGACGGACAGAAAATCGGAGGCCTATATCACACCCTGCTACAAGCAGGTGCGATAAAAATACTAAATATCATGATGTTATGACACTCTGGCTTTTTGGAGGGAATCAAACAAAAACGCAAGAACAGCTATTGCAAATGTTTGTTTCATTGCAATTCCTGGTCCTTTGGAATAGTCCAAATACTCCGCATATGGCTTAAAGGTTAAACTTTCTTGGGACCCCATAAATTTTGATGACTGATGATGCATGAAAAAACGTGTGATCCCAACATTAATGAAAGTGAGAAGATTTTGCTGATGAATCTGCACGTTTTAAATACCACTCTGAAATTTTGTACATGACACTGATACAGGCCGACTTACCGCCATTCATCTGGAGGTTTTGAGGCTTCATATTTCTGTTTAACCTGGTACATAGTAAGATTATTATGTAACCAGTAGGACTCTCTCGACTTTGTATGCACAAGCTTGAGGGCGTAACATTTTCCAAAGTATCGTGTGCCAGCTGCCAGTCGACCGACCACAAGTTTTATGATGTCCTGAAATGAAAGAAGAGAAATGAAGAGTTTTCACGTCAAAGCAGATGCAAAATGACCGCCCTTAACCTTTACATCTCTCTGGGCTAATTCAGCAGCCGACAAATTGATACTATTTTTCTTATTTTCTCTGAAAACAGAGGTCAACATTTCATGCAAATTGTCTCCAAAGAAAATCCAAGTCTTAATCCAAACTGTGCAGACCCATGTCAGAAGCTGCAATCTGCGGCTTCTGATCTGGGTCTAGACTGTTTGCCAATGTCCCTTTTATAATATGCTAGTCATGAATGGGTTAACCATTCTGTGCTATATGATCTGGGTCTACACTATGTGCGTCAGAAAATATATCCCATTTAGAGTAAATAAGGCAAGTGTCCTCCTACTTGGTCATCAGTTGATTGAGTTAGGATTTAATGACACATCAACCCTTGTGGGTCATTTTGTGTCAGCTCCCAGAGAAATGGAGAAGAAAGATAAAAGAGATAGTAGAGGAGATCAAAAGAGAGGCACAGGGGAGAAAGGAAAATGAATGAAAGTCAAGAAACTGAAGAAGTAAAAACATTTCCTCTCTACCCTTACCTGCTGCAAGAATAGCAGACCTAAATTATGCCCAACTGTAAGCCAATATCGGTTAGACACTCTAGTATCGTAAGATAAATTACACCTTTGCCTCACCCAACCAACCCTTCTATTTGGTCAGGTATGTCTGTCTGAACATCTAGGGTAAATCCTTTCAAATATGGCAACAAACTACCTTTCAAAATGAAAATCCACAGACCAGCAATGAGAATAAAGCCACTAAAAACCTTAGCATTTTCTGGGCAAGATAACCAAATGATAACTGATGATTTTTTTTTAAGATTTTTCCAGGAAAATAGAATAGACATTTCATGCAAATCGTTTCCTTTAGAAAAAATTTGTATGAAATGTATCACCCCGTTTTCTGGGAAAAATAAACAAGAGGCCCACGGGCCACAACTCGCTCACCTGAGTGAAACCGCCACTGCAGATATGCAGATGGCATGCAACATTTTTCCAATACTCTTATGACAAGGCAATGGCTTAAACAGTTTTTGAAATATCTTGCTTACAAGGTTAAAATGCTGAAATTTTCAAAACGTCACAAGTAAAACAAGTCACCCCCAATGCCTCCTACCAACTTTTGAGTCAATTGGCATTTCGGTGCAGTAGAAGAAGCAAAAAATAGATTTTCCAGATGGCTGCCATCTTGGATTTCCGATCGGAATGATTATAGCTATTTTTTGATCTACAAGTCACCCTGATGCTTTCTACTAAGTTTCAAGTCAATTGACTTTTAGGTTTAGGAGAAGAAGCGAAAAATAGATTTTCAAGATGGTTGTCATGGAGGCCATCTTGGATTTCCAATTGGCACGATTTTAGCTATTTTTGATGTACAAGTCATCCCGATGCTTCCTAGCAAGTTTGGAGTCAATTGGCCTTTCGGTTCAGGAGAAGAAGCAAAAAATAGCTTTTCAAGATGGCTGCCATGGTGGCCATCTTGGATTTCTAATCAGCACAATTTTAGCTATTTTTGATTTATAAGTCACCCCAATGCTTCCTAACCAGTTTGGAGTCAATTGGCTTTTGGGTTTAAAATCTGAGCAAATTTGGCTCAGTGGCTTCAGAGAAGTCGTCAAATTCTCAACAATTTTCCCATATAAATGTTATGGGGCTCATACAAATGCATAGGGAAGCAAACTTGACCTTGCCGTAAAAAGGTCAAATGTCAACGTACGATAATCTTTTTAACAATTTTGGTAGATCTCCTGTCCCTGATGATTTGTGCACAGATTTAGCCCCAAGGCATCCTCAGTTCTGAAGAAGAAGATTTTTAAAGGGTCTTACCATATATGGGCATGGTTGCCATCTTGGTCGACCTACCGCGACCATTTTAGCAATCTTTCGTTCCCCTGACTTAAGAAGGCACAATATGAAATTTGAGCAAATTTGGCTCAGTGGCTTCAGAGAAGAAGAAATTTAAAATTCTCAACAATTTTCCTATTCAAATGTATGGGGCTCATACAAATGCATAGGGAAGCAAACTTGACCCTGCCGTAAAAAGGTCAAATGTCAACGTACGACAATTCTTTTACCAACTTTGGTAGACCTCTCGTTCCCGATGATTTGTGCAAAGATTCAGCCCCAAGGCATTCTCGGTTCTGGAGAAGAAGATTTTTAAAGGTTTTTACCATATATGGGCATGGCGGCCACCTTGGTCACAGACTGCAACAATTTTAGCAATCTTTTGTTTCCCCACACTAAGGTGGCTCCATATGAAATTTGAACAAAATTAGCTCAGAGGCTTCAGAGGAGAAGTCGTTTGAAACTCTTAACAATTTTCCCATTCAAATGTATAGAGCTCATACAAATGCATAGGGAAGCGAACTTGACCTTGCCGTAAAAAGGTCAAACGTCAACGTACGACAATTCTTTTAGCAACTTTGGTTGACCTCTCGTCCCCGATGATTCATGCAAAGATTCAGCCCCAAGGCATCCTCGGTTATGGAGAAGAAGATTTTTAAAGGTTTTTACCACATATGGGAATGGCGGCCATCTTGGACACGACCACGACAATTTTAGCAATCTTTTGTTTCCCCACCCTAAGGTGGCTCCATATGAAATTTGAACAAAATTAGCTCAGAGGCTTCAGAGGAGAAGTCGTTTGAAACTCTTAACAATTTTCCCATTCAAATGTATAGAGCTCATACAAATGCATAGGGAAGCGAACTTGACCTTGCCATAAAAAGGTCAAACGTCAACGTACGACAATTCTTTTAGCAACTTTGGTTGACCTCTTGTCCCCGATGATTCGTGCAAAGATTCAGCCCCAAGGCATCCTCGGTTATGGAGAAGAAGATTTTTAAAGGTTTTTACCATATATGGGCATGGCGGCCATCTTGGTCAACGGACTGCGACAATTTTAGCAATCTTTTGTTTCCCCACACTAAGGTGGCTCCATATGAAATTTGAACAAAATTAGCTCAGAGGCTTCAGAGGAGAAGTCGTTTGAAACTCTTAACAATTTTCCCATTCAAATGTATAGAGCTCATACAAATGCATAGGGAAGCGAACTTGACCTTGCCGTAAAAAGGTCAAACGTCAACGTACGACAATTCTTTTAGCAACTTTGGTTGACCTCCCGTCCCCGATGATTCGTGCAAAGATTCAGCCCCAAGGCATCCTCAGTTATGGAGAAGAAGATTTTTAAAGGTTTTTACCATATATGGGCATGGTGGCCATCTTGGTCGACGGACCGCGACCATTTTAGCAATCTTTCGTTCCCCCACCCTAAGGAGGCTCCATATGAAATTTGAGCAAAATTGGCTCAGCGGCTTCAGAGGAGAAGTTGTTTGAAAATGTTAACGGACGGACGGACGACGGACGAAAAGTGATCACAATAGCTCATCCTGAGCAGAGCTCAGGTGAGCTAAAAAAAACATTTCAAAATGTTGTCTGCTGAAATGCGCGCCTACCATGCTGCAGTATTTACCCTAACCCTTAAACTGCCAATCACAATAATTGTCGTCTGCTTTGTCATCTGCTTGTGATTTTAAAAGTCATTTTTGCAAACAGTGTGGACCCAGATCAGATTGATCTGGGTCCACACTGTTTGCCGATATGCAAAAATAAGTTTGAAAAGTTTGCAAGAATATTCAGCAGATGACATAAACAGACAACATTTTCAGATGCAGGTTTTCTTGGCATTTTAAGGGCTAAGTATTTGGACAAATAGGCCTGAGCAAATAGTGCAAACCAGATTAAAGAATATCTGACTGTGTCTACACTGTTTGCCACTCATCTAGAAATGTGTACACACATCAATAGACAGTAAAATGGATTTGTTCAACTTTAAGGACAAGTAGTTTACACAGTTTACAGAGTTATTAAATTGATTGATTGATTGTGTTGGGGTTTAACGACAAGTCAACCCTTGTAGGTCATTTTGTGTCGTCTCCCAGAGAAAGGGAGAAAAGAGATAGAAGAGATAGTAGAAGAGATGAAAGAGAGGGACAGGGAAGAAAGAGGAACAAGAATGAAAGTGAAGAAACAGAAGAAATAACAAGAGGACCATGATGGTCCTATATCGCTCACCTGAGCAAACAGATTTGCATACTTACTGTTGAAGATTCAGCCAAGTTCACTTTCTAAGATTTATGTATAAATTTTATAGCCCTGCCCCACCTCCCCCACTCCCCAAGCCATGTTTTTTCTTTTTAACACATCACAACTTGACTTAATCTTGAAAGAAGGTCACCAAAGGAACATTTCTGCCAAGTTATTTTGAAATTGGTCCAGTGGTTTCTGACAAAAAGATTTTTGAAGTGTTTTATATCGCTATAAAGCCCTACCCCCTAACGGCCATTTTTTTTTTTTTTTTTTTTTTTTGAAGAATCATGACAGCTTGAACAAACTTGGTAGAGCCTGGGTAATCAAAGGAACATTCCTGCCAAGTTAAATTGAAATCAGTTCAGTGGTTTCTGACAAGAAGATTTTTAAAGTTTTCTATTTAGATCTATAGGGAAAATAAGTCCCACCCCCTAGCAGCCATGTTTTTTGACAAATCAGGATTGCTTGAACATTCTTGGTAGAGGGATACTAAAGCATTATTGAAATCAGGAGGTATTTGACAAGAAGAATTTTATATGGAAAATAAGCCACGCCCCCCTGGGGGCCATGTTTTTTGACGTATCATGAAGGCTTGAACAATCTTGGTAGAGGGTCACCAAAGCAACATTCCTGCCAAGTTACATTGAACTCAGTCCAACGGTTTCTTAAAAGAAGATTTTTAAAGTTTTTATATAGATATATAGGGAAAAAAAGCCCCGCCCCCTAGCGGCCATGATGTTTGACGAATCAGAATTACTTGAACAATCTTGGTACAGGGTCACCATGGAAACATTTTTGCCAAGTTATAATGAAATTGGTCCAGTGGTTTCTGACAAGAAGATTTTTCAAGTTTTCGATAAAGATATATAGGGAAAATAAGCCCCACCCCCAGGCGGCCATGTTTTTTGACAAATCCAAATGGCTTGAACAATCTTGGTACAGAATCACCAAAGGAATCTTTCTGCAAAATTATACAGCAATTGGTCCAGTGGTTTCTGACAAGAAGATTTTTTAAGTTTTCTATATAGATATATAGGGAAAATGAGCCCGCCCCCCACCCCCCCTGGCAGCCATGTTTTTTGACAAATCCAAATGGCTTGAACAATCTTGGTAGAGAGTCACCAAAGGAACATTTCTGCAAAATTATATTGAAATCGGTCTGGTGGTTTCTGACAAGAAGATTTTTTAAGTTTTCTCTATAGATATATTGGGAAAATAAGCCCCTGGCGGCCATGTTTTTTGACGAATCCAAATGGCTTGAACAATCTTGGTAGAGAATCACCAAAGGAACATTTCTGCAAAATTATATTGAAATTGGTCCAGTGGTTTCTGACAAGAAGATTTTTAAAGTTTTCTACATAGATATATAGGGAAAATAAGCCCCGCCCCCTGGCGGCCATGTTTTTTGACGAATCCAAATGGCTTGAACAATCTTGGTAGAGGATCACCAAAGGAACATTCCTGCAAAATTATATGGAAATCGGTCCAGTGGTTTCTGACAAGAAGATTTTTTAAGTTTTCTACAAAGATATATAGGGAAAATAAGCCCCGCCCCCTGGCAGCCATGTTTTTTGACAAATCCAAATGGCGTGAACAACCTTGGTAAAGGATCACCAAAGGAACATTTCTGCAAAAGTATATGGAAATCGGTCCAGTGGTTTCTGACAAGAAGATTTTTTAAGTTTTCTATATAGATATATAGGGAAAATAAGCCCCGCCCCCTGGCGGCCATGTTTTTTGACAAATCCAAATGGCTTGAACAATCTTGGTAGAGGATCACCAAAGGAACATTTCTGCAAAATTATATTGAAATCGGTCCAGTGGTTTCTGACAAGAAGATTTTTAAAGTTTTCTATATAGATAATATAGGGAAAATAAGCCCCGCCCCCTGGCAGCCCTGTTTTTTGACGAATCCAAATGGCTTGAATAATCTTGGTAGAGGGTCACCAAAGGAACATTTCTGCAAAATTATATGGAAATCTGTCCAGTGGTTTCTGACAAGAAGATTTTTTAAGTTTTTTGTTAAAAAATCTATTTTGAGCTCCTGTGACCTAGATATGCAATGGACCAGAATCATTTGAACAATTTTGAAAGAGGACCAACCAAGGATCATTCCTGTGAAGTTTGGTCAAATTCCAATCAGTGGTTCAGGAGGAGATGTTGTTTAAAGATTGTGGAAGGACGGACGACGACGACGCCGCTGCCGCCACCGACGACGACAATGACGGATGGTGAGTGATCACAATACCTCACTTTGAGCCTTTGGCTCAGGTGAGCTAAAAACATTCCCACTCTACCCTTACCTGCTGCAAGGATAGCAGGCCTAGCCCAACTGTAAGCCAATATCAGTAGGATGCCCCAATGACGTAAGATACACGACACCTTCACACCACCTGGCCACTCCCACAGAGTTATTAAAGCTGTCCCAATAGTTTACTTGGGTAAATACGGTATGCATTAAACATAAATCAATATGTCTTTTCTCTGGAATCTTGACTCTCATACAAATTTCAGTAAAATCTATCAAGCCTGCTAAATGTTATCGGTCTCAATCAGTATACATTCAGTTCCTAAAGAAGCATTTGTTTTTCCACTGTAAGCCATCATGATTATGAAAATAGTTTAATTTTATACATTTAGGTTAATTTAAAAAGATATATTATCTGTTAGGTTAATTTCAAAAGATAATTTATCTAGTCAGAGCATACTTAGTAATTAGAAAGCTAATGATAAAATATTTCAATCATCTCTTTATTTCGATTCCAAGTTTCATTATCATAATTATGA
The DNA here is from genome assembly GCA_964016985.1 of Anodontia alba. NCBI lineage: Eukaryota > Metazoa > Mollusca > Bivalvia > Lucinida > Lucinidae > Anodontia > Anodontia alba. The sequence continues at coordinate 71,928,093 of OZ024825.1, forward strand.
CAACTTCTTCAGAAGTCTGTTTTAATCTAGGCATTTTAATCAGTTTAATCAGCCCAGGTGTTTAAAGTTACATTCTTTTCTGGCATATAACCAAGCATGTCTAATGGAAGACCCCACCAAGGAAAAGTATCTCTGAAATAGATACTGTATTTACCTAAATATTTGGACAGCTTTACTCCTTACCATAACTGCCCTAAAAGTTCAATAAGTCCATAGTTACTACCTAGTTGTTCTTGTGTTTAATCCTTGTCATGCTGAATAAATTAAGATGTCACACCCATTTCAAATTTTCAGCCAATCAGATTACTTGATCCAGATTGTTGTTATAAATTCACATACTGAATAACAAACAGTGCAGATCCAGATCAGTTGGCTTCTTAGAAGCCAACTGATCTGGATCTACACTGTTTGCAAAGGTTGGCTTCTTAGAAGCCAACCGATCTGAATCTACACTGTTTGCAAAGGCAGCATATATCCTGATTCAGCAGGACTAGGGTTAATAGTTGCTAGATGCATGGCAAACTGTGTAGACCCAGATCAGACGCCACAATATACGGATCTGATCTGGGTCTACACTGTTTGCTCAGGCATGTCTGTCCGAATACTTAAGATAAATACGGTTCATAGCTAAAGCTAAGAGGAGTAACCACATAAAATCTGAGTTTCTCCAAGAAATTGATTGACTGATTGATTGTGTTGAGATTTAACGACACGTCAACCTTGTGGGTCATTTGTTTCATCTCCCAGAGAAAGGGAGAAGAGGATACAGAAGATCTAGTAGAAGAGATGAAAGAGAGGGACAGGGATGAAAAAGGAACAGGAATGAAAGTGAAGAAACAGAAGAAATAAAACCATTCCCCCTCCGCCCTTACCTGCTACAAGGATAGCAGGCCTTGCCCAACTGTAAGACAGTATCAGTTGGACGCCCAGTGACATAAGATACATGCCACCTTCGCACCACCCGACCACCCTATTCTTCAAGAAAACATTATTAAGCATACTCGTTAGAACTGTTTGCTATGCCAATTCCAATTAGATTCCACAAATTTTCCCAGAGAGACAAAAAAAAAAAAAAAAAAAAGAGAAAAATCCATACCTCTAGTTAAGAAGAAATAGTAAGATAAATATTTCTTATTTCTCCAAATAAAATATGTTGTGAGTACTCATTAGAAGTGCATCAGCACTTCTAATGAGTACCCACAACATGTTTTGGCAATTAAGAAAAAAAAAAAAAGATCTACTTTTCGACTGCAAAAAGCAACTTATCTAGAGCTATTTTTATTTTTTTATTTTTTTGGGGGGGCTGAAAATGTATCTCATCTGTATGTACCAAATACCACCAGGAAAATAAAGCTAATGAGCCATCAAGAAATCTGTTACCATCACAGGATTCTACAAACAGGATTTATGCGTTTTTGCTTCCTTTTTTTTTTACCTTTATCAATCCCAATTTAAAAATCAGCAAATGTTTTAAAAAATCTATTTTTCATTAAAAAAAGTTTATTTTCCATAACCCCCCCTCCCCCCCCCCCCCCCCCCACCCCCCCCCTCACCCCCCCCCCCCCCCCCCCCCCCACCCCCACTCACACCCAAAAAACAGTTAAAGTCCCAAATTGCGTTTGTCAATAATCTATAACAATGGGAAGTGCAATAAAGTAAGTATCTGCTTGATTGGCTCCGCTCCAGTAATTTCTGTTTATATTATTATTATCATTATTTATTTTTCTGAACATACAACAATTCCTATTTTTTTTTTTTTTTTTTTTTAATTTTCTGAGCAGCATTTTTCTCTCTTTGGGGGCAGAAGTGGGGAGGGCAAAAGGTTCAAATACAAAATACGTAATCTCATAGATGGACTTTGTTTGTATTGAGGTTTTACGGCCCAGTCAACCCATTAGGGTAATGTCGAGCACAGTCATGTTACCTAACCACATTTTTTCCTGGGCAAGCTTAGTCCTCTAAGCAGTTAACCAGTATTTGTGCACATTTTCTCGCCAGTAAACTGACAACTGCCCTTGAATCAGCTGAAGAGAGATAATGACCACAGAAAATATTTCATGATCAGTCTCCATGAAAGAATGTTGCCAGACCCAGCGGGGATCACATACGAACTCCTCTTCACCAGTTTGACACACATCCGACAGCCACAGAGGCTAGCTTTATGGATGGACTGAAAGAATTTAACCCTTGTCCTGCTGAACCCGGATATACCGTGTTTTACAAACAGTGTAGATCCAGATCAGTTGGCTTCTGAAGAAGCCAACTGATCTGGATCTGCACTGTTTGCCATCAAGTATGCAAATTTATAACAACAATCTGGATCAAGTAACCTGATTGGCTAAAAATTAGAAGTGAGTGTGGCATCTTAATTTATTCAGCAGGACAAGGGTTAAAACAAAACATTTGAACAACAACAAAGTATCATAAAAAAACTTCATCCAACAATAAGAAACTTGACTGCAAAAGACCAGATGGTATATGTCTCTGTGGTAGGCATGTGCAGCATACATTAATTATTTTCAAATTACCTATATAATCTTCAAGAAAATCTGCACTCCTATTACTTGTTTCATAAAGCCAACCTTGCGCATATACAGAACATAATTAGCCAAATATTATTTGAACCCTTAAACTGCTAAGCAAATGTGTTGCAACAGATCAACATGAGCTGAAGGAATCTGATAGAAAGTCACCCACAGAACATCCCTGTAAAATTTCATTGTTTGTGTTGAGGTTTTACGGCCCAGTGAAAACAACTGGGTCATGTTGAGCATGGCCTGTTTACCTAACCATACGTTTACTGGGCAGACTTAGTCCTCTATGTGGTTAAATCAGTATCATGGCCAGTATTTCACCAGAAACTGACAACTGCCCTTCTTGAATCAGAGAAAGGGAGAGAATGACCATAGAAAATATTTCATTATTAATCTCCACTAAAGAATGTTGCCAACCCAGCTGGGGGTCGAACCCACAACTTCCTGATCACTAGTCGGATGCGCATTCAACTAAGCCACCAAGGCCGTTCATTGAAGTCCTTTAAATAGATTTTGAGAAGATTTTCAAAGTTTGCATAACAGCCATGTAAGGCAAAAATGCCTCAGCACTGGCCCCCTGTTTTTTTTTTTTTCAACGGTTCAACATGAGTTAAAGGAATCTGGTAGCAAGACACCTACAGAACATACCTGTAAAATTTCATTGAAATCCCTAAACGGATTTTGAGATTTTTGAAATTTGCAATACAGCCATATAAGGCAAAAATGCCTCGCCCACTGGTGGCCATGTTTTTCAACGGATCAAAATGAGTTTAAGATTTTCGAAGTTTGCACTAGTTGTCATATAAATCACAAATGCCCCACCCACTGGTGGCCATGTTTTTCAATGGATCAACATGAGTTGAAGGAATCCGATAGAAAGTCACCCAAATAACATCCGTGAATCCCTTAAATAGATTCTGAGAGGATAGTTTCAAAGTTTGCACTACAGCCATTAGGCAAAAATGCCCCACCCGCCACCATATTTTTCAACGGATCAACAGGAGATGAAAAAATCGATAGAAAGTCACCCAAAGTACATCCCTGTAAAATTTCTTTGAAATCCTTAAACAGATTCTGAGAAGAAGATTTTTGAAGTTTGCACTACAGCCATAAAAGGTAAAAATGCCCCGCCCACAGGCGGCCATGTTTTTCAAAGGATTAACATAAACTGAAGGAATCTGATAGAAAGGCACTCATAAACAGATTCTGAGAAGATTTTCAAAGTTTGCACTACAGCCGTACAAGGCAAAAATGCCCTCCAACAGACCACCATGTTTTTCTACTGATCAACATGAGTTGAAGGAATCTGATAGAAAGTTACCCGAAGAACATCCTTGTAAAATTTCATTGAAATTTCTTGATTTGGTTGATTTGGTGTTTAAAGGCACAGTCAACACTATTAAGGTCATGTCAAGCTGGTCAGTTTACATGTACCTTACCACATTTTTCCTGGGCAGGCGAAGTCCTCTAAACGGCTAACCAGTACTTGTGCTCATCCTTTAGCCAGAAACTGACAACTGCCCTTTTTGAATCAAAGGGAGAAAATGGACATAGAAAATATTTCAGGATCAATCTTCAGAAAAAAATGTTGCTGAACCCAGCGGGGATCAAATTTCTGACCTCCTGATCACCAGTTGCTACTGAGCCACCGAGGCCGGCTGAAATCTCTGAAAATCCATTTCTCTGAAGAGCAGATTATTTTTAGTTTTTTTCTTTCTGTTGCCATGGCAACCAGATTTCTGCATGGAATCAGAAGTTTTGAAGGAATTTAAGAGAGGGTGTTGAATGAGACGATTCTTTCTGTAAAGTTTCAGCAAAATCAGCCCAAAGTTTTCAGAGATGTTTAACTGAAATTGTGACGCACAATAGCTCACCGTGACCACTTTGTGGTCAGGTGAGATAATGCAAGTAATAAAGTCAATGAACTATGAAATATGGTCAGATATTGATGGTAAACTTCAGCTGTTCTCCTCCTGATATAACTGTGGTCCAAGGATCAAGTGGGCCACATCAAATGAAAAAGTGCCTTCCAACATGCGCAAATGTGTAGATTTCGAGATTCCTGTACATGCTCAAAGTATCATCCCAACCTTTGCTCTCCATTCATACATTCTGTGGTATCATATGATTCTGTTAGCAGACAGTGAAGGCCCTGATCAGACTGTGTGGATGTGCAGGCTGATCTGGGCCTTCGCTGTCCGCATATGCCCAAAGACACATTTTCGCATGGTGCTGCCCAAGTAGTGCAAGTAGCCTGTCTTCCTTTTCACTCTGACGCATGGGAAAACACATCACGATGGTATAGAGCATGTGCATAACACTTTGCATGCAGGGTAAAATTTTCAGCAGACGACATTGAAATAATTTTTCTTATTTTTGCCAGAAAATAAGCTTTGACATTTCCTGCAAATTGTTTCCTGCCTGAGGAGACAATTTGCATGACACTGCAAAGCCTTTTTTTTCTGCGAAAAATTAAGAAAAAATATCATTAATTTGTCCCCCCAGCGTGGTACTGTTTAAGATATTTATTATAACAATAATGGTTTGTTTTGTAAGGCTCATTAATAGGTGATTTAGGTCTACTAACATTAAATACAAAAGCAGATGGCTTCAGAGTTCCTTTGGTACAAGTCTGTCAGACAAACCTTTACCACTCTATAGGCAATTTCAGATGATGGCAAACTGATTTTCTTCTTATTTTCTGAGACCACAGGCTCTGATGAAATTTTACGCTAACTGTCTCTTGTGGGTCAATTCCTCACACATTCCCACCCCAGCCCTCAATTCCCTTAATGAGCTGAAATAGGATGCTCTCTCTTGTCAACCCTGACAACATGGTTAGTGTGATCTGAAGCCACAGGTGTGAAATTGACCATCAACAAATGGTAGCAGCTGGCCTCAACAGAAATTACAGAGCTCCAGATAAGAAGGAATCCAGATAAATAATGTTTTGGTTTTCTAAAATTGAATTGTCTTCTATAGGAAAAAATTATTATTTGTTTAAGCAGGATATAAATTTTGAAAATTACTTAATAAATCTAAGTACGAAACACTATAGTTCACTACTTAAATTTGGACTAAGTAATCACAGGCTTCCTGTTGAAACAGGCCGTTGGGAAAATATCCCACTAGATGAAAGGAAATGTAATTTGTGCCCAAAAAATGATATTAGAGATGAATTTCATTACCTTTTCACATGTGACAACTTCCATTCAGATCGGAAACAGTTTTTAAAATCTTACTTCTACAAGAAACCCAATGTTATGAAGTTCAAAGAGCTCTTTTCCACCAAAGATACTCAAACACTTATCAATTTGGCTAAATATGTTGACATTATTATGAAGAAGTTTTTGGCTAAGAACTAAGTTATATATATATATATATATATATATATATATATATATATATATATATATATATATATATATATATATATATATATATGTATACAGCTTAGTGAGGGGTAGGGTGAGGTGTGAAGGGAGAAGATGAGTCGGTTTGCTTGTGGTAGTGGTTTGTTCCCTCCAACGGTTTTTTCACATTTGTTCATAGCAGAAAGTCAATGTCCTGGTGGACGAGTGTGAAGCTGGTGGAGGGGAAAGGACATTGTTGTGTGTGAATCGTTTTTGCTATTTATGTATTGTGTGTACATGTGTATATGTACCTACACACATGTACATGCGATACATGTGAGTATGTATGTGTGTATAGTATGTAATGTGTACAATGCTTGTTTGTAAACTTTATCACTTGCTTTGTTCAGTATGCAGTTTTTTTCCTTCTCTTACGCCTCCTGCGTGTGGCCTGAGAAGCAGTTAGATAAATAAAGTTCTGTTCTGTTCTGTTCTGTTCTTTAAGTCTCTTTGGACACATGCATTGCTGGTTATCATTAGAATATCTTAATGAGGCAAATCTAATGAGCAAACAATATTACTCTAGATAAGGTGCTAATGCTTAGTTCTTTGGGTAAAATTTCAGCAGATGACATATTGGGGATATTTTTCCCAGAAAACAGGATTTGGCATTTCATGCAAATTGTCTCCATTGCATGAAATGCCAAAATCCTGTTTTCTGGGTAAAATAAGAAAAATCTCACCAATTTGACGTTTGTTGAATTTTTTTTTTTTTTTTTTTTTTTTTTTTTTTGATTTGGGTTTTATGGCCCTTTCAAGAATATTTCACTTATATCGAGCCGATCTTTCATCAAAGGTGGGTGAAAACCGGAGAACCCATGGAAAAAACAACCTGACCATCTGTAAGCAGAACTTGGCTTTCCCACAGGTGACCCGAGCGAGGCTCAAACCACAGTGGGGAGAAAGCCAATGGATTAAGTCAACTCTCCTATCCACTAGGCTATTGGGGCCCACTCATCTGCTGAATTAGCCCAGGAGTGGTAAAGGTTAAATTGATTCAATCAGTTTTAACTCTTATCTTGCCGTTCGCGACAATAGTCGCGCTGGAGGGGTCTGCCAACTCAAAAGCCTATCATACTTACAATATACCACATGCAACCATTCAGAGCAAGTGTTCTCATACAGGAGTGAACCTACTTTCATACAAACACGCCACTTTTCATTAGATAGTCAGGTGCTGGATTTTACCCACACTAAAAAAGACCGAGAATACTAAATTTCAAGCTGCCATTAATTTCAGCACTCACTTCAACAAATTGATCAGGCTTTTCTGGAAAAAAGCCCATAACACCTGAATCATTTCTTGTGAGGAAGAAGTAGGAATAACAGTAGAACCCATGTATGTCACTCGTTTCATTCGCAACAGTACACAGTAGGTGCTGATCTCTTGTAATTTTTTTTTTTTTTTTTTTTTTAAGTGTCTTAAACGGTTCCCAGTTTACACATGACTGTCACGTGACTTTCTAGTCATGTGACCATCCTTTCTCTGGTAAAATGGCCACCTAGGATCAGCAAATTATACGTGAAAATTTCATGAAAATCGAGGTAAAATTCAGGGGGTAATGACTTCTCAAGTAGAGGTACCCCCTCTTACAGGCCTGATTCATTTTTTTTCCTGCAAGCGAAGGGTGAACAGAAAGCCGGACAAAAAATTAAAACCCAAAAAGTTAGCCCTAATTTGATGTTTTGGGGTTGTATTCGACACAAAAAATGCAAAACCACATTTGATATTTTTTTCTAGTTAACCCTTATCTTGCCGTTCGCGACAATAGTCGCGCTGGAGGGGTCTGCCAACTCAAAAGCCTGTCATACTTACAATATACCACATGCAACCATTCAGAGCAAGTGTTCTCATACAGGAGTGAACCTACTTTCATACAAACACGCCACTTTTCATTAGATAGTCAGGTGCTGGATTTTACCCACACTAAAAAAGACCGAGAATACCAAATTTCAAGCTGCCATTAATTTCAGCACTCACTTCAACAAATTGATCAGGCTTTTCTGGAAAAAAAGCCCATAACACCTGAATCATTTCTTGTGAGGAAGAAGTAGGAATAACAGTAGAACCTATGTATGTCACTCATTTCATTCGCAATAGTACACAGTAGGCGCTGGTCTCTTGTAATTTTTTTTTTTTTTTTAAGTGTCTTAAACGGTTCCCAGTTTACACATGACTGTCACGTGACTTTCTAGTCACGTGACCATCCTTTCTCCGGTAAAATGGCCACCTAGGATCGGCAAATTATACGTGAAAATTTCATGAAAATCGAGGTAAAATTCAGGGGGTAATGACTTCTCAAGTAGAGGTACCCCCTCTTACAGGCCTGATTCATTTTTTTTCCGGCAAGAGAAGGGTTAACAGAAAGCCGGACAAAAAATTAAAACCCAAAAAGTTAGCCCGAATTTGACGTTTTGGGGTTGTATTCGACACAAAAACTGCAAAACCACATTTTATTTTTTTTTCTAGTTAACCCTTATCTTGCCGTTCGCGACAATAGTCGCGCTGGAGGGGTCTGCCAACTCAAAAGCCTGTCATACTTACAATATACCACATGCAACCATTCAGAGCAAGTGTTCTCATACAGGAGTGAACCTACTTTCATACAAACACGCCACTTTTCATTAGATAGTCAGGTGCTGGATTTTACCCACACTAAAAAAGACCGAGAATACTAAATTTCAAGCTGCCATTAATTTCAGCACTCACTTCAACAAATTGATCAGGCTTTTCTGAAAAAAAAGCCCATAACACCTGAATCATTTCTTGTGAGGAAGAAGTAGGAATAACAGTAGAACCTATGTATGTCACTCGTTTCATTCGCAATAGTACACAGTAGGCGTTGGTCTCTTGTAATTTTTTTTTTTTTTTTTTTTTTTTTTTTTTTTTTTAAGTGTCTTAAACGGTTCCCAGTTTACACATGACTGTCACGTGACTTTCTAGTCACGTGACCATCCTTTCTCCGGTAAAATGGCCACCTAGGATCGGCAAATTATACGTGAAAATTTCATGAAAATCGAGGTAAAATTCAGGGGGTAATGACTTCTCAAGTAGAGGTACCCCCTCTTACAGGCCTGATTCATTTTTTTTCCGGCAAGAGAAGGGTTAATACTGTTCTTGATTCTCCTCAAAACCATATGTTGTGGGTAGACATTAGCAGGGCCTTGCCGAGGCGCTTTTCATGAGTACCCAAAACATATGTTTTTGTGGAGAAATAAGAAAAATATTTATCTGGTTACACTTCTTTCTCCAGAGCTACTGACTACCCACTTCACATGTTTTCATGGAGAAACAAGAAACATGGTTGGTTGATTTGGAGTTTTACGGTCCAGTCAACACTATTTAATAAGGCCATGTTAAGCTGATCAGTTTAACTAACCACACTTTTCCTGGGCAGGCTTTGTCCTCTAAGCATTTAGTCAGTGCTTGTGCGCATTCTTTCGCCAGAAAGAACATACCCAGACTTTCTGGTGTTTTATCTGCAGCCCTGGAAATATAAATCTATCATTTCTTGATATGACAGATAAGCCTTTTAAATGATTGAAGGCTGCTTTATTTATCAATAAAGGCAGCTGTTGCAGTAATCCTATCTAGAAATTCTTACATTCCAAGAATATGCAATCCCAGCTGCCGTGATTATCACCTGGAGGTTTAGTAAGTAAGTAAGTAACTAAGTAAAGACTTTTCATCGCCCTTGTAGGGGTAAAACTAGTCATGAGTTTTAGTTCCTCCTGGACTATTTCTACTGCACATATCATCTCTCTTTTAGACATTCCAATTAGACAGGAGCCAATCTAGAGTAAAACTAGTCTGTCTCCAGACTCTTGTCTTTTGTTTAAGATAAATGTTCTAAAATTTCATACACCAAAGTTTCTGACAAAATGGTATATGCAAACAGTGCAGACTCCAGCGTGTTCCTGACGGAGCAGTCTGATCAGGGTTAACACTATTTGCATTTCCTCTAAGATCTTTTTTAAGAAATAAATGCATAAAAAGCAAAATTTAGGCAAAAAAGGTATGGAATAAAATGTTTGAAATTAGGACATTTACCGAATACATTTACCAAAAATTTATTTGTCTTTTCAAGGTGTATAATCTAGAGTAGCTTAAATATTCTAATCAGTATATTCCTTAGTTAAAAATGATCTGCTCCAAACAAATGGGATTTATTTATTTGTTTATTTGTGCTGAGATTTTACTGCCCAATCAACCCAATGGGGTCAAGTTGAGCGTGGTCAGTTTATCTAACCACACTTTTACTGGGCAGGCTTAGTATTGTGCACATTCTTTCACCAGAAACTGACAACTGCCCTTCTTGAATCAGCAGAAGAGAGAGAATGACCGTAGACAATATTTCATGACCAGTCTCCACGAAGGAATGCTGCCGACCTCGGCGGGGGGTTGAACCCGTGACTTCCTGGTCTCCAGTCAGCAGTGCATCCAACTAAGCCACCAAGGCCGGTGAAATGGGATTACAGAAACAAATAAGGCATGATATAGAAGGCAAGTGCAGAAACAAATGGAGCCAGTCTAGGGTAAACCATTTTCCATTGTTAATAGGGTCCCTGATGGCTTGGGCTCAAGTGTTGGTTTCTTAGTGGTCTTGTGCTAGGCTTTAGGATCACTGATTTCTTGTGTACTGTGGTCGTTATTCTCTCAAGCTTGTATGGAACAAAGCCCCAAATCTCAGCCCCAAATACCTCTTACTAATTGTTCATACAATAACTTTCTTAATTGCTTCTATCCTACACTGCAGAGCTTCTGGCCTGCCTTATATACAGACCTACTCTACAAGTGCCATACCCTCCCCACACTTCCCAAACCCCACCCTCACGTCTCATCTAAGTAGGCAGTTTGCATGAAATGTCAAACCCTCTTTTCTCAGAAAAAGAAAACAAAATTATCATCAATTTGATGTCGTAGCCTGCTAAATTTGCCCAGTTCATGGCAAAGGTTAAGTGTAGCCTGGCCAGGATCTTTGCTATCTGACAGGTACAGACCCAGATGAAACTGCTTGGTAATGGTCTGCACTGCTTGCCATTAACCCAGCACCTGACCGGCCTCAGTGGCTCAGTTGGATGCGCCGTCCGACTGGAGACCAGGAGGTCACGGGTTTAACCCCCGACGAGGTTGGCAACATTCTTTCGTGGAGATCGATCATGAAATATTTTCTACGGTCATTCTCTCCCTTCCGCTGATTCAAGAAGGGCAGTTGTCAGTTTCTGACGAAAGAATGTCCACAATACTGGTTAACCACAGAGGACTAAGCCTGCCCAGTAAATGTGTGGATAGGTAAACTGAACGACTGGGCCGTTGACTGGGCCATAAAACCTCAACACAAACAAACAAATAACCCAGTACCTTGTAGACACATTACTCAAATGATCTTGTTTGAATCTTCACATCATCCTGCACATGCACAAAGTACCATTCAGGCCTTTTTTCTCAATTCATACATTCTGTAGTATCCAATGATTCTGTTAGCAGACTGTGAAGGCTCTGATCTATTGTGCAAATGTGCAGGCTGATCTGGGCCTTCGCTATACGCTTATGCCCAAAGACACCTTTTCCCATGGCATGGCCCATATGGGGTTATACCATGTACTGTCTACATAGGTCTAGATAAGAGGGGGTATCACATCAATATTTTTCTTATTTCTCCACGAAAACATATGTTGTGGGTACTCATTAGAAGTGCCTCAGTGAGGTGATTCTAATGAGTACCCACAACATATGTTTTTGTGGAGAAATAAGAAAAATATCGATACTTTTTGATTGAAAAAAGCATCTTATCAAGGGCTAATGAGTCTAAATATTTAATAGGGAACAGCAATTATGGTACCGTATATACACTAAGTGTTCGAACAAGCAGGCTTTCGCAAACAGTGCAGATGAAATGTGGCAATTTAGTTACTGTCTGTGCTGCCTGCCACTTTTGAGTCAAATGCAATGTGCACTTATTATAGCAAAGGCTTTTAGAATTTTCTGTGTGTTTGTAGTATAAACTTTCACAGCTTGAGGTTAATGTAATTAAGGAAGAATGCTTTCATTTCCCAGGTTTCATTTGGCTTTTAACTCTTACCATACTCTGGCTTAATTCAGCAGACAACTATTTCATGATATTTTTCTTATTTTTCCCAATAAATACGCTTTGGCATTTCATGCAAACTGTCTCCTAAGGAGACAGTTTGCATGAAATATCAAAGCCTATTTTCTAGAAAAAAATTAGAAAAATATTTCAAAATATCAACTGCTGAGTTTTTAACCCAACATGCATTCTTTCTGATTCCCAGGGGCAAAGACCTCAACAAAATGTGGTTAAATAGCTTATTAGTTAGTGTATCAGGATGTACTTGCAGAAATTATTCACATAAGTACAGAGCTTGCTTGTATTATAAAAGCAAGCCATATTTACCCCAAGAATTTAGAAATAATACACTTTCAAGGGAGACAACCCTGTTGGTTTGTGTTGAGGTTTTACGGCCCAGTCAACCCAATGGGGTCATGTTGAGCGCGGTCAGTTTACCTAACCACACGTTTACTGGGCAGGCTTAGTTCTCTAAGCGGTTAACCAGTATTGTGCACATTCTTTCGCCAGAAAAGGAGACAACCCTGTCAAGATTGTTTTTGCTTCCTTCTGAAAAAGGGATGTACTAAAAAAAAAGGAAAGAATTTGCCTTGGGAAAATTCTTTCTTTTAAGAGTAGACACCTTTTCAGAAGGGAAAGTAAACAGGAAGTCACAAAAGTTGCCCCCTGTGCAAAAAAAAAAAAAAAAAAATGACAGAAACTCTACTAAGTGTATCAGAGGCTTATAATTATATTAACAGGGCTATCAACTCCCCAGTATAGTTGTGCAACATGTAGTGTGCAGGTTCCTATCATCTGATTGGCTGCTGACTGAGAGTTTATCATGAATCAAGAGCTTATTAGTCTTATATGCTACTTGCATGAATACAATCTAGTTCTCTTAGAGAAACTGGTATGATAATAGCTTTCATCTCTGCAGTAGTCTTCATTAAATGTTTACAGAAATAATAAAGGAAAAAAATCAACAGATGACATTTTGAAATAGTTTTCTGATTTGTTCCAGAAAACAGGGTTTGACATTTCATGAGATAATTTGCATGAAATGTCAAACCCTGTTTTCTGAAGAAAAAAAAAATCATCAAACTGTTGTCTGTTGAATTTGCCCTGGGCATGGTAAAAGTGAAACTTGAAACCATTTCTTAATCTGATATTAATTTGGATTACTGTTAATGCCAATCACTGCTGAAGCCAGCTAGCCAATGATATGCCTCTTTCCTCTTGTAAGTTGTTTCATGGGCCATAGCCCTGTTAGTAGAATTATAAGCCTCTGGTTTATCCTGACCACACTGACCTCCACATATGCTAAAAGCTAAAGCCTTTGAAAATGTGAAAAATGCAAAGATTCAGATCGTCCTGCACAAGCTCAAAGTATCATCCAGGCCTTTGCTCTCCATTCATACATTCTGTAGTATCCAATAATTGTCAGGGGATAGCAAAGGCCCTGCACAGATGTGCAGGCTGATTTGGGCTTTTGAGGTCTGCATATGCCCTGAAGACATGTTTTTGCAGGGAGTGGTCCATGTCTAATATTCTTCCTGTTCATGTGTCTAAAAACTGCTAACAGTGTAGACCCTGATCAGACATTTTGCAGTGTCTGATCTGGATTTACACCGTTTACTTGAATACTTAGGCAGAACTCCAGAAGCGCTTTCATGGAGAAATTAGACAAATATTCTGTAAGTAACCCCTCTTATCAAGTGTGTTGTTTGGGTAAAAAAAAATGGTACTTCTGAAGGTTCCCATCTATTATATCTGCTTGAGCCTCTACACCTACACCAAGCAGATTTGTAAGAAACAATATATAACCTAAATATTCTTTAAGGCTTGCCTAAGCGAACAGTATAGAGTATACAGCTCCCTTCAGAAATGGGATCTACTCTTAAAGGAAAGAATTCTGTCCCCTTTTAGAGTAGCATTCAGGAAGTTTTCAGAAGCAGCTTGGTATGCAGGGAAGTAAACAGAAAGTCAAAAAAGTTCTGTATTTTGAAAAATGGTGGAAAAAATTACCAAGTGTATCGAGTCACCTACATCCTGAACTATTAACCCTTCTCTTGCTGAGCACGACATGCCCTGTTTTAGCAAACAGTGTAGATCCAGATCAGTTGGCTTCTTCAGAAGCCAAACAATGCAGATCCAGATCAGTTGGCTTCTTCTGAAGAAGCCAACTGATCTGGATCTGCACTGTTTGTCATTAAATATGTGAATTTCTATCAAAAACCCGGATCAAGTAATCTGATTGGCTGGAAATTAGAAGGGGGCATGGCATCTTAATTTATTCAGCATGACAAGGTTCAGACATCCCAGAAGTCCATTCATAAAATGATATAGCTGATGATGATTTGGTGTAAAGCCCTTGCAGCAGACAACATTTTGAAATATCTTTTTTTTTTCAACAAGAGCTAGTGCAGATTATAATTTCATTTCCTTTGGAATCATTGGGCCCATTGTGATATCTTTGAAAATGGAGTTCTGCTCATGTATATGCTAGAGGGCATAGGCAGTGTTGCAAACTGATTACTGGTTATGAAGAGTCTAAATTAAACCGAGACTCCCATTTTCTATCAGTAGTGTGTTCTTCGTTTCAAAAGGCAACCTTTCAGATTTTTATTGATATTTCATGTGAATCATCTGCCAAGCAGAAGATCAACATAAAATATCAAGACTTATTTTCTCAAAAAAAAAAAAAAAAAAATCTTTGCTTAGTGTAATACTCAGATGATGGAAGGGTGACAACACAAACAGTGCAAAACTATAAATGAAGTTATCCATCCATAAAGCAAGTCCTCCCATGGCACCAATAAAAGAGATGTGAAACAAAAATAACAACAAAACCAAACAGCACATGAGCAGAAACCACATATACTAACACTTACCATGCTATTGGAAAATTCGACAGACAACAAACTGATGTTATTTTTCTTATTTTTCCTAGAAAATAGGATCTGACACTTTATGCAAATTGTCTCCTTTGGATACAATTTGCATGAAGTGTCAAATCCTATTTCAAGGAAAAATAAGAAACATATTTCAAAATATCGTCTGCTGAAATTTTTACCCAGCATTCAAAGTGCTAACATACGAACAAAGTGCAGCTGCAACTAAAATTGTCTTGGAAACATTAGGACACCCCAACCAGCTGAAATTGTGGGCATGTTATGTGCATGTTGCTTCAAATTGCCACAATGTTAGCACAAACAGGCCTCATATGAGAATGTAATATGGATCTCAAAAAACTGAGATTTCACTAACACAGCTTTTCGGATCAGAACTCTATCACTCTAAATCACATATTGATCTTGAAAATGAGGTCAAGAAAATCTAATAAAAAACATCACACTGTCACAGTGATGTACATAATATTATGCAAGTCTGATCTAAATCCAAGCATGAGTGCACAGAAGTTAAAATTTTGTTAAATTTGACAATCTTTGGAGTACTGTAACCTCGAAATTCAAGGTAACCAAAATCTTATTAGTTCTTAGGCATGTCCATATGATATACCCCTGAAAGATTCCACTAGCCAATTCAAGAGATAGCATGCAAACAAGAAACTTTCATGTCAACACTAATGCTTATGCAAACTAAAATGCTTAAACAAATTGTATCTGAACTGAAAATGACATGTTCTGATCCACCTTGTACATAATAGAAACAAGAAGAAGAATGTTGTCTAAACTCACCTTCACATCTGTGGCATCACCATATTTCACCATATTAAATCCTCCATTTGGAAGATGAACTTTTAATATGGACCTGTCCATGAGGAATCTTTTGACCTTGAGGTCAAAGGTGGAGTTTGGATCAAGGTCAAGGTCTGAGTCTACAACAAAGTCTGCACAGGTATCACATTCACCATCCTGAATTAATTTCCACAGTTTACTCCATCTTGCAATCTGGAATGAGACAAAAAAAAACAACATAATTTTCAATTTAACAGATGACTTCCTGTTTCCCTTAAACTTTTAATTGGTTTCAAACTGTCGTAATTATGCCCAGCTGAAACAGTCATTTACTTTCTTCAACGCAAAAGGGACTTATGACCTTTCTTTCTGCTGTTTGCTGGCATTTACAGTACTCTTTATTGCAAAAACAACACTCTGTTTCCATGAGTAGCAAGAACAAATCTTCATAGGGGTATCTAGACTGGCTCCAGTCTCCAGTGAATAAATATTTTTTCTTATAATCTGTTTAATAATCCACTAAAATAAAACCATAGTAATATCATGACTATAAAGGCTGTCACTAGTGACCAGCCTTTATAGTCATGATAATTTCTTGGGTTTTATTTTAGTAGATTATCAAACAGGATTATGAGAATAACATTTAGTCACTGGAGACTGGAGCTAGTCTTGGGGGTATCAAGTAAATATTTTTCTCAATTCTCCACGAAAACATACGTTGTGGGTACTCATTAGAAGAACCTCAAAGAGGTGCTTATAATGAGTACCCACGACATGTTTTTGTGGAGAAATAAGAAAAGTATCAATACTTTTTTTATGAGAAAAAAAAAACACCTTGTCTACAGATATGAATCTTCCTTGTGCCCTTCAACACCATGATTTTGCTTTGGATCCCAGCAATGGCGCATTACAAAAACATGCCTATTCAAATATACTGAAAATTTTACTACCAAAAAATGATAATTTTCAGATAAAAATTCTGATATTTTTCATATTTCTGCTCAAAACATAGATTGTGGGTACTCGTCAGAACTGCCTTTTGAGCAAAAATAAGAAAAATAATGTATACCCATGTAAACCCCAGTTCTACTATACAAAAATGGGGTTTAAGGGGGTCAAAATTATATATGTACGTTTTGGTGATGGTTATAAAGAGGTTGTGGTGTAATAATAATAACAATAAACATTGAACATACAGATATATAATTCTAATTCAGGTTCTGTCGCCCAAATAAATAGACAATGTTTTACAACCATCTAAATCTATCTGGCAGCCACTAGCTCCTTGGCATTCCTATTTCCCTCAATCACAGATGTGCAACCCTGACAAAGAGCAACAGGTAAACACATACCATTATTTTTGCAACTGTATTTAATGGGGCTTAATCTAATAATATGTTCTGGAATGTATATTCCCCAATATCTCTTACCTGAAGAACTTTTTACCTTTTCAACCCCAAATTAACCTGGAGTAGATGAGCAGAATGTTAATGCTTAGCATGCTGGGAAAAAAATCAGCAGACATTTTTAAATGTTTTTCTGATTTTTTCCCAGAAAACTGGCTTTGACATTTCTATGGAAACAATTTACAAGAAATGTCAAAGTTTACTTTCCAGGAAAATACAAGAAAAAATATTTCAAAATGTCATCCACTTAATTTTTTTTCCCCAGCACATTCAGTGGAGCAGATCCAAATTTATTCTAATTTTTTCCCCAGAAAACTAGCTTTGACATTTCAACCAAATGGTCTATTCTTTTGGAGACAATTTGCTAGAAATGTAAAATCCTTTTTTTTCTGGGAAACATAAGAAAGAATATTTCAAAATGTCATCTGCTGAAAATAATAGTCCATCATGCTAAGGGTTAACTTGCAGCAGATCCACAGCAAGTTAGAGCAGAATGTTAATTAGATAATGACCACCAAAAAATACAAGAATTTTTATGTCTGCAAATCTACAACAGTCTAATATTTTTCCTTATTAATCTACCTGGGATAAACTTGGCAAAAATGAAGCTAATTAAATCCTATCTTTTTTATTATCTTGTCTGCATTGTTTAGCAGCTTTGCTTCTTTTGTAACATCTTACTTTCTCTGATGTTTATGTTTTAACATCCCATTTATTGTATTTTAGTCCTCTTGGTGTGATTGATTAGGTGGTAGCAAGACACTGTTACATTTACAAGTCTAAATAATTTGTACCTCTAGACTATGTTCCCCGATAATATACCGTGAAAATAGGGATATATTATAATGGATCTATATAACTGGCAGATTTTCAGAATCTCTCTCAGTAAATATGTTTAAAAACCAAATCTCCCTCATTTACCATATATTATATGGTGAAAATGTCATAGCTTTCATAGCTTACATAGCTCTGGAGAGGGGGTGGAGGGGGTGGGTGGGTATCAAGACAAATATTTTCCCTGATTTCTTCACAAAAATATATGTTGTGTGTACTCATTAGAAATGCCTCTGTGAGGCATTTCTAATGAGTACCTACAACATGTTTTTGTGAAGGAATTGAAAAAAATCATTTTTGGAAAATTTTCATTTTTGATCCAAAACATTGGCTTATTTTGAACTACAGCTTAGAAGTATTCGGTACATATTTTTTTACAGACAATTTCCTCAATATTTATAAACAAAATCAGACTACAGGGATAGTTTGTTTGTTTGTAAAGCAATTTGGAGAAAAGAAACTTTTTACCTTCAGCGATGAAAATAATTTCTAAGCAATCTATTTCCAATTCCCATAAATCCAAAGAACAAATTGAGCACTTAAAACACTAAATAAAACTAACTGAAACCCTCCACAAGTAATTGATAAGTATCTCTAAAAATCTTCAGCAAGTTTTGTGGCAACTTCTGCACAAACAAATCTTGAAGAATTTGGTCTATCAGCTGTATTATCCTGTTCAGGAATTCGGATATCAATCTAACCTGACAGCATAGGAAAGTGAATCACTCCAATATAGGTCCAGATAGTGTGAGTATTCCAAAGATACCATAATAACCCAAAGTACCTGTACTGGGACACACATGCACGAGCAGTGTAGACCAAGATCAGATGCTGCAAAATGCGGCATCTGATCAGGGTCTACACTTTTTGCCACTCAATTTATTAGATTCATAAACAGCTGATAAAATGGATTTGTTCAAATTTTAGGACATGTATGGAAAGGAGTTACCGTAATCGACCTAATTACCACACATGCTCCTATTAGCGCACAGTCAAGTAATTTAGAAGTCTTAGTGTACTTTTATCAACTTCTTTATAAAAGCATATGTTGTGGGTACTTGTTTGAATCGCCTCAACTTGCTGAGGCAATTCAAACGAGTACCCACAACATTATGCTTTCGTAAAGAAAATCAGAAAATAACATCGCATAGGCAGCATTAAATATGCTCCTTATGAAGTCCACTGCTGATCTTTCTTTGTGCCCTCATTAGGTGGATATTTTTACAACATGTTTTTCCAGTAATTTTAAAACCTAAGCGCAGAGTGCACTAATTAGATCCAATATGGTAAGTTATCCCAATACTTAGGGCAAATATGGTAACATTTGTTATTTTTGTGCCAAAACATGTTTTCTGGGTACAATGTACCATGTGTACCATAGTTTACTCTAGCCATAATTCCTTACCATAAATGTCCTAAAATCTAAATGTCCATTTTACTCCTTGCTGATATCTGAAAAACTATCCTGAATTGTCACAATAATTATTACCATATCTGGAGCAAATTGATTCCAAGTTATCTTTCCTCTGGCATCCCAATGTTACAGTTCATTTTTCTTAATTTGCTGAATTTAAATATTAACAGATGACATTTAAAAGCTATTTCTTGTTATTACAGAAAACAAGGCCTGAAATTTTATTATCTGAAGACAATCCGAACACAACTTCAAGCATCAGTTTTTGGAAAAATAAGAAATTTTCCTGCCTATTACCAATTTATGAGCAAATTCAGCAGGTGACAAATTGACAATATTTTTTCTTATTTTTCCTAGAAAATAGGCTTTAATATTTCATGCAAATTGAAATGTCAAAGCCTATTTTCTGGGATAAATATTAAAAATGTTTCAAAATATCGTCTGCTGAATATTTTACCCAGCATGCAAAGCCTTAAACATATTAATGGTTAATGAAGCCAGTGAGCTGGATGAATGAATGAATGCCTGGAAACTGCAGCAGGTAAATGAGCCGAAATGTGCGAAAACATACCTTCCAACATGTTAGCCCAAGGAAGACTCAAATCAGCCTGTGCATCCACGTAGTCTGATCAGAGTCTTTGTTGTCTGCATGAAGAAACTTTGCATCCTTGGCTATCCAAAATGTACCTCGAGAAGATTCTGATCAGACTGCACGAATGAGTAGAATAATCTGAATCTTTGCTGGGTGAACATGTCCGAAGGTGCGTTTTCTGATGTTGCCGCTCAAATAATAAATTTATGTACCTATCTTGGGGTTATCTATGGTTAATTACCACAGTTTGCATGGCAAAAAAAAAGCCTGTTTTTGATGGATAAAATACCATAAAACAAGCATCCCAAAATGACATTTATTGCCAGGCTATTATCAGCTTTATATAGTCCAAAGTTCAACCTTATAACACTGTATTTACTCTAAGTATTCAAATATCTTAACCCATTGTGGACTGAATGAACTCCCCCACACTACATATTGGAAGATTCTAATTTCAATTTAAGGTATGTCAGACTATGGGATTTAGATATTCTGAAGGAAAAAAGGTTGATCTAATATATTTGCAAACAGTGGAGACCCAATTACCATTTTAAGGGTCTCCAGACTACAATGGGTTAATACCTTATAGTACTTATCAAAAATAAAAGCACCGCAAGCATAATACCCCGCCATAGCAATTATTTGTTTATGTATTAAAGTTATCTATGTATTAAAGTTATCATTGCAAAAATGTCTGGAAAGAAAATGATGGAGGGACAGGTAACAATCCTAAACCAGATCTTGATAATATCAATGCACATAGCAAGTTTGGTTAAAAGGCCTTGTTATTTAGTCAAGTTATCGTCCGGAAATGAAAATATGGGCATGTCTCGGGCAGATAACTCCGTAAAAATTTGACGAAATTTGCCCATTAGCAATTCCAAAACAGATCTCCTTAAGGTCAATACATACAGCAAGTTTGGTTATAAAAATCCCTTGTTATTTACTCAACTTATCGTCTGGAAACGAAAACATGGGCATGTCTCAGGCAGATAACTCAGTAAAAATTTGACGAAATTGCCCATTAGCAATTCCATACCAGATCTCCTTATGTCAATATATATAGCAAATTTGGTTAAAATCCCTTGTTATTTACTCAAGTTATCGTCCGGAAATAAAAATATGGGGTGTCTCGGGCAGATAACTCCGTAAGAATTTGACGAAATTTGCCCATTAGCAATCCCAAACCAGATCTCCATAATGTCAATGCATATAGCAAGTTTGGTTAAAATCCTTTGTTATTTACTCAAGTTATCGTCCGGAAACTAAAATAAGGGCGTGTCTCAGGCAGATAACTCCGTAAAAATTTGACGAAATTTGCCCATTAGCAATCCCAAATTGCTAGGTGAGTGGCAAATGTGGTCGACCCTGATCAGATGCCACATTCTGCAGCATGTGATCGGGGTCTGCAGTGCTTGCTCAAACTTGTCCTTTAGAATACTTTGCATAAAAATATGGAGCTGTATTTTTCTGTTTGAGTGTCTTTTTACACCATGAAAATAACAGCAGAAGCCACATGTCAATTAAAGCAGTGGAGAACCTGACAAGAGGAGGATTTGAAGATAATTCTGAGATAGTTCTAATTCCCCATAAAATGTGTGTTGTGAGTACTCATAAGGACCTTGCCGAATACCACAACATACATTTTTCTCCATTCCAATAAATATGATTTGCGTACTCATTAGAAGCACCGAGTCACTACCAACGGGTACCCATAACATACGCTTTTATGGAGAAATAAAAACAATTCTATTCGTCAACTATTAACCTACTTTAGTCAGGAAACCCCCAAAAAGGTAACTGGCAAAGAGTGCAGACCCTGCAGATCAGATGCTGCAAACCACGGCATCTGATCAGGGTCTACAATGTTTGCATGAAATACAGGAAAACTAACCAGATATGCTCCTATTGAAAATAGACTGGTTCAAAGATTTGTGGTAGAACAGTCCCCTCTATATTGTATTACTACACGTACTTAACCCTTGTCATGCTGAATAAATTAAGATGCCATGCCCATTTCTAATATTCAGCCAATCAGATTTCTTGATCCAGATTGTTGATATAAAGTCACATACTTGATGGCAAACAGTGCAGATCCAGATCAGTTGGCTTCTTTAGAAGCCAACTGATCTGGATCTATACTGTTTTCTAAGACAGGGCATGTTGTGTTCAGCAACAGAAGGATTAAATAAATGACTTAAGTTAATCTGGGCAGATTAAGCAGATGATAAACTGGTGATATTTTTCTTATTTTTCCCAGAAAATAAAGAAGTACAGTTTGCATGAAATGTTAAAGCCTATTTTCCGGGAAAAAATAAGAAAAATATTTCAAAATGTCATCTGTTGAAAAAAAAATCCCAGTATGCTCAGCATTAAAGATTAAAACACCGAGCACACACACATGAAGTCTTTCATGTCTGCCAAAATACTATGAATTTTTGCTAAGTTTTCAGCATATTTTCCGATTGTGAATGATATAAAGAAAATCTTATTTATTGGCAGCAGATGGGAGTGAAACAGTCAGCCTTATCTTTTAAGATAAATCCTGGAACTTTCTTCTAGGAGTTTCAGAAGCTGATCAGTTTGTGAGGAGCAACAATAAACAAAAATCTAAAGTACAAAATTTGTAAAAAAAAAACAAAACAAAAAAGAAAAAAAAACAAACAAACTGAAAATACATTATTTTCCCTAAATATCAGTCCATTTTGCTACCTGTAGATGTATCTAAAACTGCTGGATGAGAGGCAGACTGGCTTCAGTCTCCGGTGACTAAATATTTTTTTTCTTATAATATGTTTAATAATCCACTAAAATAAAACCAAAGTAATATGATTATAAAGGCTGGTTACCAGACCTAGTGACCAGCCTTTATAGTCATGATATTTTTTGGTTTTATTTTAGTGGATTATCAAACAGGATTATGAGAAGAATATTTAGTCACTGGAGACTGGAGCCAGTCTAGATGAGAGGCAAACAGTGTGGACTGATCAGACTCAGTGTTCTGTGGCCTCTGATCTGGGTTTACAGTTTGCTCCAGTGTCTCTGTCATAATACTCAGATACACATAGGCCTGAGCAAACAGTATAGGCCCAGATCAGATGCAGCAGAAAGGTCTACACATTATGACATCATACAAAACTTACAGTTTCCTCATCCAATCTCATTTTTCAGTTGTTCTGTATTTAAAAACGACAAGCTCCAAACGAAGGTTAACTTTCAAATGATACACCTGAACAGAAAATTTATCCAGTGTTTGTTGTTGTTGTTGTATTTTTTTGTCCAGATGAGACAATGATTCATTATTTAAACTCTTACTCACTTCTAAACTTTTTCCTCTCACAGGTCATGAACTCTGGATCAATTTACCATAGTGTAGGTAAATGGTCATAATAGCTGTATTATCTTTTACATCAAGACTTCCATTGATGAAAAATAAGAAGTGACATCCTCCCAGGTATACAGTCACATTGAACATGGCTCCAGTTAAGCTGGTTGTCCAGATGAATATTTTTTTCTTATTTCTGTATGTAACATATGTTGTGGGTACTCATTAGAAGCACCTCATTGAGGTGCTTCTAATGAGTACCCACAACATATTTTTTGTGTTTAAGTAGGAAAAATATCAATACTTTTTCACTGAAAATGGGCCTTATTTGCAGTCACGGCACAGGTAAGAAGTAAGGTTTGTGGTTATTCAGAAGGAGAGGCAAAAGAGCAAAAATTGGTCATTTTACAACAATCTCCATTCACACAGTCTCTCCATTTATTCCTTAGCATGCTGGGTAAAAATTGTAACAGACAACATTTTGGAATATATTTCTTATTTTTGCCCAGGAATTTGCATTAAGACAGTTTGTATTAAATGTAAAATCTTTTTGTCTGGGAAAAATAAGAAAAATATCATCAATTTGTCATCAGCTAAATTTGCCCATACAGTAGTAAAGGTTAGACTGGCCATTCAATATTCTTTGGACTGATTTTTACCTTGAGTCTGGCCATTGTATTTTTCTGCTATCAAAAAGCCAGATTTTTTTTTTTTTTTTTTTTCACAGATGAAGTCAGATTTTATTTTTTGGATTAAGACTGATCTTTTTTTTTTTTTAACATTCACATGTTATATTGAAGGTGGCCAGGGCCTGTAAGCATTTTAATGGTATTATACACATTGGATTCCATATAAAGAATGACAGTCATTGGACCATGACATGTAAGGTCATGGTCACAAGTGTAACAGTGGCAATAGGAAAGTTTGGTCGGTAGAACAATGGAATGGTAATCTGAGGGTCCTGGGTTTTAGCCCATGTATGCCTGTACATTTTGTTCACCCTGTGATATTTAGTGGCTCTGTGTGGGTGACATGGCTTGGGCCACAGGCATAAATATGTGCATGTTTCATTGGACTGGCATGGTTCTGCATGAGCAGATTCAATGACAATTCTTATAAGCAGGGTAAAATGTGACAGTGGCAGTGGGTATAAGTTTGGTCAGAAGGATAGCAGAACGGTAATCAAAGGGCCCAAATGAGCCCATGGAAGACTCAAATCAGCTATGCATCTGTGCAGTCTAATCAGCATCTTCATTGTCCAAATGAAACTTTGCATTCTCAGCTATCCAAAATATACCCAATGAAGAATCTGGTCAGACTGCATGAATGCACAGGCTAATCTGAACCTTTGCTGGGCAAACATTTCTTTTAGAAATGACCCCTTTTCAGAAGGAAAGCAAAATATTTTTTATGCTTGCCTCCCCTGAAAGTGTATCCAGTCCCATCAACCTTTGTCATGCTGAATACAGTAGGATGCCATGCCCACTTCTAATTTTCAGCCAATCAGATTGCTTGATCCAGGTTGTTGATATAAATTCAAACACTGAATGGCAAACAGTGCAGATCCAGATCAGTTCTTCAGAAACCAACTGATCTGGATCTACACTGTTTGCAAAGGCAGGACATATCCAGGTTCACAGGGTTCGCGTTACCGATCGCCATTGTCGCCATTTGCGCAGAAAAATAAAATTTGGCACAAAAAAATCATAAATTGGCGAAAACAAGTGGCGAAAAAAATATCACCTGAATTACCCACTACTGAGTCATATAACTGTCGTGCGTGTCTATCGCACCTTGATTGTATAATTCGCCAATTAGCAACTCAGTTATCGATCAGAAAACGGTAGCTAATCAAATTAACCTGAATTTGATGAAAGCGATATAAGGTCACGTGCTGTGATGCGCAGTTTGACAGTAGCATCACCCACTTTCCACGCCTTTCGTCCTAAATATTCATGACGCTCTGCCTCATTAATCGGTTCGGCTTATTAAAGCAGTAAGTACACTTTGACAGTGCAAACTTTAATTAAGCATGTTTCGGTACCTTCTTATGAGCCTTAATTTTATTTGGCGATCAACGAACATCGTCCCGAAAAAAAAACACAAAAAAAAACACGAATAATGCCTCGGAGACGGACACATTAGTCTCCGATGGTCCGGATCGCGCATTCGATCCCCACAGATTGTAGCGATTTATTATGAAACACATAAATTTGCTACGGTCATTCGCTCCTTCCACTGCTTCAAGACTGGCAGTTACAAGTTTCTTGAGGAAGGGTGTTCAATGTACTGGTTAACCGCTTATTGTATAAGCATGCCCCCTCTTTTTTATTGGCGCGATTCATAAAAAAATGCTGTTCCCCATTCCATTTCCCATAGACCAGACTCGTAAAGCAATTGCAGTAAACTCCCTTTTAAGTCAGTTGCAGTTAGCTCCCTTAAAACAGTAAAACCTGCTGTGTTAGAAACTTACCCCGCATTTATCAGGGTACAAATGAATATTGTTACATTATTCTCTTACAGTATAATACATTAATAACATTATATTTATTGGCTTATACAGCACTTTTCAGAACTTTCGTTTCCATGTAAAGTGTTCCATTTTTGTGTCCAACATTCGATATGCAAAACAAAGACTTATTATTAATTCATGACATTGTAATTAATTAATTACAGCAAAAGTTTTAAAAATCAGTGCAAGAATTACTTTCAAGTCTCCCACACATTTCACATTATACTGACTCCTGAATCTATTGCTGCAATTAAAGGAATCAGTAAATGAACACCTTTTTTCTGACAAGATAATTATTTGGCGAAAAATGGCCAAAATTTGGCTCAAAATCTGGCTCAAAGTTAAAGAAAATGGCACAAAAAAAATCAAATTGGCGAAAATGGTGGCGAAAGAAAAAGAAACCCTAGTGCGAACCCTGAGGTTCAGCAGGACAAGGTTAACCATTATAATCCACCATATTACCGTAAATATATATTGAAAATGACATCACCAACCTGTATAAACTGTATGTTGTTTTATCGAAATTCCTTCTTTATCCATATAAATCATCATTTCGATGAAAAACAAACATCGGGAATAAGAAGAAGCTTCTTAAATGTGACTTCAAATTGAACACTCATCAGAACTTTAACACTTAACATGATTGGTAAAAATTTCATCAAACAACGTACAGTTTGAAATATTTTCTTATTTTTCTCCAAAAAAATAGGCTTTGACATTTTGAAATTTTCAAAGCCTTATTTTGCAGGGAAAAACAAGAAAAATATCATTTGTTGTCTGCTGAATTTGCCCAAACCCACCTGGACAAGATAACTGACCTAGATTATGATTTTACTGCAAGTTTAATTTATGCATACTTTCAAAAAAAAAATCAAAACATGAATTCCTCAGTTTAACAGGTAAATAGTCTCATATTTATGAATGATATAATTCAACAGTCAAGTCTATTTATCAAGTCAGCATGCTGGGAAAAAATTACAGCAGATGACATTTTCAGAAAAATTTCTTATTTTTCTTGGAAATAAAGTTTGACAGTTCATGCAAACTGTCTCCAAATAGGAGGCAGTTTGTATTAAATGTCAAACCTCATTTTCTGGGAAAACAAGAAAAATATTTCAAAATGTCATCTGCTGAAATTTTTACCCAGCATGCACAGTTATAAAGCTAGGATAATGGGGATCATCTTTCAAGGTGAAAACAACAAGAGGACACGGCAGATACCATATTATCCCAAATATCTGGCCAGTAAACTGTGTAGATCTACCCAGATAAAGCTGTTCCACAGGATCTACACTGTTTATCATTCATTTAAATATTCAGACATTGATATTTTTTACATACATATTGTGTATATATAAAAACAAGAAATGGCCATGTCTTTGTCTATGGAACTGGCCAGATGAATGCTGCCGGAAAGTGATCCCTCTGTCACTCCTGCTTGCTATATCAGTCATGACAAAAATTATCAATGTTTGAATATATGAATGAATATGTAAATGAAGAGATCCATGTTCGGTGGAAAATACACTGTGTGCTATTTTTAGAACACCTCTTCTTAGTCTGTTGAGTGTATACCAGCATTATAACTGCGGCCACCTCTGTCATCAGATTGGGGCCATTTTCAGTACCTTGCATTCCCTTGACGCAAGGAGGCTTCACATAAAATTTAAAAAGAAAAAAGAAAGATCCATTCACTGTGGCTTCAGAGATCATTTGAAAATGTGGATGGACTACAATGTATGGACAATTAGTATCAATGGAAAGTGATCACTGTCTTTGGCTCAGATGATCTGAAAAACCACGATTCAACCCTAATCTTACCTCATCCTCCAAGCCCTCAGAGGTAGAGGCCAAACTTTTGTGTGGTGTTGCACAGGTGTAGGACAATGGGGGCAGTAAACTACAAATTTGATTGAAATCAGTCCAGCAGTGTGTAGGAGGAGAGGGACAGACATATGGATTTATTAGACTGATAGACAGATGAACGGAAGTTTAAAGGTTATCATGACATTTTCTCCAAAAAGAAAGGAGATAATTAGCTTCCTTTTAGCTGGACTGATGAATTTTGCAGGCTGGCTGGTGCGCTATTTCTGCTTGTTATTCAAGTTTCTGGCGCTGTGAAGGCTGACAGACAAGTAGATGTGCAGACTAGCTAACATAGCTCCAGATAAGGCTCTTCTTTGCAACCAAAAAATATTCACAGTTTTCTTATTTCTCCATGAAAACATGTGTTGTGGGTACTCATTAGAAGTGCCTCAGTGAGGCACTTCTAATGAGAACCTACAACATATGTTTTTGTGGAGAAATAAGAAAAATATTTACCGTCTGGTATTATGGACAAGCCTATGTCATCACTGCATATTGTTCACAAACCCAAAAAACATTGGTTTTTCCAGATCCCACCACAAACATATTTACCATGTATGCATGTGGTTTTATACCTACTTGATTGATCTTCCATACAAACATGCATGCAGGTTTACATAATTATCTGGCAAATAACCAGTGTGAGTAGGTGTCCTACCACTGGAAAATAAATTGGCAATCTGCAAAACAACACATGCACAGGTACAGATAGCCAAAATATTGAGAAGATATCTTTTGTTATTTTTGCACCAAAACTTATCTTGTGTGTTGATGCTGATTTAGGGTTTTATATCCCTTTCAATATTATCTAAGTCATATTGAGACTATGGAAGGGTGATAATGAAAGGCTCTGTGCAATAAAGTACATGATATGATATAGTCATGAGCTGAATTCCCTCTCTAAAGGAATTTGAACCCGGGACCTCAAGATCTAAAGTCTGGAGTACTAACATTGATTGTGTTGGGGTTTAACGACACGTCAACCCTTGTGGGTCATTTTGTGTCATCTCCCAGAGAAAGGGAGAAAAGAGGTAGCAGAAGAGATGAAAGACAGGAACAGTGAAGAAAGAAGAACAGGAATGAAAGTGAAGAAACAGAAGAAATAAAAACTTTCCCCCTCTGCCCTTACCTGCTACAAGGATAGCAGGCCTTGCCCAACTGTAAACCAGTATCAGTTGGACGCCCCAGTGACGTAAGATAACTCAGCCGGTGAAGCGGATGCTTCATATCTTCTATACATTTATCGGCATTGTCTTGGAGTGGGGATTTCAATAAGTACTCAAAAGACATGTTTTGTTGCAAAAATAACAAAAAGATATCCTAAATCATTTCCACATACATCTGGACAAAATTTTATTATAGCTCCAGCTTCTAGTAATTCATGGTGTTGAGTGCTATTGGTGGCTTTCTAGAGCTAGAAGTAAGAACTATACTCTTGCTGTCAGTAATATAATCATTATATAGCTCTTGATAATCCCACCCAAACCAACCATAATAAAGAATACTTTTCTCATTTCTCCATAAAATAAAAACATGTTGTGGTACTCATTAGAAGCACCTCACCAAGGTGGTTCTAATAAGTAACAACAACATATGTTTTCATGGAGTAATAAGAAACTATTTATTTGGATAACTCTTAACTAGACCTATGACTCATCACATGTATACCTACCATGCATAGCTGATCCCTGTTCGGATGGACTGCCAGCACCATCCCTTGATACATGGTGGTCGCCATTTAATCAGTATTAATCACTATGCTATATCTTAAAATTTCACTGACAATTACAGTAGCTGCAAGTTTAATCCAAAAATGACGCCAACTAAACGAATGCGGTGACTTCACAATGAACACAGAATTATGCACTTCTATTATGGACCAACACAGTGAGTGTTAAATGCTTCATCTGCAACATCAGTATTCTTCACATTTTATTTTTAATCCTAAAAAATGCCAATCACAACTACAGCAGACATTTCAGAATATAGATTTTTTTTTTACATTTTTTTCTCAAATAAAATATATAAGGCTTGACATTTCATGTGAATTGTCTGCCTAGCATTAAGTTAGGATAATTTCTATTATTTTAACGCATTGCATGCTATAATTTTACAAAAGCCAATTCCACTGATTCTAACAAAAACCACTTGTAAAGTAACCACCTATGGCAGACCAAAAATCAATACAGATGCACAAACTGTCAATGTTGATATTCACATTTTCATTATTTATTGATAGAAACTGCTTCTTTCAACAGATCAATACTCTATTTCCCTTTAATTCACTGGCTGTTGAATAATTCCCAGATTCTGTTGAATAATTCACCACTGTCATGGCTGTGATAGCACTTAGCATGCTGGGTTAAAATTTCAGCAGATGACATTTTCAAATATTTTTCTTATTTTTCCTAGAAACAGGATCTGATACTTCATGCAAAATGTCTCCTAAATCCTACAAAGGTGACAATCTGCATGACGAGTCAGATCCTATTTTCTGGGAAAAATAAGAAAAATATTTGAAAATGCTGCCTGCTGAATTTGCCCATGGCATGGTAGTATCTTTCAGAAGACATTTTTTTTTTTGTTATTTTTGCACCAAATTATTTGTTTATATTTAGGGTGCGGACTGGAATAGCCTCACTGAGGCAATTCAATTGAGTGTCACAAGAGATCATCTTACCATTCTCTGTGCAAATTCAGCAGATGACAACTTGATATCTTTCTTATTTTTCCCAGAAAATAGGATCTGATACTATCAAATATCAAATCCAATTTTCTAGGAAAATAAGAAAACATATTTCAAAATGAGGCTATTCTAATGAGTCTCACAAGATATGTTCTAGTATTAACCACTATCTGTGCACAACTTTCTTATTTTTCCCAGAAAATAGGATTTGATATTCCATGCAAATTGTCTCCCAATTTGCATTAAATATCACATCCTATTTTCTGAAAAAAAAAAGAAAAGAAAAGTATTTCATAAATATGTGTGCCGATTTTTTTTTTCAGCATGCAATGCGTTAAAATAATAGAAATTATCCTAACTTATCACCTCAACTGTCATCTTATAGGTAAAAATATAGGTAAAAATATAACCTTGTCCAGTGATCCAAGGCTTCTGGTTTCCAGTCACATTTCTGTCAAATAAAAAAAAATTGAAACCAGAAGTCACAGGTCACCAGACAAGGTTTACACCTATATCTGGCATAATATGCTGTCATTTATCAGTTTCTGAATACTCCAGAGATGAAATAATTCAGTAACAATACAAATAGTTTTCTTTTCTTTTCTTTTTTTTTTTTGCAATCATTACCCATTCATTTTTTTTTTTCTCTTAAGATTTTCTAAGGTTTTTCGAAATTTTTACTTTGACAAAATTCATCAATCATCATTAGCTCATTAAGCAAATAAAGAAACTATATATCTGAACGTTTTCCTCTTAATTTCTATTAAAATAATTATGAACAATATTAATGCATAAGCTTATTTCACATAAATACAAGTTCTCATCATACATATCTCCCAAAGCTCCAATCCAACCCCACCCCACAAAAACCCCTTAGACTTATAAAAAAGTCTCAGAGACATCTTTCAAGTTTTATAAGCACCCTCACTCACAAACAAATTTGTCCACTTTAAACACTTAGTCCAATAATGAGATGCTACATCTTCAAAAGCAATACTACACACAGCTTCCGATTGGTGGGAATATCAAGAATTTTTTTTTTCTTATTTCTTCTTGAAAGTATATGTTGTGGGTACTCATTAGAAGTGTCTCAGCAAGAAAAATATCAACCTTTTTTGGTTGAAAAAAAAACAACACCTTATCTGAACTATGAAAACAACAACAGCACAGTACTAATATTCCTGTCAATGTAACAACTGGTTGTTTGACTTGCATTATCCAAGAAACAAAGACAACCAAGGAGAAATCATTATCAGCATTATCATCAGTTCAATAGGCTATTGTGTGGCAGAAGCTTTGCAGACACCAGATGATCAAATATTATGCAATCTCATTATCATCAATAGGTCAGTCTAGATTACCCTTAAAGACAGTGAATACCATATTATCTCTAATTATTGATATTAGTACTATTCTAATAAATGTATCCCTTTCTTGCCATCCCATTTTTTTTTAACCATAATTATGAACTTAGCTCATACTACCTAAAAGGAGTAATAAGTGTACTGTGTTTACAGAGATAGGTATTGGCATAATATTTTTCTTATTTCTCCACAAAAAACTTATGTTGTGGGAACTTATTAGAAGCATATCAATGAAGCACTTCTAATGAGTACCACAACATGTTTTTGTGGAGAATGAATAAAAATTTCAGTACTTATAGGCTGAAAAAAAAAGAGCCTTTAATAGTAATATCTGGAGATATGATTTATCCTAAAGTATTCAGACACCTTAACTCGGTAACATACTTGTCCTAACATATTATCAAGTCCTTTGTGACTGCCTGAAGAAGTGTCGATGAGTGGAAAACAGTGAAGACTCTGATCACACGCTGTGTTCTGTGGCACATCTTACATCAGGCAGTCAATATGGACTTGATCAAATTTTAGAATAAGTATGGTGAGGAGTTAAGCTGTCCTATATTTATGGTAATTATTTTGTAGATTGTGCAATCCAAGAAAGAAGCAATGGCATAATTCATATCCAATACTGAATATAAATGTGCATGTAATGTTAAACCTCACAAATTCAACAGACCAAAACCTGACAATAGTTTTCCCAGAAAATAGGTTTCATATTTCATGCAAATTGTCTAATCTGCACAAAATGTCAGACCGACTTTCTGGGGAAAAAACATGAAAAAACAAGAGGGCCATGATGGCCCTGTAGCGCTCACCTGAGCAACATAGCACTTTGAGAACCTGATCTAGAACTGATCAAGGCAAACATTCTGATCAAAGTTCAAAATGATTATATTAACAATGTTTGTTTGTGTTGAGGTTTTACGGCCCAGTCAACCCAATGGGGTCATGTCGAGCGCGGTCAGTTTACCTAACCACACGTTTACTGGGCAGGCTTAGTCCTCTAAGCGGTTAACCAGTATTGTGCACATTCTTTCGCCAGAAACTGACAACTGCCCTTCTTGAATCAGCGGAAGGGAGAGATTGACCGTAGAAAATATTTCATGATCAATCTCCACGAAAGAATGTTGCCGACCTCGGTGGGGGTTGAACCCGCGACCTCCTGGTCTCCAGTCGGACGGCGCATCCAACTGAGCCACCGAGGCCGGCCATACAACAACACAAGTAAGACAATGTAGCATGTCTAATGGACTGTGAAATAAAGGTCAAGGTCAAATATGGATGACTGCTAAGGTGTATGCATGTACTAAGTATCACTGGCTGTAGGAGCAATAGTTACTGAGAAACTGACCTAAACACAAACACTTCACAAGTACCAAATATCACTCTGTAGGACCAATAATTACTGAGAAACTGACCTAAATGGAAAAACTTAAGAGAGTCACTGGACAGAAAACTATACATCACCTTGAAATCATAAGACAAACATTTTGAGCAAAATTCATGATGATCACTTCAAAAATGTGACCTCTAGAGCATCAACAAGGTTTTCCTTTGATTTGGCCAGGTGAACTAATTTTTTATATCAAGTGACCCAGTTTTAAACTAGACCTAGAAATCATCAAGACAAACATTTTGAGCAAGATTCATGATGATTGCTTCAAAAATGTGATCGCTAGAGTGTTAACAAGGTTTTCTGCTGATTTGGCCAGGTGACCTAGTTTTTGACCCCAAGTGACCCAGTTTCAAATTTGACCTAGAAATCATCAAGACAAACATGTTGAGCAAGATTCATGATGATTGCTTGAAAAATGTGACCACTAGAGTGTTAACAAGGTTTTCTGCTGATCTGGCCAGGTGACCCAGTTTTTGACCCAAGGTGACCCAGTTTCGAACCTTACCTAGAAATCATCAAGACTAACATTTTGAGCAAGATTCATGATGAGTGCTTAAAAAATGTGACCGCTAGAGTGTTAACAAGGTTTTCTGCTGATTTGGCCCGGTGACCTAGTTTTTGATCCCAAGTGACCCAGTTTCAAACTTGATCTAGAAATCATCAAGACAAACATATTGAGCAAGATTCATGATTGCTTCAAAAATGTGACCGCTAGAGTGTTAACAAGGTTTTCTGCTGATTTGGCCCGGTGACCTAGTTTTTGACCCCAAGTGACCCAGTTTCAAACTTGACCTAGATTTAATAGAGGCAAACATTTTGAGCAAGTTTCATCAAGATTGGGTCAAAACTATGACCTCTAGAGTGTTAACAAGTTTTTCCTTTGATTTGGCCTGGTGACCTAGTGTTTGACCCTAAGTTACCAAGTATCAAATTTGACCTAGATTTCATAGAGGCAAACATTCTGACCAAGTTTCATCAATATTGGGTCAAAACTGTGACCTCTAGAGTGTTAACAAACTAATTGTTGACGACGGACGATGGACGACGAACGACGGACATAGGGTGATGACAATAGCTCACCCTGAGCTTTTGCTCAGGTGAGCTAAAAAAAGAAACATTTCAAAACATTTTACCCAGCATCATAGCTCTAGATAAGATGCCTTATAAATAAGGCCCATTTTTCAATGAAACAGTATTGATATTTTTCCTATTTTTACACAAAACATATGTTGTGGGTACTCATTAGAAGTGCCTCACTGAGGTGCTTCTAATGAGTACCCACAACATATATTTTCATGGAAAATTAAGAAGACACCAGTATTTTGTTTAGAAGCACCTTATCTGAAGGTACACCAACATACAAAGCATTACTGTGACATAAAATATCTCAGAACCACTCATCCAGTGCCCTGCTTTGAGGTGAACAAGTTTATTTACATATATGCATAATGAAGTCTAATGATCTTTCCAATTAATATTCTACACCAATATCACTGTCAAATTCTGTTTCTATCTAGCTTTATGATGTAATCCTGATAGAGTTCTGTAATCTATCCAAAGATAGTTGCTCATTAACACTTTGGCATCTGAGTAAGAACTCCAATTAAATCACAACTGCAAGCGGTTTCTAACTTTGGCACAAACCAAGTGAACTTTTGCAGTGCCTATTTTTGTTTTTTCTGCAAAGTACCATAAACTTTGATTAAATACCCGTTTTCACGCTTGTATGAAAGTACAGATAGTGCTACAGTAGTCAACAAGACATCTGCATCGGTGTCTGTGTTGGCACTAGCGCTGGCATTGGTTTAAGTCCTGTTAAAAGCTTTTTAAATGCTATATCTGAACCTCTGGTGGAAGTTGTTGATACTTGCCAAGATGTTAGATACTGGTCTGAAGTTCTATGCTGTACCATCCAGACCCACACAAGTGACCCTGAGGTCAAGGTCATGGACTTAGAAAAAATTTATGTTCAAGTTTTTGGTTTAAGTTTTTAGAGCATGATTCAGGTGAGCTATTCTTATGACAGTCCTGCAACAGCTCATTAGATTTGTGTCAGGATCAGTATGGTTTGCTGATGCTGACCTTGAAAATAAGGTCAAGGTCACCAAAACCTAATCAACCCTTCCAAATGATATATCTAGGCATGTTTGGTAAGAATCCATATAATTTTCATCAACTGGTTCAAGAGACTGTCACATCAGAATGGTACATAGCTAGATCAGGGATTTTGGTATGCCTCTGTGATTTATTCATGGTCGTGTATCTCAACATAAGATGAAAGGGGGTATCCAGATAATTTTTTTCCTATATCTCCACAAAAGCACAGTGTGTACTCATTAGAATTGCCTTTCATAAAAGGAATCTTACCCATAGTTATAACCCTTTCAACCCTGAGTTTCAGAAGTGGCCTCTTCCACCTTTGAATCTGGACCCATCCTTTATTGCAAATAGGGGTGTTAGTCATAAATCTAAAACAGACTGGCAAAATGTGTAGAAGCAAATTTTTGTTCCTTTTAGAGTAGACCCCTGTTCAGAAGGGTTTTGGTGTGCAAGAATGCAAACAGGAAGTTGGAAAATGGCAGAAAATCTACCAAAGTATCAACTCCCCATAACACTCAGCACCCTGGGTAAAATTTTCAGCAGACGACATATTGAAATATTTTTTCTTATTTTTCCCAGAAAACAGGATTTGACATTTCATGCAAATTGTCTCCAGTGGAGACAATTTGCATGAAATGTCAAATCCTGTTTTCTGGGAAATGGAGACAATTTGCATGAAATGTCAAATCCTGTTTTCTGGGAAAAATAAGAAAAAATATCATCTATTTGTCCTCTGCTGAATTAGCCAAGAGAGTAGCACTTAAAAGGTTAACTTTTTTGCAACATGGAGTGTATCAAGTTCCCTAAACTTTTTGTGGCATAATTTTCATGTCCATTTCAAGGGTAGGGGATATCATCAGACATGTGACATGAGTGTTTAACTGAAAGGTTACAGTAATTGCAGACATTTTAAAGGTTTAATCAGACATTTTAAACATTTTATCTTGAAAATCACAAAATACCTCCTGACTCAAAGAATCACATGGAGACTTGAAGATGGAAAAGCAATTAAAATGCAATACATCCATTTACACAATTTTCCGCTCTTGTCAGACAAAATACCGTGAACAATCATTTCTTGCATGTTCCTGTTGTTATGAATCATGCCTCCATTGACTCAAAGCACAAGATAAATGAAGATAAGATAGAACAGAACTTGGAGCAACACCTATACACAATCCAAGAAATATTCCAAAACCTTCAAAAATAAAAAAAAGACACTTTGAGCCATGTCATGGAAAAAGCAACTCTTTCTTTGTACCCAAACTTTAAATCAGAGACAACAAGCCAGATTTTATCAGACATAATCCCAGCTAAAAGGAGTACCTAACCTGTGATTTTCGTTATTTTTGCACTGAAACCTAGCTTGTGGGTATTCATTGTAATCGCCTTGCAAAGGTGATACCAATGATTGCACACTAGAAACATTTTGGCACAAAAGTAACAAAGATTATCCTAAATTATCACCTTATCTGTAACAAGTATCTGCGCAGCCTGGCAAGGGTTTTTATTGTTCTTAGCAAATCATATAGATCTAGATTTTACACAGAAAACAGAAGGATGCAGGCCAGCCTGCGCGTAAGTGCAGCTGGCCTGGGTCCTTGCTGTTTGCATATATGAAAGCGTTGCTTTTTCTCTACACTACTTCCTAATTTATATTTTTTACAAAACATTTTCAACACAACACTGTTTTCATTTCAAAATTCATGTAATCAATCTCTTATTGTTTCAAAAAGATCAATGTTATCACATACCATAACTTAATGAAAAGGAACATTTACCAATAAAGGTGTAAGTTCAACATATCAAATTTGGTAATTTTGCAAGTGTTACCTAAAAGGTCAAGTAAAGATCACACACATTTCTTATCTGGTCAATCAAAATACCAAAATCAAGAAATACTTGAAAATGAATTATCAACGGTTCAAGGAAGAAAACTAAAACATTTAAAACATTAAAAACAAAACAAAAAAAAAACAAACAAACAAAAAAACCTGAATGAAATTCAACAAAAATGTTCATAACATCACAATTTTTGTATAAATTTTCAGTAAAATATATTGAGCTATTTTTTATCATACCTGTCAAACATCAAGTCTACTCCAGAAAATGCAATTATGAAACTTTTGCAATTTGGGCTTTCAGTTTTCAATCACTTGATAGTAATTGACAAGACAAGAAAATCCTGAAAATTTGAATTAAAAAAGATCTAACTGGGTTTGGAAGACAGGGCTGTTTAAAAAATCTGACAATTCTAAATTGGTCACTTGAGAGAAAAACTGTACCCATCTTGTGGTACTAAGTACATACACAGCATTGTATTATATAATGTTCTATATACAGTACTTTTGGATGTCCATAACTCAGGAACAACTTAAAATATTAAATATCAAAGTTGGTATTTTCGCGATACAGAAACAGTCCTAAGTACTGGGATGGAACATGCCTGAGATTACAGTGTAGACTAAGATCAAAGGCCACAGAATGTTCAGTCTGTCCAATTTTTATTATGATTTGATTTAGAGTTTTTACGGCTCAGTCAACACTGTTAAGACCTTGTCAAGCCAGTCAAACAACCTATACTCACATTTTTTCCTGGTTAACCAGTACTCTGTACTAATACTTTTGCCAGTAACTGACAACTACCTTTCTTGAATCAGCAGTGGAAGAGGGAGAATGAATGTAGAAACTATTTCATGATCAATCACCACAAAATTATGTGGCCGCGCAGCGATTTGATCTAATGGGACCATTTGGATCTGCAGTCAGATGTGCAACTGACTGCATTATGGAGCCCAGCACCTATCTATGTGAAAAGTATCACAAAAATATCTTAAAGAATTTTTAGAGTTATTGCCCGCACAAGACTTAAATAACCAAGGGAGAAAACTGCAGAATGGAGTCAGAAAGTCATTCTTGAATGTGATATGCCTACTCAATGTCCTATACATACTGGTGAAAAATCATGAAAATATCTTAACATGTTTTAAAGTTATGGTTTGCACAAAATTTTTACAATTCTGGAGAACAAGGGGAGATAACTCATGGACCAAGTCAGTTAGCATTGTCTTTCTTGTACCTGATACCCAACCAAATGCCCTCTACAACCTGACAGTTTCCTGAAAATAGCTCAAAGGGTTGTTAGGAGTTATGGGGTGCACAATAATGCATTTATGGACAGACAGATGGATGGATGGACGAATGGATGAATTCCACGCTGATAGCTATATCCCCTAAACCCCTCGGTAGGAGGATAACAAAATTCAACAAAAGGTCTTGATGGTATAGCTATATAAACTTAGATGCCATTTTTTCTACTTTTATATGAAATTTCTAAGTCTGTGACCTTGACCTCAAGGTCATACCCCGGGATGGGGATGATGCTGAGTAAAACTCTAGACCTATATCTACCAACATGTCAAATATAAATGAAATTCCTCAAATGGTCTTGATGGTATAAGACTGAAAATAAGACCCCTTTTGTCAGCACATCCCTACCCATTCTTTTATAGTGCGTGCCCCTCCCGTGCTTCTTCACCCCGCCACCAACCCCCCCCCCCCCCCCACCACCACTACCTTATAGCTATACAAACTTAAACACAAAAACTTTGACTTTTTTATGAAAAGTCTGTGATCTCGACCCCAAGGTCACCCCCAGGGTGGGAATGGTGCTGATAAAAACTTTAGACCTTTATCTACCATCATGCCAAATATGAATGAAATCCATCAAAGGGTCTTCAAAATATGAGGTCTTATAAACTTTCACGCAAAAACTTTGACCCTAAGACAAAAAAAAATAAAGTATAAACAAATAATGCTTCAAAAAACGGACAGACAGACGAACAGATTTCTTGCTGATAGCTATATCTGCTCAACCTTTCAGTTAGGGGATAATGAAATTTAATAAAAGGACTTGATGATATGGCTATATAAACTTAAACACAAAAATTTTTATTTTTATATGAAAATTCTAAGCTGGTGACCTTGACCTCAGTCATATCCAGGGTGGGGATCATGCCGAGTCAGGCCGATATCTACCACAATGTCAAATATAAATGAAATTCCTCAAGGGTCTTGATGATATAGCTATATAAACTTAAACACAAAAAACTTTGACTTTATTTATGAAAATTCTAAGTCCGTGACCTTGACCCCAAGGTCACCCCAGGGGTGGGGATGGTGCTGATAAAAACTTTAGACCTATATCTACCAACATGCCAAATATGAATGAAATCCATCAAAGGGTCTTCAAAATATGAGGTCTTATAAACTTTAACGCAAAAAACTTTGACCCTAAGACAAAAATAAAGTACGAACGAATAATACTTCAACGGACTGACGGACAGACAAACAGATTCCTTGCTGATAGCTATATCAGCTCAACCTTTCAGTTAGGGGATAGTGAAATTTAATAAAAGGTCTTGATGATATGGCTATATAAACTTAAACGCAAAAATTTTTACTTTTATATGAAAATTCTAAGTTCATGACCTTGACCTCGGTCACATCCAGGGTGGGTATCATGCCGAGTAAGACGCTAGGCCGATATCTACCAACATGTCAAATATAAATGAAATTCCTCAAGGGTCTTGATGATATAGCTATATAAACTTAAACACAAAAAACTTTGACTTTTTTTAAGAAAATTCTAAGTCCATGACCTTGACCTCAAGGTCACCCCCGGGGTGGGGATGGTGCTGATAAAAACTTTAGACCTATATCTACCATCATGCCACATATGAATGAAATCCATCAAAGGGTCTTCAAAATATGAGGTCTTATAAACTTTAACGCAAAAACTTTGACCCTGTGACGGAAAGACGAATGAACGAACGTACGAACGAACAAACAAACGAACGGAAAAGCGAAAACTATATACCCCCACATACTTCGTATGTCCGGGGTATAATGAAAAGAACATGTAAGCGGGTGAAATAAATTTCTATTTATATCACACTGCCTGCAGTGATATTACTGGCTGCAGTGACTCAAAGCAAGAAAAAGAGAAAAAAAAATCATCAATATTTACTTGTTTCCTCTACACCAAGAATAATTATTACACAACAACTCTCTGTTTATTCTCAAGAACATGTCATTAACCACTTCCAATATAACTTACTTTACCAAATTCCAGAAACACAGACTTTGTCCAGGTACAGCTTACTATAATGACCCTTTAACCCTTGTCCTGCTTAACCTGAATATGCCCTGCCTTTACAAATAGTGTAGATCCAGATGACTGCTCTGGAACTACACTGTTTGTCATTCAATATGTGAATTTATATCAAAAACCTGGATTAAATAATCTGAATGGCTGACAGTTAGAAGTGGGTGTGGCATCTTATTCAGCATGACAAGGGTTAATATTGCAGCTCCAGATTAGCCGAGGCACTTCTAATTAATACCCATAACAAATGTTTTTGTGGAGATATATGAAGAATATTCATCTGGATACTCAGCTAAGTTGGCACAATTTTGACACTGTTACTCCCAAGTCCATCTGATTATTGTTATCTGGTGGAATGTCCAACGAGTACTAGCTGAATGGCAAAAATAATGTCACCTAGACTTAAAGGGGAACACAACCTTAAGGAGTATTGTGCTTTAAAGTAAAGAACTTTACAAACAATGGATTTTGATACAAATTTGATCAAAATCGCTGGAAAATTAAGAAAGTAACGGGACAACTGAATATTTTAACATTGGTGGAATGGGCCCCGCACTTTTGAATATTTAATGAGGTCTGGAAAAAAAAACAAAATTCATTTTATAAAGGTTGCTATTTTTATAAAGTTGGTTTATTTTGGTGGAAATGATTGCTTGTCACTCGAATTAAACATCTATAAAATTTTGTAGAAAATTTTTTCTTGAAAAACTTTTATAATTTTGTTTTGCCAATTTAATTTGGGCTGTGAGGTGTCATAAAGCCTCAAATATGGCGGCATCCATGACAGCCATTTTGAAATATTCAAACCACCATAACTTCCTTTTTTCTAGGTCCATTTTGAAAAAGCTTGCATCAAAATAAAAGGCTTGCTTAGCACTTTGCTCCAAGACATACTTACAGCTTAAATTGCATTCCCCTTTAAGACTTATGGAAGCAGTTTAATGTGGGTCTACCTTGTTTACTCAGGCATGTCTGTTCAAATATTTAACCTAAATATGGTAAGAGACTTGTAAGAACCTCTTTAATGAAT
The DNA here is from genome assembly GCA_964016985.1 of Anodontia alba. Lineage (NCBI taxonomy): Eukaryota > Metazoa > Mollusca > Bivalvia > Lucinida > Lucinidae > Anodontia > Anodontia alba. The sequence continues at coordinate 71,969,498 of OZ024825.1, forward strand.
TCATTAGAGCTTTATTAATCATTTACCAGCCAAACTTTCATCTAAATGTGAAATCATTTATTCTTCACAATAATTTGTGACTTTCTGTTTGCTTTCTTGAACACCAACCCTTTTTGAAAAGGGGTCTACTCTAAAAGGAAAGAATTTGCTCCCTTTTAGAAGGAAGGCAATTTAAAACAAGGTTTTGGCAGAGTTGCCTCCCCTGTGTGTTTATTCCCCTTAGATCTTGTTCTGGAACAAAAGCTCATAAAATTCCATAGTAAAAAGTCAAAAGACCATATGTAGAATGTCAAATCCCAGCAGTTCTAATAGGCAGCTGTGTCCAGAAAAGCAAAGTGATTTTATTATAAGGAACATGTGTTCCGTGCAAATAATTAACACAACAGAAAAGAGAAAGTATTAAGTAAATAAGTTTCTTATTTCTCCACAAAAACATATGTTGTGGGTGCTCATTAGAAGCGCCTCGCCGAGGCGCTTCTAATGAGTACCCACAACATATGTTTTTGTGGAGAAATAACAAAGATATCAATACTTGTTTTGTTGAAAAGTAGGCCCTATCTGGAGCTATGAATTTTATTAACCAGGAGCTGGAACAACAAAACAGCTAACAGCATGGGTGAGAACATAAAGGGATCCTTGGCCAGAGGTCCAGATAAGGTGTACATCATCCCCTATTATTCTATATCTTCACTAGAACTTATGTTGTGGGTATTCAGAGTTAACTACCTTGCAAACGATTCTAATAAATATACCACAGCATCATGTTTTAGCAGTAAAAAAACAAACTTTAAAAAGCTTTAATTCTGAAGTTTTGTTTATCTCGAACTCTGTGAAGCAGAAGTGGTAAACAAGTAACATATGAAGCATTTTAAAAAGAAATATTAACCCAGAAAAAATGGCACAATAACAGAATTTATCTCTAACCTGCTAATTCGAACATTAACAGATTACAACCTAAATATTGAATATCCAGATATTTTTTAAACATTACGAAAACACGCCTATTAAAATATACTGAAAATTTTACTATCAAAAAATGAAAATTTTCAAATAAAAAATTCTGACATTTTTCATATTTCTGCTCGAAACATAGATTGTGGGTACTCGTTAGAACTGCCTCATCCTAACGAGTACCCACAATCTATGTTTTTGAGCAGAAATAAGGAAAATAATGTATACCCCTGTAAACTCCAGTTTTACTATATAAAAGTGGGGTTTAAGGGGGTCAAAATTATATAGGCATGTCTTCGTGATGTTTTAATACTTAGCATGCTAAGTAAAATTTCAGAAGATGACATTTTGATATATTTTTCTTATTTTCTCCAGAAAATAGGATTTGGTATTTCATGCAAATTACAAATGTATCTCCTTTTGAAACAGTTTGCATGAAATTTTAAATTCTATTTTCACTGAATAACAATAAAACAATATCACAAATTTGTGGTCTGCTGACTCTGCCCATAGCCTGTTCAGTGTTTATGTTAACCCTAAATTAAGATGCCATGCCCACTTCTAATTTTTAGCCAATCAGATTTGTTTATCTAGGTTTTTTGATACAAATTCACATCAGAAGCCAACTGACCTGAATCTACACTGTTTGTAAAGGCAGGTATATCCGGGTTCAATGGGACAAGGATTACAATGCCCAGGAAACAAATTAACACAATGGCAATTTTGATTCAGCTGGTGATGAAAATCCTCCAAATATTCCTTAACCCTTAAACTGCCAATCACAGCAGTTGTCGTCTGCTTTGGCATCTGCTTGTGATTTTAAAAGTTACTTTTGCAAACAGTATGGACTCAGATCAGACTGCTCCTAGAGAAGCAGTCTGATCTGGGTCTACACTGTTTGCCTGTATGCAAAAATAGGTTTGAAAAGATTGCAAGAATATTCAGCAGACCACATAAACAGACGACATATTCAGATGCAAGTTTTCTTGGCAGTTTAAGGGTTAAAGCTCCAAGCTTAAGTGTATTTCCAAGTGTCGTCTGTTGCAGTTGTGATTAGTGTGCATTAAGAGTTAAAAATGACAATACCGATACAGTGAGTAAACAAAGACATCCCACTAATGAACAATTAACACTTTGCATGCTGGGTAAAAATTTCAGCAGAAAACATTTTGAAATAGTTTTCTTATTTTTCCTAGAAAATAATGACATTTCATGTAAACTGTCTCCATCCGTTAAGGACCATTGCATGAAATGTCAAAGCTTTTTTTTCTGGGAAAAATAAGAAAAATATTTCGAAATGTCGTCTACTGAAAATTTAACCCAGTAAATACTAGTCTTCAGACTCAAAAAGACAGGATATGGTCAAGTGACTTATAGCCAGACTAGAAGTCAAGTGGCTATCCCACCAAAAAAAAAACAAAATCCCAGGACTGTAAAATATTCTCTGACAATGTGCTTTACACTGAATGATTCAAGATCTCAGCTGCCAGGTCACTTACAAGGCCGCATGACCATTACTCAGATGATCTTAAAGAACAATGTACTTTCACAGAATCAGTCATAACCCTGCTCAAAAGGATACTTCACAGATATGTACTTCTTTGATTTTTTTTTTTTTTTTTTTTTTCTGAGATTATTTCCTGGTCTTTTTCTCAGCATTATGGGAACTTCTCCATATAAAGTGGACTCCACATTTCCTATACTTCATATAGTAACAATCAGGAAACAGTGGGTATGTACTTCCTGTATGGGTATAAAGTCATCCTACTTGTTGCTTGGGTTGGAGTTTAACTGCCCAGTCAACACTATTAAGGTCATGTCGAGTCGGTCAGTTTACCTAACCACACTTTTCATGGGCATGCTTACATAATCCTCTAAGCAGTTACTTGCCAGTGCTTCTGCACATTCTAACCAGAAACTGACAACGTACTGCCAGTCTTAAATCTGTGGAAGGGAGAGAATGATCATAGAAAATATTTCATGATCAAATTCCATGAAAGAATGTTGCTGGACCTGGCAGGGATCGAACCCACAACCTCCTGAACAACTCATCTATAGCCATGATATATATTTTAACCCTTATCACCAATCACAACGGCAATAGACGCCATTCTAAAATTTCAAAATATATATAGAATTTTTCTACAAATTTTTTTTAGAAAAAATAAGGTTTGACATTTGATGTGAATTGTCTGCCTAGCAGACGATTCATATGAAATGTCAAGTATTATTTTCTCTGAAAAATAAACAAAAAAAAGAAAAAAAAGAAATAGAATGTAAGACTGTTATCTACTACAATTTTGCTTGGCACTTTAAAGGTTAAAAAGTATGTTGATTCTATTAGACCTGATTAAAAAAAAAACATCATCCAATTACAAAACACCAGATCTCTAATATTCTAAAAATGTCAAACTCCACAGCACCACATTCACTAGTACTAAATCAAAGATTCCATATTTCACAGATGCTGTAGGAGTAGGAGGCAAAGCGCTCAAATCTTTATTGGCCCTCAAAGTGCCCATACAAACTGCAGCAGAGGATACTTAAATATTTTCTTTTTCTTTTCTTTTTTATAGAAAATAAGGCTTGACATTTCATTTGAATTGTCTGCTAGGCAGACAATTCAGATGAAATATCAAGCCTTCTTTTCTCTGAAAAAAAATTTGAATGTCGTCTGCTACAATTTTACTTGGCAAAGTAAAGTTTAAAGGTTCAAAAGTAATTAAGTCAGTAAAAAAAAACAAACAAAAAAAACATCATCCAATCACAAAAGAACAAACAACAACGAAATCTCTAAATATTCCGAAAATGTCGAACTTCACAGACCACATTGCTTGTACTATATTAAAGATTCCATATTTCACAAATGCCGCAGGAAGCAAAGAGCTCAAATATTAATATAAATGTTAGTAACACTAGAAACACTGGTAAATTCCTCTTCTAAATAAATGATTTTCACATGTTTTCTTGGGAAAGTGGAGTCCACCTAACCAGTAAACATCCTACAGATATAGATGCTTTTGCTACTGCTGCCAAATCTGAAGTATTTAACCTTTGGCACTCCTTTGGCAACATCAGAAGGATGCTAATGAACATTATTTTCTCTCTTTTTTCTAAGAAAATACAGTTTAGAATTACATGCAAATTGTCTCAATTTTCTTGAAATGCCAAACTCTATTTTCTGGGGAAAAAAATTAAAAAAATATTTCAAATGTTGTCTGCTGAACTGTTTTACCCAGCAGGCAAAGCCTAAATGATTCACTGGTTGAGCCATAGATCAATATATTAATTAAGGTTTCACATGCTGAATTCTAACATTAGCACACAATATTTCGAAAATATTTTTTATTAATTTTTCCCCAAAAGCAGACACATTTCATTTAGATTATCTCATCCGCACTTTAGAGATGTTCTGAAATGTCAAGCCCATAATTTTGTGGGAAATAAATAAGAATAATAAAAGCAATTGTCTGCTTATTTCACCCAAAGAATGATAAAGGTCACTATTTCAAGCCAGCATCCATAATTTACAGAACATAATGAGTGTTTGTGTGTGACAAAAGCCTGTCATATGATCTGCAGGTAAAAATACAAAGGATTTCGCCTTAATGCTAGCATGCTGGGTAAAAATTACCGCAGACAATTTTTTTTAAAAATATTTTTCTTATTTTTCCCAGAAAACAGGATCTGACAATTCCTAAGGAGACAATTTGCATGAAATGTCAAATCCTATTTCTGCAGAAATTAAGAAAATATATCATCAATTTGACATCTGCTGAATTAGTACACTAGTGTGCTTAGAGTTAATATGGCTGAATTTAAACATAAAAAGCCTGTAAAATATTTTTCCTATTTTTTGCAAGAAAAAAAAAAAGGATTGAAATTTCATATGAAATTTCAACCCTTATTTTGTTAATTGAAAAAAAGAAAAATATCACAAATATGTTTTCTACTAATTTCGAGACAGGCATACTTAAGATAAATGAATTTCTATTAAAACAATAATGGTTTGGATAATGGGCAAGAATATCTTATTTCTTATCATTAGGAGGGATAGGGGGAATATTGAATTTTGCAGAATAAATGATTTATGAGATGAACAGATGTGGTACTTTTATTTCTTTGTTCATTTTACTACCATAAACAATATTTTGTTTTTGCTGACAAATTATAAAATGATTAATTATCATAAATGCATAATTAAACAGCTCTCAGAACCATTTCAAGACCTCCCAGTAACAGTTTGTTAGACTACCTCCAGTCTCCAGTGACTAAATACTTTGTCTTATAATCCTGTTTGATAATCCTCCAGCCTTTATAGTCATGATATTATTTTGGTTTTACTTTAGTGGATTATCAAACAGGATTATAAGAAAACTATAGTCACTGGAGACTGGAGCCAGTCTAACAGTTTGTAACTGAACATTTTCTCAAACCCTTATGGAAATAATAATATCGGAAATACACAGACTACATATTGCCATATTACCACGTTACTGTATTTACCCTAAGCATTGAGACACCTTCAATACTTACCATGCTTGTCCTAAAATTTGAAAGATTCCATTATACTATAGTAACCTCTTTACGTTTCTTAAATATCGCTTGATGAGTGGCAAACACATCTAGACAAACAATACAGACCCTGATCAGATGCTGCATTCTGTGGCATCTGATCTTGGTCTACACTGTTTGCTCAGGCCTATCTGTCCCATTACTTACGGTTATTACAGTAAGCGCTTGCGACCCTGATTCCTAAAGGGGATGAATGCCCCCGCAACTGCCAGTTTGGCTTTTTATGGCAAAATTTCTTATTAAATCCAGGGTATGTAACACTAGCAATAAAACAAGAGGGCCATGATGGCCCTGTAACGCTCACCTGAGCAACATAGCACTTTGAGAGCCTGATCTAGAACTGATTAAGGCAAACATTCTGATCAAAGTTCAAAATGATTATATTAACAAGTAAGACAATGTAGCATGTCTAATGGACTGTGAAATAAAGGTCAAGGTCAAATATGGATGACTGCATTCAAGAAGCCATGCTAAGATGTATGCATGTACTAAGTATCACTGGCTGTAGGAGCAATAGTTACTGAGAAACTGACCTAAACACAAACACTTCACAAGTACCAAATATCACTCTGTAGGACCAATAATTACTGAGAAACTGACCTAAATGGAAAAACTTAAGAGAGTCACTGGAAAGAAAACTATACATCACCTTGAAATCATCAAGACAAACATTTTGAGCAAGATTCATGATGATCACTTCAAAAATGTGACCTCTAGAGCATCAACAAGGTTTTCCTTTGATTTGGCCAGGTGAACTAGTTTTTTATATCAAGTGACCCAGTTTTAAACTAGACCTACAAATCATCAAGACAAACATTTTGAGCAATATTAATGATGATTATTTCAAAAAGTGTTAACAGTTTTCTGCTGATTTGGCCAGGTCACCTAGTTTTTGACCCCATGTGACCCAGTTTCAAACTTGACCTAGAAATCATCAAGACAAACATTTTGAGCAAGATTCATGATGATTGCCTCAAAAATGTGACCGCTAGAGTGTTAACAAGGTTTTCTGCTGATTTGGCCAGGTGACCTAGTTTTTGACCCCAAGTGACCCAGTTTCAAACTTGACCTAGAAATCATCAAGACAAACATGTTGAGCAGGATTCATGACGATTGCTTGAAAAATGTGACCACTAGAGTGTTAACAAGGTTTTCTGATGATCTGGCCAGGTGACCTAGTTTTTGACCCCAGGTGACCCAGTTTCGAACCTGACCTTAAAATCATCAAGACAAACATTTTGAGCAAGATTCATGATGATTACTTAAAAAATGTGACCGCTAGAGTGTTAACAAAGTTTTCTGCTGATTTGGCCCGGTGACCTAGTTTTTGACTCCAAGTGACCCAGTTTCAAACTTGACCTAGAACTCATCAAGACAAACATTTTGAGCAAGATTCATGATGATTGCTTGAAAAATGTGACCGCTAGAGTGATAACAAGATTTTCTGCTGATCTGGCCAGGTGACCTAGTTTTTGACCCCAGGTGTTCCAGTTTTCGAACTTGACCTAGAAATCATCAAGACAAACATTTTGAGCAAGATTCATGATGACTGCTTCAAAAATGTGACCGCTAGAGTGTTAACAAGGTTTTCTGCTGATTTGGCCCGGTGACCTAGTTTTTGACCCCATGTGACCCAGTTTCAAACATATCCTAGAACTCATCAAGACAAACATTTTGAGCAAGATTCATGATCATTGCTTCAAAAATGTGACCGCTAGAGTGTTAACAAGGTTTCTGCTGGTTTGGCCTGGTGACCTAGTTTTTGACCCCACGTGACCCAGTTTCAAACTTGACCTAGAAATCATCAAGACAAACATTTTGAGCAAGATTCATGATGATTGCTTGAAAAATGTGACCGCTAGAATGTTAACAAGGTTTTCTGCTGATTTGGCCCGGTGACCTAGTTTTTGACTCCAAGTGACCCAGTTTCAAACTTGACCTAGATTTAATAGAAGCAAACATTTTGAGCAAGTTTCATCAAGATTGGGTCAAAACTATGACCTCTAGAGTGTTAAGTTTTTCCTTTGATTTAACCTGGTGACCTAGTTTTTGACCCCAAGTAACCCAGTATCAAACTTGACCTAGATTTAATAGAGGCAAACATACTGACCAAGTTTCATCAAGATTGGGTCAAAATTGTGGCCTCTAGAGTGTTAACAAACTAATTGTTAACGACGGACGACGGACATAGGGTGATGACAATAGCTCACCCTGAGCTTTTGCTCAGGTGAGCTAAAAATAAACAGAGTTCTGTGACCTATATGCATAATCCCTGCCTATATTGTTACTCTGCTGCAAGTTTCAAATCATTATCTTGACAACTGTAGAAGTTGTGGAAACAGTCCAACCCTTTTATGCCATGTGTGAGTATATATAACAAAGTTTCTAAGTAAATCCAGGGTATGTAACTCTAGCAATAAAAATCTGATCAGAGTTATGTGACCTTTATGCATATGCCCAGTCTATATTGTTACTATGCTGTAAGTTTCAAATCATTATCTTGAAAACTGTAGAAGTTGTGGAGACATGAACCCTTCAATGCTATGTGTAAATCAAAGATAATTTATATAACTCTACCAATAATAATTTGATCTGAGTTCTCTGCCCTTCAGGCACATGCCCAATCTATATCCTTACTATGGTGCAAGTTTCAAAGCATTACCTTGAAAATTACAGGAGGAGTTGCAGAGATACGAACAGCTAGTACTATAAAGTATGACAGACGGACACACAGACTGACGAACTGACACACGGACGTACGTATGACGGAGGGTAAAACTATATGCCTTCCTCCACTTTGTGACTGGGGCATCAAAATAAACCAACCTTTAGTAGAAGTGCATGACCTGTTATATTTTCACATATTTTTGGTCTTGGCTTAGCCTCGGACAATGAAATAAGGCATTTGGCAAGCCAACTTGCTGGTGCTTGTGGGTAGCAATCTCTGTGCAAAAAATAATCAAAACATTCCTAACAGTTGAAGAGTTATGGCCATTTTCACTAACTGACCTTAGAAAAGAATTTGTCCTCAGCTTTGCCCTGGTCAATGAAATATGGCATTTGACAATACCTAACTTTGGCTAAATCTTGTCAATATAAATAAATCTGTATACAACATTTTATTGAAATATTTCATATGGCCAAGGACCTCTGGCCATTTCTATACTTTTATAATTTTTGCCTCGGCTTTACCTCCGGCAATGAAAAATGGAATTTGGCGAGCCCATTGGTTAGATCTTGTAGGTATGTATAGGTTATTGCATAGTTTTAAATTTTGAGCCGTCAGGCAAGAAATTTAAAACATGCAATAACCAATTTGTAGCTATAACCCTCTAGGGCCGTATCTCATAGATGCAATAATGAGACTGACCACAGTGTACACCGATCATGTATTTAATCAATGATATCACATTTCATTTAATGGCTTATTGCGAAAACAAAAATTATCAAAATATTCTGAATGATTTGAAGAGTTATGGCTATTTTCACTAAATGACCCTGGACAGACAGACACACAAGTCAATTATTGACGGATAAAACTTTGAACCAGTATCTAGCATCAATCCAAGTTTTCACTGGGATGGTTGGGGTGGTTAAGCACCAAAGTGTGATGGGATGTCATTGAGTTGTACCATCTGTATGTAGTTTTGTATTGTTGTTGCAAAAATTCTTGTGTACCTGCAGCTAGCTCTGTTTGCATTCTATTTTTTTCGTGAGAAAATATTTCAGTTATATTTTGCAGAGGATTAAGTGATTTAAAGGCATGTGTATTCCATCAGAATATGACGTACTTCATTGGAATATCATTAGGCATGCTGCTGATTACCACAAACAATTTCTATCATGTTTGGGTTGTGTCATGTTTAGACGGACCTTACACAGAACAAACAGTACCAGTATATGTAGCTAGAACTGTATCCGGAATAACACTAGTTATGCTGCAGGCAAATTAAGCAGACAACAAATTGATGGTATTCAGCAGACGAAAAATTCAGCAGATAACAAAATTGATGGTATTTTTCCCAGAAGAGACAATTTGGATGAAATTTCAAATTCTATTTTCTTGGAAAAATAAGAAGTGTAATTTTGACCCTCGCCCCACCTAATCCTGCCCCAAATAACCCCAACAAAACCTGTAGGGCAAAACTTTTAGTGATACTTCCTCTACTCTTCATGCCATTAGATTTGGTATGCTGCATGACAATGTTAAAAGGAAGGGTAACTGACCCTCACCCTAACCCCTGCCCTACCTCAACTGACCCCATGGTGGGTTTTCAGTGACTGAATATTTGTTCTACTCTTCAAGCTATTCAATTTGATATGCTACATGACTATGTTTGGAAACAAGAGGCCCATGGGTCACGATACGCTCACCTGATAAAAACAGCTAATTGCATATATCTGCAAATGCCTTTCAACTGCTTCCAGTATTGCCCTCAGCAACTAGGACACATATTTGACCATACCATAAAAAGGTCAAAGGTCATCCTAGTATCATCATTTGAACAAACTTAGTAGACTTTGAGCCCGCAATGTTGTATACCAAGATTCAGCCTCAAACTTTCTTAGTTCAGGAGAAGATTTTTAAGTATTTTACCATATATGGTTATGGCAGAATCTTGTTCAATGGCGCGAAACCATTTGAACAAATTGCCAACATCCTTTTGACAGAAGGCTCCCTGTGAAATCTGGTGAAAATTGTTCAAGTGGTTTCAGAGATGAAGACTTAAAGACTTCATATTTTATACATATAGCCCAGGGCAAGGGCAGATAACCCCCAAAATTTGACTGTAATTAAACAGTTTTACTTCTTAAATCATACCTTGTAAGTTTCAGCCATTTGTCATTCATACATATTGAGAAAATGATTATTCAACATTTTCCCCATACAAAGTGTATGGGATGCAAATTTGACCTTGCAATAAAAAGGTCAAAGGTCAACCTTCGACCATCATTTGAACAAACTTGGTAGAACTTCTGAGTCCCCGATGCTGTATACAAAGATTCAGTCATAAAGCTTTCTTGGTTCTGGAGAAGATTTTTAAGTGTTTTTACCATATGTGGGCATTGCAGCCAAGATATATACCAAGATTCAGCCTAAAAGCTTTCTTGGTTCTGGAGAAGATTTTAAAGCCTTAACATTCATGGGCATGGCGGCCATCTTGTTCAATGGCGTGGAACCATTCAAACAAACTGTCAATTGACCCTTTCGACAGAAGGCCCATGTGAAATCTGGTGAAAACTGCTCAAGCAGTTTCAGAGAAGAAGACATTTAAAAATTGCACAATTTCATACATGTATATAGCCCAGTGGCAAGGGCAGATAATTTTGATTGTAACTGAAAATTTAAATACTACCGGTACTTTAATCATACATTGCAAATTTCGGCCATTGGTCTTTAATACATTCTGAGAAAACCACTTTTCATCAAGTTCCCCATACAAATATATGGGGGCACAAATTTGACCTTGAAGTAAAAAGGTCAAAGGTCAACCCACGACCATTATTTGAACAAACTTGGTAGACCTTGAAGCCCCAATGCTATATACCACGATTCAGTCATAAAGCGTTCTTGCTTCTGGAGAAGAAGATTTTTAAGTGTAAATGGCGGCCATCTTGATTAATGGACCTTGTGTCACGTCCCTGTTTTATCTGGAATACATTTTTACATGTACATAGTATAAAAAGAAGTTTGTATCGATTTTTATTAACCAGGTTAGATTAATGCATTTGTAACTGGAGCGCTGATTATGATGACAGTTTTACTTTTTAAGCAAGTAGGTAGACTTCAGCTTTCAAGTTATGGTATTACGGTAATCACGAGATAGTTATGCTGAGGGTGTATTTGATTATTTACGTCTATATACTTGAGCGGTTACCAGAACACTATATATTCCGAGTGAACCTAGGTTCGGTGATCAATATCTTCACTGTTCTGGGATTGATTTTCGTCTCAAGGCTATCTTTTGAAAGGGGAGACAATTTTCTGTCGTAATTTTGCAGTTTTGTAGCATTCCGAGAGAAAAATGTTTTTTACTTCATAGTTTTAGCAGTTGCTGTGTGAAACTTTGCACCGTTCGGACAATCGAACAGGTTATTTTAAATCTTGACTATCACGGTATTCTTGTGAATATTATTTTTAGATCTTGAATTTCACGGATTTCTTGTGGACACAATGTTTCAAAACGTGCCACATTACTATAAAAGTTCCCTGGTTGAATAGAACGATACACACTACAAAATTTATTTCATCAAAAACTGATCCTTGTCTTCTTATTTCTAATATTTATGTTGTGCTGTATCTGGGGAATCTGACCATGGTAAGTCAATAATTTATTTAATTTTATTCTTGCAATATTCTTGCTCGTCTTTACCGCAGCTAAAATTCAAGTAGGTAAATTTATTGCTTTACTACGTTGCGATTATTATGTATCATTCGTACTTACAAACCCGGCATGATAAGTAGATAGACCCTGATCAGATGTGTATACTTTGGTTATATGTGTAGACCCTGATCAGACGAATAAGCCGTGTCGGGTGTGTAAACTATAAACCGAATAGGGAGGTTAAGTTTGATCGATTCTATGGATCCTGGTCAGTCTGGTGAGTCTGATAGGTTCTGTAGACCCTGATCAGAATGCAATCATTAATATTCTTATTTGAATAAGATAAATGGATCGGCGCAATGATAGCACTACCGTACTTTGATATTACATATTCTCATCTGACATGTACATACCAGACATATACGCTTAAATGTATGACACAGTTAGGCATTATGTCATTATGTTAACCGCACACACCGTACATATACACGTAAACGTACGCTACCGTTAGGCGTTATGTTAACTGCATACACATTCAGTAGTTAGCGCAATTTACACAAATGACACATACTATATTCACCTTGAACACATATACAGAGGTCCTTTTTATTTTAATCAAAAGTTTGTTTACTAGAATATTTTACAGTGAAATGGCTCAAGCAGCAAGGAGTCATGTTTGAGGCAATGACGATGGCATGTTGATATTGTACCCAATGATTATGTGGGGACAATGTGTGATCGTGTAATCATTGTGATATAATGGCAGTTGTAATTTATTTTAGCCTTTAGCGTTCTAAAGGAATTCTTACAGTGGAAGGCGCATGGGTTCTTCCTGTAAGAATGTGTAATCGTCGAGATGCCATTCCTCCGATTAATATGGATGTCAGATATATTCTGACTGTGTGTCTGCCTGTGTTGAATTTTTGTACAATATTATATGTCATTAACAGCATCCATGTGGTTTTAGGATCTGATTTTGCTATATAATAATCAAATGCAACGGACTTGTCACATTTATAACATTGGCGTACACACTCTGTATATCTAGTGGAAATTAATAAGGAAATATCTTGTCATGTTTGATATCGAGAGTTCTAGGACATGATACTTATTTTCAGGTCCCGTATCCGTATATGTATCTGTTTCACCACTGTTATCGTCACTATGATTGACCATCAAATGTTTTCCGGCAAGTTTTGTTCAAAGTTCTATAGAAACAAGTGTTAGTGATAACCGGAAATATCATGGAGGATACATCCGTGGAATTTATCTTAAGATATGTATTTACTTCAAATTTATATTATATTTAATTATGGAAATATAATTAAATAAACAGTATTTTCAGATTATGAAGTTTAACAGTACCTGTGGATTATGGAAGCTTCGGAACATAGAAATTGGAACATGGAAATTTGAACTTTAATTATAGTTTTTTTTTTTTTTAACTTTTTAAATACATGCTTGTTTTTATTTTACAAAGTGTTGTGTTTATCCTCTGATTGCTTGTGATTGCGTCTAGTCCATCGTCACCGGCCCAACGCTCGTCCGATCACGTGACACCTTGACCATTTGAATAAATTTTCAATCCCCCTTTAACAGAAGCTTCCACATGAACTTTGATGAAAACTGGACTAGGGATTTCAGAGGAGAAGTCTTTCAAAGGTGTGAACGGATGGACGACAACAGACTATGGACGGCAAGTGATCATAACAGCTCATCCTGTGCCTTCAACTCACGTGAGCTTATAAAATGTAATTCTGACACTCACCTGCACCAAGTCCCAACACCCCCACCCCACCCCATTCCACCCCGGCCCAACTCCAAATACCCCAAAATTTTGCAAATGGTCACCAATAACGAGCTTGACCTGTTTTTTACAATGGTTTACCCTTCTGCAAATTTCTGATTAATTCTACTCAGGCCATGCCGTGCCTGCAACTGTCTGTACTCCCTATTGTACATGAAGGCAGATACTAGGGTGTACCTCTGAACCAACTGGCAGATTTAAGTCGTGTACGATAAGTAGTCCAGGATGTTGCCAGCATGCAACCTAGATTCCCCAACCAGCTTGTACAATATGGCTAAATTTGCCACAGACCACTGTGCTAGCGTGATTTGCTCTAATTTAGGTTTTCGGGGACCTGATTTCAACACCACTTATTGGGTACCATTCCCACCTACTACAACTACCTCCTCAACTGAATTATTTACGAAATCAGTGATGTCGTGATGTGTGGAAACAGACTTACCGGACGCTGCGTATTCCAAAAATACTTGGGGGTCCCTCCACGAATGCGAACTGGTCTGAGTTTTTGACTGTCCCAAATGATTCCCGGTATTCATCGGTATTCCTAACTCTGATAAATCACTTCCAGCTTGGTTTGGTGCTTGTACATTGCTGGCCCCAAGCGCCGTACGAGCTAGCGACTGTCCCTGCTGGATATTGTTCAACAAAACACTGAACGGGTCAGTTGTTGGTGGTAATATTCCTCCTGCTCCGAGGTCGACGCCATTGTTGCTGTCATCGTTGTTCCGGTTCCGGTGCGAGCTCTCCGATTGGATGGCTTGCCCACCGATACTTCCGCTGCCTGATGGGAATGATTCTACCCCCACGTGATCGCTGCCTGCTTGCTGCGCATGCGCGGGTATGCCCGCGCGATTTTCAGCTATAAGCAATTTCTTAACAGAAGCCAGAATCAATTTCTGCTGGCCTCTCGGTATCTTCGATCTGCTGAGATCATCGCTATCAAGTAACTTGATAGCTTCAATGGACGTAAAACCCTCTTTGAAAAGTTTTTCAACTGCATCCGCCGAAATTTTGTTTCCAACAGCCCAATCAGAAACCACCTCCTCATCCGACAGAGTCCTGATCTCATTCAAGTTCTCGCTGATTGGAACTTCCTGTTGTTGCGCCATATCATGTGTGTCACGTAACAAATAGCTAATGCTTAGAGCTAATGATTGTTAATCGCGGCGAGACACTGGTATTTTACAAGAACAAAATTCCGCCATTACGGGCGAGATGCAGGAGCGAAAAACAGTCTTCCTCCGCACAAAAGGTGCTAAAGTTCAAAAACCTGGCCCATCTAGTAAATCCATCGCATTTTCTGACACAATTTTCTAGCTTTCAAGCGCGAAATTTATTCTCACTAAGGATACACCATAACGAAATATCCGACAAATGTCCGCTATATTTGTTTCCACTTTGTCTGTTTTAACAGAAAAAGATCGTCGTATAACATGAAATTGAACACATCCAAATAACTATATTTGATAAAGCTTTGTCAATCCACAGAATCGTATTAACCGTATTTCACGTTTTTGAGGTCCATTTTAAAAATAAAATTTTGTATGCCCAAATTGAGATGCAGAGTTCCTCGCGGCTTGCTGATAAGCAGACTGAGGCTTGTGCTCACGCGAGGGGCTGCTGGGTAAACCTCAAACCTGATTGTCTGGAAAATGGACTGCCCCATGATGGTGGACCAGTCCAGAAATTGATAGGCTGACAGATAGGCTGTTCCAGAAATAGTGAAACCATCTGGAATACAATCATGGACTGTAAACGTGATCACCAGTACATGTAGCAGGGCAGGACACAAAACAAGGGAATTAAGGGGCCAAGGGCAGCAACTCTCAAGAATCAAAAATGGATTAACAATATTAATCCCCATATAAAATAAATGCATCCCTTTAGAACTTAAAGAACGGAAACCAACATCTTAACCCAACAATAAAAACAACCGTATTCTACCTAATTACCGCACATACCCTTTTAAGTGCGCAGTCTAGTAATTCCATAGTCTTCAGATTACAGCCAGTGTACTTTTTGTCTACTTCTTTATAAAGGCAGATGTTGTGGGTACCCATTTGAATTGCATCGACTTGCAATTCAAATGAGTACCCACAACATGTTTTTATAAAGAATATCAGGAAAAAAAACACGCAAAAACAAAGCAAAAACACCATTAGATCAGTCATTTGCTGATCTTGTTTTTAAAGCGTACTTTTATAAGGTGGATACATATTTTACTACCAGTTTTATCAGTAATTTTAAAAAACCTAAGTGAACAGTGCGGTCATTTGGTCAAATACAATAAGTCAAAAAAGGGCCATAACTCAGCAAAAATTTGGCAGATGATTACCAATATGGAACTTGACCTGTATTTTACAATGATTAAACTTCTGCAGACTTTGAATGAAATCAATGCATCCTTTCAAAAGTTACTGAGCGGAAACGAAAAGTGTGATGAGGACTCCGACGACGTGGACAGACAACATGATCCCTATGTGTCTGCTATGCTATGCAGGCGACACAAAAATATCATCAATTTGTCATCTGCTGAATTAACCCAGAGAGTGGTAAAGGTTAAAAGCTGTAAAGGAATCCCTGGGGAGAATTTGTTATTTAAAAGCTTCCAGTAATGTATTGATCAGGCTCCCCTGACTGCAAGTTAAGACACTTGCAGACCTCAGTTTTGCATAATAACAACTGATGTGCTGTTTTATGGTTTGGCAGCCCAGTAAATAAATAATAGACTGCTGATCAGAAAAGGTTACTTGTATGTTCTTTTATGTGTTCTCTGTTTCCAAAAGCAACCTTTCAGATTTTATTTCACTGTGGCTGATGTTAAGTGCGGTGACGTAGCCGTAAAACATCTCCCAGTACTTCACCATGGTGCAGAGTATACTGATTTTTCCTTTGGGATCTTTGAGCAAATTCCGGTTACTTTGAAAATCAAATACCTCTTAAGCGAGTGCTAATATATGGGGCACAGGCAGCATCCCAAACTACATTGTTGCATATGAAGAGGCTTAATAAAATCGAGTATCCAATTTTCATTCTTTTGTGTGTTCTATGTTTCCAAAGGCAAACACTTTTACCATGAATTTTTCAATTTTTCTACTGCTGTGACCTTGAAAATTAGGTCAAGGTCACCAAAATCTAATCACTTCTTTGTTATGTCCAAATTATGTATCACACCACTGGTTCACAAGATACTGTGCAGACAAGAAAGTGTGACGCCAATGCCGAATCTGATGGGATCTACACCAAAAACAATATGCTGAATTTACTTCACCATAGCTTCATATAAGGTACTTTTTTCAACGAAAAAGTATCAATAGTTTTCTTGTTTTTCCATGAAAATATATGTTGTGGGTACTCTATAGAAGTGCCTGGGCAAGGCACTTCTAACAAGTAACTGCAATGTATGTTTTCATGATATTTACCTGATACCCACTCTTATTTAGAGCTATGCCTCACTCCACATAATCCCAGATAAGGTATTTTTTCAACAAAAAATGTTATAATTTTCTTATCTGTCTGCTAAAACATATGTTGTGGGTACTCATTAAAAGAACTTCACTGAGGTGCTTTTAATAAGTACCCACAGTGTCTGATTAAATAGTGGAAAAATAAGAAAAAATGTTTCCATGGATAATCCTCTTATCTGGAAGATTAGTTTGGCCGTGCCATGCGAAGCTGTCTTCAGGATAAGCTGACAGCAAAGACCCAGATTGGCCTGCAAATCCATGCAGTCTGATCAGGATCTTCACTGTCCGCTTATAGAATCATTGAGTACTGGAGAACATAATGAAGTATAGCAAAGTTCCTGATCAGACTCTAAAAAATTATTTACCCCGAAGACACCTTTTCTCATGTGGCAGCTCAACCTCCAAACAACTTCAGCCCAGCTAATCAATATTCAACAGTCTCTTGTCTGCATCTTTATTAATGACACATATCACATGATAAAATCTGTTGATCAAGCACATCTTGCTGTACATTCCTAGACCAGTCAATATGTATAAGCAGTCTGATCAGCATATGAATACATGTATATGCTTTGTTGTGTTGTGATTAAAATAATGTCATGTCAACCCTGATGTGTCATTACACATTGTCTCCCAGAAGAAAAAGTTAGAAGGATAGCTTAACACTTTCGCTGCCACACGCGACTTTTGTCGAATTTACCGTACGCTGCCACGCGCGACAAAAGTCGAAAATTCGCACACGTTATATTTGCTATATCGCTGTAACTATATAAGGGAAGAAACTCCTCCGGGCTTAGTCTAAATTTATTATTGAGATCATAAGCGACATTTTGATATATAACATGCGGATATTTTCGGTTGTTTCTTCATAAAACCGAAAGTAGAAAATCTGAAAAAAAAGTTTGACGTTTCGAAGTAAAAACAAACCGGTAAGACAATGCCCCCTCGGAGAAAACTGCGAGCAGAAGACGTTCTAGAACAAGTTCTGAATGATACAGACTCAGATATGTCTGCTTCTTCATCTGACAGCGAGTCAGAAGCATCAGAAGATGCTGACGAGGCCGGTGATGTACCCCACCCGGCTAGAAATAATGTTCCTGGTTTTCGGCCACAAGTTCAACAAGCACCACAAAATGTCAGAGATGGGGCAACACAGGATGCTGGAAATAACTTTGTTTGGCACTATTATGACATAGAAGATCCCTATGAACCAGATTGGCTACCAGTGTATGACAGAAGGCAGTCAGTACTGGTTGACACAAGTGACTTTTCCCCTGTTGATTTCTTCAAATTATTCTTTCCGGATGAAGCGATAGAATTGATTTCCAACGAAACAAACTGTTATGCAGAACAGTTCTTTGATGCCCCTCATGATTTTGATTCACACAGCCGATTTCATAAATGGACTGACACTACATTTGAAGAAATATCTGCAATGCTTGCGATGAAAATAACCATGGGTATATGTTCAAAACCATCACTCCCAGAATACTGGAGTGGGTTTTGGCTCACTCGAACAGACTTCCCTTCTGTTATGAGCAGGAATAGGTTCCAACTTCTGCAGACATTTATGCATTTGAATGACAATAGTAACAGAGTGGAACGGGGAGAAGATGGATATAACCCATTATTCAAGGTTCAGACCCTCCTTGATATAACAGAGCCAACATATCGACAATATTTCTGTCCGGGACAAAATCTTTCAATTGATGAATCCATGATAAAATTCAAAGGGAGAATTTTCATGCGGCAGTATATGCCTGCCAAGCCAACGAAATGGGGCTTCAAAAACTTTGTCGTGAGTGACTCTAAAACTGGGTATGCCTTACGGCACAAGATTTACACAGGGCGCGAAGCATTTCCTCGTGAACGTGATATTGGTTTAGCTGAACAGATTGTACTGGACCTTATGGATGGTTTTGAAAACAAAGGACATATTCTCTACATGGATAATTTCTATTCTAGTCCTCAGTTATTCAGAAAACTACAAGACAAGCAGATAGGTGCATGTACAGCCACTGCGGAAGTTTATGCCTGAAGGTCTGAAACCGCGAGCACTTGCACTTAGGAAAGGTGATGACCCAGTATTTTATCGGAGCAATAATCTAGTTGCTTGTGCTTGGCACGATACTAAAAGAGTAACATTTCTTAGCACCATACATACTAACAATACTATAGATAAACGGCTACGGACGCGCAGAGATCCTACCGGATTCAGACAAATTGAGAAGCCTGTCATTGCAGACAGGTACAACGCAAATATGGCAGGGGTTGATCTGTATGACCAAATGTTAGGGTCTTACAGCTATCCACATAAAGTACAGAAATGGTACCATGCAATTTTTCACAACATCATGGAAACTGCCCTTGTAAATGGTTATATTGTGTATCGTGAATCACGTGAGGAGGCCGATAAAATTTTGTCAACAGTAAATTTCCGAAAAAGTGTTATTGATGGACTGTTGGAAAATTTTGACAGAAAAACTATTCAACAATGCACACATGTGCCAAATGAATATACCAGGTTGAAAGAAAGACATTTCATCAAGAGGTATGACAATCCAAAATACAAACCTGACTGTAAAGTATGTGGGTCTATGAGACCGAGGTTGCGCAAACAAACAAGTTTCTACTGTCTGGAATGTGATACTCCACTGTGTATTGTGCCTTGTTTTGAAATATTTCACACCTATAAGGACTTCAAAAGGGCCCGGGAAGACCTTCAAAACCAAGCATAGTATTGTTATCTTACAGTTATTGAAATGATCGACAGAAAACAAACCTGAAATGGGACTGATGATGGAAAAACAAATGTTGCAAATTACCAAAATTGCGACTCGTTTCAGAAATTTTATGGAATGAAACACAAATCCATGTTGCAATATTTCTGAAAAAAAAAATCACTTTTAATATTAAATTTAGTTTAATCTGTCTACTATTATGTCTTTTATAGTGATATTTGGAACAATAGTTCCAATAACCAACATTTCAATCCATTTCTCCCACAAACAAGCAATAATTCAGTGAAATTCCATTATTTCTAAAAATAGATCCAAGATGGCTGACAAATATGGCCACCAAAATTATTGATTAGACAATAATTATTAATTTATTTTAACAAACAATATCTATAAAGTATTCACTGAAAATTTCAAAAGAATCCATTAACAGGTTATTGAGATACAGTCATTTAAAGACAGAACTCTAGTAAGGAGGGCTTATCAGCAAAAATGCTTGGCACTGAGCTATTGGTTTTTTGAGGGAGATGGCAGTAAAAGTGTTAAAGGAGGAGTATTAGACGATAATTATGGGATAATTTTCTCCAGTTTTTCATAAAAATATATGTTGTGGGTACTCATTAGAAGCGCCTCAGTGAGGCACTTCTTGTGAGTACCCACAACATATGTTTTAATGGAGAAAATTATCCCAGAAGTATTACCAAATGGTTAACAAAAAATTATCCCAGAAGTATTACCAAATGGTTAACAAAAAATTATCCCAGAAGTATTACCAAATGGTTAACAAAAAATTATCCCAGAAGTATTACCAAATGGTTAACAAAAAATTATCCCAGAAGTATTACCAAATGGTTAACAAGTCCTTTAAGACATGAGAGAGAGTAGTGGAAAGCCCCGGTACTTAGGGTAAATATGGTTATTACTGTAGACTGGCTCCAGTCTCTAGTGACAAAATATTTTTTTCTTATAATCTGTTTAATAATCCACTAAAATAAAACCAAAGTAGTATCATGACTATAAAGGCTGGTCACTAGTTACCAGCCTTAATAGTCATGATAGTTTTTTTTTTTTGCTTTTTTTTTTGTTTTATTTTAGTGGATTATCAAACAGAATTATGAGAAAAATATTTAGTCACTGGAGACGGGAGCCAGTCTATTATTATTGTAATAAGTCTGTTTCTGCGAACAGAGGCTTTTTGGAGCCTGGAATTGCATACTAATTTTCAGCAATTGGCCCAGAGGGAGTTTTCTATTGACTTTATAAAATCATCAAATTTGCTTGTCATGAAGCAGAAAATAAGAGGAATTAATGTGTCAATTTTCATATCCAGAATATAATATTTCTTGTCAACATTGATGTGCCATTCAAAATTGTAGCAGACAGCATTCTTAGTTTTTTACTGAGAAAATATAATGCTTGATATTTCAATACTGAGCCTAATTTTCGCTGAAAAAGTAACAATAAAAAAAATATTTTAGAATACTGTCTACAATTTTGAATGGCATTTTTAACTAATTTATGCCTAGCGTCCTATTAAAGGGACATTGACAAACAGTGCAGATTCTAATCTGATCAGACACTGCAGAACATGGCACCTGATCAGGGTCTAAACTGTTTGCATCAAATACAGGAATTTCTAAACTTGTACCGATAATAGTAATAAAAACAAACCAGATACCTTTTTTTTAAATCAGCTATGGTTATGGCCAAATAATATGTGGTGGAAGATTCCACTAGCCATTAAGTTACTTGATCAAGGTTGCTGATACAAATTCACAAACTTAATAACAAACAGTGCAGATCCAGATCAGTTGGCTTCTTCAGAAGCCAACTGATCTGGATCTACACTGTTTGCAAAGGCAGGACATATCCGGGTTCAGCAGGACCAGGGTTAACACTGGGTAAAATTTTCAGTAGACGACACATACTGAAATATTTACTGAAATATTTTTCTTACTTTGCCCAGAAAACAGAGTTTTGACATATCATGCAAAATGTCTCCAATGGAGACTATTTGCATGAAATGTTAAATCCTGTTTTCTGGGAAAAATGAGAAAAAATATCACCTTTTTGTCATCTGCTGAATTAGTCCAGAGAACGGTAAACTGGTTAAGGGTAAACATCCCACAAGCACATTCAACAAGTTTGGTGAAAACATCTACAGTCTTAGCCAATATCACCCCCACAGAGATTTTGCCAAATTACAGAGAAAATATTCAGAGTTGAAATAAGCTGCAAATAACCTGTAAAAATCCAGAAAAGATAATAGCATACTGTTATAATACAAAATATTTGGACACCCTAACACTTTGCATGCTGGGTATAAATTTCAACAGATGACATTTTGAAATGTTTTTCTTATTTTTATTCCTTGAAAATAGGATTTGACATTTCATGCAAATGTCTCCTAAGGAGACAATTTGCATGAAATGTCAAATCCTATTTTCTAGGGAAAATAAGAAAAAATTATCATCAGTTTGTCGTCTGCTGAATTTGACCATAGTATGGTAAGTGTTAACCCATGATCATACTTCCAGTGGCTATGGTGGGATAAGGGCCTGCTGAGCTTGCAGCAGGTTGGTGATTTGTGTTATACTTTTATTTCTTCAGTTTTCCCTCTATCATTCGCTTTTCCCTTAGTTTCCCAAATATATTATCTCTTTCCTCTCATTCATTAATTTCTTTATTTTAGTGGATATTGATCATGAAATATTTTCTAGTCATTCTGTTCCATCCTATGTCAGTCAAGAAGGGCTTTGTTTGTTTTATTTGGGCTTTACCTCACTTTCAACAATCTTTCAGTCATATTGCGATGGTATCTGGATGTGGCAGGGAGCTCAATGCTCACTTTTAGAGTGCTGCCTCACTGAAATATCATGCCCCAGACCCCACACCCCAGACCCCAGACACCTGACATGACATTCCACTCAGTCACATTATACTGACACTGAGCTGACCAGTTTTGATTCCTAGCTCTGCTTTCTTAATGCTGAGCGCCAAGTGAAAGAGCAGCTTGTACCATTTTTAAAGTCTTTGGTATGACTCGGCCGGGGATCGAACCCGCAGCCTCCCGCTCACAAAGAGGATGCTCTACCAACTGAGCCAATGTGCAGGTTCAAGAAGGACAGATGTCAGTTTCTGGCAAAAGAATATGCAGAAGCTAGCACTGGTTAACCTTTTAGGGGACTAAGCCTGCCCAGGAAAAGTGTGGTTAGGTAAACCACAGCTCAATACGACCTTAATAGTGTTGACTGTGCGGCTGAACTCCAACCCAAACCAACCAATCTAGGGTGGTGACATAATGCTCTGGAATTAAATATTTAATGCTAAATGCAAGCCCATTGTTCCTCCAAGATTCTCATCTCATGCTGAGTTATTCATGATTTTATATACCCTTTCACTTCCGAGTTTATGAAATTGACTCTTCCATCTTTGAATATCTGGACATATCTATTGTTGTGAATAGGAATTTCTGTCATAATTCAAGAACAGAATGGCAAAAAGTGTAGCTCCAGATGAAACAAGTCATTTGGATTTGCGCTGTTTGCACAGGTACGGTAAATGCAGGCCCCCTAGTAGGCTCTTTTGAAAATAAAGGTTTTTTTTATAAAGGCTATGTTTGATCAAATATAGGTTTTTCAGATGAATTTTAAACAAAATAAAGAGCAAAAAAAAAAGGCTGAATTCTTCACCTCGTTCCAGTTTCTGTGCAAAAAATACATCCTATGAGTTCAGTCTGAGTTCAGGTGAGTTTCCATGGCCGCACGTACAGCTCTTGTATGCGAGCGCAATGCTCCATGCCAGTGAGACTTGGCCATTGCCAAAGCCAAACCTCCAATATCTGCAGCGGAATGACAGGGCAATGATCAGACAGATTTGCAATCAGGTCCAGTGAGCTACTTGCATGGCCTGGCATTGAGGATCTGGACCTCATTCTGAAGGAGAGAAGGCTCTGCTGGTATGAACATGTGGAACGCTCCAATAGTGCAGTCAAGACAGCCTGTGACATACAGGTTGATGGAAAGTGTGGGCCTGGGAGGCCCAAGATGACATGGAAGCAGCTGACAAAGAGAGATTGCAGAGAGTGGAAGCTCTCGGCTATAGACCCTCATGATAGACATACCTGATGATCTGCTGTGAGATCTGCCATGTGTGCAGCAAGCCAGCTACCTGGAAGGGGACCCATTGATGTGGATGTTGCCCCTGTACCTACCCATTAATCAAATATCTGATGATGATGATGATGATGATGATGATGGAAGCTCTTTGCTATCGACCTTCATGATAGACATATAGTCGAACTTCGATGGCTCGAACATTTTTGGGACCATAGAAAATTGTTCCAGACATGTGCGGTTCGAGCCACTGAGGGTTAATTATGGTGCCAGGTCAGGAAGCAAATAGCAATTATTTAGGAAAATGTTTTCGATTCCCTACACAATAATTGTATGTTGTGTGTACTCATTAGAATTGCCTCACAGAGGAAATTCTAATGAGTACACTCAACATATAAATTAATGATAAAATAAGAAAATTTCTCTAAATATTTGTTTTCTTGAGCTATCGGAAGAATTTCGTAGGGACTCAAAAACGAGTTCGAATTAGCCATAGTAAACGAGCAATTGGTGTTCGAGCCATTAGGGTTCGACTGTACCTGGAGATCTGGTGTGAGATATGCTATGCATGCAGCAAGCAAGCTGCCTGGAAGGGGGTCCACTGATGTGGATGTTGCCCCTGTACCTGCATGTTAATCAAAAATCTGATGATGTTGATGATGATTATGATGATGGGCCATATCGATGTAAATTCACAATTCTGGATCTGCCACATACTGTGTCTCAATATTTTAGTTGACCCAAGACTTTGCCTCCTTTGTCATAGAAAAAACTTTATTACCCCATGTGTAACAAAGTATGCTTTGGGATATATAGTCATTGTCATTCCGTTTGTTCATTTGTCCATATGTCCGTCTAAATTCCATTCTTATGATATTTTGCCAAAAATAAAGGTTTTCTAATCATATTACAGGTTTTTATAGGTTTTTCAGCCAAATAAAAGGTTTTAAAGATTTTGAAGAAAATTAAAGATTTTTAAAGGTTTTAAAGGTTCCCCTAGGGGCCTGTTAAAATGTCCTAAAATTTCGAACACTTTATTCCACATCTTTTTGGCTTAAATTTTGCTTTCTATGCAGTTCTGTCTTAAAATACTTGGTGAATTGGCAAACAGTGTACACTCCTTCAGGAGCAGTCTGATCTGGGTCTACACTGTTTGCATATGCCATTTTGTCAGAACTTTTGGTATAGGAAATTTTAGGACATTTACAATATCTTAAGTTTGATCTGCAAGAATGAAAGATTTAATGCCTGGTATACTGGGTAAAAGTTTCAACAGACATGCTGAATTTTTCTTCTTACTTTCCCCAGAAAATAGAGTTTGATATTTGATGTAAATTGTCTCTCCCTAACTTGCATGAAATGTCATCCATACCTTATTTTCTTAGTAAAATAAGAAAAATATTATCCATTTATTATCAGCAAAATTAGCCCAAAGCGGGTTAAATACAGAACAGTAAAGGCCATGGTCAGACTGCACTAATGCACATCTAGCCATTTTCTGGCTGTACATGGATTCCTGTAGTTTTGATGTGATCAGGCCTCATGTACATGTATTTTCATTTTCACTGACAGTTTAATGCAAAGATAGGTCATTACCAGACTCTGTTGCTGACAGGTCTGAAAGTCTAACCCTTACCTCTCTCTGGGCATATTCAGCAGATGAAAAACTGATGATATTTTCCTTAGTTTCCCCAGAAATAAGGCTTTGACATTTCATACAAATTGTCTCCATAGGAGACAATTTGCATAAAATGACAAAGCCTCATTTCTGGGAAAAATAACAAAAATATTTCAAAATGATGTCTGCTGAAAAATTTACACAGAGTACTAAGAGCTCTGTGAATGAGTGATGGCTTAACTGAAGCCGAAACCTGATGGGAGTTGACTATAATATATCAGAAAAATTTACAGTATTTACTCCAAGTATCTGGATACCTTAAATTCTAACAATCACAACTGCAGCAGATGACATTTTGATTTTTTTTTTTTTTTTTCAGAAAAAATAATGCACCAGTCTTTTGTACCTCACCAACATGAAAGGGTGAGGGCTGGCTAGGCTAATGTGCAGGGTGGGGGGAATGGGGGGTGAGGAGGGGTCTATGTTGCTCTGACGTGTCTCCCATCAAGTTTCAGCTCAATCCTACTTACAGTTTGGGAGGAAATATGTTGTTTGAAGGCCATCTTAGATATCTGAATGAACCTATTTTAGCAATTCTAAATCTCCATGTGGCCATAATGCCTCTCACCAAGTTCGGCCTCAATCTGATTTACAATTCCGGAGCAGATGTGGTTTGAAAATTTTCAAGATGGCAGCCGTGGCTGCCATCTTAGATATTGAAATGGACGATTTTAGCAATTCTGAATCTCTATGCTTCAATGCCTCCCATCAAGTTTTGGCTCAATCCGACTTAGTTTTGGAGGAGATGTCGTTTGAAGAATGTCAAGATGGCCACCAAGGCGGCCATCTTGGATGTCGGAATGGAACAATTTTAGCAATTCTAAATCACTACATTGTATGTCGCTCCGATGCCTCCCATTAAGTTTCAACTCAATCCGACTTACAGTTTGGGAGGAGGTGTCCTTTGAAGATTTCCAAGATGGCCATCATGGCGGCCATCTTGGATTTTGGAATGGAACAATTTTAGCAATTCTGAATCTCTATGTCGTTCCAATGTTGCCCATCAAGTTTCTGCTCAATCAGACTTACGGTTTGGGAGGAGATGTCCTTTGAAGAATTTGAAGATGGCGCCACTGCAGCCATCTTGGATATCGGAACAGAACGACTTTAGCAATTCTGAATCTCTATATCACTACGATGCCTCCCATCAAGTGTAAGCTCAATCCGACTTACGGTTTGGGAGGAGATGTCATTTGAAGTATTTCAAGACGGAATTTGTGGCGGCCATCTTGGATGTCTTAATGGAACGATTTTAGCAATTCTGAATCTCCATGAAGCCACAATGCCTCCTACCAAGTTTCAGCTCAATCTGACTTACGATTCTGGAGGAGATGTCGAAAATGTGAAAGACTAACGACAGATGGACGGAAAAACAGGCCACGGCATAAGCTGACATCGAGCAAAGCTCCAGGTGAGCTAAAAAATTAGAATATCATCTGCTACAATTTTGCTTAGCGCTTTAAGAGCTGAATTTGAACAAGTCAATTTACAACCTGCTGATGTGTCTAAAAACTGTTGGATGACAAACATGAGGGCCAAGATGGCCCTGTATCACACCTGATTACCAGACAAGTTTCAAGTCAATGGCTTTTCAGTTCGAGAGAAGAAGTTCAATATAGATTTTCAAGATGGCGGCGATCTTGGACATCCAATCACAACTACTTTAGCTACTTTTGATCTACAAGTTACCTCGATACTTCCGAAGAAGTTTCCAGTCAATTGGACTTTCGGTTCAGGAGACAAATTTCAATAGATTTTCAACATGGCGACTATGGGAACCATCTCAAATTTCCAACTGGACTGATTTTAGCTATTTTTGATCTACAAGTCACCCCGATACTTCCCATCAAGTTTAGAGTCATTTGGCATTTCCGTTCAGAAGAACTTCAAAATAGATTTTCAAGATGGCAGCCATCTTAGATTTCTAGTCAGAAGGATTTTAGTTCTTTTTTATCTGTAGTCACCCTGATGCTTCTTACCAAGTTTCAAGTCAATTGGCCTTTAGGTTCAAGAGAAGAAGTTCAATACAGATTTTCAAGATTCACAGTGGCTGTGGTGGCCATCTTGGATTTCTGATCAGTATGATTTTCTCTATTTTTGATCTACAAATGCCCTGTTACTTCCTACCAAGTTTCAAGTCAATAGGCCTTTCCATTCATGAGTAGAAGTTTAATATAGATTTTCAAGATGGCCACCATAGCGGCCATCTTAGATTTCTGATCAGCATGATTTTTTGCTATTTTGATCTGCAAGTCACCCTGATACTTCCGACCAAGTTCAGAGTCAATTGGCATTTCTGTTCAGGAGAAGAAGTTCAAAATATATTTTCAAGACTGCAATGGTGACCATCTTGGATTTCCGATTGGACCGATTTTAGCTATTTTTGTTCTGCAAGTCACCCTGATACTTTCTACCAAGTTTAGAGTCAACTGACCTTTCGGTTCAGCAGAAGTTCAAAACAGATTTTCAAGATGGTCGCCATGGTGGCCATCTTGGATTTCCACTCAAAACGATTTTAGCTTTTTTTTCTATCTGCAAATCACCCTGAATTTTTCTACCAAGTTTTCAAGTCAATTGGCCTTTTGTTTCAGGACAAGCAATGCAAAATAGATTTTCAACTGCCATCTTGGATTTCCCATTAGAACTATTTTAGCTTCTTTTTATCTACAAGCTGCCCCAATACAAGTTTAAAGTCCCTTGGCCTTTCGGTTCAGGAGAAGAAGCACAAAAGAGATTTTCAAAATGGCAGCCATAGGGGCCATCTTAGATTTCTAATTGGAACGGTTTTCAGATGAATTAATAAAGCAAATAGAGTAGACATCACATTCTGTGGCATCTGATCTGGATCTACATTATTTCCTAATGCCTGCCCCATGTCTGTATGAACACTTAGGATATAGATAAAGTATTTAGTTGGAACAGCTTGGTGAAAGGGAAGTAACTCATTTTACAGCACATTTCCAAATATAATTCCAAGAGACAATTTAACATTAGGATTGCCTCAGGTGCCTGCTGGCATTAAAAAATCAATCCAGGGATGAAACTTCAAGACAAAAATCTAATTACAGATAAACCATACTTTTTTTTTACTGCACAGATCAATTTCCTGGAACTTTTGGTTATCTCATTATCAGAGAACACAAAGTACTTCCCCAGCTAAATTATTTCTGATGTCCAGTACATAGCTACAGATACTAATATGGCACTTTTTCCTACCAGAAAGTATCAATATTTTTTCTTATTTCTCCAAGAAAACATATGTTGTGGGTACTCATTAGAAGTGCCTCACTGAGGCACTTCTAATGAATACCCACAACATATGTTTTCATGAAGAAATAAGAGAACTATTAACTGAACACCCTCTCTTTTCTGGAACTTTGTTCAGTATTATGGTATGTAAATGAGCCAGACAAGACAAATCAGGAAATAAATCAGCAATTGTTTCTTTGTCTGCTAGAAATTTGAAAACTTCAAGTAACATCAGACCTTTCGAGATATGGAACCAGTGCAGACCCAGATCAGCTTGCACATCCACAGGCATCAGGAGCTACTCCATTTGCTAATATAACATGGGTTATTAAGATTCTACTCCAATGAACAAACAGCATAGATCCTAATCTGATAGGACAGATACCCAAGCTGATCTGGATCTATGCTTATTGCCCAAAAATTATGTGCCATGCCATTTTCTACTTGGAACTGGGATATTCTCTTCGTGGATTCCAATAGCTAAATTAAGCTCAGGAATTTCTGTAATTAATTTTAAACAATTACCAAACATGGCAGTTGACCATTGAATGAACCTGCAGCACATGTCCTATCGCTGACTATTCGTGAAAAATTGAGTTATCACACGCGTAGTGGGAGACATAAAATGGAATTTCTAAGGAGACACTAATGTCCCACCCATCTGTTCGAAAAATTCCGGACCAATCAATACCAGGAAAAGCAGTAATGTGGTAACATTAATGCTAAGCTGAGTAAAATTTTCATCAGAGGACATATATTGAAATATTTTTCTTATTTTTCCCAGAAAACAGGATTAGACTTCTCCACTGGAGACCATTTGAATGAAATGTCAAATCCTGTTTTCTGGCAGAAAGAATCGCCAATTTGTCGTCTGCTGAATTTATCCAGAGAGTGGTAATGGTTATAAACAGCAGGAGAATACATAATACAAAAGACAACTTGAGGAATTCAACAAATTTAACCCATTTTACATTATTGGAAGAGTCAAATTTCAGTTTTAAGTATGTCGGGCTATGTGATTTTGATATTCCAAGAGAGAAATGGCTTAACTATTTTCAAACAGTGGAGACTGATCAAACTGATCCGGGTCTGCTTTTCTTAAATTTGCCAATTACACTTTTAGGGGTTTAATTCCAAACTAAAGTGGGTTAATTCCATGCATATGTCCTAAATTTCATCAAGTCTGTTTGATTACTTGCTGATACATCTAAAATGCTGTCACAAAATGGAAATCAGTGCAGACCCTGATAAAGAGCTATTTGATCTTGGTCTACACTTTGTTCAGACATGTCTGTCCAAATATTTAGGGTAAATATGGTATTTGGCTTTTTAGCAAATTAACCCTTGTCCTGCTGAATAAATTAAGAAGCCACATCCACTTCTAATTGTCAGCCAATCAGATTACTTGATCAATGTTGTTGATATAAAATCACAATACTTAATAGCAAACAGTGTAGATCCAGATTAGTTGGCTTCTTCAGAAGCCAACTGATCTGGATCTATACTGTTTGCAAAGGCAGGGTATATCCGGGTTCAGCAGGACAAGGGTTAACAAAAAGAGTCTCTGACCTAAATGTCCCCTCTCAAACAAATTTCAAAGCAGAAATCCCCAATAAATGTATTATATATTCAGAGGCTTAAAGCTAGACATGCCTGGACCCTCTACCCTCCCTTCCCCCACAAAAGCACACATACACAACTCCTTCAACAACCACCACACACACTAACTTTCTATCAACTAATCGCATATTCCAATTTATTTTCTTTTCCCTAAAATAGACAGTAATCCTGATTAATTTTGCAAATATTGTCCAGAGGAATGCTCCCCTCAAACCAAATTAATCCAGCATACAGTAATTAAGTCTGTCCCCTAACCCCCATTTAGACTAATGGAATTTTTCCTGACAATGTAGAATAGCAGCTGCCTTTGTCTAAATTCCAATTCAGCCATGCTCCCAATACAGTCAGCATCAATCAATATGTACTTTAGCTGTCTTAAGTCTGAAAAGAGAAGATGTACGCAAACAGAGAATGTCTCAGACCAGCTTGCCCCATTATAGAGTGACTAAGTCATTTGAATTGAAAGCCTTCACCGTGTTTGCCCATAGAAAAGCCCACAGCCTATAAAAATTGTCCTATGCTAGCTGTAGATTGTTTGTTTATCCAGGTATAATGTCACTTTCAACAATCTTTCAGTCATATCGCAACTGTGTCTGGATGTGACAGGGAGCTCAATGCTCACTTTTAGAGTGCTGCCTCACCGAAATACCATACACCTCTGGACACAAATCCGTTCAAACTGTTACGTAGAGCGCTTCGTCGTAAAGCGAATCATTGATCAATATAAAAATATAAAAATAGGATGTTCATTCATTGTAGGCGCGGTTTGTATCGGAAGGCGTGGCTTTCACGTGACATCTACCTGTCATGCGTCAGTCAATATTGGCGGGGTATCAAACGAGCCGCAATGGTAACAAATAGATATGGGCGCTCTTTTCAGTGGGGCAAATCATTGTCGAAAGACTTCAAGTCTTATTTTGGATGAACTGACAGACTGTTATGGTGGCAACAAGGATACACTGTTCATTAAATACGGGGCCTTCAGTAAAACGGCTGAAAAATTCAAAGTAAGTGTGAACACGGTTTCGAACATATGGAAGGAACATTGTTGTGGGATCTCCACACGGTCTGCCGGTGGCCATCGAGGCAGTTCCAAGAAATTTCATTAATGTAAAACTGACGAACTTTTTCTCTATAGTTCACTTGTATTTGAAACATGATCGATAAAAAGTATTCCCCGTTGTAATCAACACTGATGACAATTGTGTCCCACTTCACACAGGTAAAATATGGCTCCGCCCACTATGAAGCTGGCTAATCGGAGCAAAGTGTATACGAGCGTGTCAACTGTTTTTGACAATCGAGAAAATTGTAAACAATGTCAACCAAGTTTGAACGGATTAATGTCCACGGGTGTACCACAGACACATGACAAGATATTCCACCCAGTCACATTATACTGACATCCTAACCAGTTCTAGCTCTACTTTCTCATGCTAAGTGCCAACCAAAAGAGCAGCTAAGTACCATTTTTAAAGTCTTTTGTATGACTTGGTCATGTTTCGAACCCAAACCTCCTGGTCACAAAGCGAACGCTCTACCAACTGAGCCATTGTGGTGGTCCCTAAACTGTAGAACCTGCTGGAGAAAACCAAAGGCTCTGAAGGTGCTTTGTTGTTTATATATGTACATGTATTACTATATACCGTATTAACAACTGCACTGTGCACCTAGGTTTATCAAAATTTCTGGAAAAGAACTTGCAGTAAAATATCCACCTAATAAGGGCACACTTTAAAGATTTTTAAGATCAGCAGAGGACTTCGTAATGACGCTTAAGCGATATTATTTTCTGATTTTCTTATAAAAACATATGTTGTGGGTACTCGTTTAAATTGCCTCAACTTGTTGAGGCAATTCAAATGAGTACCCACAATATATCTTTTTTTTTTTAAAAAAAATGCAGATAAAAGTACACTGGTTGTAATCTGAAGACTACAAAATTGCTTGACTGTGCGCTTATAGGAGCATGTGGGGTAATTAGGTCAAATATGGTAGCTCTTTTCAACCAAAAAGTATTCAAATTTTTCTCATTTCTCCACATAAACATGCTGTGGCACTCATTGGAATTGCCTCACTGAGATGATTCCATTACCCACAAAATAAGTTTTCATGAAGAAAAAAAGGAAAAATATTAATATTTACGCTTCTAAATTAAAGATTAATCTTTATGGGCAAATTCAGCAGATGGTAAAATTGATTTTTTATTTCCAAGAAAATAAAATTTGACATTTCATGCAAATTGTGAGATACCAAAGTCTGTTTTCTAGGAAAAATAAGTAAAATATTTCAAAATGTTGTCTGCTGAAATTTTTACCCAGCACGCTAATTGTTAAATCAAGTATCTTTTCTGCTTGACATGTCTCCATCATTTGATTTAATAAAGAAGTCAATTTCAGATTGCTCATGTCTCCTGTCTGGGAAGGCAGAAAATCCAACAAAATAAGTTACAGTGTCAGGGAAAAAGTACCTTAAGTACAAGATATTGTCCAGACAAGAAAGTGTCACGCCAACGCCGACACCAATGGGATCCACAATAAAATCAATATGCCCCCCTTCCCATAGGTGGAGGGACATAATTCATCAACTGCTGAATCTGCCCACAGAATGGTAAAGGTAAAGCAGGTAGCAGAAGCCCTGATCAGACTGTGTGGATGCACAGGGCAATCTGTGCTTTCAATGTCAGCATATACTTGAAGACATTATTACAAGGTGTGGCTTACATTGTTGTCTTGTATATTCAACCTCTATGCAGTTACCATATTGAATTCTTGTTTAAAAACACGTCAATCTTTGTTGGTCATTTTCAATTGTGTTCCGGGAAGTGAGGATCTATTAGTAGACGAAAGGAAAGAGAGAAACAGAGGAGGATGAGGGAAAGTGAATAACAGTGCAGAGACAGAATACTGTATTCGACCTAATTACCGCACTGTACCCTTAGCTTTTTCAAAGTTACTGGGAAAAAAACGTGTAGTGAAATATACCTAATAAAGGTACATGTTGAAGAAAGATCAGCAGAGAACTGCTTATTTAATGATGCTTATGCGATATGCTTTTGATTTTCTTTATAAAATCATGTTGTGGGTACTCATTTGAACTGCTTCGACAAGTCGAGGCAATTCAAATGAGTACCCACAACATATGACTTTATAAAGAAGTGGTTAAAAGTAGACGGGCTGTAATCTAAAGTCTCGGAAATTGCTTGACTGTGTGCTTACAGGAGTATGTGCGGTTATTAGGTCGAATATGGTACTAAACATAACACTCGCACCTGTACAGAAGGATCTTTACCACCAACCTACAACCCGCAACTATATTGATATGGCTTTAAAATCGAAAGATTGTTACCACTAACTGATTCAGCACTGAAAGATTGAAAGAACCACCAACGGATTCCATTTTCACCTGACTACAATGAAAGATCGAGACCTTCATTCTTAAAAGTGCCATAAACACCGCTTTTCTCATGAGGGTGCACAATTTATTAATATGATTCAGCACGTGACAGGAATGATGTTTAAATTGACCCTTAGCACTCTGGGTAAAATTTTCAGCAGACGACATATCGAAATTGTTTTCTTATTTTTCCCAGGAAACAGGAATTTACATTTCATACAAATATGTCTCCAATGGAGACAAATTTGTATGAAATGTTAAATCCTGTTTTCTGGGAAAAGTAATTAGAAAAATATCACTGGTTTGCCGTCTGCTGAATTCGCCTGTAGAGAGTGGTAATGGTTAAGTAACTCTCAGAAAAGATTATTGGCAGAAATATTCTTGGATATATTTTGCAACTAGAAAGTTGTGCACATCTGAATGTATAACCAAGTGATTCCATTGCCGTATTATATCAAATATTTGAACAGACAGGCCTAAGCAAACAGTGTTGATCTGGACCATAATGACACAGAACATGGCACCTAATCAGAGTTTACAGTTTTGAGTTTCAAGTTTAAATTTTTGAGTTTGGAGTCTGCAACTCTGTAAATTTTGCATACTGCATGCACTGGGGGTGATCTTAAAAGTCTTGAACAATGAGCATGGATGATTGATTATTTTCCTATGGCATTATCAGACCACCATACATGTTCACAGTTGGCGCCAATATTTCTTATTTCCAAAAATTAGCAACTTCAATACTATGGATCCCTGTAATTTATTATAATATAATGGTTCAACGACAGATTCTTCTTTTCTTACTCTTCCCAAAAAATAAGGCTTGACATTTTATGTATATATTTAGTTGCATGAAATGTCAAGCCCCATTTTCTACAATAAAATATGTTTAAAAATGTTGTCTGGCAATATCTAATATCTAAATTCAACAGGTCATGAGTTCATTGTTTCTGGAATAATGCCCTGCAAGTATAATTTTACATGATCAGAAGAACATTACATAACAATATCTCTTGAACAGACCTTCCTGCAATTAAAGCCCTGATTTCAATCTCCATACTGATCCCAGGGGGGAGGAATTAGCTTCCAATGACTGACAGAATCCAGGTATCTTTAACCCATCAACCACTTGTTCCCATTAACACCATGGGACCTTTTACCATATCTACCCAGAATACAGGGACTTCTTAACTCTGTACCATACCTGTTCTAAGTTACCTTTTAACAAGTCCATTTTACCTACCTGCTAAATTTTAAGTGTCAAACAAACTGCTGGATGAGTGGCACATAGTGTAGACCCTGATAAGATGCCACATTCTGCGGCATCTGATAGGGTCTACACTGTTTACTCAGGCCTGTCTGTCCCAATACTTAGAATTATTACAGTACACCACAGGTCCAGATAAGATAACAAGTGATAATTTGGGAAAATATTTGTTAATTTTTACACCAGACCATAAGGCAAGTCTTATAAATCAATTACCTACATGAGATTTATTTTGGTACAAAAAAAAACAAAAACAACAACAACCAGAAGTATGTTTCAAGGAACACTTGTACCATCTGCCATGGACAACAAGTGACAGTGACCATAATCAATAATCAGCCCCACTCAAGCTCAAGAAACCAAAATGTAAAACATTCAAGACTGACAACTCTATCATTCTTACTTTTCCAGTTATCTTCCTGTACATCAGGTAACAGCTAGGTCTGTAATGGAGAACTTGGTTTAGAAGAATTTCAACTTGGTTTAGAAAAATTTCCATATCTCTTGTTAACTTTTAAGGATACTTGAGACACAGGGAAGAATTCCCACCTTTTTTTACAACTTTTGCGACTTCCTGTTTGCTTTCTTGTGCATTATGCCACTTCTTAAAAGGGTCCATTTTAAAGGGAAAGAATTTGTTCCCTAGGGGAGCAAATTTTTTCCTTTTAAAGGAGACCCCTTTAAAGAAGGGACACAAAACAATTTAGAAAGAGTTGTCTCCACTCCCATGCTGTTTGAACATGGATTATCAACTCCCCTGAACTAAACATTACCTTTGCTTATTTAAAAAATTCTGCAAACTATAATAACTGTATTAGAAGTATTATAGACTATATGTGAACATGGTAAGTACTGCAGTCAGATTTATTATGTGAAATATGAATGAAATGTCAATAAAACGATGTAGCTTTTTCTTCATGGCCACACAAAAACGGCATTAAAATTATCTTACAAAGACTTCAAAATTTAACACATCGGTTTATTGCCAAATCTGTCTACAAGTTACCAAAATCAAGGAGCTTATGACCTTACAGTGTGATTTACTGCTAGATTATCTAAAATGAGCCAGCGCACAACAAAACCTACAGTAAGACTTGTGCAACTAGCAAAGATCAGCCTGCACATCCGTGCAGGCTGATCAGAGTCTGTGCTGATAGCATATGGCTTTTACAGCCTCCGGGCTAACCAAAGAGGGATAAATGAGAACTATTGCCATACTGGGTGGCTATTCTTGCATAAAATCCTATGAACATAGCTGTTTGAAGCTATTCTTGAACGGACCAGAAGCCATGAACCCATGTTCAAATCATGAATTTCACATGCTGTTTGATCATGGATTTTGAACTTTTGGTATCACAAGATGGGCCTTGCTTTGTTTACGTTATGTTGAGTGACGTAACGATATCGCCCTGAACATAGCATTTAAGAATTTTATGATGATATCAGAGGGTCACTGCGCAACTGGCTTCATTGTAAACAACATTCTAAACTAGCCGCCATGTTGGTTTGCCGTCGCATTTGAAGAGTTTATATGGAGCTTTTAGGCTTTTTCATCACAATTTGACGTTGGAATCGTAAGTTATGCAAGAACAACGATCATCCATGATTATTTCATTGCAATAACATTTGCCGGGTCCCTTGGAAGATATTTGAACACTCAGCCTAGCGGCCTCATGTTCAAACAGCTTCCTTGGGACCTGGCAAATGTTAATGCATGAAAAACCATGGGTGATCCCTATATTTTACCATGAAGAGCAATCAAGAAAAATGTCAATTTAAAGACTGTTTATTAGATAATCCATGCAAAAAGCAAAGTGTTACAGTCAGACGGACAGATCGACTTGAAAACAGTATATCCCCCACAAACAAAGTTTCCGGGGGCTATAATAAAATGACATTTCAAAATACATATCTATAGGCTATATATATGATTAGCAATGATAGGAAACTACAGTTGTGCCAGTTAAGCTCTGTTAAGATTGGGTAGCATGGGCTGCAAAAATGCAACAGGCCCTAAACACGACTCTACCACACAAGGGGTAATGAATTAAGCTGCCCGAATACTTCGGGTAAATACCCTAGTTCACAATAAGTTGTGTTTTTTTTTAAACCAAAACATGTTTACATTTTTCTTATTTCTCCACAAAAACATTATGTATTGTCTGTACTCAATACAGTAAAAATTGTTTGAGTTCTTGTTTTACCCTAAGTCCTGCTGAACCCGGATATATTCTGCCTTCGCAAACAGAGTAGATCCAGGTCAGCTGGCTTCTGAAGAAGCCAACTGATCTGGATCTGCACAGTTGGCCATTAAGTATGTGAATTTATATCAAAAATCTGGATCAAGTTATCTTATTGGCTGAAAATTAGAAATGGGTGTGGCATCTTAATTTATTCAGCATGGCAAGGGTTAACAACATGTCAACCCTTGTGGGTCATTTTGTGTTGTCTTCCAGAGGAAGGGAGCAAAGGGATGGTTTTTGATGGATTGCGTTGGGGATTTATGACATGTCAACCCTTGTGGGTCATTTTGAGTCGTCTCCCAGAGAAAGGGAGAAAAGAGATAGTAGAGGAGATGAAAGACAGGGATAGGGAAGAAAGAGGTAAATGAAAGAAAGTGAAGGAACAGGAAAACTAACAACATTCCCCCTTTACCTTACCTGCTTCAAGGACAGCAGGCCTTGCCCAACTATAAGCCAATATCAGTTGGGCGCCCAGGTGACAAAAGCTACAGGATACCTTCGCCTCATCCAACCACCCCCATATAATTGATAGAAGAGCTAGTAGAGAATTAGGAAAGACAGGAACAGAGAAGGCTGAGGGGAAGAGTGAATGACAGTCTAGAAACAGAAGAAATACTACGTCCCCTTCCCCCACTTGCTTCAAGTAACAATAGGCCCTTTTAACTACCTTACCACCAAATACCAAACAGAAGCACTTCAGCGAGGTGCTTTGAAGAGTGGCCTTTGTGGCTCAGTTGGATGCGCTGTCCGACTGGAGACCAGGAGGTCACGGGTTCAACCCCCGCCAAGGTTGGCAACATTCTTTCGTGGAGATTAATCATGAAATATTTTCTATGGTCGTTCTCTCCCTTCTGCTGATTCAAGAAGGGCAGTTGTCAGTTTCTGGCAAAAGAATGTGCACAATACTGGTTAACCTCTTAGAGGACTAAGCCTGCCCAGTAAACGTGTGGTTAGGTAAACTGACCGTGCTCCACATGACCCCAGTGGGTTGACTGGGCCGTAAAACCTCAACACAAACAGAGCTTCAAAGAGTACCCACACCATATGTCTTTATGAATCAATAAGAAATAATAATTATTTCTGGATACTCCAAGTGTTAACTGGATCTATGAAATACAGTATATTGTATTTCTTCAAGAAAATCAATGAAAACAGCTAAAGATTCTGACCCAACAGGAGACACTAGTGAGAACTGAGTAATCTGATCACACCTGTCAAGGTATAATTAATGGCTATTAGTAATTTGGTTTCCATATAAGAGAGAGACATCTGATCATAGCTCCCGATAAGCACTTTTCTTTCATCCCAAAATTCCTGATATTGTTCTTATTTCTCACGAAAACGTATGTTGTGGGTACTCATTAGAAGCACCTCATTGAGGCACTTCTAATGAGTACCCACAACATACGTTTTCGTGGAGAAATAAGAAAAATATTTTTCTGATGTTATCTTATCTGGAGCTATGTAAGACCCTTCTCTCATTATCAGATCAGTTTTCAAGCCAATTACTGATTCCAGACTCAGACAAAGGAAAATTATAAGATAAGTTTTCTTGATGCCATGGTTTTGAAAACATTCACCTGACATTTTCTCAAACATTCACTAGTACACTACAACCTCTTTATAACATGGTTCGTTACAACACAGTTTTGGATAAAACACGGTTCAAAGATGGATCCCAAAAATGTATAGATTATATTGACATATGACCATAAATGGTCATTTTTCAATATAATCTATACATTTTTGTTTGGATACAACAACTGACAGTAACTGTTGTTTAATTAACACGATTTATGCTATGGACATCAACAATAGTGTTATAAAGAGGTTGTGGTGTAAATACAATAATCATAGCTGCAGACATAAACAAGAGCTGTCACATGACAGCATAGCTTGCCTGTTTGCGCCTTGTCTGCCTATGTTTACACATTAACAGGTCGCAGGTGTATTTAGTATTTTTATATGCTTCTATTCCAAATACACTAAGAGTCTGAATATAAATAACACATCCCTCTATAAATTTTAATGCAAATCTAATCTATGTGTTACATAGAACACTGACCTAGATATCGTCGCATCACATGGAGCTGATGTTCCAGGCATGAAATTTCTCCATCAAATAGTTGTCCACTTATTAGGCAAAATCACTGAACCATGAAATATAGGTCACATTAATTTAGATTTATTTTTATGTCAATTATCGGGTCACATGGTTTTATGATCCAGGTATGACATTTCTCCATCCAAAACCCTCCGTGTTATAAAGCAAAAATCACTGAACTGTGAAATATAGGTCATACTGGTGACCTAGAAATATTTTGAGGTCACTCATCCAGTCACATGGAAGTTTTAATCAAGGTATGACATTTCTTGCTCAAATAGTCTTTTGAGTTATAAGGCAAAATCATTGAACCACGAAATATGGGTCACACTGACCTAGATGTTTTTCTATATCAATTATTGGGTCACATGGAACTTATATTCCATGCATGGCATTGTTCCATCAAAAAGTATTCAAGCCATAAGGCAAAATTACTGAACCATGAAATATAGGTCACACTGACCTAGATATATTTTGAGGTCAATCATCAGGTCACATGGAACTTATATTCCAGATATGTCATTTCTCCATCAAATAGTCTTCGAGTTATAAGGCAAAATCACTGAACTATGAAATGTAGGTCACAATGACCTGGATACACTTTTATGTCAATTATGGAACTTATATTCCAGGTATGACGTTTCTCCATCAAATAGTATCCAAGATTTATGGCATAATCACTGAACCATGAGATATAGGTCACATTGATCTAGATATATTTTGAGGTCAATCATTTGGTCAGATGGAACTTATAATCCAGGTATAATGTTTCTCCATCAAATAGTATTCAAGATATAAGGCAAAATCACAGAACCATGAAATACAGCTCACACTGATCTAGATATATTTTGAGGCCAATCATCCAGTCACATGAAACTAATATTCCAGGTATGACATTTCTCCAACAAATAGTTGTCAAGATGTAAGGTAAAATTACTGCACCAAGAAATGTGGGTCAACATGATCTTCACTCTTTGACATTTGAATCAATGTCACATAGTAGGCTGATGTATGACCCATTGCGTCTACAACTTGTTAGCATAATGGAAATGCATGTAACATATTACAAATGTTATTTTGGAATCTAAGAAGACCCTCCCCCGAGGTACTTTGTGATAAGTGACTGTCAAGATATAGCGCTGTGCTGCAGTGGTAAAGCGTCGGACTCGAGATCGATAGGTACCGGGTTCGATCCCCACTAACAGCAAGTGTTGTTTCCTTGAGCAAGGGACTTTATCCACATTGCTTAGTACTGGTTTCTATCCAGGAAAAAAGAGGGCCACATGGAAGATTAGTACTAGATTACTAAATGTGTTACCCTCTAAAAATAAGGTTGATTATTATTATTATTATTATTATTATTATTATTTGAAAAACTTTAACGCATATGCATACAACATTACAAAGGTGTCCTAGATTTCGACCCTTTGCCCCACCCCGAGACATGAACCCACGGGTGTGTTCTTTTGGAATTTCAGTAGACACTCCCAGGTACCCAAGTTCAAAATATGAATGCTCTGTGATAAGTGACAGTTGAGATATAAGCATTTGAAAAACTTGAACGTAGTGTGACTGGAACGGGAACGGATGCTCAGACATGGACGACCTGGGTGACTACAATAGCTCTCCTTGTACTTCGTACAGGTGAGCTAATAATTTTTTTTTTATTTCTCCCTGAAAACAAATGTTTTAAATACTCATTAGAAGCACCTCAGCAAGGCACTTCTAATGAGTATTCACAACATATGTTTTCATGGAGATATAAGAAAAATATAAATGTTTTTGGTTGAAAGCAGTTTATCTGGAGCTGTGTAATCACTGGTACATAAAATACAAACAGGCTAGTTCTGTTCAGCATGTTCAATTTGTTTAGTGCTTGCCAATAACTGGAGGTACAGTTTAGCAAAATTAGGTTATGGTGACCTACTTTTGTGACAGGTGATTGGATTCATACAGTGTAATGTTTCAAGATACACACCATACCCTGAAAAGATTGTAATATATGTCACCAAAAGCAGATCAAAGTGACTTCTCTAACAGGAGGTCATAGTGACATAATTTCATGTTAAGCATCTTGTGCATGCACCCAACTACCTGCCACAAAACTTGGTCACTATGACCTGCTTCTACCAATGATCTAGTAAAAACAAATAGTACATCATTTATAACTAGTCTACAGCAGTTTAGATTTTATAATTACTAGAGCCAAATTTTGTATTGTAATGTGATATTATCGAGATCAGAAACAATGTTTTAGGAACCCCAATACATGTACTTAACAGCTTTTGGAATCTGCAATCTGCTCATATTAACCTTTGTCATGCTGAGTAAATTAATATGTCACGCCCACTTCTAACTAAGGGCCAGTTAGATTGCTTGATCCAGGTTGTTGATACGAATTCACATACTGAATAACAAATAGTGCAGATGCAATTCCTGAGGAAACTGGATTCATACTGTTTGAAAATTTTGATTGATTGAGTTGGGGTTTAACGACACGTCAACCCTTGAGGGTCATTTTGTGTCGTCTCCCAGAGAAAGGGAGAAAAGAGATAGAAGAGAGAGTAGAGGAGATGAAAGAGAGGGACAGGGAAGAAAGAGGAACAGGAATGAAAGTGAAGAAACAGAAGAAATAAAAACATTCCCCCTCTACCCTTACCCACTACAAGGATAGCAGGCCTTGCCCAACTGTAAGCCAATATCAGTTGGACGCCCCGGTGATCTAAGATACACAGCACCTTCGCACCACCCGACCACCCCCACTGTTTGAAAAGGCGGGGCATAATCGGGACCAGCAGGATCAGGGTTCAAGGCCAGGGTTAATCTATTTTTTTTATTACTCTGTTTAATTACTAGTTATTTCCAGTAGTGGAACAGTCCACCCTGACATCTTTGTCAAATTGGCCACCACATAGATTTTGGTTACTCTCCTGCCACCTAAGAATTTTCTGTATCAATACTTTTATAATCCCAAACTATATATACCTACTGGTTGTTACTAGCAACAAGACCTGTCGCCAGACAGGATAGCTTGCCTGAATTTGCGCTTGTCAATCAAATAAAAAAATAAGACTATGACCCTAAAATCCAGTATATCCATTTTACTGGATATAATTTTGGATGAACATCTTCCATAGCTATCTGTATACCAATTATAAACTAAATGAAATGTATGATTTGGAAACTAGCTGAGAAAATACAAGATCTTAAGAACTTTGAGGGGAACCTTTATGATAGAATTTCAAAGTCTATGACCATGACCTCTAGATCATAGAGTGGGGATAATGCCAAATAAACTTTCTGACCAATATCTAAATCATGCCAAATATAAAGTAAATCCAAGGATATAAAAATTAAGAGATCTGAAAACTTTGATGCAAAACTTTAACATAAAATTTCTAAGTCTATGACCTTGACCACTAGGTCTCTAGGTCATAAGCAGGGGTGGGGATAGTGCCAATAAAATTTTGGACCAACATCTATAATCATACCAAATATAAATAAAATCCAGGATTTAGAAAATATAAGGTGTTAAAAACTTAACATAAAACTTTAACATTTTTGTTAACGCTGATGCTGCAACTCCAAAGTCAGGGGTAGTGCAATAGTTCTTCCTGTACTTCAATTCGTACAGGCAAGCTAAAAACGGTGAAAAAAGTTGTTTTTCCCTTCCAAAATGTAAAGATACTACCGATATTGATCCTTCCAAAAAAAAAAAAAAAAAAGTAAGCAAAAGAGCAATTTTTCTGAGATATAGCTCTGTGAATGATAGGACTTGGGGGATTTTCATCACTCCAAATAAGAGGGGTATCAGGAAAATATTTTTCTTATTTCTCCATGAAAACATATGTTGTGGTAATCATTAGAAGTGCCTTTCTGAGGCAATTCTAATGAGTACCCATAACATATATTTCCATGGAGAAATAAGAAAATATTAACCCTTGTCCTGCTGATTGTTTGTGTTGAGGTTTTACGGCCCAGTCAACCCAATGGGGTCATGTCGAGCGCGGTCAGTTTACCTAACCACACATTTACTGGGCAGGCTTAGTCCTCTAAGCGGTTAACCAGTATTGTGCACATTCTTTCGCCAGAAACTGACAACTGCCCTTCTTGAATCAGCGGAAGGGAGAGAATGACCGTAGAAAATATTTCATGATCAATCTCCACGAAAGAATGTTGCCGACCTCGACGGGGGTTGAACCCGCGACCTCCTGGTCTCCAGTCGGACGGCGCATCCAACTGAGCCACCGAGGCCGGCTTGTCCTGCTGAACCTGGATATACCCTACCTTTGCAAACTGTGTAGATCCAGATCAGTTGGCTTCTAAGCCAACTGATCTGGATCTGCACTGTTTGTTATCAAGTATGTGAATTTGTATCAACAATCTGGATCAAGTAATCTTATTGGCTGAAAATTAGATATGGGCGTGGCATCTTAATTTATTCAGCATAACAAGAGTTAATTTTTGTTTGAAGAAAATGCCTGATATATAGTGCTTTATCTGGTGCTATGGGTCATGTCATTTTTGGAAATAATATGCCACAAACCAGAGGTACTGTATCAGGATTCCTTCCCTTTTCTGCTGGTTGAGAAGACAAAATTACAAACGACAACTTCTGCTTATTTTCCCCAAAATAGTAACGTAATTGTCTGTCAACTCCTAAGGAAATTGTTTGCATGAAATATCAAGTCTCATTAACTAGTCTAGGACAAGTAACAAATATAATTTAAACTGCCATCTAATATTTAAATTCAGCAGGTCAAAGGTTAAGAAGTTAATAAAGCTTTTGTAAAAGGCTTAAGAGACCAAATAAACAAACATATGGTTAACCAATGTACTTGCAATCAGATTTACTTTCATATGTCAGTTCCAGATAAGGCTATAATTTCAAGAATAATTTTGGACATTTTTTTGCTATTTTTGGAACAAAACAGTGAGTACTGGCATCGCATCACCATGGCAATTCTGATGGATACCTACACTGCATGCCTTGGTGCTGCTATAAAAATTTTCTCATGAAATATTTGTACTGCTCTGGAACTATAATATATGTATACAGAAAGAGACTAACCGAATTATTGCATGTTACAAGTCAATGAGGGGGAACAATAAAATCTAATCC
Organism: Anodontia alba; assembly: GCA_964016985.1. NCBI lineage: Eukaryota > Metazoa > Mollusca > Bivalvia > Lucinida > Lucinidae > Anodontia > Anodontia alba. Next base: position 72,014,156 of record OZ024825.1, read on the forward strand.
CAACTATGTCGACAGCACAAGTAACGGGTGTCAAATGAGTGACATTTCTCACAGAAACTCCCAGAAAGTAGGGTTTGACAGTTCATGCAAATCATCTCTTCGATGAAATGCCAAGCCCAAGTTTCGTTGATCAATAAGTCAACTATCTTAAAAAGCTGTTGCCTAATATTTACAAGTAACCGAATAAGAGTTATACATTAAAATTCTGATGACTATTGAATTTTCTTTGTAGTAAATCAGATTTCTTCCTGAAAGGATTATAATTAGGATCTCATGTGCAGATAAACATCTATTTTCAAACTTATTGTCATTGACATCAATGTTAATCAAAGCTCCAGTTAAAATGAAGTTTGTGGTTAACCCTTTCAGCCTGATAAACTAAAATGCACACCTTGGCAAACAGTGAAGATCCAGATGAGACGACTCATAATGAGCCATCTCATCAGGATCTATACTGTCTGCCATTTTGTTTTTTTATTTTTGACTGAAACCCCTATTTACATCAATGGATGTGTCCAAATTCAAGGAATGAAGAGTCCACGTAAGAAACTCAGGGGTGAAAGGGTTAACCCTTGTCCTGCTGAATAAATTAAGATGCCACACCCACTTCTAATTTTCAGCCAATCAGATTACTTGCTCTGTATTGTTGCTACAAATTCACATACTTAATGGCAAACAGTGCAGATCCAGATCAGTTGGCTTCTTTAGAAGCCAACTGATCTGGATCAACACTGTTTGCAAAGTCAGTACATATTCGGGTTCAGCTGGACAAGGGTTAAAAAATCAAAATAATTTTCGTTATTTTTGCACACAAAGAAAACATACCTTTGTGATAACTCTTTGGAATTGCCTTGCAGTGTGATGTTTTGGTGCAAAAAGTACCCACAAACCTTGTTTTGTTTAAAAATAAGAAAAAATATCTTCTGAATATTTCCCTTATCTGGAGCTATGGTTCATGTTACTGACATGGACAAATTAATGAACTTAGTACCAGTATGACAGAAAAACATTAAAAATGGAATCAAACACCTACCAGTCTAATGGATCATAGTGGTTTTAATGGATTATTGTGGCTCCTGAATACTGTCTTTGGATACCGCATTAACCTTAAATATTGAGACATCTTAACTCCTTACCCAATTTGTCCTAAATCTGAATTCCATTTTACTGCTGATATGTCTTAACGCTTAGCACTCTGGGTAAATTTTTCAGCAGACGACACATTGAAATATTTTTCTTATTTTTCCCAGAGAACAGGTTTTGTCATTTCATGCAAATTGTCTCCAATGGAGACAATTTGCATGAAATGTCAAATCCTGTTTTCTGGGAAAGATAAGAAAAAATATCACCAATTTGTCTGTGGAATTAGCCAAAAGAGTGGTAAAGGTTAAAATCACAGTATAAGTGGCAAACAGTGTTGACACAGGCCGTATGTTCCATTCTGCAGCATCTGATCTGGGTCTGAAGAGTTTGCTCAGGCCTGTCTGTCCCAATACTTAGGTTACGAGAAATGTGTTTGTAAAACACTATGCCCCAAACTACAAGCTTTTCAATACAAAATGACCAAGTTAGAAGGGGCATAAGTTTTTTTCAAAAGTTAATTACATGTAGGTGATCTACTCATCATCCCCATTAAGCTTGCCAAGATAAAAGGCCCTTAGACTAAGTTAAAAAAGATTTCAAGATATCTTGCTCACAAAATTTCATTATAAGGCTTATAATGCATGAATCAAAAAGGGCATAACTCTAGAACTACAAGTCAAACAGTAAAAAGAACAAGAGGCCCACGGGCCACGGTTCGCTCACCTGAGTGACAGAGCCACTGCAGACATGCAGATGTTATGCAACATTTTTCCAATCCTATCATTGCAACTAATGAAAATATCATCATTTGAGCAGTTCTTAGTTTTGAAGAATATATGGGCCTGACAGTCAATGGAGCATGATCATTTGAATAAACTATCAATCACATTTCAACAGAAGGATCAATGTGAAATTTGGTGGAAATTGGCTAAGAGGTTTTTGAAGAATCATGATTTTATACATGTAAACAGCACAGTGGCAGGGAAATATATTATAAATATAAACCAGATGATGGCCATCTTAGATTTCCAATCAGAACAATTTTAACTACTGTTGATCTACAAGTCACTTGATACTTTCAATATAAATGTATATGGCCCACACAAATAGGGAAGCAAATTTGACCTTGGAGGCAAAAAGGTCAAATGTCAACATAGAACCATCATTTGAGCAACTTTGGTAGATCTCCTGTCCCCCATAATTTGTGCAAAGATTAGGACCCAGGGCTTATTTGGTTATGGAGAAGAAGATTTTTAAAGGATTTTAACATATATGGGCATGGCAACCATTTTGATCAATGGACCATACCCATTTTAGCAATCTTTCATTCTCCTGCCCACGGAGGCTCCGCATGAAATTTGAGCAACACTGGCCCGGAGGCTTCAGAGGAAAAGCCATTTGAAATTATCAACAATTTTTCCATACAAATGTATGGGGCCCATACAAATGCATACACAAGCAAACTTGACCTCGCCGTAAAAAGGTTAAATGTCAATGTATGACAATTATTTTAGCAACTATGGTAGACCGCCCGTTCCAGATGATATATGCAAAGATTCAGCCGCAAGCCATCCTTGGTTTTGGAGAATAAGATTTTTAAATGTTTTTTCCCATGCAAACGCATAAGGAAGCAAACTTGACCTTGCCGTAAAAAGGTCAAATGTCAATGTATGACCATTATTTTAGCAACTTTGGTAGACCCCCTGTCCTCGATGATTTATGCAAACATTCAGCCCCAAAGCATCCTCCTTTCTAGAGAAGAAGATTTATAAAGGTTTTTACCATATATGGGCATGGCGCCCATCTTTGTCAACGAACTGTGACCATTTTAGCAATCTTTTGTCCCCCCTACCTAAGGAGGTTCCATATGAAATTTGAGCAAAATTGGCCCAGAGGCTCCAGAGGAGAAGTTGTTTGAAAATTCTGAACATTTTTTCCATACAAATGCATAAGGAAGCAAAATTGACCTTAACGTAAAAAGGTCAAATGTCAATGTACGACCATTATTTTAGCAATTTTGGTAGCCCTCCTGTTCCCGAAGAATATATGCAAAAATTCAGCCAAAAGGCATGCTCGGTTTTGGAGAAGAAGATTTTTAAAGGTTTTTCCCATACAAATGCATAGGGAAGCAAACTTGACCTTGCCGTAAAAAGGTCAAACGTCAACATACAACAATTCTTTTAGCAATGTTGGTAGACCTCACGTCCCCGATGATTCCTGCAAAGGTTAAGCCCAAAGGCATTCTCGGTTCAGGAGGAGAAGATTTTTAAAGGTTTTTACCATATATGGGCGTGGCGGCCATCTTGGTCAACGGACCGCGACCATTTTAGCAATTTTTCGTTCCCCCACCCTAAGGAGGTTCTATATGAAATTTTAGCAAAATTGGCCCAGAGGCTCCAGAGGAGAAGTTGTTTGAAATTCTGAACATTTTTCCCATACAAATGCATAAGGAAGCAAAATTGACCTTAACGTAAAAAGGTCAAATGTCAATGTACGACCATTATTTTAGCAATTTTGGTAGCCCTCCTGTTCCCGAAGATATATGCAAAAATTCAGCCAAAAGGCATGCTCGGTTTTGGAGAAGAAGATTTTTAAAGGTTTTTCCCATACAAATGCATAGGGAAGCAAACTTGACCTTGCCGTAAAAAGGTCAAACGTCAACATTCAACAATTCTTTTAGCAATGTTGGTAGACCTCACGTCCCCGATGATTCCTGCAAAGGTTCAGCCCAAAGGCATTCTCGGTTCAGGAGGAGAAGATTTTTAAAGGTTTTTACCATATATGGGCGTGGCGGCCATCTTGGTCAACGGACCGCGACCATTTTAGCAATTTTTCGTTCCCCCACCCTAAGGAGGTTCTATATGAAATTTTAGCAAAATTGGCCCAGAGGCTCCAGAGGAGAAGTTGTTTGAAATTCTGAACATTTTTCCCATACAAATGCATAAGGAAGCAAAATTGACCTTACCGTAAAAAGGTCAAATGTCAATGTACGACCATTATTTTAGCAATGTTGGTAGCTCTCCTGTTCCCAAAGATATATGCAAAGATTCAGCCATAAGGCATGCTCGGTTTTGGAGAAGAAGATTTTTAAAAGTTTTTCCCATACAAATGCATAGGGAAGCAAACTTGACCTTGCCGTAAAAAGGTCAAACGTCAACGTACGACAATTCTTTTAGCAATTTTGGTAGACCTCCCGTCCCCGATGATTCCTGCAAATGTTCAGCCCCAAGGCATTCTCGGTTCAGGAGGAGAAGATTTTTAAAGGTTTTTACCATATATGGGCGTGGCGGCCATCTTGGTCAACGGACCGTGACCATTTTAGCAATTTTTCGTTCCCCCACCCTAAGGAGGCTCCATATGAAATTTGAGCAAAATTGGCTCAGTGGTTTCAGAGGAGAAGTGGTTTGAAAATGTTAACGGACGGACGGACGGACGGACGGACGCACGGACGGACGGACGGACGGACGGACGGACGACGGACGAAAAGTGATCACAATAGCTCATCCTGAGCAGAGCTCAGGTGAGCTAAAAATACCAGTCTGCTTATTTTCCACCTTTATACCAGATATAACATTTCAAGATCCTGTCTCTGATCATTCATAACCGTATGCTAAGCATGACAAATGGACGGACAGACAAACAATCCAAATGCAATATGCCCCTCCAACTTATTCAAAGTTGGAGGCATTAATATGATAATATTCTGCAATAATTCTACCATATTTTATTGCTCACGAATCAATAAATCTGACAACTTAGATGGCCATTCCATTGCAGTAAAATTAGAATATGTCACAAATAATGTGTCCCCACAACACTGACATTCATGTTGACCGCAACCATCTTAACCCTTAATTAAAGCACCAAGCAAAATTGTTGCAGATAGCAGTCTCATTTTTTTATTATTTTACAAAGAAAATAAGACTTGACATTTCATGTCAATCGTCTGCTAGGCAGATGATTCACATGAAAGTTCAAGTCTTATTTTCTCAGAAAAATAATAAAAACAATTATTTCAAAATGCTGTCTGTTGCAGTTGTGATTGTCACGTAAAGGGTTAAGATTTCCAACTGGCATGATTTTGGGTACTTTTGACCAAAGGGCCATCCTGAGGTTACTGCAAAATTTTGACTCAAACTACCTATAGTTTGAGAAGAGATGTCAACCATTTTGGGTTTCTGATCGCAATGATTGTAGCTAGTTTTGGTGAACACACTGATGAAGATTTTGTGTTTAACATAGCTTTCAATATTATATGTCATATCGAGACAATGGAAGGGTGATAATGAAAGGCTCTGTGCAATGAAGTGCCGTAGAGTCCTGAGCTGAATTCCCCCTCCAGTTGGATTACAATCTGAAACCTCATGATCCCAAGTTGTGAGTGCTCATCACTTGGCCACCCCGAATCTTAGTGGTCAACACATTACTCTAACACATATATGAAAAATGTGTTCTTCTTCGACATAGTACATAGAAGCTGAATTTTACATCAAACAGGAAAATACTAGAAAGATGTCCAAAATACAGAGAAGCCCCCACTGCGAATTCAGAATAAAATGTAACAAACACTCCTCATAATTTAGAATAGACTGAAGTATCTTCTTTCCTATGTAGCTCACCAGATATATTACCATATTTATCCTGAATATCGGCACACCTTAACACCTTACCATACCTATCCTAAAATTTGAAATTGTCCATTTTACTATCTGTTGGCATTCTAAAAATTAGCTGGATGGATGGCACAGTGTAGACCCTGATCAGATGTCGCATTTGAATGGCAAACAGTGTAGACCCTGATCAGTTGCCGCATTCTGCGGCATCTGATCTGGGTCTACACTGTTTGCCGAGGTCAATCTAAAGGTTATTATGATAAAAGGATGATAATAAGCAATGCCAATGTACGTACCTCCGACAGGTGCTTGGAAATTTGTTTATTTTTCGTAAATCTCATTCTTTGCAGAGCTTGGGCACAGCAGCAACACGTGGACCAAAAGCTCTTTGGGGATTCAGGTTCGGACCCTGACTTTAGCGTACACACAGAAGAAAATATCCCCTCGTCTGTCAAATATACCAGATGTGGCAATCCAATCTTAGGCTGTGTCACAACAGACATGGGTAACTTTTTGGTCTAATTAGCATTATAGAGACAAAAAACCCTTCTAAACAGAATTTGCACACTTATTATGTTTCAGGTTTTAAAACAAACACTGAAAAAATAAAAACGTGTCAGGTATCCATTCAAGTTGCATTTGTTATTTATTTACCAGGTTAGTATTCCGACCCATTTACACCTTGATGAAATAAACATTTCTGACTGTACATTAAGTCACACCTAATCCACACACAATATCATTGATCGCTCTATTATTGTGGTTTTAGCCCTACTGAATCTACAACAATCTGTCAATCAAACGAATGCCCTATATCCATCTTATCTTGGTGAAATTGATCATTAATTGAGTCAGGAAGCAGTACAATTTAACTGTCAAGGCAAACCATGTTTTATGGATAAAATGAAGTAGTACTTTACAGGTACATCAATGGCACATTCACAGCTCCAGGTAAGTTTGTTATTTTGTTGTTTTTTTTTCAAATGTGAAAAATTATTTTGGATTTCTCCATCAGAACATACATTCAAGTGTCATTTACCGTAAACTTTCTCAGCAAATCAATTCTAAAAGATGCACAGAAATTCAATTTATATAATTTTTAAACAACAAATATTTATCTAAACTCTGCTTATCTGGAGCACTGGACTAAACCACATAAGATAACATCATAATTATGATACAATCAGTGAAAACAAGGATCTCGGCTGACACTAAGTTATTTCATCCCAAAATGTTTATCACAATCTGAACTATGTGAAAACAATTCTCAAGTCAAGCATAACGCTGCAAGTAAGGAAGTAAATCGATGAACTGCAAAACACAGGTATAATTGCAAGGTATATTAGCTTTTTTCGACCACAAAGTATGAATATTTTTCTTATTTCTGCAGAAAACATATTTCGTGCATACTCATTAGAAGTGCCTCAGTGAGGCAATTCAAATGAGTACCCACAACATATGTTTCCGTGCAGAAATAAGAATATTAACCTGATACCCGTCTTATCAGGAGGTTTGCCTTGTAGTCCAACACTAAACACAGTATTAGTAACAACCAAGAAATTGGCTTCTGACAGAATCTTTGAATATCAGTTTAAACATCTCCACACTATTTCTCCACAGCATGCTACTTAATAAAAGTACAATTATTCCTTTACTGTCCCAATACACTGCAGTTTCTGTAATACTCAAAGAATGACTGGAATATCCTAATTTGCTAGACTGTCACTACAAAATGAAATCAACAAGTCTATGAACAAATGTAAGAACATGTATTGGAGAGGAAAGTCCAGTCCATTTCTGGCACATGTCAAGTGCAGAAATTAACAGCAGTTTATGTTGGAAACACAGCTGATACTGACAATAAATTATGAAAGGAAAGGCAATGCCCACTGATCATTTATTGATTGAACAGAAATTGCTTCATTTTTTAATTCCTTTCCCAAGCGCTTTTCCTAGCAGGGGAGACAACAAAGTTGCAACCTTCTCAGATTATCTAAGTAAGAGTTGTCATTTTTGCTCATGTTACAAACTTTATTTCATTTACGTTGATTGGACTCTTCTACCATAACTCTTTGGACCATTCTATTTCCAACAGCAGGGTGTCTGGTTAATTTTTTTTATCACTGTGTTTTATAGAAATTCCTGTAGATACTGCAAACAATGCAGACATTGATCAAATGCTACATTCTGCAATGTTTGATCTGGGTCTGCAATGTTTGCCAGTTACCCTTTTGGGAGTCTCCAGACTACAATGGGTTAATTCCAGAATGAGCTCAAACAGTTTATCTTCTTTGATTCATAGCTTTTTTTTTTTTTAAACTTCGATGTATCCCTATGGCATGAGTTATTGCTGTACAAACTGACTTGTTGTTCAGATCCCTTATTTTAAGGTGAATGGATGCACTTTCAGGGGAGAGAGGGGTGGGGCAGCACTATCAAAGTGCATTTGCATCCCTTCTGAAAATGGGTCTACTCTAAAAGGAAAAAGAATGCTGACCTAAGAGCATACCAGTATTTTCCTTTTGAAGCAGACCTCTTTTTTAGAAGGGGCTAGAGGAGCAAAGTCTTTCCATTTAGTGTAGATCCATTTTCAGAACATTACCTTCCAAGAAAAGGTCAAGAGTCTTCACTGACTGTTGGGACAGGACAACCGTCTACTTCTGGATGAAAACAGTTAAAAGAATGTCTAAAAGCAGTTAACCCTTCTCTTGCTGAACATGACATGCCCTGTCTTAGCAAACAGTGTAGATCCAGATCAGTTGGCTTCTGAAGAAGCCAACTGATCTGGATCTGCACTGTTTGTCATTAAATATGTGAATTTCTATCAAAAAACCTAATCAAGTAATCTGATTGGCCCAATATAAGGCCCTTCACCTGCAAGGTCAGTAACTCTTAAACCATGTGATTAAGAAACTCAATTTTGTGTTCTCTAGTAAGTGATTTTCAACAAAGAATCCAAACATAATGAGATATAAGCCCTTTGCCTGCAAGGCCTGTAACTCTTAAACCATAAGACTAAGAAACTCAGTTTTGTATTCCCCAGTAAGTGATTTTCAACAAAGAATGCAAAAATAAGGAGAAATGTAAGGCCCTTTCCCTGCAAGGCCTTTAACTCTTAGACCATAAGACTCAGTTTTGTGTTCCCTTGTAAGTGATTTTCAACAAAGAAGGTAAAAATCATGAAAAAAATAAGGTGTGCATCCAGAGTATAAGTAAGGGTGATAACTCCAGATGGACAGATGGCCGGACAGCTGGACGCTCAGGCACCTTTACACTTCCTCTGATGGCCATCTATCAATGTATCAAGTTTCATTTAATTCCATTCTATACTTTCATAGGATATGCTTCAGACAAGCTTTTCATTGCAAAAATTAAGAAGGAAAGTAACTCCATAAATACTGGTGACAGGGTTATGGTTCTTGCATTCTGCAATTCCCTTCATGGCCCTCTATCAGTGTATCAAGTTTCATTTATTTACCTTCAATACTTTTAAAGATATACTCCGGACAAGCTTACTATTGCAAAAATTAGAAAAGGAAATAACTGTAATTACTTGTGATAGAGTTACAGTTCCTGTACTCTGAGTTACAGTTCCTGTACTCTGCACTTCCTCTGATGGCCATCTATCAGTGTATCAAGTTTCATTTAATTCCCTTCAATACTTTCATAGGATATGCTTCAGACAAGCTTTTTATTGCAAAAATGAAGAAGGAAAGTAACTCCATAAATACTGGTGACAGGGTTATGGTTCTTGCATTCTGTAATTCCCTTCATAGCCCTCTATCACTGTATCAAGTTTCATTTGTTTATCTTCAATACTTATAGAGATATGCTCCGGACAAGCTTACTATTGCAAAAATTAGGAAGGGAAATAACTCTGAAATTACTTGTGATAGAGTTACGGTTCTTGCATTTCCACTGAAGGCCATCTATCAATGTATCGTTTCATTTAATTCCCTTCTATACTTTCAGAGATATGCTCCAGACAAGCTTTTTACTGTAAAAATTAAGAACGGAATACTCCATAAATACTGGTGACAGGGTTATGGTTCTTGCATTCTGCAATTCCCCTCATGGCCCGCTATCAGTGAATCAAGTTTCATTAAATTACCTTCAGTACTTTTAGAGATATGCTCCAGACAAAAGTTGGATGGACGGATGGTCAGACAGACGGACAAAGCGGCGACTATATGCTCTCCCTTCGGGGAGCATAAAAATGCTGTAGTCGCTGGACCTGTTCCAATCTGTTGACATCTGTAGTCAGATAAGGGTCCCAGATGGTTGATACATGTTGCACCATAGGTCGAGCCAGTGTGCAACAGATGTCTTCACGATCATCAATGGAGCAGTTTTACAGGTTGTATCTAAGGAAGCTGATGGAACTGGATGCTTTGGCAGTGACAGAAGGGACTTGCTGTCCAGGAAAGCAAACAGGATTTGATTGTGTTGGGGGTTAAAGACACGTCAAACCTTGTGGGTCATTTTTGTCGTTTCCCAAAGAAAGGGAGAAAAGAGATAGAAGAGATGAAGAGAGAAGCAAGGAATAAAGAGGAACAGGAATTAAAGTGAAGAAACAAGAAATAAAAACATTCCCCCTCTATCCTTACCTGCTATAAGGATAGCAGGCCTTGCCCACCTGTAAGCCAATAACAGTCTAAGATGCCCCGGTGACGTAAGATACGTGATACCTACGCACCAAAGCTGTCTCATTGTAAACAATGACTGGTAATCTACCAAGTGTATCCAATCCCCTTAACCCTTAAAGCGCCAATCACAGCTGCAGCAGACGACAATTTTTTTATTTATTTTATTTTTTTTTTTCAGATACTAAAAAAGTTTCGAATGTCGTCTGGTACAAATTTTGTTTGGCACTTTAAGGATTAATGTGCATTTGTTACAAACAGGGAAAACAAGCAGAATAAGAGCTTATAAGACAGCTCCAGATAAGGCACTTTTTTTTGATGAAAACGTTACGACATTTTTCTTATTTCTCAATGAAAACATTTCTGTGGTACTCAAGAGAAGCACCCCTGCAAGGTGCTTCTAATGACTACCCACGTTTTCGTCGCGAAATATGAAAAATAGTTTGTGGATAACCCCTCCTATCTGGAGCTATGTTATAAGAAATATGATTTCATTTGTAATTTGCTGATATGCAAAGAAAAGTCACCAGCCATGTAATTGTAATTTGTACGTTTAACCATTTTTTGTTCCATAATGAATGACTGACTGATTGAGTTGACGTTTAACATCCCAGCCAACAATATTTCAGTCATGTTGAGACATTGTCTCAAATTTTGAGGGACTTCTACCAAACATGATTGAATGATGATCTCAGGTCCTGCCTTAAGTTACTAAAACAAAGGCACCAGGCAGCCCATCTACTTCACAAGCCTTGATGATGATGGTTTGGTGTTTCACATCCCTTTCAACATTTTCAACATTTTCAAGTCATATTGTGATGATGAAAAAGTGATAATGAAAGGCTATAAGCAATGAAGTGATACAGTCATGAGCTTAACTCCACCTCCAGCAATAGTCAAACCTGAGACCCTGTGATCCGAAGTCAGGAATGCTAACTACTTGGCCAAATGGATGCTTCCTTGCAGGCCCTGATGTGTGGGTCACCATATATTTATCACATAATGGCCTAAATTCCCAACATTCAACATGAAATATCTTGCGATATAGATGGTCTACATGCATGCAAATGTGATAAATCAGTTATACCATGGTTCTGCGCATGTACGTGCGATAATGCACTCGCTCACGCTCGTGCATTATCGCATCGTACATGCGCACGAACCATGGTATAACTAAGACTTATATTAGAGTAGGTACACAATGAAATCTGCCTGAAATGTCCGTCAATTTATTTTTAAAAATAGATTCACTACATACACACTACATATAATGAACACATTTCACTACATAATTATCTCTTTCCCCACAAGTGGCAACTTTTGTCGTCTGCCGATAACCTTTGCAAACAGTATGGACCCTGATCAGGCTTGACAAAAGATTAATTTTGAACAAAAAAATCCACAGACGACAAAAAAAAGCATGCAAAATAACACAGCATGCAAAGAGTTATGAACATATCTGACAACAACAAATTGCACTAATTCATAAAAAGACAAATAAAGCAACTGCGGTAATGTTTACCTTCTTACTGATCAGATCTATTGAGCAATAAACGCAGTGTTCTGCCGACTTTCTGGTGTCTCTCACTGAAATGAGAAAACATATCCACTGACATAGTACTGTTATCAGAGAATTTATTAACAGATAGCATGCTGGGTGATGTTTTCAACAGACATTTTGAAATACACCACCACCTATTTATAACACGGTTCGTTATAACACGGTTCTGTATATAGCATGGTTCAATGATGGATCCCAAAAATGTATCGATTATATTGAAAAATGACCATAAATGGTCATTTTTCAATATAATCTATACATTTTTGTTTGGATTTAACATGGTTGTTTAACTAACACGGTTTATGCTATGGACCCCAACAATAGTGTTATAAAGAGGTTGTAGTGTAGTTTCCCAAAAAATAGGATTTGACATTTCGTACAAATTGTCTCTTTATAAGACAATCTACATGAAATGTCAAATCCTATCTTTGGGGAAAAATAAGAAAAAATATCATCAATCTGCCATCTGGTGATTGATTTGTGTTGGGGTTTAACAACATGTCAACCCCTGTGAGTCATTTTGTGTTGTCTTCCAGAGAAAGGGAAAAAAGAGACAGAAGAGATAGCAGAAGACATGGAAGAGAAGGATCGGGAAGAAAGAGGGAAATGAAAGAAAGTGAAGGACCAGAAGAAATAACAACATTCCCCCTCTACCCTCACCTGCTGCAAGGACAACAGGCCTTGCCCAACTATATAAAGCCAATATCAGTTGGGCGCCCTGGTGACAAAAGCTACAGGACACCTTCGCCTCACCCAACCACCCCCGCTGCCTGGTGAATTTGTCCATAGCACTGTAAGTATTTGATGATAACTCTGGGATATTTTTTTTGTTTTTTCCATAAAAAACATATATTGTGGATACTCATTAGAAGTGCCTCTGACCTCAGACAGTTTCTTTTATGCTTTTCCTAAGATTTTCAGGAAAAAAAAATACATGTTGCCTTCAACAAATATGTTTATACCAAGTTTGTCTTCATGTAGTGTACAGCAGGTAGTTTCCATTTATTTGTTTGGTCTGCTTATATGTTCACACTTTTAGTGTAACAAGCAGAAACGTTGCAATTTAGGTCAATGAAAAATGATATACATTGTAGTTTTTAAAACTTCATTCCCCCTCCTCCTCACACATGTACAAATTTTGTGGCTATATGTTTACAAATAAAAGATACATGTATAGTATAAGATTGTACAGGGTCTGAAATAAGTATTATACTATAGAGATTTGACTCTCACCAAATTTCGTTAGTTCATGGTCAAGATGAGAATTTGGGCCAGCTGATGTTTCGCCACCATTTTCGGACAGCATTTGTGGTTGGAAATCCTGGAGCCCCTGATAGATTCTAAATTATTTCATTTTCACAGGGAATTTTTGGGAAAAGTTGTGTATTTTAACACACATTTTCTGTAAAAAGGCTCAAATCGCTCCCAGCTCTCTAAAGACGAACTCATAGCAAATATCTAGGATCTCCATCTGTATGTTAGCAAGAAGTAGTGTCCATGGGACATGGACACCCCCACCTATACCACTGCAACAAAGTTTTGTCAGTGATGCAATGACGGTGATGATTTAGTCTCTTTCAACATTATTTAAGTCATATCAAGATGATAAAGCAATGATAGTGAAAGGCAATGTGCAATGAAGTGCCCAACAGTCAGAAGATGAATTCTGGCTCCAGCGGGACTTTAAATTCCAAAGTCATAAGCACTAAACATTCAGCCACATGTACGCTTCTTGATGACACAAATAAAGTTTTGCTGTAGACGTTTTGGGGAAAGGGAGCAGCGAAGATGTTTGTAGGCGACATTTTCACTTTTTTCTTCAGCTGTCACTTTGTTCATTAGGGAAAGCAATTTTTTTTATCATTGCCTTGACTTTTTTACCATGTACATTGTAACATCTCACTCTTATACACTACCAAATCAAATACAGTAAATGTCCTAAAATACTGAACACTTTATTCCATACTTTTTTTAGCTCAACTGGGCTGAAGGCTCCAGGGGGGGTGTGTGGGGTGGGGGGGGGGGGGGGGGTGCTTATAGGATGGTACGCCATCTTTTGTCCATCCACACCTCTGACCAGTTATATCTCCACAGTCTGCAGGCTGACCTCAATCATTTCTCATCTATAGCATTCCTCTGGTGGGGCATGGATGACATAAGCTTTTCATGGAAATCCAATGAAAACTTTGGTTGCTATGGCATAGACTTACTATGGGAAAATGCTTGTAATCACCATAACTCCTTCAGTTTTGATCGGATGTTCCTGAAACTTGCAGATCTGAAACTTGCAGATAAGGTGGACATGGATAAAATCTTGAACAAGTTCAAAAACTGGCCAGATCAGATCATTAATCTTAGAGTTACGTCCCCTTGATTGCTGAAAAAAGCCTCTGTTTAACTGTCATCAGTGTAACTTGTTCAGTTTTGATTGGAGCTTCCTGACACTTGCAGATAAGTTGATGGATGAGAAATCTGATGAGTTTGAAAACTGGCCAGTTAAGATCATTTGTTTTTGAGTTACATCCCCTTGATTGCTGAAAAAAGCTTCTTTTTTATTTTATCATCAGCATAACTCATTCAGTTTTGATTGAATCTTCCTGAAACTTGCAGATTAGGTGGACATGTATAAATCTCAAATGAGTTCAAAACCTAGTCAGATTGGATCATTAATCTTAGAATTGCGTCCCCTTGATTGCTGAAAAAAGTCTCTGTTTGACCTGTCATCAGCATAACTTGTTCAGTGCTTCAGCTAGGATTTTAGGGCAGAGGGGTGCCAGGTAGGGCACTTTCTGCGCGGTCATACAAGAATGAGGGCACCATGTGTCATGTGATATCTAAGTATCATGACATGTTACAAAATATTATCCCATTCCACAATAAATGCTTCAGACTAGAATACACATAAAACTGACCTTTACACATTGGTAACTTTTTTAATTTTTGTCTGATTTTCATGAAATTTTCAGCAAAATGTAGGGTTTTATGTCTGGAGTTGAAATAAGGCAAAGGGCAGCTTCAGAAGGGCAAAGGGGCGGCAGGAGAGGGCAAGAGGGGCGACCCGCCCCTCTACATAGGGCTAGCTGGAGCACTGTTGTTCACTTTTGATCAGATCTTCCTGAAACTTGCAGATAAGGTGGACATACATGAAAACGGATGAGTTTGAAAACTGGCTAAATTGGAACATTAATCTTAAGAGTTACGCACCCGACCCCACCCCCTTGATTGCTGAAAAAGCCTCTGACTTTGTCATCAGAATAACTGATTAAGTTTTGATCAGATCTTCCTGAAACTTACGGATGAGGTGGCTATGGATAAAATCTCAGACGAGTACGAAACATGGCCAGATCAGATTATTAATCTTAGAGTTACATCCCTTTAAACTTGCAGATAAGGTGGACATGGATGAAGTCTTGGATAAATTCGAAAAAGTTTGGAAACTTACACAATATGATAGATAGAGTTATGCCCCTTAATTGCTAAAGACACATATAATTAATCTTGTTTGCTGCATAGCTCCATCAGTTTTAATTGCATCTTCCTTAAACTTGCAGATGTGGAGGACATGGCCATTTTGGAGTTATGTCCTCCAGATTAATGAATATTGTAGATAATGAGTGACCTTGGCCTACTTTTCAGCACAGGTGAGCACTAAGGACCACCATGGTCCTCTTATTTGCCTAAACTTAGGTTTTTATGCAGTTGTTTTTTAAAACACTTAGTGGAATGGCAAACAGTGTAGACCCTGATCAGACTGCTCCTTCAGGGCAATCTGATCTGGGTCTGCACTGTTTGCATTATGTCATTTTGTCAGAAACTTTGGTGGTTGAAATTTTAGGACATTTATTGTGTTTTACTGTCCACTGAGATTTTGGCAGGTACACTATTGAAATCTCCAACAGTGGGCTTACCATCTCACATAATGGGTAGACAGTAGTGCTTTTTTTTTGTGTTTTTATCCCTGCGCTTGTTCAAACAAGAGGCACATGGGCCATAATTCACTCACCTGCATATTTGCCAATGCCATGCAACAGTCTTCCAGTATTGCCACAGCAACTAGGACACAAATTTGACCATACCATAAAACAGTCAAAGGTCATCCTAGTCTCATCATTTTAACAAAGGTTGACCTTGAGTCCCACGATGCTGTATACCATGATTCAGCCTCAAATCTTTCTTAACACTGGAGAAGAAGATTTTTAAGTGTTTTTACCATATATGGGCATGACAGCCATCTTGTTCAATAATGCAGAACCATTTGAACAAAGTGTCAACATCCCTTCGATAGAAGACCCCATCTGAAATCTGGTGAAAATTGGTCAATTGGTTTTAGGATGAAGACGTTTAAAGATTTCAAGGTTTTATACCTGTATATAGCACAGGGGCAAGGGCAGATAACCCCCAGGGTAAAATTTTGATCCTTACTAAAACATTTTACTACTTTTATCATTTATTGTAAGTTTCAGCCATTACTCTTAAATAAATATTGAAAAAAATGATTTTTTAATTTTTTTCCCCATACAAATCTATAGAAACCGAAATTTGACCTTGCTGTAAAAAGGTCAAAGGTCAACCTATGATCATGTTTTGAACAAACTTGGTAGAGCTTGAGTCCTCGATGCTATATACCAAGATTCTGCCCAAAAGCTTTCTTTGTTCTGGAGAAGAAGATTTTCAAGAGTTTTTACCTTATATGGAAATGGCAGCCATCTTGTTCAATTGTGCAGAACCATTTTGAACAAATTGGCAATACCCTTTCAACAGAAGGCCCAAGTGAAATCTGAAGAAAATTGCTCAAGCAGTTTCAGAGAAGAAGACATTTAAGAATTACACAATTTTATACATGTATATAGCCCAGTGGCAGGGACAGAATTTTGATTATAAATAAAATGTTTTACTACTTTAACTAGTGCAAGTCGATGGCAAGCCATCGCATATCCCCGTTCCAGCGCCATCGCATATCTCCGTGCACATCAAAATTCCAAATGCGTTCCTCAAGTCCTCATCCATAGGGCTATCACCTGTGAAAGTTTTAAGATTCTAGCTTAAATGGTCTAGAAGCAATGGTGTGACATTACAGACAGATGTAAGGATGGACAGCTGGATGGACATACTGACGGACGGGGGTAATAACAATATCCCCGCTTTTTCTTCGAAAACCGTGGGGATAATCACACATTGTAAGTTTCAGCCCTTAGTCTTTCATACATTCCGAACAAATGACTTTTCAACATTTTCCCCATACAAATGCATGAGGACACAAATTTGACCTTGCCATAAAAAGTTCAAAGGTCCACTTACAGTCATCATTTGAACAAACTTGGTAGACCTTGAGTCCTCGATGCTATATACTAAGGTTCAGCCCCAAAGCTTTCTTGGTTCTGGAGAAGATTTTTAAGTGTTTCTACCATATATGGGCATGGCGGCCATCTTGTTCAATTGCGTGGAACCACTTGAATAAATTGGCAATACCCTTTTGACAGAAGGTCCCATGTGAAATCTGGTAAAAATTGCTCAAACGGTTTCAGAGAAGAAGACATTTAAAAATTACACAATTTTATTTTATATATGTATATAGCACAGGGGCAAGGGCAGATAACCCACAGGGGACAAAATTTTGATTATATCTAAAATGTGTTATAACTTCAATTATACATTTTGAAAAAATGACTTTTCAACATTTTCCCCATATAAATGTACAGGGACACAAATCTGACCTTGCTGTAAAAAGGTCAAAGGTCAACCTAAGGTCATCATTTGAACAAACTTGGTAGACCTTGAGTCTTCGATGCTATATATCAAGATTCAGCCCCAAAGCTTTCTTGGTTCTGGAAAAGAAGATTTTTAAGTGTTTTTGCCATATATGGGCATGGCGGCCATCTTGTTTGATGGTGCGGAACCATTTGAACAAATTGGCAATACCCTTTTGACAGAAGGCCCCATATAAAATCCGGTGAAAATTGCTCAAGTGGTTTAAGAGCGACATTTAAAAATTACACAATTTTATAGATGTATATTGCCCAGGGGCAAGGGTGGATAACTCCCAGGGGACAAAATTTTGATTATAACTAAAATGTGTTACTACTTTAATCACTCATTGTCAGTTTCAGCCATTAGTCTTTAACACATTTTGAGAAAATTTACTTTTCAACATTTTCCCCATACAAATGCATGGGGATGCAAATTTGACCTTGCCGTAAAAAGGTCAAAGGTCAATCTAAGGTCATCTTTGAACAAACTTAATAGACCTTGAGTCCATAATGCTATATACCAAGATTCAGCCTTGAAGCTTTCTTGGTCCTGGAGAAGAAGATTTTTAAGTGTTTTTACCATATATGGGCATGGCGGCTATCTTGATTAACAGACCGTGACCGTTTGAACAAACTTTCAATCCCCCTTTAACACAAGGCTCCACACGAAGTTTGAAGAAAATTGGCCTGGGGGTTACAGAGGAGAAGTCGTTCAAAGGTGTGGACGGCCGGACGGACAGTGGATGGCAAGTGATCACAATAGCTCATCCTGATCACAATAGCTCCAATGCCTCCGTCCGTCTGTCCATCACTCCCAAAGCACTTGGCAGAATTTAACCAAACTTGCTACATGACTTCCAACGTGGTAAGGATTGTGAGAGCATCATTATTTTTCCATCCCTCTGTCTGTCACGCTATTTACTCCTAAACCACAAGGCGAAACTTTGGTATGAACATTTGTTTTATTATCCCCATGTTTTAGCTATGGGGATATTGTAAACACCTCTGTCAGTCCATCTGTCACACTATTTCCTCCTAAACCACTCGGCAGAATTTAACCAAACTTGCTACCTGACTTCCCCACATGGTAAGATGTGCGAGAGCAACATTATTTTTCACTCTGCCCCATGTAACCTTCAGGTAGGATCAAAAGGTCACTGACTGTGTCTGACCATCTCCTCCAAAACCACTGGACCGACTTTAACTGAACTTGCTACATGACTTCCCCACATGGTAAAGGTGTGCGAAAGCAATATTATTTTTCCATCCATCCATCACACCATTAAGCATGGAGCTTGGGGATTTTGGGATGGTGTGCCGTCGACTGTGCAATCTAGTTTGGGTTTAACAATGCTTTCAACAATCTTTCTGTCATACAACTGCACTGCTTGGACGTAGCAGTGAGCTCAATTCTCATTTCCAAATTTTCCAGAACGCTGATTCTTGAAATATCATGCCCTAGAGTCATGACTAGCTCCATCACATCATACTGACATTGGGATGGCCCGTTCTGATTCGTTACTACACTGTATCTCAATGTTGAGTGCTAAGCTAAAAGGCAGCTAGTACAATTTTTTTAAGTCTCTGGTATGACTCTGAGCAGGGGATTGTACTGAATTTTTCAATTTGGCTTATTTTCATGCCATTTGTTGCAATTTCAAGGGCCCCAGACCAACTAAAAAAGAGATAATTCCTGGCTTATCAATCAATAAACTGATTGCAGACTGGTCAACAATAGTAAAGAAACCTTACATCAGGCCAAATAAAAAATATGTGTGTTTCAGGTTACATCTTTAAAATAGGGCCAGTAGGTTGGAAAATATTTTTATTTTATAAAAAGTTTTTATATGAGGTTCATAGGAAAACAATATGGCCAAACAGGGAAATCCCCCAAAAAACAAGGGTCTGTGGTGAAAAATTAAGCACGGTTGGGTACCCTGAAACACACACTTTTGTATTTTAGGTCTCATCAAAGAGTGCAATCTCCCAATTTCATCACTTCCATCTAGGATAAAATTATCAAGCAGGCCTGATTAAAATACTTTGTGTGGGACTGAAATCTTTTAACTTGTTATTCTGTAATGGATCAACTCGAATTTTTGCAGTCATAGAAGATTGACTGACATGTCATTATATGAAGAGAGACCCTATGATTCAGAACTCACTGTCTGACTGGCTCATGTGGGTCTTCTGCTTCTGCCTTTTACTAGTCTCCTTCAACATTCTGAAGATTATGCTAGGTTACTTATCGGTTACATGATAGCACAATCTTTTAGCCTGGGTGTTTGTTTTTATCATAATCTGGCATTTTTTTTTTTTTTTTTAGTCTTTCCTGGGTGTTATAGTATTGTCTAAATTTTCAAGTTGTGGAACGCAGACTTAAAATCCATACTTATCTGGTTCTGCCACCTCAATGTATAAATATACGGGATGTTGACATGTTCATCTTTTATCCAAAGCATCCATTCTGTTGTCTATGCATTTCCAGTAACTGGGTGATGCATGAGTATCCCCGCTGAAACAATACTGACCAGTACACTGGCACCAAATATCAGCAGTGTCGGAGATGTTTTTTAAATACATGCAGTGCACCAGCTAGCCCTATATAGAGGGGCGGACCACCCTTCTTGCCTCCTCCTGCTGCCCCTCTGCCCTTCTGAAGCTGCCCTCTGCCTTACTTCAACTCCAGACATAAAACCTTACATTTTGCTGAAAATCGGACAAAATTCAACAAGTTATCAATGTGTAAAGGACAGTTTTATGTGTATTCTAATCTAAGGCATTTACTGTGGAATGGGATTATATTTTGTAACATGCCATGATACTTAGCATATCACATCACATGGTGCCCTCATTCTTGCATGACTGCACAGAAAGTGCCCTACCTAGCACCCCTCTACCCTAAAATCCTAGCTGGAGCACTGACATGTATATATGTAGTCCAACAGCCATGACACCCAGGCCTAAGTCAATAATATCTCACTGGCTTAGATTTAGACCCTGCAATAACCCTTTTCAGCCCTGCAAACCAAACCAGCTACCTGTGTAAATATTATCCCGAGGCTGATGAAGTGGACTATTTTGATTTTTGACCGACATCCAAATTTGCAATAAGGGCCATGTCCAAATTCAAAGATGGAAACATCCATTTCATAAACTCAGGGTGGAAAGGGTTAAAAACTGTTGCTGTAATAATGGTGTCCTTCCCAATGTTGGGACCTTGTTCCATGATAAACATTTGTTTTGATATTTTGAATTTGAAGCTATGGTTCAATTTATAAGTGAATTCTATGCATAAATGTTGGCATTTTGCTGTGGTTTCGGTGATCCTGAAAAAACAAGTGAGAGGACATTATCGGAATATCAGCAGAAATGATGTTGTGCATATTATCTTTACCTTTCAAAAACTTGTTAAACTTTTGTCAAGTGTTTTCCTATCGGAAATGGCGAAGTGAGGAGTTCCTGTTTGGAGTTACTTCCCTTGAGCCAGGTGCGAGCACTACAAGCGAAGCTTTCGAAAAACCTAAAAATTATCCTAAAATTTCACAAACAAAAATGAAATATTTCAGCCCCAAATTTGAAGGACAGGGATATAAAATTAAAATAAAATTTGAAATACATTTTTTCCGGAGGGGCTAGGTAGGCTCGCCCGTAAACCTAAAAATAATAATAATAATTTGGCCTTAATTATCATTATGCTGATGGTAATAGTTATGCATTGTCTTTGACCCACATAATTTGAATTTTATACGAGGAAAAATATTCTCTAACTCAGTATTTTACATGTCATTTCATTAAAGACGGTCATGATAACTTTAAAAAAGAACACATTCATGACACTATCAAATCTGTCCAGCTTGGCACCCGCGGGCTTGGCACTGTTACGTATTAAAGCAAATCCTGATAAATTTAAATAAAACGATAATATCCCGCCATTATCATGTTGCGGGCAGATAACTCTATCAAAAATTGACAAAATTTGCCAGTGAGCAATTCCAAACCAGATCTCTACAGCATTAATGCACATATCAAATTTCTTGAAAATCCAGTTAGATTTACTCAATTTATTTTCATGAAACTAAAATGCAGCTGTGTTGTGGGCAGATAACTCTGTCATAAACTGGCAAAATTTACTCATTAGTGTAGTATACATCACTTGCATGCTGATATTTCATAAGTTATTGAATGTCCCTTGTTCAGTATTTACAATTATGACGCATGCGCCTCTAGTCTATTTTTTTTTATTAAAATATGTCTGCCTCCTGAGTGGAGCGTTCTGTTTTGTTTCTTGTGTTAAATCCGATGTATCTTGGTTCAATCCGGGACAGATACTACATTTTGGCGACGAGAAAAACAAGATAAAAATTTCTAGTCATGGCTGCTGCAACAGTTACGGACATCAAGCCGGTACAGCCGTTTGATTGCGGGGATACCATGGGGATTGCGGCGAGATGGAAACGTTGGCTTCGAGCCTTTGAATTATATGCGGATGGAAAGGGGATTACGGGTGTAAATCAGAAACGGGCATTGCTGTTACATTCTGCAGGATTGCAGGTACAGGACATTTTCTTCACGTTAACTGAAGCCGACGGGGCTGACGCCTATGTAAAGGCTACAAAAACGCTAGAAAACTATTTCAAGCCAAAATCAAACGTACCCTATGAAAGACATACATTTCGCCAAATGTCACAAAAGTCGGATGAGACAATAGACCAGTTCATTGTGAGGCTACGCATGAAAGCCGATACGTGTGACTTCAAAGATGCAAATGCGATTGAGGAACAAATTCGGGAGCAGGTCATTGAAAAATGCCACTCAAATCAGTTAAGGCGTAAATTACTTGCTAAAGGAAGAACCCTGACCCTGGCCCAATTGCAGGATACCGCTCGAACATTCGAGGATTCTGAAAGGTCCGCTCTATCCATGGAGGGCTTGCGAGTAGAAGTTAACAAGGTGTCGATTGACAGTAGGCGGAGCTATCCAGCTGCAGCAAAGTACAAAGAGGGTCGTTCATCAAGTAAACAGATTTGTTTTGCATGTGGTCGTACGGGACACATAGCCAAGGATCCGCAGTGCCCAGCAAAGAATCAAAAGTGTCGAAAATGCCATATGATGGGACATTTTCAAATCAGGTGCAAATCTAAACAAGTAAAACCACAGAAAATTGATACACCGCAGAAAACTAACCAAAAACGTGTTCACCAGATTAAGGAGGGTGAACCTTACTACGCCTTTACTGTTAGGAAAATATCTGAAAACAATTGTGATTCTGCAATTGATGTGAAAGTAGGGGGTATAAACCTACCCATGATTATTGATTCAGGAGCCAGTTGTAACATTTTGGGCCGGGAACAATGGGAGACATTGAAAGCGAACAATATCCAGTGTGTTTCATCCAAAGAGACAAAAACTCTGTACGCATATGGCTCCACTGAACCATTAGAGGTTGCCGGAGCATTTAAAGCAACTGTTTCTGTTGGAAATGACAGTGTGGAAAACGAGGAATTCGTTGTTATTGAAGGGGCAGGACAGTCATTGCTTGGTCGCGACACAGCGCTGAAATTGAATGTCTTGAGATTAGGCCCAAGCGTTAATGTGATTAATGACAGGGGCATTTTGAATCAGTATCCAGAGGTGATTAAGGGGTTTGGTAAACTTAAAAACTTTCAGTTGAAGGTACCGCTGGATAGAACAGTCACTCCAGTTGTTCAAACTGTTCGTCGTATACCCTATCAGTTGCGCGATAAACTGGAACATACACTGCAGGAACTGGAGCAACTTGATATTATTGAACCAGTCAATGGCCCATGTGACTGGGTCTCTCCGATAGTATGTGTTCCAAAAGCCAATGGGAAGGACATACGAATTTGCGTGGACATGCGAAGGGCTAATCTGGCAGTTAAACGGGAAAGGTTCCCCATTCCAACGATAGATGAAATCCTCCAGGACTTGAATCAGAGCTGTATATTCAGTAAATTAGATCTTCGTATGGGGTACCATCAGATTGAGCTCCATCCAGAGTCAAGGGAGATAACAACATTCGCGACACATAAGGGTCTGTACAGGTACAAACGCCTTATGATGGGAATAAACTGTGCCCCAGAAATGTATCAAAAATGCATACAACAGTTGATTCAGAACATTGAGGGAGCACACAATATCTTAGACGATATTATTGTCCATGGGTCGAGTAAAGATGAACATGACAAACGACTGGCAAGGGTTCTTGAGACGTTAAGAGATAATGGGTTGACACTGAACATGGATAAGTGTGAACTAAACATGTCGAAGTTAGTTTTCATGGGTCACGTGTTAGCCGCTCGGGGAATCGGACCTGCTGAGGTCAAAGTGCAAGCTGTAGTAAATGCGCGAGAACCGGAGACTGAAGCGGAAGTGAAAAGCTTTCTTGGGTTGGTGACATATAGTTCCCGGTACATACCCGATTTTTCTACCGTATCAGAGCCGTTGCGTAGGCTGTTGAAATCTAACGAGCCGTTCATTTGGGGTGACGAACAGCAGGAATCGTTCGATAAGCTTAAAAGTTTATTAGCCGATGCAGACACATTGGGGTACTATGACATGAACGCGAAGACGCAGGTCATTACTGATGCATCCCCCGTGGGATTAGGTGCAGTACTGGTGCAGGAACAGGGTGGGGAGTACCGTGTTATTTGTTACGCGAGCAGGAGTTTGACTGATGTAGAGCGACGCTACTCACAGACAGAGAAAGAGGCTTTGGCCATCGTCTGGGCCTGTGAGAGGCTACATCCCTATCTGTATGGGATTCAGTTTGAGCTACTTACTGACCATAAGCCATTAGAATTCATTTACTCTCCCAAATCAAAGCCTTGTGCGCGAATAGAACGCTGGGTCTTGCGTATGCAGCAGTACACATATACTGTACGGTGGATACCCGGAAACAGCAATATCGCTGATTCATTGTCGCGTTTGTTACCGAAAACCGCAAAGAAAAGTCCTACTTGCGATGCTGACAGTGAGTATATTCGTTTCGTCGCTGAAGAGGCTACTCCTAAAGCAGTTAGCACCAAAGAAATAGAACGAGCGTCCGACGATGATGCGGAACTTAGTAGCATCCGGCAGTGCTTACTGACTGGCCGGTGGTACAGTGTGGAGAATAAGCAGTATATACCGGTGCGGTTTGAGCTCAGTGCGATAGGGAAACTGGTTCTCAGGGGAACTAGAATTGTCATACCGGAGTCTCTTCGTGATAGAATTTTGAAGGTGGCTCATGAGGGCCATCCCGGGATTGTCAATATGAAAAAAATACTTCGCAGTAAGGTATGGTGGCCCGGTATTGATAAACAAGTAGAGCAGTATTGTAAAACTTGTTACGGATGTCAACTCGTATCGCAACCAACGAAGCCAGAACCGATGAGTAGAACAGAGTTACCAGATGGTCCCTGGCAGCATCTTGCGGCCGATTTGTTAGGTCCATTACCGACGGGCGAATCAATTTTGGTATTGGTAGACTACTATAGTAGATTCTTCGAAGTCGAAATCATGAAGTCAACCACTTCTGATAAGGTCATTAAGGCACTGAACAAATTCTTTGTCACACATGGGTTACCATTTTCCGTAAAGACTGATAATGGTCCCCAATTTGTAAGTGAATCTTTCAAGAACTTTATGTCTGAGAATGGTATAACGCACCGTCATACCACACCGCTGTGGCCCCAGGCAAATGGGGAGGTTGAGCGCCAGAACAGGGCAATCATGAAACGCATTCGCATTGCCCATGCAAATAGTCGCGATTGGAAGGAAGATTTGTTAAAGTACCTTGCGGTACATCGTAGCACCCCGAATGCAACCACAGGTGCAAGTCCGGCAGAACTTCTTTACCGAAGGAAATTTCGAACCAAGTTGCCCGAATTGGACAACCTAGCACCTGATGATCTTGAGGTTCGCGATAAGGATTGCGAAAACAAGGGGAAAGGGAAAGTCTATGCTGACACGAAACGGCAAGCACGCGAAAATGATATGAAAGTGGGTGATAGCGTCTTAGTGAAACAGGAGAAGGAAAATAAGTTTTCGACAACTTTTCATCCGAGACCTTTTATGCTGATCCAAAAGAATGGTAACAGTGTACACATAGAATCTGATACGGGCAATATATATAAGCGCAACGTGACAGAAGTGAAGCCGTTTCACAAGCGATCAGGAGTAAATTACCCATTCAGTAAGTATGAACCGGATTTTGAAATTCCAGACAATGACGGGGTGCCTCCACCTCCGAATATCGGTCAGCCCGAGCAACACGTACAACCCCAAGACGAAGCTTCAAACGCATCGCACCCTAACACCGACATGATTGGTTCACCACGTCCTGTCAGAACGAAACGAATACCGGAGAAACTGAAAGACTATGTACTTACTGGTAGGAAATGACTGTAAAGACAAAAGAAACCTCCGCTATTTCTAAGGAGAACATTCTAAAGAAAGTTTAATTGTGAGATCCGAAGTGATGAATATTCAGTATTAGTGAATCTAGTCATTTAAATTTGTTTAGTTTTGAAAGAAAAAGAAAAAAAAAAAAAAAAAAAAAAAAAAAAAAAAACAGATACGTTTGATTTTAGTTTATAGTTGAGCAGTTAAACACATTAATGAAGCCAAATGGTTAATTATGGTGTTTGAATCAATAGACACAGTCATTTGGAGGGTTCCTAAGTTTCATATAGACATTGTAGTTCTTTATACTAAAAAGGGAGGGATGTAGTATACATCACTTGCATGCTGATATTTCATAAGTTATTGAATGTCCCTTGTTCAGTATTTACAATTATGACGCATGCGCCTCTAGTCTATGTTTTTTTATTACAATATGTCTGCCTCCTGAGTGGAGCGTTCTGTTTTGTTTCTTGTGTTAAATCCGATGTATCTTGGTTCAATCCGGGACAGATACTACAATTAGCTATCCCAAAGCAGATCTCCACAATATCAATGCACATACCAAGTTTGGTGATTTCAAATAATTACCAAAGTTATCGTCTGGAAATGAAAATACGGACGTGTCGCGGACAGATGACTCTGTCAAAAAATGACGAAATTTGCCCATCAGCAATTCCAGACCAGATATCCACAAAAGAAATGCACATACCAAGATTTGTGAAAATCCACTGACATATACTGAAGTTATCATTCGGAAACGAAACTATGGACCTGTCGCGGGCGAAAATTCTGTCAAACATCACGAAAACAGGCCTATATAACTTTGCCCCCCTTAAACCCCACTTTTATATAGTAAATGGGGTTTACAGGGGTATACATTATTTTTCATATTTCTGCTCAAAACATAGATTGTGGGTACTCGTTAGAACCGCCTCGCCGAGGCCGAGGCGGTTCTAACGAGTACCCACAATCTATGTTTTGAGCAGACATATGAAAAAATATCAGAATTTTTATCTGAAAAAATTCATTTTTTTTTTGTGGTAATATTTTCAATATATTTGAATAGGCGTGTTTTCGTAATGAATTGACGACATTTGCCCATTAGCAATCCCAAATCTGATCTTCACAATATCATTGCACACACCAAGTTTGGTGAAAAATCCATTGTCATTTACTCAAGTTATCGTCCGGAAACGAAAATACGGACGGGTGTACGACAGACGGACGGACGGACACACGGACAACCAATGTGATACCATAATACCCGACCACTATCGTGTGACGGGGTATAAAAAGAACACATACAAATATAGACACAGAATTATTTCAAGTCGTATATGTGGAACATGAAAAAACATAAGCCTTTTAGGGCTTTTTACTACGACAAACAATGGTTGATCAACAGAATCACAGATTGGCATGCTTAAAATATCACTGAGAAGCACGCAAGTATAATACAAAAAATATTACAGACTGTTTTAAAGATTATCACATATATTATAATAGTACACGAGCATGATGCACAAGAAAAATCACTGCAGTATAAAAAATAGGAAGACGCACGGACGAAAAAGTCAACCTTGAACAAGATAAGGTTTTTTCATTTTTGTGCGGTGTAAACCTTTTGTCAGTTGAATGATGGAAAAAAAAAAAAGAAAAAAAAAGAGATTGTGGAAATATGAGGAATCAAGAACTGCATTAAGGACAGGCATCCTCCAGAGTTCGTCCATCAGACGAAAGCGAAAGCTTCAATGACGATAAATACAGCATCATCACAGAAAGCGAAAGGATGGAGGGCAGACATAGGAGAAAAACCAATACAGTTCATATAAACAAAAATAAAAGATAAAAAGCAAACAGAAATAAATGAAATTCTAACAAACAGAAAATAAGACTTTGAGCATTATAACCAGAAAAAAAAACAACGACAAAAAAACTGAAGGTCAACAGGAGCAGCAAGAGCACACAGTTCATCACAAAAATTTGACCCCCTTAAACCCCCCTTTTAATAGTAAAACTGGGGTTTACACGGGTATACATTATTTTTCTCATTTTTGCTCAAAACATAGATTGTAGGTACTCGTTAGAACCACCTCGCCGCGGCGGTTGTAACGAGTACCCACAATCTATGTTTTGAGCAGAAATATGAAAAAATATCTGAGTTTTTTATCTGAAAATTTTCAGTTTTTGAAGGTGAAATTTTCAAAATATTTGAATAGGCTTGTTTTCGTAATGTTATACCATTCCAGATCTGCACTAGCCTCCTGAACTGCTGGTAGTTTTCGGCGAGTCTAAACTCATTTGGGAGGCTGTTCCACACCTGAGCAACCTCAAACCGGAAGGGCTTTATGCCATACCGTTTGGTATCTCAACCTGTTTCTTGATTCTGAAATTATAATAGGAAACCCTTTTTTCATTTACAAGATCTTGTATATAGGACGATGATATTTTATGGAGTATTTAAAAAAAAACCCGAGGCCATCAGCTTCATTCTCCCAATATGAAGATTAAATGAGTTGAGGTTTTACCGCCCATTCAACCCATTAGGGTCATGTCGAGCAGGTCAATTTACCTAACCACACTTTTTCTGGGCAGGCAAGCGGTTGACCAGTATTTGTGCACATTCGTCGCCAGAAACTGACACCTGCCCTTTTTAAATCAACAGAAGGGAGAGAACGGCCGTAGAAAGTATTTCATGATCAATCTCCACGAAAGAATATTGACGGACCCCGCGGGGGTCGAACCCGCGACCTCCTGATCACCAGTCGGACGTGCATCTGACTGAGCCACCGAAGCCGGCTTCAGTAGAAGAGGAGTAGTATTGTTAAATCTAGAAGAGTTTCAAAAGGGGAAATAAAATCTTAAGGACTTTCTTATATATATGTTTTATTTTTGGCTACTAGCTTGGCTACAAAAATGCAAAGTTAAAGGATAATCATTAAAACTGGACATTATAAAATACTTATAGATGTTTAGTTTTCCTTAATTGTTTGCATCACGAAAACACCTCTATATAATTTTGACCCCCGTAAACCCCATTTTTATATAGTGAAACTGGGGTTTCCAGGGATGTACATTATTTTTCTTATTTTGCTAAAACACAGATTGTGGGTACTCGTTAGAATAGCCTCCCCGATGCGGTTCTAACGAGTACCCACAATCTTTGTTTTGAGCAGGAATATGAAAAATATCAGATTTTTTATCTGAAAATTTTTCTTTTAAGGTTGTAATTTTTTCAATATATTTGAATAGGTGTATTTTCGTAATGGATTAAAAATCTGCCAATGCGTTTAAACACAGCTAACTGTTGAGATGCTTCCTTGCATATTTCAGAAATATGATCATTAAAATTTGACATGAAATCAATCTTACATTACGAAAACATGCCTTTTCCAATAAACTCAAAATATTTCCACCAAAAATGAAAATTTTCCCCGAGGCGTTTCTAACGCGTACCCACAATCTATGTTTTTGAGCAGAAATAAGAAAAATAATGTATACCTCTGTAAACCCCAGTTTTGCTATATACAAGTGGGGATTACGGGGGTCAAAATTATATAGGTATGTTTTCGTCATGATTCCTAATAGGGTGACATTGTCATCACAATTGATAACTGTGTCATTTAAATGAAAAAAATAATGGCTTCATGGGTTTTCTGGCCTATACAAGTAGCATGAAATTTGTCTGGATTTGCCTTCATTGCATTTATAAAATACTTTCACTTTTTAAGATTTCTTTTAAAATGGCTAAACTCTTAAGGATAAAGATAAGGTATCATCGTCTGCGTAATTGTTACGAGTACCATACTTAATGACGTAAGAAATGTCATGAATAAAATATCAAATATAAGGGGCCCCAGGATTAATCCCCGGGGAACACCTTTAAAAAGTGGTTCCCAGCTGCTGTATGAAGAACCAGCTTGACCCTCTGTCGTCTGTATATTGCCTAGATAACTGTTCAGAAGATCTACCGCTTAAGGAGACAGCGTTTAAGGAGACTGGCCACATGCATGTAATTTTGCATTCAGTAGATCATGAGGGAGATACTCGAAGGCCTTTGTCAAATCCATGAGTAAGACAGCCACAAACTCATGATTGTCCAAGGCCCTCTTCCAGCCCTCAAGCAGACGAAGGGGGTCGTCTGGTACCCAAAACCTTTCCTGAATGCAGCCGAAAATGGGTTGAAAATGGCCTCAAAATATTCTGCTAGCTGGTCATGCATTACCCTTTCATAACTTTGAACATGGTGTTTAGTATACTGACAGGTCTGAAATTCTCTTTGTTTAATGCCTCAGGGTAAGTCTTTTATTTAGAGGGTAATTCTCTTTATTAAATATGTCTAGCTCGGCACCACTGTTTAAATACTAAATGTGAAGACAAACTTGCACTTCTAAATGTCTGCATAAATTTTCAACTATAGTTTAATAGCCATATTAGTAGTATAGGGTGTCACTATGGGGTCCATAGTGACACCCTATACTACTCATATTCACCAAGCAAGGTAAACTAAATACATATCTTTGATTACCTTTCTACATTACGAAAACACGCCTATTCAAAAATATTGAAAATTTCACCACCAAAAACTAGAAGGTTTCAGATAAAAATTCTGATATTTTTCATATTTCTGCTCAAAACACAGATAGTGGTAAAAGTGGGGTCTAAGGGGGTCAAAATTATGTAGGTATGTTTTCGTGATGAATGGCGAACATCAATTACTGCCCAGATTTCCATTGCTCGGAATTTTGGTAATCAGTCGAATACAAATAAGGACAAACAACGAAAAAGTGTATGTTTAGTGTGTCTCCAACCTGGCTAATTTTCCTGGTGAAACATAACATTTTTTTTCACGTTTTCTCAATAAAAAGGGTGTTACTGGAATAAAAAAAATGCTACCATGTTTATGTTAAATATTCAGACAGGTAGGTCAGACCAAACAGTGTAGACCCAGATCAAACTGCAGTTTGATCAGGATCAGGGGCTACACTGTTGGCCATTCTAGCAGTACCGTTTAGACACAAGGTAGTCAAACGGAATTTTTAGATAAGGATAGTCAAACAGACTCGGTAAAATTTGTGAATTATGCTGCGGAGTCCAAATGTATTTGGAAATTATGAGATAATTCGACATAGAGTAAAAAAAAAAGTACCCACCTACCTACCTTTTTCTAATATGTTACCCAAAACACACGTATTTATAATTTGACCTAAGATGGCTTAGATTCAGAAGGGGGTATGTGCTGACTGAGTCTCCTCTTCCGGACCTCCAAAGAGCAGACGACATTTCCTTCTGTATATAAGCAGAATGAAATCTTGTTCAGGGAGTCTTTTTCTCTTTTTTTTTTCAAAGTTGTAAACGCTTAGCTCCAGCTTGCTCGCATCACTGGATAAGTCTCAAAATTTCTAAATGTAAAATTTTTAAAGATTAGCAAGCAGACTTACATCATATGAATGCTCCAAGCCAGGCATGGATTAAGAGGCCATTTCCCATTTGTATCAAATACATGGCTTGCCAATCTATTCCTTTGCTGATATATTATTCACCAACATTGGGTTTCCTTTTTATCTTAATCTATAATTTAATTTTGGTCAAGTTCGTATATGAATCGGGCGGGTTTCAGGTTTTACAAACGTATTCCGATTCCAAAATATTTGTCAAGTTACACTTCAAAACACGGGCTCAATCTCTCTACCGACTTGAAAAAAAGAAAAAAACAAAACAAAAAAACTCAGCTCTCTCTCTCTCTCTCTCTCTCTCTCTCTCTCTCTCTATGTTTTACAATGGAGAAAACTTATGACTTTCTGTTTGCTTCTCCTCCTTTTTTCTATCAAGGCCCCGAGCATGAGCATGAAATTCTCTCTGTTATGTATAGTAAGAAAGAATTTACAAATGTAAGTAGTTTGAGATTTATTAGCAGAACAAATTTCATGCTCAGCTGAGTTGTGCTGCCAGCATTCCAACAGATGACCTTGTCCCTCCAATTAGGCGCAGTAGAAATCATCACTAATT
Organism: Anodontia alba; assembly: GCA_964016985.1. Lineage (NCBI taxonomy): Eukaryota > Metazoa > Mollusca > Bivalvia > Lucinida > Lucinidae > Anodontia > Anodontia alba. The sequence continues at coordinate 72,046,218 of OZ024825.1, forward strand.
GACTTTTCAGTTAGGTTTTCCCTCTTTGGTGAGAGCTAGGGACTAATTTCCCATATCACAGGTCCTGGTGAATGAATGTCATTAGATGTGTCACTAGTAACAAGAAATATCTTTAAAAAAGATAAACGGCGTAAGGGGTACTGGAATATGAATATTGAAACAACTTTGTGGTTCAATATGAAAAGAAGGCCTTTAAAATATAATCTTTATTACAAATTCAAACAGAATCAAGAAAGTTTTAATACTGTATAACATTGTATATATTGCAAGGATTGGCAGGAGAGAGAGTGTACTCAGATGTGTAAACATCTGTGCTAAATAATGAAAAGCAATTTAGCATATAAATGTAAAGCACATAATTTTGTGTGTTAATTTGTATACTTTATTAGTATTAGAAATATCCTTGCCAAGCATGCACCTTTTTGATAAAGAGTAATATATATCAGACCCTGCCCTTTGTTGGTGATTTGTTTATTTTTTCTTTTGGTGATACAAATTAATTTGAAAAATTTTGATGCATGGTTAATCCAGTAATGTTTGTGAGTATTATTGAAATCTTATTAGTTGCTGATTACAAAATTTTCGAAGTGTTCTCGACAGACATATGAGGAACAAACCAAAATAATTTGAACAAATTTGATAGACATTCACCTATGGAACATTTGTACAAAATTTTTGAAATTGGACCATAGGTTGTGCAGAAGAAGAACTGTCAAATTTACTCTACCTAATTCCATATATAATGAAAAGTAACCACGCCAACTGGAAGCATATTTTGAGACAGAACAGAATTCTTTTAACAAGATTTAAAGACCTTCTACTGAAGAAACATTTCTGTGAAAAAAAAAAAATCCAACCAGCCCGTACCAGGTTTGGTTGCTATAGCAACAAGAGGGATAACTCTCAGTGCTCCAGCTAGGATTTTAGGGCAGAGGAGTGCTGGGTAGGGCACTTTTGCGCGTGCGGACAAAAAAATAGGGCATTTCTTTTTCTTTGAAATGGTCACTTATCAGTACCATTATGATCTATATTGTACTGTGCAATTCAGCCTCATGTAGCATAGATCTATTACTTTATTTTTGATCTAAGAAACAGTAAGGGTAACAGAGAAATAAATTAAATGGGGCCTTACAATTTATATTTTTTATTTAGGACTGAACTTTGGGATTGCCTCTTCCATGAGAGAAAATTCTGTTTATCACAATAGTAGCAGACACTTTTTTTTTCCTTTGTAAAATGTCGACATTTCACGTGAATAGTTTGGCGTAGAATAGTTAGAGTGTGTCAATATTTGGATGACTGACTGTTCAGATATCTTAAGCTACAAGCAACTGGTTCACATAGAATGACCATTTAGCCACACAATATATTATTGTATCAATTAAATTTCAATTTTTATCGAGTTGTAGATCCTAATTACTATTTATTCATTCGAGACGAATACCAATAAGTATGTCAAAAGCCAGCTTATACAGCTACGCCGAAAAAATCTGATTCTGATCGAATGATTCTGAGCATGAAAAAGTTATATAACCTCTGATATGGTGTAATAAGGATCGAGTGCAGTAACGACAGAAAGGAAGAGTACCGCAACGTGTGAAAATGGTCCATCTGGCATGTGCACCAAGCGAAGACTCAGACAAGCCTGCGCATCCGCGCAGTCTGATCAGAGTCTTTGCTTTCTGTGTGAAGAAATCTTATATCCTTGGCTATCCAATGAGCGCCTAGCGGATTCCAGTGAGACTGCGTAGCGCGCAGACTGCTATGAGTCTTTTGCTGGGCGCACATACACCTTGTTGAATTTCCGTCATTTTGTCATTTTGTACAAGAAAGACAACTTTTGTGACTTTCTGTTTGCTTTCCTGCACATCAATCCCCTACTGAAAATGGGTCTTCTCTACTCCACAAGTAGCAAATTCTTTCTTTACAGAACAGACTCCTTTTCAAAAGGGAACAAAAACAATGTTACAGATTTACCTCCCCTAAAAGTGTATACATTATCCTTAAAGGACAGAATTGTGCGAAGGAGATGTTGGTGTGTTTGTGTGTGTGGGGGTGGGTGGGTGTGTGTGTGTGTGCGTGGGGGGTGGGGGGGGGGCAGGGGATTGGAAATGAGGAAAGTGGGGGTACAGAGCATTTCTGCAGACAGCACACTAAAAATATTAACATAATATGTTTGGGTTTGGTTTGGAGTTTAACGGAATTTAATGGCCCAGTCAACACTATTAAGGTCATATCGAGCCGATCAGTTTACCTATAACCACATTAAGCGTGGATGCACAATGTAACTAGTCCGAGGAGGTGATGTCATTTACATAAACACAGTCCAAAATATATTTTGAGCTGCTGTTAGCTAACTGATCAGCGCCTATTGTTGTCGTTTATATTATATTCGTTATATTCTACATTATCAACCCAGCGGGCACACAACGTTGAAACAACATCGATTTAACGTTGATTCAACACCTCGTGCCCACACAACGTTGAAACAACGTAGATCCAATGTTGATTCAACGTCTTGATCTTGAATTACCGTTGAATCGATGTTGTTTCAACGTTTCGTGATTCTATAGGTGACTAGTTTATACAGTTGATAGAATTTCCGTCATATTCAAAAAAGGGTGTAAACTTTAGCTCGCTAGGACTATGTCCCTGGAGAGCTTATGTTGTCACCCAGTCGTTGGTGTCGGCGTCTGTCGGCGTCGGCATCCGCGTTAGCAGAATGTTTAAGTTTTCAAAGGTGTGCATAGTTTGTTTTTTTATTATTTAAGGTGCTGCTTTTATATTTGTCCCACGCCTACCTTAGGGTAAGACCTTTCAATAATATACAACCCCATCCCCTAGTTAGACCCTCTATAAAGGTCAAGGTCAGTTCACACTTTGTCATTTACACCCATGTTTAAGTTCTGCGTTTAACTTTTGAAAAATGTCAGTAACTGCTGAAGTATTCAAGATACTGCTTTAATATTTGGCCCACACATTGGGTAAGACCTTTCAATAGCACACACCATCTCCTTCTGCCTAGGTCAAGGCCAGGTCATACTTTGTCATTTAAACCCATGTTCAAGTTCTGCGTTTAAGTTTGGAAAAGTGTATATAACTGCTGAAGTGTTCAAGATACTATTTTAATCTTTGGCCCACACCTACCTTAGGGTAGCACCATAGCACACACCCCTTCCTCAGTTTGACCTTCTGCCTAGGTCAAGGTCAGGTCACACTTTGTCATTTAAACCAATGTTCAAGTTCTGCGTTTAAGTTTTGAAAGTGTACATAACTGCTGAAGTATTCAAGATTCCACTTTGATATTTGGCCCATACCTACTTTAGAGTAAAACCTTTCAACAGCGCACACCGCTTCCTCAGTTTGACCTTCTGCTTAGGTCAAGATCAGGTCATACTTTGTCATTTACAGCTGTGTTTAAGTTTAAAAAGTGTACACTACTGCTGAAATGTTTAAGATATAGCTTTCATATTTCGTCCACACAAACCAAAGGGATTCAGCATATAAGATATAGCTTTCATATTTCATCCATGCCAACCTAAGGGAAGAGGTTTCAATATGGCATATACCCCATCCTTCAGTTTGACATTCTTCCGACATCAAAGGCAGGTCATACTTTGTCATTTACAGCTATGTTTAAGTTCTGTAGTTAATATTTGAACAGCTTTCTTATTTAGTCCACATCTATCTTATGGACTTAAATTTCAACCTAGGTCAAGATTAGGTACTTCTTGGTCAGTTTACAGATATGTTGACGTTCTTACCTTACCCGATCACTTCCAAAGATTGTTTTATATCAGATCATCCCTTTCCGGTGAGCTGCGTTGTCCTCTGACAACTCTTGTCTGACTTTCTTTTGCTTTCATACACACCAATCGCCTTCCGAAAAAGGGGTCTACTCTAAAAGGAAAGAATATCCCAGCTAGCATTCTTTGTAAATCTATAGCAGAGCGCTCTTGGACCGTCAGCTACACTGACGGGCCGATGACGGCCCACTGTAGATTTAAAAAGACTGCTTTCTGGGATCTCCTCTTGATTGAGTTGTCTGCATTCAAAGTGTATCGATCCCGCTTGTGCTTCGTGATTGTGACATTTCCTGGATATCTTTTATATTCTTACTGTTGGCACTCATGCATATCAGTCTACCTCTGAAAAAGGGTCTGTCGAAATTTGCACTCATGCACACCAATCCCCCACGGAAAAGGGGTCTGTCTAAAAGGGAAGAATTTGCTCGGTGGGTTTGTGGGGGGTGGGTGGGGGAGGGGGGAGCAAATTCTTACCTTTTAGGGTAGACCCCTTTTCAAAGAGGAGACAAAAACTGTTAACTGAGTTATCTCCCTTCTAAGTGTATCAATTCCCATTAAGCGGATAGGATAGGGCCTGATTAGACTGCGTGGATGCGCCGATGATATGTTCCTTCATTGATCGATAATGCGACAAAAACCTTTTCCCATGAAGATTGTCACAAGGAACACAACAAATGTATTTCAAGTGTTTAAGAAAAGTTGTAATAGGAAGTAGGGGATAAATCTTAGTTGTTCATGTAAGATCAAATCTTGGATGAGGAAAAATTGTGCGAGAAATCTGACTGGTTCTTGTAAGATAAAATCCGGGTTTAGGGAATACTGACAAGCAAAAGATTTAAAAACAATAACAACAACAACAACAAACCCCTCCCCTCCCCCGCAAAAACAACAACAATAACAACAACGTATTTCTGCATATTACAATGCAGATGCATTTTGTATTGCTTTACGTTTTTGAATACATATTGGATGATTATTGAATGATTAAGATTTTGTGCGTAGGGTCTTTCTTCAAGTGTCAAACTATAATTCAGTATTTAAAGTGTTCTTCTGCACTACTGCATTCATTTGCAAGATTAATATGTTAAAAAGTATGATGATTTTTTTCCTAAGTTCTTTCTTTTAGTTTAGTATTGTGAACTTCTTATGCACATAAGTACAGTACATTTTGCTATTATGATTTAAAGGTAAAAGCAATATTGGTAAAGAAGCTTGCATCTGAGATGCAAGATCTCGATAAACTATGCACTTTGTTGCAAATTTGTTAAAAATCGGATGAAAAATAAGTAAGTTATCAAGGTATGAAGATATCACGAAAACATACCTACATAATTTTGACCCCCTTAAACCCCACTTTTATATAGTAAAACTGGGGTTTACAGGGGTATAACAGAGCCTGTTCAATTTATCAGGACTTCATGGAGAGTGGGAAAGTGCTCACTACAAAGTCGTTGAGCCAGGGGTATAAAAAAAAAAAAAAAAAAAAAAAAAAAAAAACAACTGGTAGCAATACTTAAGAAGTTCTATGTGAGACATAATGATAATGATCTGGTCAATCCCTACAATGTGGCAGTTTCCAGAATTGTTTCTGATGTTTTTGCCAAAGACGATCCATAAGTAGACTTCCAAAATCCCGGACATACGCTTCTACCTACATTTCCTTCGTTCAGGCAAGTGGGCATGGTGGGCGAAGCTTGCTTACCAAGTAATGCTTACTATCCGCGGACGCCTGATTGCACCCTTTATTCTGGGGTCCATGTCTGTTGGTCTGATTCGTCATTCGTTTACGGATTTATGAGATTGATTTATGGCTTGGGTACAATGACCACAACTCCTGTACTTGTCTTATGTCTGCTCAAAAACATAGAATGGGGGTTCTAACACGTACCTACAATCTATGTTTTGAGCAGAAATATAAAGAATATCAGAATTTTTTGGTTATATTTTTATATGAAAATTTTCAGTTTTTGGAGGTGAAATTTTCTATATATTTGAGTAGGCGGGTTTTCGTAATGAAGATATCAAAACTGCTTTTATGGGCGCCGTCATTTAATAAGGCTTTATGTCGTCATAAAAGCTTTAATTGAATTTGCAAAACCTAAATAAGTAAGATTACCAACATTGTTTAACCTCTGTATTCGTATATATAATTAATTTCTCTCAGAAAGAAGATTTTATTTAATATTTGAAATGTTTAGAGCCCTATTAAATATTCCGGCAAAATGGCGGCTCTCTTGATAACGGTTTTGAAATCTTTAAACATCTTAAAATTCATTAGACTTTATCCGATTTTGATCAAATTTACATCAAAATGTATGAGTTATCAAGATTTTTCATCTGCGATACATTCTTCACCAACCTTGCGTTTCCCATTAAGCCTCCAGCTGTATGACACTACTTTCAATTACTATTATGTAATTGATATGTCTACATCACTGATCAAATTTATCTACAAAAGGAAGAAAATACTGGGCTTGAATGAGCTAAATATAGAACTCAGTACGTCATGATATATTTTATATAGGAGGTAGTGTATTGCAATATACTGGCTTTTCAATGTATTCAGGGGTTACACCTTTTCTGGGATTAATTGCTCAATAATCAGCATTAAAAATGCATAAACTGCACATTATATAAAGTTTAGTTTAAACATATTTTATTATTATAAATACATATATAATACATATCAACATGCACATATATCAAATGTGATTCAGAAAAAAAGTTAAGGACATATATGAATCTGTCTCCGACAGTATACATATATTTGTTAATTTATCAACAATTTTCTCAATCAGTAATTTGATATGGGATAAACAGGAAAGAAAACAGAAATATGTTTCGTTTTATATCTTACCAATCTTGTATGCCCGACAAGATACACGAGACAAGATACGAGAAATTTTATTTCGTGTCCGTTATATATAGCAGATAACATTACCTCAAGAGCTATTTTCCGAAAAACATATAGTAAAAATAAAACAAGAGTAACACAGCTACACGTAAATAAATAAAAGCTAATTAGACAATATAAATCAATGCACATTGAGCAACAATATTGCAGTGTTGGAAAAATACTATACAGCATGTAGATATCAGGTTTATAGAGATCAGTCCACAACCCACTGGAGAGGAACCAAAGACCTTAATAATTGTAACGTAATGGTGAAAAGCAAGGTGCCATGCTGAATAGCATGGTCACTTTCTACAAAAAAAAAAAAGCCGCGAAAGACTTTGAACAGTTAACCCATCTTCATGGTTTATCATGTCATGATGCCTCCAAACCGGACAGTTATATATATAATGTTCGCGGACGGCGCTGCCACTATGTGCCTATGGTGCCTGGTAGCGTTAAAAATCTGATTGATTGATTGATGTTCGCGGACAGAAAGGCCTGATCAAGCATTGTAGACCCGATCAGACGCGATGTCTAGCGATCAATTGATCGGGTTCCACACAGTTGGCTACTTGTCATGCAATTAGTGGGCGCGTCAACAGTAGTAAAATGAACTTGTTCGGCGTTTAGAACAAGTATGGTAAGAAGTTAAGGTTTTCGAATATTAAGGGTAAATGAATAAAAAGTATGTCTAATCACAGGCACTTGAAGTTTGTTTGGTCCATCAAACGTACTGAAAATGTCCAAATATAAAAACTATGAAGCAATTTCAAAATTACGAAATGCCTTACTGTCAGTTTTGATTTTTGACATTATGATTTATTTATGGACAGAACTTCAAGCTCCTGTGGTCTAATCAAACAGTCTAGACGCAGGAGAGATTTTCGTCAAACAGTTTGTAGACATGATCAACACTTAGTAAAATGGGCTTGTTCAAAGACAAGTATGGGAAGGAGTTATGTCATAATGTTTAAGTTAAATACGGTAATCTCGGACAAAGGGTTAGACATAAACAATGTAGAGCCAGATAATCTTTTTAGACATATCACCTGGAAGAAAAAATGGACTTTGTCAAAATTTCGGACTTGTTCAAGGTAAGATCAATGTTATGTATTTTTTTTTTCTGTAATAATAGTAAACTTTTTCTGCAAAGAATGTTGCAATATGTACATAATTTGCAGCGGCTTATGCCAGGATGGGTTGATGTGGTGGGTGGGAATGCAGCAGACCAACTAGCATGGCACAGTTACCGTGATGAATGCACGACATTCAAACGAATAGACCCTTGTTTCACTTCCGCAATATAATATTTGACAGTTGGTTACCATGTGCCGCAATCAAACTGGTTTTCCTAGAGGTCTAATTTGCTAGACACACGAAGAAGGTACACCTTTTTATTATTTAGCAACAAAATTTTGTCTTACAAATGACCAGAAGTGCAACAAACATCGTTAAAGGTCGGGTATGAAAGCCACGGCCGAGCTGCCGAGCCGAAAAAGCCGAGCCTGCTATAGTGTTTTCTTGTATTTGTTCAAACGAGTTCAAGATACATATTTCTTTTAATCTCATATTACCAGATATGTAAAATGCTGTATTCACAATTAAAATTTATACAATTTTTTGCTTATTTATGAGTTTAAATCCAATTTTCCATTCAAGAGGGGTATGAAAGCCACGGCCGCGAAAGGGATATATTTTGGCCATTTTGTGAATAAATGGCGATATTTTAAGATCAGAGTATTTGACAGAGGTTGCAAAAACGTATTTAAAATTATTTTGTATCATTATAACATGCAGAAATTGTTTATATTTCCCATCATTCTTCTTTTTCATCCAAATAACGAGGATCGGCAGGATCTAAATATAGAACAGGAAAACTAAATGAAAATAACCGAAACGGAAAGCAAAAGCATTGAAAGAGCCTGAACTTAATAATTACATCTAATACTAATATGATGACTAGCATTAATGGGAAAAGCTATCAAATTAATTATAGATGTGGAGTTTTAAATGACTGTTTTGTTAGCTCACCTGAGCCTTTAGTCCCTTCCAGCCGTTTCGGTTATTTTCGTTTAGTTTAGATTTATTCCGGTACGTACAAACACCGGATCGGGCTTAATTACCGGATCGGACCCTATTTTGACTATTATTTTGATTTTTTTTTTTTTTTTTTTTTTTTTTTGTTATTTTCAAGGACGTAAATAATACAAGGATTTGCAACTTGTTCTCCGCGTAATAGAAAGAACCAACACACCTCGTGATACCCCGAGAAACCGCGAGAGACGTTCGAGAACCGATAGCGTCACTTGCCGCCATCTTGTTTTTTTCTTCGCCTAGAAATATTTGTTGATGAAATACTATCGTATGATCGTTACTGTTAAAAACTGTTGCCTTCAATAGATTTTATTTAATCAACTGTGTCCGTTTATGTCATGAATTAGTCAAAACAACATCGTTTTACCAACAAAAACGGGTTTCATCATGTAGACTGGAGCATGAATTTTTAGCAGATTTCAAGTAAGTTTTATATAACTTCTTACTTTATGTAGCGAATTTAAGGGAACGAAATAGGTCCTTGAATGTCTCAAGTTTACTAACTACCCAGTTATTTTTGCACATCTGCCGAACCAACTGAGAAAGAAGACCATCGTTGAACAGTGCTGTACACATTGAGTGATGAAAGACTGATGCGAGTTTTCCAAATCATTGCCCTTTTGTAGCACGAAAAACATTTCAGTTTTCTGCGTTTTCTGTCTGAACTATAATTTTTAGTTTAAATTATATCTGATTCTGTGTTGGCCAGCATTTTAAAGTGCTAAATCGGCCAAACCATGCATTAAACGTGTGTTGTATTTCATATACCCCCACCCGTTATATGCACTGGAACCATTGGTTGTTGCCAAGGCATTACCCATTTTGTAACGCAAAAAACATTTCAGTTTTCTAAATTTTCTGTCAGATATTATTACTGTTAGTTACAGTTATACCTGAACCTGTGTTGGCCCACATTTCAAGCCCTGTATCATCCTAAAATATGTAATATTTATGAGTTTATATGTTTATTCCAAACGCCCTCCCATTGTTTGTTATGGAATAGTTGACGGGGCATTGCCCATTTTGTAACACATAAAACTTTTCAGTTTTCTGATTTTTATGTCAGATATTATTATTATTAGTTAAAATTATATCTTATCCTGTGTTGGCCAGCATTTCAGGTCTTAAATCATCATAGAACAGGTGAAAATGTTTATTTCATTCACCCTACCCATTATTTGTTATGGAACACAGTTGTAGGGCATTGCCAGTTTTGTAACTCCAAAAACACTGTCAGACCCGCATCTGATTAACGGTCGCCTCGATATAAGTGAAATAATCTTGAAAGAAACGTAAAACCCCGAATGAATAAATTAAAAAAATCAAGTATCATTGAGATTCTGATGCTGATCGGGACAGAAAATAATCGAAATGAAAACACCTGACAGATTTTTACCGGCAGCTGTGAATCTTCGATATCTTTCGCCTCTTGAAAATCGCCGACGTTTACAAATTCATTTCTCCTTTTTATCAATTAAATAATATGAATGACGCCTTTTAAAAAAAAAAAAGAAAGATTATGTTTATTTATGCTGTGAGAGAAAACAATCAAGAAAAAAAAGGTAATGTTTATTAATGCTGTGAGAGAAAACAATCAAGAATTACGGTCGTGGTTGTTCGCTCTTTCGAGTAATACCGGCGATAGCGTACCTGTGTTGTCTTGGTAACGAAAGTCTCGCGCGGCTCTCGCGACCGTAGGACTCTTAACACAGGGACGCACGAGATATTGCGGGATTTCGTTTAGTTGCGAATCTTGTAATTTTATACGTCTTTGTTATTTTTAATACTGTATTAGTTTTTTAATTATGTATGTGATGCTATTTCATTAGCGGATTCAATACTATCACTCCATCGCCACTTTGCCTCACTCGAGGCTCGCAGCATCATTTACATATATCAGTCAATCACTATATTAATTTATCACTCGCAGCATCATTTCCATATATCAGTCAATCACTAATTTTAATTCCCAGCATTAATTAGAAGAAGAAAAAATAGCTCATCATATCATTCAATTAGAAGTGATATGTGTTTTGGATGACACTTGACAGATTGATTAATAAGCTTTTTGAACTTTGTGTTTGATTACTGGTAATGTGATTCTTGCTCACGCAGTTACTCAATCAAAAAATAGTCACTCACTTGACAATCATCACATCGAATACCAATCTTGATATATAAAGACTTGATTCTTTTGGTTATCATTGCATTTGCACTATCAAGCATCCACTGTGCCTGCTGGGTAAGAAGAACGGGCCATTGATTTGTTGCTAGATATCTCATGCTTTAGAATCTGCACAGTCAACATAGAATGCCATATCGACATCGGGCCGACGTTCGGTGTTGGCCGACGGCGATACGACGTAACAACGTATCGCTGTCGGTCTGACGTTGTCCCGCTGTTTGGTGCTGGCTTGTCATCCGAACCTAATGCAAATGCTACAGACTCCTAGCATAGCCTACATTAGCCGTTTGGCTATATATATATATATGGGTGGAGTTATGTTTGGTCCGTTTTTTTTATATTGGAATGAAGGTGTGAGGTAAAAATAGTTTTGTATGCTGTAAACCTCTTCCAACTGAGCATAAAGAATAAAATATCGAAGAAAAAATGACCATAGCACAGAAAACCGGGTCCGATCCGGTAACTGAGCCCGATCCGGTCCGATCCGGTGTTTGTACGTACCCGATTTATTCTATTTTTAGAATCTGCCGATCCTCATTATTTGGGTGAAAAAGAAGAATAGTGAGAATCTAAACAGTTTCTGCATGTTACAATGATTCGAAGTAATTTAAAAATATCTTTTTGCCATCTTTGTCAAATACTCGGATTATAAAACATCACAATTTGTTCACAAACTGGCCAAAACATATCCCTTGCGCGGCCGTGGCTTTCATACCCCTCTTGAATGGAAAATTGGATTTAAAGCCATAAATAAGCAAATGATTGTACAAATTTTAACTGTGAATACAGCATTTTAAATATATGTTAATATAAGATTAAAAGAATTAAGTATCTTGCACTCGTTTGCACAAATACAAGAAAACATTATAGCAGGCTCGGCTTTTTCGGCTCGGCTCGGCAGCTCGGCCGTGGCTTTCATACCCGACCATCATTAAACCCTTTGTCGAGCAGGAAGTTTTGAGCCAGTGTTCGTGTATGCGTTTCTGACCATTAAAGTTTGTGTTTATTTTTTATTGTTTTTTTCCTGGGAGGGTCAGAGGCAATCAGCTGATTGACTTCTTGGCAATATCCTGTTATTTTGGAAGTGCGATTAAGAAAGATGTGCTGATGATGTATGCAAGGCTGGCACAATTAATCGGATTATAATCAATTAATTGATCAATAAATTCCACAAAAATGATTATTGTTACAATACAAATTTGCCAATAATTGATTATTTAATTTGGGTACCTAGACTTACCGAAACGAAACCGAAATACCGAAACGGACTATTAAAAATAGAGGGAAAGTGTCCAATTTACATTTATGGCACTGCCATGGTTTCTGGTTACGTTTTGGTATTCTTAGAAATTGAAATGCATATGTACATAAAAGAGACATAACGGGACTAATTTTTATAGAATGAAACAGAGGGTAAGGACACTAAGAGTTTTAATAGCATGTATCTATTATGTCAAACATTTATACTGGGTATCAAATCAGAAAAGATAACATGTTTAATAGCGCTTTTTTCTTATTATTAAATAGCTTCTTTTGGCTCTTTATTTCATTTTTTTCAACAAACAAACAATAATTTCAACTTAACTACGAATTCTCACAAAACCCATGATGGAAATGACATATAACATTAAAACATCAAGTCAAAATTAAATCATTACGTTAGCACATCCGTGAGATAAATACCCATTAGTTTTATTTGACAAACTATTTTGTTATTCATACCGCGGCAAAATTATTGACTAACAGCATTTTTCCTATATTTTTAATAGTCTGTATTTCGGAGGCGTCACATTAATGAGTTTTAATCATTTATCATTAATTTCCTCCTAAGTGCAGATTTTGTACTGTATGTATGTTTATGTAATTATTTTTATTTAGGAAAATACTTGGTTATCCATTTCGCCCCAGCATTAACTAACAGCATTTGCCCTATAATTTTAATAGTCCGTTTCGGTATTTCGGTTTCGTTTCGGTATTTTGGTTTCGTTTCGGTAAATCTAGGTACCGATTTAATTTCTGTGTCTCTTACTTTATTGTATTTACCCATAGTATTCAGACACCTCAACTCCTTAAGTGACCATACTTCTAAAATTTGAACAAGTATAACTTAATACCCAATGTTGTGTCTAAAAATAGCTAGATGAGTGACAAACAGTGTAGACCCTGATGAGATGCTGCATTTTGTGGCATCTCATCTGGGTCTACACTGTTTGCTTAGGCCTGTCAGATCAAATACATACAGTAAAGTGCAACATATGGTAAAGAGTCATGCTCAGGCAGACAGGTTAAATTTTGACCAAATCTTCAGTGATTACTAACAGATTGTCGATCGCAATGGCAGGACTGATAATCAATTATCTTTTCAGGTCTGATTAGCCAGCCTTAGCAAGACTAAAAGAAATATCACCCAGGCTCTGTTGTGAACAGGTGAATTTAACAAATTGCATAAAAATGGGCCCATAATAAAACCTCAACGATTAATTCTCACTGAAGTGCAACAAGCGTAACAAACAGTATATGTTCTTGAAGATACAAACACTGGTAGGGAAGACCGCAGTTTCTTATTTCTGTAGTGGTTTGATTGCATGGTCTGAACAGGACGGTCTGATAGCTCAGTAGGTAGACATAACCCCAGATAAGAGTTTTTTCAGTCCAAAAGTATTGATATTTTTCTTATTTCTCCATGAAAACTTATGTTGTGGGTACTCAATAGAAGCTCCTGTCGAGGCGCTTCTAATGAGTACCCATAACATATGTTTTCATGCAGAAATAAAAAAAAATATTTACCTGATACCCACTCTTATCTGGTAAATATTTTTTTTTTTTTTTTTTTTTTTTTTAAAAAAAAAAAAAAAAATATTTACCTGATACCCACTCTTATCTGGGGGTGGTCGGGAGTAGCAATGGTGTCGTGTATCTTACGTCACCGGGGCGTCCAACTGAAATTGGCTTACAGTTGGGCAAGGCCTGCTATCCTTGTAGCAGGTAAGGGTAGAGGGGGAATGTTTTTATTTCTTCTGTTTCTTCACTTTCATTCCTGTTCCTATTTCTTCCCTAATCGTCTCTTTCATCTCCTCTACTATCTCTTCTATCTCTTTTCTCCCTTTCTCTGGGAGACGACACAAAATGACCCACAAGGGTTGACGTGTCGTTAAACCCCAACACAATCAAAACCCACTCTTATCTAGTCCTATAGGAAGAGCACCTGACTAGTGTTACAGGGTCATGGGTTCAAGTCGCGCCTCCTTCAGATGCCTCTTTTCCTCTTGTGTTTACTTTATGTGGTTGGGTTTAGGGAAAAACCTCAAGAATTTGATGACAGGATCCTTGAACATTAGGTACAAATTATCAAAAACCAGCAGTTGATTCAGAAGTGTAGTAAGTAATGAAAGCAGTTCCTAGCAGAAAAAGATCAACTAGAAGATATTTCAGTGCAGGTTCAGGGTTCTCACTAAGATTTTAAAAATAGGAGTTGGGGCTCCCCTTTTTATAAAAAGTAGGAGTCCCAGCCAAAAAGTAGGAGTCCCACTCCCATAAAATAGGAGTTCCATTTCTTCTTCTACATTTCTTTTCAGTTAAATTCAGTGCCCCACCCCAAAGAAGATCGTTGCTGTCTGTTCTAAGTGATCTTGAATGTTATGGATTTTAAGTTAAACATATTTTAATCAAAACTGATTTAAGCTCTCTTATATTATGCTATCACAAACTTGTATATGAAATATATCTGCACATTCTGATCAGGGTCACCTCTTTTCAGCTTCTCACAAAATGTCATTTCAGTATTTGCATTTGCTGTTATCAATACACACTACGAAAAAATGCCCGGGACTTGTTTTTTACTTGCTGACAATTCGATCTACTGTTTTGATTCGCCGAAAAAGTCTTGGTAATATAGTTCTGTTTTTAATATGTGTATGTTCTAAACATTTCAGACAAGAAAATGCTCTGCAATCCAACATGTTAATTGTCCGTTTTTCTCCTAAAACGTTTTCCCGTTACCATTACGAGCACGCGCTACCGTTACTAGCATACGCTTTTTTCATGCGAGAGCTATAGAAAAATTTAGCTTATATTGGAAACGCAAACAGTTCAGTATTCAGAGTCTTCCCTCAGGGTTTTAAAGTGAAGGTCCCAGGGACTCCCTTATGTGTAGTTAAGGGGTCCTTTAATAAGACAAATAGGGGTTTATTGTTTTAAAGAGGTCAACCCTTTAAACACTAAACACAACTGCAGCAACGACACTTTGAAATATTTTTTTTTTCAGAGAAAATAAAGCTTGACATTTCATGTGAATTGTCTGCCTACCCAGGGTTCAAATTTAACTTTTTTGATAGCTTGCTAAAATTAGCAAGTAGCATTATTTTTTACTTGCTAAACCTTTCAGCCAACTTGCTTTTTCACACTTATAAACACTGTTGAATGTGGCTTTAAAACCTTAGCTCTCTGGGTAAAAATTTCAGCAGACATTTTAAAATATTTTTCTTATTTTTCCCAGAAAACAGGTTTTGACATTACATGCAAATTGTCTCCATAGATATTTTTCCCAGAAAACAGGTTTTGACATTACATGCAAATTGTCTCCATAGGAGACAATTTGCATGTAATGTCAAAACCTGTTTTCTGGGAAAAATAAGAAAAATATTGTCATTGCTTTTGGAAAAGAAATTGCAAAACTTCAGCAACAATGCCTCAGGTTCTCCAATTAAAGAGAATCTTTCCAACTTGCTAGCATTAGCAAGTGATGGAAATTGCAGCTTGCTTTTTGAGGAAATTAACCAGCATTTAGCAAGTTAGCAAGTGCTAAAATTGATCCCTGCTAGCAGACATTTCACATGAAATGTTAAGCCTTATTTCCTCTGAAAAATAAAATCAGTTTTAGAATGTTGTCTGCTACAATTTTCTTTTGCTTTACATTTAACTATTGCTGAAATATTGATATTTTTTGGTCTTTAGACCACAAAAAGATAAAAATACAAAGCGAAAGCCATAGATAAATAATCTTAATTTTGGATTTGATTATGTATGCATCACCCAGGACGCATCACTCAGGACCCTTGCAGCTAACTTTTAAGGGTCCCGAACAAGGTTTTGGGGGTGAAAACTGCCAAAATGCGAGCCAGGGAAAATCCTGAGTATTGTGTATCCTCGTCTGGGATGCATCTGAGCAGTCCCATAACATTAGACTCTACACAGAGTTTACATGGTAGATTCGGTGGTACATGGACACTATTTTAGTTGCCAGAAGAAATAACCATCTTGATGTGTAAACTAATATCTCGCAAACGAATAATGTACTATTTTGCTTGGGTGCTTTTCGTCTTTCAGCAAAAAATGGTGAGCCTGCATCTCTGAAGTCAGTGACAAAAATTCGGCATCAGAAAATTTTGAAATGGAAAAAATAAGATCAGTTAACAAAAACAAAAAAACAAACACTGCCAGCCTCAAGGGATGTAAGATCATGACACCTGCGTGTGCTTTCTCGATGAACCAGTCGGTTGGTAGAGGCAATACACATGGGGGGGGGGTGTGAGGGAACATAACGGTGTCAGTCGCATGCTTTAATCGCTCAACCTTTTAACGATCACTGAAGTGTGAACTGCCAACACCTGTTTAACTACCGCTTGCTTAGCAAGTACATAGCGGTACTGATGCAGGTGTGAAAAATATGCTGTGGATTATTCTTTTAAGATGCTACCGATGTTAAGAATAACGTGGCGTACATCCAAGGTTGGCAAAATGCCGGCAAATATGAGTATTTTCCATGCCGGTGGTATTTACCGGTAAATACCGGCAAATACTGGTAAATGCCGGCAAATACTGGAAATTGGCATTTACCACCCTGGAGGTAAGACAAAACCCTACCCTCAGTATCAACCTATGGACAATGTCTGTAATAGGGGCTACATAGTTGACTTAGTATTTACATTATACTGATTGCAGTTTAACTCTGGTTTAAGTTTACTTTAATATTAAATTCAGTGAAGTGAAATCTAGAGAAAAAAAAGCCTGTTTCATACCTGCCAAAGTACTCATCAGGTGGCTTGTGGCTACCACTACAGGTTTTTATTTTTACTTTTTCTTTCTTTTCATTCTTTTTTTCTTTTGTTTTTTGTTTTTTAATCTTTTTTTTTCTTTTTTAATTTTTTTTTGTATCTTTTCATTTTTTTTTTTTTTTTTAACTTTTTTTATCTTTTTTTTTTTTTTTTCAATATTTTCAATAACACCTTTTTACTTTCACCTAGACTTATTGTCTATATGCATTCATTTATGACATCTTGCCCCTGGCTATCAAGTACCCTCTTGAACAAACAATTGTCCTGGGATTTGTTGTTTTAGTAATTAGACCATACAGGTAGTCTTGCTAATTACATGTACACTAAAACTCCTAAAAATTTTGAATATAGTAAAGTGATGTAAATATCCTAAACTTTGCAAAACATACTTTTACCATACAGAAGTGTGTTTAAAAGATGCAGATCGCCTGGCAAACATTTAAGATCCTGATCAGACTGTTCAGTATGATCTTGGTCTGCTCTTTTTGACATGGTCTGCCAGCACAAAAACTTAGGGTCATTATGGTAAATGTCAGTGGCCAGGTGCACAGGTGAATTTCTACTATTGAGATAAAGGCCTACATGATTTTTTTTTTAATTAAAGACCATTTGTTGCTTAAATAATTTCAAAATTTTTGTCTTAGATTCACTTTTTGGCAGTGTTACATGTTTATATTGAGATTTCTTCTATTCTTCAGGGTGGTAACCTTATATAATTAATGATTTTAACATTCTTACTCATCTAGTTTGCTTATACTATTTCAATGCAACTTGTTTAAAGACTTCTGCAGTTTTTTAAGGCCAAAAAAATTTCAATTTGCCGGTATTTGCCAGTATTTGCCACTTGAGGAGTATTTTCCAGACCGGTAAATACCGGCAAATGCCACTGGTAAATACCGGGGGTGGAATTTGCCGCCCAACCTTGCGTACATCAGTCAGATAATCCAATCATAATTAGTAGCAGTCCCACGGGAAATAACATGCGTCCGTCGGACTCGGCTTTGGGAATTTTTAGGAGTCCGCACCCGAATTTATACATCCCGGGACGCAGGATTCTGCATCCTCGAGAACCCTCAGGTTCACAAAATGAGAGGACAGCTACAATGCAGCTACATGGGAAGAGTGAAGCAGAGAAGACCTCAGAACCAGAAGACACAAAAGCTTTATAATCATCCTATTCGGTTATCCAGACTTAAATGGGTTAAAATATCATGCTGGCTGCTTAGTCAAGAAAATTAAAAAAAAAAAAAAAAAAAATTTTTTCCATTTTTCAAAAAACCTCCAAGTTTCATGATTCAATTCATAAGAAACAGACACAAGTTTGTTTACCTTGTGTGCACTCCTGGTCCACTTCTAAACAGAGGCTTTTGGTTGGCATTAAGTTCATAAAGTCTCCTCCAAACCCTCAACCCATTTTAGCCTGGAGACCCCAAAAGGGTAATTGACAAACAGTGCAGACCCAGGTCACTGAGATAAGATGCCACAGAATGCTGCATCTGGGCAGGGTCTCCTCTGTTTGCAAAGCAAATAGTTTAGCTATTTTTCTCTAGGAATATCTAAATCACATAGCCTAGCATACCTAAAATTGAAATTCAACTCTTCCAATATATAGTGTGGCCACTGAGGGTGTGTGTGTTGTGGGGGTTAATAGATACATTAATGAGAGTGGAAACATTGCTGAAGCATCACATATATTTCTGTTCACTGCAGAAAGAAAAAGAAGAAAAAATGACTAATAACCTAGTATTTTCAAAAGGTATTTACCCGAAGTATTTGAATGGACAGACCTCAGCAAACAGTCTAAAACCAAGTCAGATATTGCAGAATGCAGTGTGTGATCAGGTTTGATACTACTGCTCTTTATCCAGCAATTTTAGATAAATAAACAGTAACTAAAATGGACTCGTTCAAATTAAAGGTCAAGTATGGTAAGGTGTCTGAGTATTTTGGGTAAACGTAGTAGTATTTCTTATACAGTCGAACCTCAATGGCTTGAACATCTTTGGGATCATGGAAATTTGTTCTAGCCATGGGTAGTTCAACCCACTAAAGGTTAATCACAGGCAAACAGGGATAATTTAGGGATTGCTTCTGGATTGTCTATAAAACAATGCCGGCCTCCGTGGCTCAGTTGGATTCACCGTCCGACTGGAGACAGGAGGTCACGGGTTCAACCCCCGCCGAGGTCGGCAACATTCTTTCATGGAGATTGGTCATGAAATGTTTTCTATGGTCATTCGCTCCCTTCCGCTGATTCAAGAAGGGCAGTTGTCAGTTTCTGGCGAAAGAATGTGCACAATACTGGTTAACCACTTAGAGGACTAAGCCTGTCCAGTAAACGTGTGGTTAGGTAAACTGACCGCGCTCGACATGACCCCACTGGGCTGACTGGGCAATAAAACCTCAACACAAACAATCTATAAAACAATACTACCGTAATCGACCTAATTACTGCACATGCTCCTATTAGCGCACAGTCAAGCAATTTAGTAGTCTTAGTGTACTTTTATCATTTTCTTTATAAAAGCATATGTTGTGGGTACTCATTTGAATTGCCTCGACTTGTCGAGGACCCACAACATACGCTTTTGTAAAGAAAATCAGAAAATGACATTGCATAAGCAGCATTAAATAGGCTCCTTATGAAGTCCTCCGCTGATCTTTCTTTAAAGTGTGCCCTTATAAGGTGGATATTTTTACTACATGTTTTTTTAGTAATTTTGAAAAACCTTAGAAGCGCACAGTGCGGTAATTAGATTGAATATGGTAAGTCAAGTATACACATTAGAAATGTCTCAATAAGGCGATTCTGTAGAGTACACACAACATACATTTTCTTGATAAAATAAAAAAAATTCTCAAAAATATCCCTGAACATTTGTTTTCTTGAACTGGTGGAAGAATTTCCTAGGGACTCAAAAAACATGTTCAAATCAGCCATGGTAAATGAGCCATCCATGTTTGAGTCATTGAAGTTCTACTGTGTGTCATTTCAGAAGATGTCTCTAAGACGGATTGCCAGTAACCTGACACCAACGGGTACAAAAGAAGACATTCCTGTTGTATTTCATGAACCCCATGTAGAGACAGGATTTAGGCTGACCCACCAGCCATGGTACTACTATCTGTTCAGTCTCTTTCAACGGCACAACGAGTGTATGAATTCCTGGACACACCTTGTGGCAATGTTTATCGTGATAGGACGGCTTTACAAGATCACACACGAATACGACTTTATCGGGGATCCCTGGATGTGGCCCATGTGTGCTGGTTCTATCACCATGGTGGTCATGTATTTTTGTAGTTTTAGCGCTCATTGTTTTCATAATATGTCGGAACAACTCCACTATACCTGTTTCTTTATAGACTATGCTGGCATTGGTCTGTTTGGGTTGGGGAGCACGATCATTCATTATGTCTACTGCAGTGATAAGCGTCTTATTGGCTCAGCGTTTGACCGCTGTGCAGTTCCTGTTGGGGTGTTTATAGCGGTTTTGGTATGCTTTTTGTGTAGTTATGCCAAAACAAAGTACAAGCGTCCATATCCATTTGCGAGGAGAGCTTATCAACTGGTTGGTGTTCTGTCTATCTATACATGGCTAATCATACCCATTGCCCAGCGACTTTTCTTAGGGATGGAATATCCAGCTCTTTGGGACCAAAGTCTTGATGACCACACAACGCAGATGTACTGGTTTCTGCTCTCAGGATTTTTCTTCGCCACAGACATACCACAACGCTTTTACCCGGGAAAGTTTGACTTTCTCTTTCACAGTCATCAAATATTTCATGTCTGCATTTTGATCATGAATCTCAAGCAGATAGATGGCATTTATTTGGATCTGAAGCTGAGAAAAGATGTAATATTTTCAAGGGCAGATGTGCCTACTTTTTACAACACGTTTGGGGCTGTCATACTTTGCATTTTGTTAGATTTGGTTGTAATTTGGGTTTTTCACAATAAAGCTAAGCAAAGAATTGCATCAGAGCATCAAGTTAAATTTGAAAATTAAGTTTCTAATACTGAATTATATATTTTGTAACTCCATTATGTCACAGCTGGACTGTTACTGTAAAATCACTGAGAACTGGGACAAGATAGAATAATGGTTCACTTAAATACTTGGACCTCTGAACACTTTACCATGCTTGTCCTAAACTTTGAACACATTGATTTGGAAAATGATGAATCATTAAAAAATGCAGATTGAAAGGAAAGTAATACAGATGCTAATCAGCTTGCACGCATAGCTCCCAATTAAGCACATTTTTCAAAATAAAAATATTGATATTTTTCTGATTTCTTTGCAAAAACATATGTTGTGGTACATATGTTGTTGGAGAAATAGGAAATAATACATTGTATTTATCTGGATACATGTACTTCTAACTGGAGCCATATAGCATGTCTGGGTTTAGCAGTTTTGATCAAATATTTAGGACAGGTTTGGTACATATTTTACTTGTCCAAAAATTCAAATCACAGCCTTAGATAAGATACCTTTTTTTGTCTGAAACTATTGATACTTTTATATCTCCTGAACGATTACCGCTACCGTGTTATCAAATTAGCTGGAGCTAAGTTTCCAATAAACAGGTTTAACAGTACAGGTCCAGGCACACAAATGTATCAAGAACAAATTTCATTCACCGAGTCGTATTATGCTGATAACAAAAATTACATAGCAGATGGCAAAAAAAAAAAAAAAAAAGTAGCCATTTTTTTTTTTTAGCTCACCTGAGCCAAAATGTCAGATCACTTCCCGTCCAAAGGACCATTGTCCTTCTACATTTTCAAATAAACCTCTCTGGTGAAGCCCCTATGTCAGTTTTTATCAAATTTCATTTGGAGCCTCCTTAGGTTGAGAGAATGAAATAATGCCAGAATGGTCACGATTGGTCAGCCTAATTGGTCATCATGCTTGTACAGTATAACCTCAATGGCCCGAACACGCACGGCTTGTTTACCGTGGATGATTCGAACTCTTTTTTCAGTCTCTACAAAATTCTACCAATAGCTCAAGAAAACAAATATTGAGGGATTTTTTTCTTATTTTATCATGGAATTGTATGTTGTGTGTACTCATTAGAATTGCCTCATTGAGGGGATTCTAATGAGTACACTCAACATACAATCATTGTGTAGAAAATCGAAAAGATTTCCCTAAATTATCGCTATTTGCTTCCTGAACTGGTGCCATGATTAACCCTCAGTAGCTCGAACAACCCATGTCTCGAACGAATTTCCATGGTCCCAAAGATGTTCGAGCCATTGAGGTTCAACTGTATATGGCAAAGAGCTTTAAAAACTGCTTCGGTCCTAGGTTGACCTTTGACCTTGTAATGGCATGGTCAGATTTGCTTCCTTGCACTTTTGCATAGGGAAATGTTGAAAAATTATTTTCTCTAAGTGCATTGAAGATTGCTGGTTAAAACTTTCAATTTATGATCAAAGTAACAAAACTCTTCTGAGGTACAATCAAAATTTTTATCACCCAATGGTTATCTGCCTCCGCCTTTGGGCTATGTATGTGTATAAAATAACTATCATTAAGTGACTTCTCCTCTGAACCTGCTGGCCCAATTTTCACCAAATTTCATATGGAACCTTCTGTTGAAGGGGACTTAACCCTTGTCCTGCTGAATAAATTAAGATGCCACGCCAACTAATAATCTTCTGCCAACCAGATTACATGATCCAGGTTATTGATACAAAAGCGCATACTTAATGACAAGCAGTGCAGATCCAGATCAGTTGGCTTCTTCAGAAACCAACTGATCTGGATCTACACTGTTTGCAAAGGCAGGGTATATTCGGGATTAGCAGGACCAGGGATAAGAGTTTTTCCAGTGGTCTAAATTCTTGCTTCCTTAAACAAGATGGACTTCATGCCCGTACATGGTAAAGAAGAATTTAAAAATTACTAGAAGTAAGAAAGCTTTGAGGCTGAATATTGGAATATATCAGGTATACGAGTTCTACCAAATTTGTTACAATGATCATCTTAGGTTGACCTTTGATCTTTTTATTTTTGATGACCATCTACTACAATAATTTTGATTAGTTGCAGTGGCGATATTGGAAAAAAATTTGTGTAGCATCTGCAGATCTGATATGCAATGGCTATTTCCTCAGGTGAGCAAGTGTTGGTCCTGTTGGTCTCTTGTGTTTATTTTTCCTCAGAAGAATAAAGAATTTGTAACATCTGCCATAGCTCCAGTAAGAGGGCATACCAACATAATATTTTTCTTGTTTCTCCACAGAAACCTATGTTGTGGGACTCATTAGAAGCGCCTCATCAGGGTGTTTCTAATGAGGACCCACAACATATGCTTTCATGGAAAAGAAAAAAAGATATCAGGACCCATTTGTTCAAAGCATCGTTAGCTTAACGAGCTGGTTAGTGGTCAAAATATTAACTGTCCTTGTAAGTACAATATCTAATTTACAGGTATTTTTGCTGAAAAAATGTCAGCAAAAATATTAGTTTATACAGTCAAACCTGTGTTAGTGGTCACCTCTATTAAGCAGCCAGCCTGTATTAAGCAGCCAGAGGAAAGTTGCCCCAAAATTCATAGACATATACTTGAACTGTATTAAGCAGCCACCTGCCTTCAGCAGCCACATTTTAAGATTTCCATGGGTGGCTGCTTAAGACAGGTTTGACTGTATGCCATATCTAATGCTCAAAGTTTTAACGATATGTTAACTAGCGACATTGTTAGTTTTGAACAACTGGACCCTGTACTTTTCGATTGAAAAAAAAAAAGTGCTTTATCTGGAGCTATGATATGCTAATATTTAAACCCAACAAGATAAGAGTAGATACACCCATTTTACAATTTAGTAATATTATGGAGGAAAATATATTGTATTTATAATTCTATTTAGCACTGTCCAAGTCTGTGGATGTATATTTTGTATAGAATACTGGCATGTGTTTCATATGAATAGTTGTTAAGTTTCTTATTTATTTATTGATGTAAGCATATTTCTGTTAGACATTTTAAGAGATGTTGAGGTCTTTTTCTGTTTGTGAGTTGTTTTATTCTCATGAGTAAGAACTGGATAATGCAGTTTTCTACTTCTGTACGACAGGATTTGTCACACGATTTATGTTCAGGTGTAGTTATAAAATTGTAATGCATTATAACTCAATTACATTAACACTATCTCTGAAGTGGGCCCAATTACACTGAATACAATTAACTGTGGTACTGCTGAACCCAGATATGCCCTGCCTTTGCAAATTTGCAAATAGTGTAGATCCAGATCAGTTCACTTTTGAAGAAGCCAACTAATCTGGATCTGCACTGTTTGTCATTAAGTATGTGAATTTGTATCAAAAACCTTGATCAAGTAATCTAATTGGCTGAAAATTTGAAGTGGGCATGGCATTTTAATTTATTCAGCATGGCAAGGGTTAAGTACATTACAGTTGCTCCACAACTTCTTTATAATGCTGTGACTGTTGCTAGTATCCAAAGCAGTAATTATGTTAGCTAAAAAACTTGTGCCCAAACAAAAATGTATTGATTACATGTATATAAAAAAACTGCCCATATATGGTCATTTTCCTATTGCAATATGATCTTGTGCCCAACAATTCACAATATAAATTCAGTAACCTATAGATAGTTCACACAATTTAAGGTCTGTTCACAGGTCGGATATTGTTGCAATATGTTTTCTACAAATACACCAATTACTGTTTAACACTTGTCTGGATCTACACTGACTGTCATTCAGTATGTGAACTTGTATCAACAACCTGACAACCCGGATCAAGTAATCTGATTAGCCAACAATTAGAAATGGGCATAGCATCTTAATTAATTCAGGACGGCAAGGGTTCATACATGTAGATGATGGTGTTAAAGATTCTGTCAGATTGTATTTTAAATTCACACATTTCATCACAGAAAAGTCTAGTTCTATTGATTCTTGTCTAACCATAGTGCCAAGCAAAATTGTAGCAGACAATAATCTAAAATTGTTTTTTTTTTTTTGTTATTTTCTGGGGAAAATAAAACTTGGCATTTTGTGTGAATTGTCAGTTCACAGGAAATGTCTGGTTTTATTTTTTTCTGAAAAAAAAAAAAAAAAAATTCAGAATCTTGTCTGTGCAGTTGTGATTGACTCTTAACCTTGGTACTGATGAACCCGGATATGCCCTGTCTTTGCAAAGAGTGTGGATCCAGATCAGTTCAGAAGCCAACTGATCTTGATGTACACTGTTTGACATTAAGAGTATGAAGTATCAACAAACTGGATCAAGCAATCTGTTTTTCTAAAAATGACCAATGGGCATGGCATCTTAATTTATTCAGCATGACAAAGGTTATGGGTTAAATTTCCATAATATTTGTTGTAGCTTTTGATAATTAAGCTGATAGTAGGATACATTTTCATTATTCTTGCCCTTAAGGGGGTGAATGGGTGTGGGGAAGGTGGTGTGTATCTTACATTACCGGGGCATCCAACTGATATTGGCTTACAGTTGGGCAAGACCTGCTATCCTTGTAGCAGGTAAGGGTAGAGGGGAAATGTTTTTATTTCTTCTGTTTCTACACTTTCGTTCCTGTTCCTCTTTCTTCCAGTGGGTGGTTGGGTGGTGCGAAGGTGTCATGTATCTTTTGTCACCCAGGGCGTCCAGCTGATATTGGCTTATAGTTGGGCAAGGCCTGCTACTCTTGTAGCAGGTAAGGGTAGGGAGGTGATGTTTTTATTTCTTCTGTTTCTTCACTTTCATTCCTGTTTCTCTTTCTTCCCTGTCCCTCCCTTTCATCTCTTCTGCTATCTCTTCTGTCTCTTTTCTCCCTTTCTCTGGGAGACGACACAAAATGACCCACAAGGGTTGACATGTCGTTAAACCTCAACTCAATCAATCCTCTTTCTTCCCTGTCTTTCTCTTTCATCTCCTCTACTATCTCTTTTCTCCCTTTCTCTGGGAGATGACACAAAATGACCTGCAAGGGTTGACATGTAGTTAAACCCCAACACAATCAAAATCTTGTCTGAAAACATATTTTTTGGATACACATTTGAATTCTCAAACCAAGGCAATTCTAGTGATTGCCCACAGGATATGCTTTGATGTAATTATAACATCTGAATGCCCCCTTGACCTGGGCCCTGTTGTTCAAAGCATCATTAGCTTAACAAGCTCGTTTGTGATCAAAATTTTAACTGTTCTAGTAAGTACATATCTAATTCACGGGTATTTTTGCTGAAAAAAATGTAAGTAGCTTTTTCTGCAAAAATGTTACCGTATCTGCCATATTTAATGATCAAAGTTTTAACGATACATTTACTAACGACATCTTTGAACAACCGGGCCCAGGAATATGTGTAACATAACCAGTGTTGCTTGAATTGTAACAGAGGACTTGTTTTCTTGAACATATCAGAATATGTCATTTTGACATTTATCCATCCAGCTGCATGTGACAATTAACAGCATACCTCCAGATAAACTACTTTTTTCAATAAAAAAGTATTGATATTCTTATTTTTCCACAAAAAATATATTTTGGATACTTATTAGAAGTGCCTCACCAAGGTGCTTTGAGTACCCACAACATATATTTTCATGGAGAAATAAGAAAAATATTTATAGGATACCCCTCTTATCTGGAGCTGTGTAAGAGAAAACATTTCAAAATATGAGCCGCCACATGGCAAAAATCAACATAATGAAATGTGCACCCAATGCAGACTCGGATCAGCCTGGGCGTCTGCAAAGACTGATGAAACTGGGCAGGTACCTATGCTGATCTAACTGTTCGACTAGGCGCCCAGTCATTTTGTTGGTTTTGTCATGCGCTGGTTCATATGTTCTGCTTTGTCAACTTTATCCAGATTACCTCATATGTGTCAAGTTGTCTCACAAAACATAAACATATAAATGTGATGGCAAATACTATTTTATAGGGAAATATAGTAAAAATGGATTACCGTATTCGACCTAATTACCGCACTGTGCGCTCAGGTTTTTCAAAATTACTGGGAACACTCATTTGTGGTAAAATATGTATCTACCTACTAAAGAGACACTATAAAAAAGATCAGAAAAGGACTTATTTGATGATGACTATGCCATTTTTTCTTATTTTCTTTATAAAGGCATATGTTGTGGGTACTCATTTGAATTGCATCGACAAGTCGATGCAATTCAAATGAGTACCCACAACATACGCCTTTCTTAAGAAGTAAACAAAAGGTACACTGGCTGCCATCTGAAGACTATGAAATTTCTTGACTGTGAGCTTATAGGGGTATGTGCGGTAATTAGATCGAATATGGTAAGTGGAATTAATGCAATTTAAGGGGAGGCAACTCTGTTAAAATTGTTCTTGCCTCCCTTTTGAAAAATGGTCTACTCTGGGAGCAAATTCTTTTCTTTTAGAGTACACCTCATTACAGAAGGGGTTTGCTGTGCAGGAATGCAAATGGGATGTCACAAAGGTTCCTGCCTTGTAAAAATGGATGAAAAATCTATCAAGTGTATCCATTTCCTATACAAGGAGATCACTCTGACTAGAAAACATCTGGCCCCTTCCCAAAGGGAGCTATTATTAAAGCAAAGAATTTACTCCCCTAGGGAACAGAAACATTCTATTAGGAGTAACCCCATTTGAGAAGGGATTCATATACCAGAGAAACAAATTCTGTTCCGCTGGAGTAGTCTCACACTGAAAGGGGAGGAGAAAAAATTTCAGGTTAAGAGGGCTCTGTTTTATAGCAGTATTGTAATTAGGACTGACTATTATGCCAAATTATAACTATCATGATACTATCACTGTCAAAGAAATCCTTATCATGATACTACATGTATTACTATCAAGGGTCTAATAATGATACCATCAGCATTTCTAAATCAAATGAATTTAGTTGATTTTATAAAGATGGAACTGCCTGTAAAGATCCCTTACATTACTGACCTCTCAAATATCAGCTTTGCCACCATTTTAACAAACATTTTTTCAAAGCATAAATCCTTTCTGTTCTCATGCTTTGTTGATGTGAAACAAAAAAGGTTCAGAATGGTATTACAGGAGAAAATGTACAGAAACAAAAACTATCAAAACTATAAATAGTAGAAGAGACAATCAGCGATAATTATAGGTAGCACTATCATGGCGGCAGTCAGTATCAATAGGCATCGATATTTCGATATATTGTTACACCCCTAATTGTAATTGTTGAAATTTCATACACTGATCTTTGTGACTGAATGGCATGTAAACAGTGCAGGCCCAGATCAGACACTCCTGAAGGAGCAGTCTGAATAGGGTTTACACTGTTTGCCATTTTACCACAAAAGTGAAATAAATGTGCAAAAAAAGAGCAAAAAAGTAATAGAATAAAGTGGTGTTTCATCTGGTCAGGGTCTACACTGTTTGCATTAAATACAAGAATTTCTAGATGGTAATAATAAAAACTAACCAGACACACCTCATATTGGAAACAGACCAGTGCAAAGAGTGAGGGTAGAAGGGCTGCTTTGGCATAATTGGGTTAAAGTAGTGTCTGCCAATTTAAGTGCGCAGTAGGATAAAGATTGAATTACATTTTCTTGTTGTGTCATATCATCCAATAATATATATACATGTAGATTTACTTGTATTTGAACAAATTTTATGATAGTTTGCTTTTTCCTAAATATGTTTATGTCACATTTTAATATATTAATATGAGCATTCATCCTTATAGCATCTGGCAGTGTCATTGGTCGAGTCCATTGATATCATCTATCTTATTTGCATTGCATAAATTATATGTATCATATGATGTTGCTATTATTCAGTGGATAACATCATTTCATAAAAATGATATGACCATATTTTATATAACACTTGGTTACTGGTCCATAATGTCCTGACACACACCATGATAATGTTATATTTGTTCAACTTCTGTGGCCATGAAATGCAGTTTAAAAGTCATATGCGAAACAGACTCCTACATTCATGGTCATTCCATATGAAATTTATGAAAATTGCCGAAAGCTCGTAAGATCATGTATTTATAACCTTGTTTTCCTTTTATTTGTAAAAGTACATGTGGTCCAGCTGTAGGAAAACTTGTAACATTGTGGTATAAAGATAATAATTGTTTTCTTATTTCTTCATAAATTCTAGGGTTCACCATAGCATAATAACTGTTTTCATGGCCTTGGTTTCAAAGGAAGTTTTGTACTGTCACATACAAGGGAATGGTGCCATTTTTTCCTTTCTGGTAATTGACTGATTTGAAAAAATATATATAATTCAGCCCATTAGCACTCGCGCTTGTCGGTGGTGAGCCATAGAATGCATTAGTGATACAGACTGTTTTGCTTGTGCTGGACATTTAGAAAGCTTCTGTAATATATACAAGACAAAATATTTAGACGTAAACTTCTAAGTACCGGCTCAATTTTTGGTCATGTTTACATAGAGATATGGGACAATGATTGTTCTAAAGTTTAATAAATTTTCAATGTAACAGGTAAAATCAAACAACAATGTGATTCTTTAACTTTCATTGCCACAGGCAATAATAATAGGCTTTTGCAAACAGCAAGATCCAGATGAGATGGCTCATATGAGCCGTCTCATCTGGATCTACACTGTTTGACATTCCGTCTTTCAACTTCACATATATACTTCTTTTCAAGCGATGGTTTGTTAAAAAAGAAAAGCAGGCGACAATGTCGTCTGAAATTTGGCACCGAAAGAGTTAATGTTTGCTTTTATTAATATTAATGAAATTTCTTGATTGAAATAAATTAGACATTAATCTGTTTATAACACAGTTTGTAATAAGATTTTTTATATTTGCTGGGATCGTCACAAACCGATGATCCTGATAAATATAAAAAGTCCTTAGTGAGCTAATTGAACATGCTCTCATATGTAAAAATCCAGGCGATTCCCGTGCCGATGGAATCGCGCCGATCAGTGATTGAATACAATATCAGCACAAGCATTCATGTATATTGCATGTGTTTTGTTTAAGTTGTACTTTGTTTTGGCTTGTTTATTGTTGTTATATTAGTCTGTTTTAAATCTTAAAGTACCATTCAAAATTGTAGCAGATGACATTGTTTTGTTTTCTGCAGACAATTCACTTGAAATGTCAAGCCTTATTTTCTTGAAAAAAAAAGAAAAAGACAACAACAGAAAAACAAACAAACAAAAAAACAACAAAAAAAACCCCAACATTTCCTGCGAATTATCTGCTAAGCACATGAAATGTCAGGCCCTATTTCCTCAGAAAAAAATATATTAGAATGTCATCAGTTTTTTTGACTGGCATTTTAAGAGTTAAGAGTTACTTATACTTTAGCATGCTGCATGGAAATCAGCTGATGACGACTTGAATGTGCGGTTTGGCATTTGAATTGCAGTGTGAGATAATGTTCTTTATGGAGCGTGCTAAGCAAAGACTGATTAGCCTATCCATCTGTGTAGTCTAATCAGAGTCTTGGCTGTCTTCCTGATGATTGAAGTGTATGGATGACTGAGTGGTTAGTACTTCTGACTTCAGATCATGAGGTTTGAAGTTTGAATCCTGTTGTAGTGGAATTCAGCTCATGACTGTTAGGCATTTCATTGCACTGAGCCTTTCATTATCATCCATCTGTGATCTCGGTATGACTCAAATAATGTTGAAAGGGACGTAAAACACCAAATCATCCTCATGTCTCCCAGAATAAACCTTGGATGCTTAACTATTTTCTGAGCAACCTGAGAAGAATGCATTGATTGGCAGACAAATAGGCTGTTCTTATTCTTTGCTCAGCATGCATCATGTTTTATGCTCAAGGTTAATATGAATTTTGTTCTGTTATCAATTCTATTTTGTTTTACATTTTTGTTATTGCATCATTACCGGTTATTTATTTATGTGAGAAACATTTCTGATTTGTTATTTATCCTAGAATTCCATTATTTTCACACATATCTTTCTTGAAAAGTTGATACATAGCTCTAGATAAGTGGAGGTATCATATTAATATTTGTCTTATTTCTCCATGAAAACGTGTTATGGGTACTCATTTGAAGCGCCTTGTGGAGGAGCTTCTTATGAGTATCCACAACATACGTTTTCATAGAGAAATAAGGAAAATATCAATACTTTTTGTTTCTTGAAAAAAAAGCCCCTTATCTGAAACTATATACATGCACTAGTCCTTTTGTATATGTATTTTTTTGTCCATTCTTATGTTTATTCTACTGAACTCTGGATATGTTATATCTTTACAAACAGTGTAGATCCAGATCAGTTGGCTTCTTAAAAAGCCAACTGATCTGGATCTACACTGTTTGCCATAAAGTATGTGTATTTTTGTCAACAGCCTGGATCAAAGAATCTGATTGGCAGATTTTTAGAAGTAGGTGTGTTTTGTCAACAGCTTGGATCAAAGAATCTGATTGGCTGACAGTTAGAAGTGGGTGTGGCATCTTAATTTATTCAGCAAGACAAGGGTTAATATTATCACTAATTGTGGGCTTTGTTTTCTTACTAATTCACTTATACCTAATGTCTTATGCAAACACTGTAGATGGACTAGCTGCTTGTTGCCTTGGCAATAGAATTGCTAGTAACTTAACCCTTGTCCTGCTGAAGCACGATAAACCCTGCCTGGCAGCTTGTTGCTTCGGCAGTAGAATTGCTAGTAACTTAACCCTTGTGCTGCTGAATCCAACTGCAGTGTAGATCCAGATCAGATGGCTTCTTCAGAAGCCAACTGATCTGGATCTGCACTGTTTGTCATTAAGTATTAAAATTTGTATCAACAACCTAGATCAAGTATTCTGATTGGCTAAAAATTAGAAATGGGCTGGGCATCTTAATTTAAGACAGAATTTACGATGAATGGATACACTTGGTAGTTTTTCTTCCAGTTTTATAAGGGAGATAACATTTATGACTTTCAGTTTTACAAGGGAGATAACATTTAACTTTATGTTTGTTTTCTTGCACACCAAGTCCCTCCTGAAAGCGGTCTTCTCTGAGAGGAAAGAATTTGCTTCCAAGGGAAGCAAATTCTTTTCTTTTTTTTTTTTTTTTTTTTTTTTTTTTTTTTAGAATAGACTCCTTGAAAGGAGGGAGCAAAATCATTTTGATAGAGTTGTTGACTTTAAAAGTGTATCAGTTCCGTGTAAGTTTGTCATTCAGCTCAGGTTGAGCAGAAGTTCCATGATATATCTTAACATAACCGAAATATTGTTTTCTGGCAATTAAACCTCAACTTAACAGTTGACAAGGATTGTAGACTCAGATCATACAGTCCTGCAAAGTCTGACCAGGGTCTGCACATTTTGTGATTTAAAATAGATCTAGCAGTTTTTGTCCTGCCAGCTTTTGGAAGAAGTTGCAACAGAGGGGTCTGATTTTCCATCCATCTGTTTATCCATCCAACAGTTGCATAAACTCTTTCATCCCTGAGTTTCTGAAGTGGACTCTTTTCAATCCATGAATTTGGACACATCCACTGATGCAAATGGAGGTTTCAGTCTAAAATCAGAAACAGAATGGCAATTAGTGTAGATCCTGATGAGATGACTCATTACGAGCCGTCTCATCTGGAGCTACGCTATTTGCACAGGTATCTGTTTTGGTCTGCCGGGTTGAAAGGGCTAACCCTTGTGTTCACCATAGGTCTGTTTTGATTATCTATAAGACCTACAGTCATCAAACCTGACAAACAGTAAATTTCCTAAAATTTCATACAAAGTTGCTGACAAAATGGCATATGCAAACAGTGCAGACCCAGATCAGCCTGCTCCTGAAGGAGCAGTCTGATCAAGGTCAACCCTGTTTGCCATTCCACTATTTATTTGTGAGAACCAACTGCATTAAAGCAAAATTTAGACCAAAAAATTTCGAATAAAGTGTTTAAAATTTTAGGATATTTACCGTACACTTTTTCCTATACATGCAGTACATAGCCTTTTTCTGACCTTGACCTATATTCCATGGTCTTGTGACTCTCAGGGAAAAACTATTGTAAACGATAATGGAAATATATTCAAGATGACCAAATACATATTGACATTGATATTGCACAATCACAATATTTCAAGTGAAATTATACACCTGTTATTGTTGGTCCTGATGTTGAAAAATCTTTGTGGACTTTATTTTGCAGATTATCAAAACATTATAAAGAAGTTCAGGAAGCGCCACTGTCACAATATAAGGATCTGTCATAGGTGTGAGGAGTAGATAGAAAAATCCATCTCGAGGATTACTGTCTGGCATCACTAGGCTTGCCCAGTGATGCCAGACTGTGATCACAAGGGACAAATTTTTCTATTTACCCCTCACACCCATGATAGATTACACACCTTTCATTTCTAAACGTAGATTTTTTTAAGAATGCAGTCACTATGATTGCTGACATCCACCAGATTGTGATGACATTACTGTTGCGTTTAATGACATCAATATGTTCAATGAAGTAAACCTTAACGATGGCATACCTGATGTCCATTACAACCAGTGCTTATCAAACACATGGGAATTCTTGATTTTTATCTTATCCTGGATAGGATAAGCTAGGTAGGATGAGAATTTCTATCCTAGGGTTAAATCCAGAATTTCCTTATCTGGTGTGCAGGAAATTGCTATCTACCCCTGATAGCGAGCTCGCTGCCACATGTGCCCGAAGTCCTGCGCGAGCAAGCTCTATGGTACAGTCATTGCCGTCAAACCGAACCAGAAATAAACATTTTGTTTGCAGTTTGTCAGGTTCTCAATTAACATGCAGATCTATTTGTATTTGCCGGGACCAGCTGGGAAAATCCGGTACCAGAATATGGTACCAAAATTTTAACGGTATAGCTTGGGTCTTATATTTTGATTTTTTGGACGATTTTTGTCTTTAGTATTATTCAGTTGTACTGTAACTGCAAAATGTGGTTTTTCAAAGCATAGTACATTGCCAGCTTGCCTATAGGCATTGTCTATGTTCATGTTATACTTTTTTTACTGTTTTGATTAATCTAGGAGCTGTTGTGTATTATTGCTTTTAAGGGGAATGGATACACTTGGCAGCTTTTCTGCCCTTCTTAATAAGGTAGACAACTTTAGTGACTTCTTGTTTGGTTTCCTGCTTATCAATCCTCTTTTAAAAAGAGATCTGTCCTATAAGGAAAGAATTTGCTTTCTCTTGGAGGAATTGTGTCTGGGTGGCCGAGTGGTTAGTGCTCCCAACTTCAGATCACAAAGTCTCCTGTTCGAATCCCACTGAAGGCAGAATTCAGCTCATAAACGTTGAGGGCTTCATTGCACAGAGCCTTTCAATATCACCATTCCATGGTCTTGATATGACATAATGTTCAAAAGGACCAAAATCATCATCATCAATCATCTGGGAGCAAATTCTTTCCTGACAGAGTTACCACCCCAAAAGTATATTCCTTTGAATACATCCTGTGGGAACAAATTTAGTGCACAAATATTTCATAAAACTTACTTTAACCCAAACATTGTCTTAATCCTGGTTCTGCTGAGCCCAGGTATCTTCTGATGAAAGTAACTGATCTGGGCACTTTTTGTCATGAAGTATGTGAATTTGTATCAACAATCTGGATCAAGTGAAAATTAGAAGTGGGTGTTGTATTTTAATTTATTCGGCATGACAAGGGTTAAGCATTTCGCCTTTATTTGTGAATAATACCTGACCATATCTTGGGAACATAGTATTTTCTAATTGCCTTTTATAATTGAACTTTCTCATTTTTTTTCACATTTTTCAGTGTTTTCACATCCCGTGTTAGAAAAGACATTTTTCTTTAATGTTTATACTTTGCATTTCGGAAGTTGAAATCATACTTTATATTAAAGAATGATAGGCATTTATCTAAATTACCATATTTTACCTGAGTATTGGGACAGACAGGCCTGAGCAAATAGTAAAGACCAAGATCAGATGCTGCAGAATGCAGAGTCTGATTACTGTTTGCCATTCATCCAGCATTTTTAGACACATCAACAGCTAGTAAAAATAGCCTTATCTAAATTTTAGGACAAATTTGGTAAGCAGTCCCAAAAACTAGGATAAAACTCCATACATAAAATTTTGAGATAATGTAAATGTCCTAAAATTTTGAACACTTTGTTCCTTACTCTTCTTGCCTCAGTTATGCTCTTTATGCAGCCTTTCTTTGATTACTTAATGAAAAGGCAAACAGTGTAGACCCTGATCAGACTGCTCCTAAAGTCTGATCCAGGTCTGCACTGTTTGCATATGCAATTTTATTGGCCACTTTGGTGTACAAAATTTTAGGACTTTACATATTATTCAGCCGTACAATAATTCTTAAATCAGCAGAGAACGTTTTAGTATTCTGCTTTATAGATGTTTTTATTTTTTCTAGAAAATGGGATTTGACATTTCATGGTTGTAAAAAAATAAAAGTTAAACATTTCACTTAATTTTTCTCCAAAACTATTTTCATGACATGTCAGTTACCATTTTTCTGGAAAAATGAAAACTATACTTTATTATGATGTTTGCTACTGTTTAAATTTATTGCTCTAAATTTGATATGTGTCAACATTTTATAATTGCTGTTGCATGCTTTTGTATATGCAACTTCTGTATAGCTATAGCCTAAGCATAATATGTACACATCAATTTCGAGCTGTACTTATTATTAATAACTTATTGAAGCTGCCATTTCTTTATTTAAAAATTACAGTAGTTCTGCCAGAACTTACATTTTCATTTGAAGATTAAATTTGCCAGAACATGCATTTTCTTTGCCTACTAGATGTGTGTGTATGTTTGTGTGTGTGTGTAGTACTTATTATTTTGGAGATGCCATCATTTCTTTATTAACGATTAATTTTACCATAACTTGCCTGTTTCACTGCCTGCTAGATTTGAATGGTGCGTGTGTGTGTGTTTTTCCTGTACAGCTGTGTAACACTATACAATTATTGACTATTGAGGTATTGGATCCACCAGAGAATACCAATATTGACCGAGGCGATAGCCGAGGTAAAAATTGGTATTCAGTGGTGGTTATCAATGTCATATCCAATATCTCAATAGTAAATAATTGTTTTGTTATATAGTTTGTGTGTGTGTGTGTGTGTTACATATATGCTGAATAATAAGAAAGGCACTTTTGAAATGCTGTCTTATTTAGTGAGTCAGACAGATCATCAGACAATAGCAGTGGTTCGTGTTGAAGATTCCATATTTATCCTAAATATTGAGACACCTTAACTCTACACCATATTTGTCCTAAAATTTGTACAGGTCAGTTTTACTACTTGTATATGTCCAGAAACTTTTGGGTGAGTGGCAAATAATGTAGACCCTATGGCGTGTGATTTGGACTACACTGTTTGCTCAGGCCTGTGTATCCCAATACTTAAAATGTATGGTATTCTGTCGAATTCAAATGTATACTAACCCAAAAAAGAAATACAACACTACTAAATGGCACAAGAAATGAAGACTAACAGCTTATGATTGTAAAACAGATCTGGTTTGTAAAATGTGAGTTTAAATCACAATCGAGGGTAGCTGTGTTCTTTATTCCTCAGTATAAAGTATACATGCCAAAAATTGTGGATCAACACGTATAAATACATTTATATTGCAACACAGAAAAAATAAGGTATTAATCTTAGTTTTCTTGGCAGTTCAGAAGTGTTGCATTTTGTATTTGGGTCAGTATAGTTTTCATTAGGGTTCGTCAAAATTACTTTAGTACAGCAGAATGGATGATATACAAAAGCAATGAAACTCAGTTAATTTATTCAAGAAGGTTTTTCCCTGGTACAATATTTTAAATTGATGGCACTGATCACAGAGGTATACAACTTTGCCTTTACCAGTTTGTCACTTCTTGCTTAAGGTGACTTGATACAACGTAGCTTTTATGCCATTTATTAAAAGGGAGACAACTTTTGTGACTTTCGGTTTTCCTTCCTTTGCACTAATCTCCTCCTGAAAGTGGGTCTAGTCTAAAAGAAAAGAATTTGGGAGCAAATTCTTTCCTTTTAGACTAGGCCCCTTTTCAGAAGAGGATAAAAACCAATTTTAACAGAGTTGCCTCCCCTGAAAGTATATCCATTCCCCTTAAGCTTGGAAAAAAAAAAAAAGTTCAGATCACTGCAACATTAACATATCAGTCATGGTGAAGGGACTCAAGGGAGTATTCAGATAATATTTTGTGTTGTTTTTGCACCAAGAATTATCCTTTGGGTACTCCCTGGAATTGCTTTGCTAAGGTGATTCCAATGAGACTTAAGCTATCTTTTGGTGCAAAAGTAACAATTTCTGAATTCCCACCACCATTTAATTTTTTTTTGTTTATTTGTTTTCACCTTGTCTGGAGGAGCAAATTACCTGCAACACTTCATCCACAAAATTAAACATTTTGACAGTTCTGAAATGTCTTGGTGACCTATTATATAGAGTGATGAAATGAGCACTGAAATGTAAATAGTTCCACTTGTACAAAATCAGTCATTGTAACTGGGCGTGGTGTGTATTTCTTTTAACCCTTGTCCTGCTGAACCCGAATATATCCTGCCTTTACAAACAGATCCAGATCACTGGCATCTTTAGAAGCCAACTGATCTGGATCTGCTTTGTTTGTCATTCAGTAAGTGAATATGTATCAACAACCTGGATCAAGAATCTGATAGGCTGACAATTAGAAATGGGCGTGACATCTTAATTTATTCAGCATGACAAGGGTTTTGCTATATAAATTTCATAGCTCTAGATATGAAGATCCAGATAAATATTTGTCTTGCATACCGGATAAGGATTTCCGTAAATTACGCGGATGCTAGCAAATCTTATCTCACACACCCTAATCTGTCCCGTGGGAAAGATAAAAACAGAGAATTTTCATGTGTTTGATATGTACTGGTTGTATAGGACGTCAGGGTACACCATCGTTCAGGTTGACGTCACTGAACGTAACTGTGTCTCTAAACGTCACGGTATTGTTATCACAATATGGTGGACATCTGCAATCAAAGTGACTGCATTATCAAAAACCCACTTTCAGAAATGAAAGGTATGCAAGAAAAAGAACCTATCATGGTAGTAAGGGATCGATAGAAAAATCGGTCCCTCTGGATCTCAGTCTGACGTCACTCAGCTAGCCTCTCGATGCCAGACAGCAACCCTTGGGACGGATTTTTCTGTCTACCCCTCACACCCATGATAGATTCTTATATTTCCATGAGAACAATTTGACTGAGCTGAAAATACTTGACAAACCATGTATTTAATGCACATTTTCAAGCAATAACCTGCAATCTATGTCTAGAAAATAAGCTATATACACAGTTATAGAAGTAAAATAGTGTTGCAACTATTAATTATTTAGGTTTTGCATATTTGATTGAACATTTATGACATCATACAACCTCATTAAATATTCAAAATGGCAGTGCCCATAAATGCATTCTATAAATAATTTTCTCATTTACAATCTGATTCTGATCAAAATGCATGGGTTGTCAAGATTTTTCATCTCGGAGACATTGTTCTTAACTCTTCACTACCACAGGCTTTTGCAAATAGTGCAGATCCAGATGAGATGGCTCATAATGAGCCGTTTTATCCGGATCTATACTTTTTGACTCTTTCAACTATACATATAAGATACTTTCCAATCGATGTATTGTTAAAAAAACCAAAACCAAAAAAAAAAAAAAAAAAAGAAGAAGAACAAGTCATATGATAAATGTAGTCTGCCAAACCAAAAGTGTTAAACCTTGTTTTTCCCTCTACGATTTTTGGTGAATGGATAAGTACCAAGAGGAATCACACTAACCTGAAAGTATTTTTGATCTCACATGTTATGTCATAGTAATCACCTTGCCCAGATGAATCGAGTGAGTGACAAGAAAGTGTTTTTGATGGAGATGTATGAAAAAAGTCATTACAATGTTGCTTTTTAGCTCACCTGAGCTGAAGGCTCAAGGTGAGCTTTTGTGATCACTCACCGTCTGTCGTCGTCGTCATCGTCGTCGTCGTCGTCCGTATGTCCGTCCGTCCTTCCGTCCACAATCTTTAAACAACATCTACTCCTTAACCATTGATTGGATTTTGACCAAACTTCACAGGAACGATCCTTGGTTGGTCCTCTTTCAAAGTTGTTCAAATGGTTCCGGTCCGTTGCATATCTAGGCCACAGGAGCTAAAAATAGATTTTTTAACTAAAAACTTAAAAAATCTTCTTGTCAGAAACCACTGGACCGATTTCAATATAATTTTTCAGAAATGTTCCTTTGGTGATCCTCTACCAAGATTGTTCAAGCCATTCGGATTCGTCAAAAAACATGGCCGCCAGGGGGCAGGGCTTATTTTCCCTATATATCTATATAGAAAACTTTAAAAATCTTCTTGTCAGAAACCACTGGACAGATTTCAATATTATTTTGCAGAAATGTTCCTTTGGTGATCCTCTACCAAGATTGTTCAAGCCATTTGGATTCGTCAAAAAACATGTCCGCCAGGGTGCGGGGCTTATTTTCCCTATATAATCTATATAGAAAACTTTAAAAATCTTCTTGTCAGAAACCACCAGACCGATTTCAATATAATTTTGCAGAAATGTTCCTGTGGTGATCCCCTATGAAGATTGTTCAAGCCATTTGGATTCATCAAAAAACATGGCCGCTAGGGGGTGGGGCTTATTTTCCCTATATATCTATATAGAAAACTTTAAAAATCTTCTTGTCAGAAATCACTGGACCGATTTCAATATAATTTTTTCAGAAATGTTCCTTTGGTGATCCTCTACCAAGATTGTTCAAGCCATTTGGATTCGTCAAAAAATATGGCCGCCAGGGGGCGGGGCTTATTTTCCCTATGTATCTATATAGAAAACTTTAAAAATCTTCTTGTCAGAAACCACTGGATCAATTTCAATATAATTTTGCAGAAATGTTCCTTCGGTGATCCTCTACTAAGATTATTCAAGCCGTTTGGATTCGTCAAAAAACATGGCCGCCATGGGGCGGGGCTTATTTTCCTTATATATCTATATAGAAAACTTTAAAAATCTTCTTGTCAGAAACCACTGGACCTATTTCAATATAATTTTTCCAGAAATGTTTCTTCGGTGATCCTCTACCAAGATTGTTCAAGCCACCATGATTCGTCAAAAAACATGGCCGCTAGGGGGCGGGGCTTATTTTCCCAATATATCGATATAGAAAACTTTAAAACTCTTCTCGTCAGAAACCAATGGACCAATTTCATTATAACTGTGCAGAAATGTTTCCTTGGTGACCATCTACTAAGATTGTTCAAGTAATCAGGATTCGTCAAAAAACATGGCTGCAGAGGGCGGGGCTTATTTTCCCTATATATCTATATATAAAACTTTAAAAATCTTCTTTTCAGAAACCAATGGACCGATTTCAGTACAACTTGGCAGGAATGTTTCTTTGGTTACCCTCTACAAAGATTGTTCAAGCCGTCATGATTTGTCAAAAAACATGGCCGCTAGGGGGCGGGGCTTATTTTCCCTATATATCTATATAGAAAACTTTAAAAATCTTCTTGTAAGAAACAGTTGGACTGAGTTCAATGTTACTTGGCAGGAATGTTGCTTTGGTAACCTTCTACCAAGATTGTTCAAGCTTTCATGATACTTCAAAAACCATGGCCCCCAGGGGGGCAGAGCTTATTTTTCGTATATATCTGCATAGAAAACTTTAAAATTCTTCTTGTCACATACCCCATGACCAATTTCAATATTACTTGGCTGGAATGTTGCTTTGGTGACCCTCTACCAAGATTGTACAAGCAATCATGATTCGTCAAAAACTATGGCTGCCATGGGGTGGGGCTTATTTTCCCTATATATCTAAATAGAAAACTTTAAAAATCTTCTTGTCAGAAACCACTGAACAGATTTCAATATAACTTGGCAGGAAGGCTCCTTTGGTGACCCTCTACCAAGTTTGTTCGCTATCATGATTCGTCAAAAAACATGGCCGTTAGAGGTAGGGCTTTATAGCTATATAAAACACTTTTAACCACTGGACCAATTTCAATATAACTTGGCAGAAATGTGACCCTCTTTTAAGATTCAGTTCAAGTTGTCAAGATGCATTAAAAAAACATGGACGGGGGTGTGGTGGTGCGGGGGTGTGGGGGGGGGGGGGGAGGGGTTTGTGTTGGTGCTATAAAATTTATACAGAAATCCTGTGAACTTGGCTGAAACTTCAACAGTAAATATGCAAATCTGTTTGCTCAGGTGAGCAATATAGGACCATCATGGTCCTCTTGTTTGGAATGTAGACAATGAAAAAAGTTACCGTTACTTTAATGCTTAGCACTCTGGTTAAAAGTATTTTCCCCCCGGTATACGAAGTATGCCAAAGGGGTATATAGTTTTCGTTCGTCTGTCAGTCCATCCGTCCGTCCATCTGGGTGTGATTCCGTCCATTAACCTTTTCTATAACCAAGTCTGACTTCGAAGTTTTTTAGCTCACCTGAGCCGAAGGCCCAAGGTGAGGTATTGTGATCACTCACCGTCCGTTGTCGTCGTCGTCGTCGTCCATCCGTCCACAATCTTTAAACAACATCTCCTCCTAAACCACTGATTGGAATCTGACCAAACTTGGTTCCGGTCCATTGCATATCTAGGTCACAGGAGCTAAAAATAGATTTTAACTAAAAACTTAGAAAATCCTCGTCAGAAACCACTGGACCGATTTCCATATAATTTTGCAGAAAAGTTCCTTTGGTGACCCTCTACCAAGATTGTTCAAGCCATTTGGATTAGTCAAAAAACATGGCCGCCAGGGGGCGGGCTTATTTTCCCTATATTATCTATATAGAAAACTTTAAAAATCTTCTTGTCAGAAACCACTGGACCGATTTCCATATAATTTTGCAGAAATGTTTCTTTGGTGACCCTCTACCAAGATTGGTAAGCCATTTGGATTCGTCAAAAAACATGGCCGCCAGGGGGCGGGGCTTATTTTCCCGATATATATATATAGAAAACTTGAAAAATCTTCTTGTCAGAAACCACTGGACCAATTTCAATATTATTTTGCAGAAATGTTCCTTTGGTGATTCTCTACTAAGATTGTTCAAGCCATCTGGATTCATCAAAAAACATGGCCGCCAGGGGGCGGGGCTTATTTTCCCTATATATCTATATAGAAAACTTAAAAAATCTTCTTGTCAGAAACCACTGGACCGATTCCCATATACCTTTGCAGAAATGTTCCTTTGGTGATCCTCTACCAAGGTTGTTCAAGCCATTTTGATTCATCAAAAAACATGGCCACCAGGGGGCGGGGCTTATTTTCCCTATATATCTATATAGAAAACTTAAAAAATCTTCTTGTCAGAAACCACCAGACCGATTTCAATATAATTTTGCAGAAATGTTCCTTTGGTGATCCTCTACCAAGATTGTTCAAGCCATTTAGATTTGTCAAAAAACATGGCCGCCAAATGGCGCGGCTTATTAGCTCACCATGAGCAGGAAGTGCTCATGGTGAGCTATTGTGGTCAGTCAATGTCAGTCGTGCGTCGTCTGTCGTGCGGCGTCAACAATTGCTTTAAAAGCCTACTCCTCCTACACCCCTGGGCCAAT
Organism: Anodontia alba; assembly: GCA_964016985.1. Lineage (NCBI taxonomy): Eukaryota > Metazoa > Mollusca > Bivalvia > Lucinida > Lucinidae > Anodontia > Anodontia alba. The sequence goes on from OZ024825.1 coordinate 72,088,854, forward strand.
TGACTTGATACTTGGTAGGAAGCATTGAGGTGACTTGTAGATCAAAAATTGCTAAAATCGTTCCGATCGGAAATCCAAGATGGCCGTGATGGCTGCCATCTTGAAAATCTATTTTTCGCTTCTTCTCCGGAACCGAAAGGCCAATTGACTCCAAACTTGCTAGGAACCATCAGGGTGACTTGTAGATCAAAAATAGCGAAAATCGTGCCGATCGAAAATCCAAGATGGCCGCCATGGCTGCCATCTTGAAAATCTATTTTTCGCTTCTTCTCCTGAACCGAAAGGCCAGTTGACTTCAAACTTGCTAGGAAGCATCCGGATGACTTGTAGATCAAAAATAGCTAAAATCGTGCCGATCGGAAATCCAAGATGGCCGCCATGGCCGCCATCTTGAAAATCTATTTTTCGCTTCTTCTCCTGAACTTGCTAGGAACCATCAGGGTGACTTGTAGATAAAAAATAGCTAAAATCGTGCCGATCTGAAATCCAAGATGGCTGCCATGGCCGCCATCTTGAAAATCTGTTTTTCGCTTCTTCTCCTGAACCGAAAGGCCAGTTGACTTCAAACTTGCTAGGAAGCATCCGGATGACTTGTAGATCAAAAATAGCTAAAATCGTGCCGATCGGAAATCCAAGACGGCCGCCATGGCCGCCATCTTGAAAATCTGTTTTTCGCTTCTTCTCCTGAACCGAAAGGCCAGTTGACTTCAAACTTGCTAGGAAGCATCCGGATGACTTGTAGATCAAAAATAGCAAAAATCGTGCCGATCGGAAATCCAAGACGGCCGCCATGGCCGCCATCTTGAAAATCTATTTTTCACTTCTACTCCTAAACCCAAAAGCCAATTGACTCCAAACTTGGTAGGAGGCATTGGGGTGACTTATAGATCAAAAATAGCTAAAATCGTGCTAAAATCGTGCCTATCAGAAATCCAAGACAGCCGCCATGGCAGCCATCTTGAAAATCTATTTTTCGCTTCTTCTCCTGAACCGAAAGGCCAGTTGACTCCAAATTTGGTAGGAAGCATCGGGGTGACTTGTAAATCAAAAAAAGCTAAAATCATGGCGATAGTAAAACCAGGATGGGCGCCATGGCAGCCATCTTGAAAATCTATTTTTCGCGTCTTCTCCTGAACGGAAAGGCCAGTTGACTCGAAACTTGGTAGGAAGCATTTGGGTGACTTGTAGATCAAATACAGCTAAAATCATGCCGATCGTAAAACCAGGATGGGCGCCATGGCAGCCATCTTGAAAATCTATTTTTCGCGTCTTCTCCTGAACGGAAAGGCCAGTTGACTCGAAACTTGGTAGGAAGCATTTGGGTGACTTGTAGATCAAATACAGCTAAAATCATGCCGATCGTAAAAAACAGGATGGGCGCCATGGCAGCCATCTTGAAAATTTATTTTTCGCGTCTTCTCCTGAACGGAAAGGCCAGTTGACTCGAAACTTGGTAGGAAGCATTTGGGTGACTTGTAGATCAAATACAGCTAAAATCGTTCTGATCAGAAATCCCAGATGGCCACCATGGCCCCCATCTTGAAAATCTATATTTAGCTTCTTCTCCAGCACTGAAAGGCCAATAGACTCCAAACTTCGTAGGAGACATTGGGGTGACTTGTAGATCAAAAATAGCTAAAATCGTGCCATGTTAGCCATTTTGAAAATCTATTTTTCGCCTCTTCTCCTGAACTGAAATGCCAGTTGACTCGAAACTTGGTAGGAAGCATTGGGGTGACTCGTAGACTCGTAGATCAAAAATAGCTAAAATCGTGCCGATCGTAAATCCAAGCTGACTGCCATTTAGAGTTTGTTCAAATGATCACGCTCAATTGACTGGCATGCCATATATCTTCTTCTTCAAAATAAAGAACTGCTTAAATGATGATCTTTTCATTAGTTGCGATGACAGGATTGGAAAATGTTGCATAACATCTGCATATCTGCAGTTGCTATGTCACTCAGGTGAGCGACAAGTGGCCCGTGGGCCTCTTGTTTTCCCTATATATCTATATAGAAAACTAATTTTGCAGAAAAGTTCCTTTGGTGACCCTCTACCAAGATTGTTCAAGCCATTTGGATTAGTCAAAAAACATGGCCGCCAGGGGTCGGGGCTTATTTTCCCTATATTATCTATATAGAAAACTTCAAAAATCTTCTTGTCAGAAACCATTTGACCGATTTCCATATAATTTTGCAGAAATGTTCCTTTGGTGACTCTCTACCAAGATTGTTCAAGCCATTTGGATTTGTCAAAAAACATGGCCGCCAGGGGGCGGGGCACATTTTCCCTATATATCTATATAGATAATTTAAAAAATCTTCTTGTCAGAAACAACTGGACCAATTGCTATATAATTTTGCAGAAATATTCCTTTGGTGATTCTGTACCAAGATTGTTCAAGCCATTTGGATTTGTCAAAAAACATGGCCGCCAGGGGGTGGGGCTTATTTTCCCTATATATCTTTATAGAAAACTTTAAAAATCTTCTTGTCAGAAACCACTGTACCAATTTCATTATAACTTGGCAAAAATGTTTCCATGGTGACCCTGTACCAAGATTGTTCAAGTAATCGTGATTCGTCAAAAAACATGGCCGCTAGGGGGCGGGGCTTATTTTCCCTATATATCTATATAAAAAACTTAAAAAATCTTCTTTTAAGAAACCGTTGGACCGAGTTCAATGTAACTTGGCAGGAATGTTGCTTTGGTGACCCTCTACCAAGATTGTTCAAACCTTTATGATACGTCAAAAAACATGGCCTTAGGGGGCGGGGCTTATTTTCCATATATATCTGTATAGAAAACTTTAAAATTCTTCTTGTCAAATACCTCCTGACTGATTTCAATAAAGCTTTATTAACCCTCTACCAAGAATGTTCAAGCAATCCTGATTTGTCAAAAAACATTGCTGCTAGGGGGTGGGGCTTATTTTCCCTATAGATCTAAATAGAAAACTTTAAAAATCTTCTTGTCAGAAACCACTGGACCAATTTCAAAATAACTTGACAGAAATGTTCCTTTGGTGACCTTCTTTCAAGATTAAGTCAAGTCATGATGTGTTAAAAAGAAAAAAACATGGCCTTGTGTGTTTTGGGGAGAGGGGGGGCGGGGGGGGGGGGGGGGGGCAGGGCTATAAAATTTATACATAAATCTTAGAGCAGTGAACTTGGCTGAATCTTCAACAGTAAGTATGCAAATCTGTTTGCTCAGGTGAGCGATATAGGACCATCATGGTCCTCTTGTTTTGATTACTTATAACTCTGCAGCCACTGATCAAAAACTTTTCATATTTGGTATGGGGGTACCTGGGAGGGTTCTCTTCCATTCTACTTCAGTGGACCCCTGGACACCCCAATAAAGTAGTATTTTGCAGTTTGTTTATACAAACAACCTCATCTTAAAGAAGGATGGGCATCAGACATGTTTATCACATCAACATTCAGTGTAATAAGGTCAAGGTCATTATGATCATATTTTCATGCTGCAGTGATTTTGCCTTATATCTTGAAGACTGTTTCATGAATTAATGTGATACTTGGAATACTGGTTCTGTGTGACACTGTGATTGACAGCATAACAAATGTAGGTCACCTTGACATATATTTCATGGTCCAGTAATTTTGTCGCATATCTTGAATGTTAATTGATGTATGAACATCATTATTTGGCATTATGAATTAGTATGGTCCAACAGTTGACCTAAAAGTAAATGTAATATTTCATAGTCCAGTGATTTTATGTTACATCTTGAAGACAATTTGATATATTACTATCATATTTTGGGATAATGTGACCTATATTTCATAGCTCTGTGATTTTGTCTTATATCTCCCACTGTTTGATTCCTAAATTTCATATTTACATATAATGACAGTGTGACCCAAACTTTCACCTCGAAGTAAATATAAATCAGTATAACCTATATGTCATGGTCTAGTGATTTTGCTTAATATCTCTTAGATTATTTAATAGATTAACATCATAGTTGGTATAATGCATCAGTGTGACCTTCAGATTAATTTCTCATGTATATGTAGGTCAGTGACCTATATTTTATGGCCCAGCAAATTTGCTTCGTATCTTGAAGACTATTTACTCCAGGAAAGTTGTACTTGGGATTATAGATCAGTGTCACTCAGAGACTGACATTGTAAACTATATCTTGCCTTATATCGTCATTAACTCTAAAATATTTTATAATTAAGAAATGGCGCCAGCCGGGGGTATTTGTGACCCTCTGGGCACTTGCTCTAGTTTTGAAATGTTTTTCTTATTTTTTCCCCAGAAAACAGGATCTGACACTTCATGCAAATTGTCTCCTTAAGAGACAATTTGCATGAAATGTCAAATCCTGCTTTCTGGGAAAAAAATAAGAAAAATATTTCAAAATGTTGGCTGAAAATTTTTACCCATCATGCAAAATGTTAAAGTAGGCATACTGAGCACTGACTGTCTGTTGTTACACCGATTCTCATATGGTATCATTGTTGTAGGTTGTTTGAAATGATTTGGTAGGATATAGGTTGCAGGGCTAATATCTGTACAACTGTGTAACAGTGAGTTTTATATTGCACCTGATAACCCTTTTCATTGGTGAACATGTCATCATATCTGCTTACTTAAGGAGAAGGCATGTACTTTCAAGGGTGACAAGTTTTCAGATGTTTTTGGCTTCCTTCTAAAAAGGCATCTGCTCTAAAAGGTAAAAATGCTGCCTTCCGGAGTTCCTTCCTTTTAGAATAGTGTCGTGGTGCATGGGGAAAGGAAACATGAAGTTAAAGCAGTTGTAAAACTGGCAGATAGTGTACTTAATGTATATTGATAGGAGGTAGTTTTTCTGCCTTTTTATTTTGTTAGGGAGACAGTTCTTGTGATTTCCTGTTTGCTTTCCTGCACACAAAGTTCTTCTGAAAAGTGGACTACTCTAAAAGGAAAGAATTTGCTCCCATTGGGAGCAAATTCTTTCCTTTTAGAGTAGACCCCTTTTCAGAAGGGTGCAGAAATAATTTTGACAGTTATTGCCCTTGAAAATATATCACTTCCCCTTAAGTGAAAAAAAGATTTCTTTATAGATACACTCTGACATACCCCCAAGTTTTGAATTACCAAATATATTCATGAAAAAAATTATGTTCATATCATGGTCTATCATTTCTGACACTATCAGTGTTATGATAATCAAAAATGTCTAGATAACTCTTCTACTTCATAATTAATCTGATACAAGTTTTACATATGTCACAATTGTTATGTATACATGGTTTTCTAATAAAAGCACCTTAAACTGTATGCATTGTTATGTATGATTTCAACCCTTGAGAATCAAGCACATCAACTTATTTTGGTACCCACCACAGGCTATGGTTGAACGTAATATAATTAACCCATTTATGCCGAATGGACTCTTCTACTCTTGGGACTTGTTCATTTCCAATAGAAAGGGTTTCTGGTTATTTTTTAGTGTTACCATGTTTTAGTATTACCATGTTCTGCGGCGTCCGAGCTGGATTTACACTGTTTGCCAATTAATGGGACGCTAGACATAAATGGGTTAACTGAAATGATCGAACACCATAACCAGTAAGTCCATTGACTGCCCGAAGATGCAGGCTGAGTAGTTTTGTAGACTCCAATCAAACTAGTTGTGTTGGAGCAGGTTTTATCTGGACTTCCCCTGTTTGCTTAGACATGTCAGACCCGAATATTTAGAGTACATAGTGTAGTAATTCCAACTTAGCATGTTTACTCATATTTAAAGGAAAACACTCACAAAATTGATTATCTGTTTAAAATTATGGGTATTTGAAGATTTCAAATAAGGCTGTCATGGGCGCCGCCATTGTTGTGAGTTTTTGACATCATTTGCTCCTAATTAAAAATGCATAAACTAAATAACTCGCATATGCAAAAACATCAAATGCTATCTTTCTGCATATATGTCTTCTTTGGTATAATGGCAACTTATTATCCTTAAAATTGCATTGTGTTCTGTCTAACAGAAAGTTTTATTGTCATTTTAGAAATTTTCAGTCCCTCATTAAATATTCAAAATGGCGGCGCCCATGTTTACAATTACAACAACTAAAAGCTCCAACAACTTTCTCATTTCTACTTTCACCAAAATGTTCAGTTTGTAAATATCTTGAACACCAGATATTTTTTTTTATTTTGTGAGTGTTTCCCTTTAATGCAGTTTGATTGGTCGAGAGAAGATTCACTTCAAACAAGAATCTTGGAACTATTTCTTTATGTAGCTTTCTAAAATACGCCCTCTAACTCGCGTTTTCAACGTAACGTGACCGAGTTGGAATTGTAAGAAATAAATTTCATGTTTGTGGATTGTAACCTTTCGGGCGTTATTCAGTTTGGGAGTGATTCACCGGATGTTAAATCGTCGATATAATCCACGAAAATGAAACTCACTCATGTAGAATATTCTATCACCAAAGTCACACCTTGTTTCGCCTACCTACCCACACACAACGGAGGACAGCCTGTTGCTATGCTTGTGACCTGTTTAGTATTGGTTTGCTTAAAACTATTTTATCGTTGCAGCTTTCTTCTGGAGAACACACAAGACTGGAGAACGGTGAGAAGCAGACGTAAGATCTAGCACCAAAAACTTTGTCGCAAACCTTCAGCACTTCCGGCTTCATGACATTTCGACTACCTTTGCCTGGAAAGAAGCATGCAACTATAATCAGCGCCATGGCCAACCCAGACGAGGTTAAATACAGAGTTATGATTATCTAATTCTGTATTTTTTGTATTATAATACTAAAGGTAAAATCCTGATTCCTGTAGACTTCAAAGCCAGAGTGTGGGCACAGACCTCCTGGAAAAGAATGACTGGACCAGAGGTAGTTGGCAAGTGCAACTGGGATGGTCTTGTCCTCTTGAAGGAGTGCTCAGAGCATGACCTTTATATCACCAACAGGGCATTGCGTCTGTCTCAAACATTCTTAGATGAAGCTTGCTCTAAACACCGAAATTTCATTGACTACGTCATTGTGCATAGGAAAGACAGACGGGGACGAAAGCTTGTATGGAGCAAATGGCTGATCCCAGGCTCACAGAAAACTCAGTTTTTCTATTTAACATGCAATGTGAGTAAAAGGGCAAGAAAACGGCAAAGCAACTGTATAACTGTCTCCAAGCTGAAATAAGGCAGCATAAGAAAAACACATGTTAACAACATCTGCACTGATGGGTACGCACCAGCTTCCTTCAGAAGACCGGTAGAGAACTGGACAGCCTTTCGTGATGTAGTGCAGTCTTCTGTGTTAGATACTCTACATAATAATTGTATGTTGAGTGCACTCGTTAGAATCGCATCGATTAGGCGATTCTAATGAGTACACACAACATACAATTTCATGATGAACTAAGAAAAAAATCCCTAAATACTTGTTTTCTTGCGCTGTCGGAAGAATTTCGTAGGGACTCAAAAACGAGTTCGAATTGACCATGGTGAACGAGCCATCAGTATTCCAGCTATTGAGGTTCGACTGTAGTTGTTTTATTGACCGTTCCAACCTGGATTTTCGGTCGCGGTTTTTCTTGTTTGTATGTAGGTTTTTGCATCTGTGTCGGTGTGTCTTGTCATTCTACAGTTCTTATCTCTTCTTCTTTCTGAAGAACGTTTTTGATACATTAAAGATGACTTAACCCTCTGGTGCCTCACGTTTCATATATGATACATGACATATATTTGGTGCTGCGACCGGGATATTTCAATATAATGTTGATATTTAATGCTATGAAGTATGTCAAGATGTGAGGTCATAAGAAAATACAGTCGATTATTCTGTGGTTTAACGTAAAGTATGTTTTTTCAGCTATCAAAGTGAAAAAAGTTGGATATATCATATATGATACACTGGGCAAAATTTTTACTCAAAATGAAAAATTGCCCTGCCAACCACATTTTTAGAGAAAAACGATAAGTATTTTTCAAAAGAATCATTTTAATAAATGCAAATATTGAAGGCACAAATAAATCCTAAAAGATCTTTTGTTCAGGAGTTAATCGCCCTTGCTTGGGAACACTTAATGCCCATGTATCATATATGATACATACGTATCTCCATGACCTTTGACCTCCCAAAACTTTCGTGTAGTTTTATAATATATTTCCCAAAATAAGTCAATGTGGGTAATGTCACTAATATGAAAGTTTTGGACAATGCTTTCTATGGTTGGGCACTAGAGGGTTAAGATTCACAGAGCTCATGAACCGCACATCTTTAACCCTTGTCATGCTGAATAAATTAAGATGCCACGCCCATTTCCAATTTTCAGCCATTCAGATTACTTGATCCAGGTTGATGATACAAATTCACATACTTACTGGCAAACAGTGCAGATCCAGATCAGTTGGCTTCTTCATCTGGATCTACACTGTTTGTAGACAGGACAAATCCGGGTTCAGCAGGACATGGGTTAAGTGCAGGTGAGCTTTACTACCTCAGACAAAGCTGCCGTCCCGGGGAGAATATGGCTGAATATTTCGATAGAGTTCTTAGCCGTCATCTCCTATCATGACATTAACCCTTTCACCCCTGAGTTCCTTGTGGACTTTTCCGTCCTTGAATTGGGACGGTTCCATTGATGCAAATAGAGGGTTCTGTCTAAAATCTAAAACAGAATGGAAAACAGTGTAGATCCTGATAAGACGGCTCATGATGAGCCGTCTCATCAGGATCTACACTCTTTGCACACTTATCTGTTTTGGTCTACAGGAATGAATGTGTTAACTGATTGTCACAGGTGGAGTGAAATGTGCTGCTATATACAAATTCCCTGTTTTCATTGAAAATACCACTAATATTTGGCAAGACAGTGGAGCAGGGACAATCTTCGGGTACCTTAATTCAATATAGACCTTTATAGTACGTCTTCAGGAAATCTTGATTTTTTTATTATATCTGAAAGCTTAATGACTTCTTTAAATGGTTGCAAGATAGAAAATAATTACCGGTCTGACCACTCAGCAGTTGTATTAAATATTTGCTTTAACGATTTCCAAAAAGGAAAACCTTTTTGGAAACATAATAATTCATTACTCTATGACATAAATTACATTGAGGCAATAAAAAATTAAATAATGGAAGTAAAATGTCAATATGCATTACCAGTGTACAATTTAGATAATTTAAACAACATACCAGATAATGAGTTACAGTTCACTATAAATGATCAGTTATTTTTAGACACTTTACTGATGGAATTAAGGGGAAAATCCATATCCTATTCAAGTCATAAAAAGAAACGTGATGAAAAAGAAAATACACTGATATCAAACATCTGTAAACTGGAGCAGGATTTGAATAGTGAAAATATAGAAAAAACTTGAAAGCATGAAAACAGATCTATATGAATTAAGAAAAGGAAAGATAAAAGGGGCAGTAATCAGATCAAGGGCAATTAATATAGTAGAGGGGGAAAAACCAACAAAATATTTTTGTGCACTAGAATCACATAACTTCATGAGTAAAATTGTTCCAAAACTTCAAACTGCTAAGGGAGAGATAATAAATGACCAAAAGAAATTCATGAATGAAACAGAATTATTTTACAAAAAATTGTATTCTTCTAAAGAAAAGAGCCATATTAATATTGACTTAAACACAGATTTAAATAAATATAACACCCCCAAGCTAAACGATGATGAGTCAGAAAAACTTGAAGGACTTTTAACTTTGTCTGAACTTACAACTGCTTTAAAAATATGAAAAACAATCGTAGTCCAGGAGTAGATGATTTCTCTTGTGAATTCTTTAAAGTTTTTTGGAAGCAGCTAGGTAGTTTTGTACTGAGAGGGATAAACCACAGTTATAACATCGGGGAACTGTCTGTTTCACAACAAGAAGGTATAATTACTCTGATACCAAAAGAAAATAAATCTAGATTGCTGCTTACCAATTATAGGCCAATATGTCTTTTAAATACAATATATAAGTTAGCCTCGGCAGGTATTGCAAACAGATTAAAAACTGTTATAACAAAACTTATAAATACTGATCAGTCCGGATTTATATCAGGGCGGTATATTGGTGAAAACACAAGACTTGTTTATGACTTAATGCAGTTTGTGGAGGAAAAATATACCTGGGCTCTTACTTTTGGTTGATTTTGAGAAGGCAATTGATTCTCTGTCATGGGCATTTATTCATAAAGTACTCAAGTTTTTTAATTTTGGGCCTTCAATTCAAAAGTGGGTTTCAGTTTTCCTAAATAATACCTCTATTAGGGTAAATCAGGGAGGTAACTTCTCTTCGCCATTTAGCTTGGAACGTGGCTGCAAACAAGGGGATCCAATATCAACTTACATTTTTATTCTTTGTGCAGAAATATTAGCTATAAAAATAAGAAATAATGAAAAAATCAAAGGGATTAAAATCAATAACACTGATTTTAAATTAGCACAGTTTGCTGATGACACTACAATAATATTAGATGGATCAGAAAACTCATTAACAGAAACATTAAATGAACTTGAAAATTTTGCAAAAATATCAGGGCTTAAAGTAAACTTTCAAAAAACACAACTCATATGGATAGGGAAAAAAAAGTATAGCACAGAAACAATAAAGACAAGATGGAAATTACAGTGGGGTTCTAATAGATTCAAGTTGTTGGGAATTATCTTTGACACAGATTTAAATAAGGTAAATGAAATAAATTATAAAACTAAAATTGAATTATTAAAAAGTAAAATACACAATTGGCAACGCAGACACTTAACACCATTAGGTAAATTAACTGTAATAAAAATCTCTCTTAATTCCATGCTTAAACCACCTATTTCTAGCCCTACCAAATCCAAGTGAAAAAATAATGAAAGAAATAAATGACATTCTTTTTACATTTCTTTGGGAAGGTACTGCTAGAATGAAACGTTCTGTTATTTGCGAAGACTATTTGGATGGAGGATTAAAGATGATAAATACCAAGGCATTTATAAATGCCTTAAAAACAACATGGATTAGACGGTTTTGTTTTGACAAGCATAAATGGACAAAAATTATAGGGAACCATATAAATATGCATAACTTTTTAGACTGTGGTACAGAGTACTTAACAAAAATATTAAAAAAAACCCATTAAAAATCAATTTTGGTTAGATGTGTTTAATGCACATATTGAACTACAGTCAAATAATCAACCTAAAGAAATACATGAATTTCAAGCTAGTGCACTATTTTACAATAAGAACATAAAGGTGGCAAATACCAATATTTATTATCAAGCATGTTATGAAAGAGGAATAAAACTAATAAATGATATTACAGGAAAAAATGGTAATCTGCTAACCTGTCAGGAGGTAAAGGAACTATTTAATATAAAAATAAATTTCTTGCAGTATCACGGCGTATGTAATGCAATTAAAGAATGGAAGAAAAGGCTCAAAATAAATACTATTAATGAAAAGCTACAAAATCCTATAGTGCCATTTGGACTGCATATATACATGAGAAATAAAAAAGGCACTAAAGATATGTATAAAATATTAAATTCTAATAATGAAACACCTGCTGATAAGATAGCATGGAATAAAATTTTTAACTTCAGTGAAGAAGAATGGAAAAAATTTACAAATGGCCATTTGAAATAACAAATAACACAACGTTACAGTGGTTTCAGTCACGTATCAATCATAATATACTAGCTACTAATAATTATCTACACAAAATAAAGTTAATAAACAACCCTACATGTTCATTCTGTACTAAAGAACCTGAAACTGTTGAACATTTGCTATGGGACTGTGAGCACACAAAAAAAATTTTTGTATGATTTTAAAGACTGGTGTGAAAGTAATTACACAACTATAAATTTACAGAAACAATCATTTTTATTTGGAGTATTAGATAACAAGACAAGCATAGTAGAACAACAAATTTTACTGGAAATCAAATATTATATCTATTTTTGTAGATGTACAAAAGCTAAACTAAATGTCACAGCCCTGAAATGTAAACTAAAGCTTCTGTACTGTACAAATGAGAGAATTGCAATATTAGAAAATAAATATGAACAGTTTGTGAATAGCTGGGAAAACTTTTCGCATGTAATTGCCTAATTAATACATTTATAGAAATTCCTAATCAGCAAGAAAAGAAAAAAAAAACACCTCATGCCAGGGTGACGGAACCTTTTTTTTTATAACTTATCTCTCCAAACTCCAAACTCAGATGTACAGATAATAACCATTAATGCTGATTATAAAAACAATATTATATAGTATGTGTGCATGTAACGTGAGCAAGAGAGTGAGGAAAGGAATATTATACACTTTTGTTTACATGTAATATGGTAAAATGGTACCATATCTGTCTGAACAAAGGGCACCTAATTAATATATGAAATCTTAAAAAGTCCAGCATATCTTTACATATGTCTATTAGCCTTTTCCTCAAAGTTAACAGACATGAGATTTTTCAGATTTTTGACAGACCAGATTTTTTAGTTTAAAAATGTGTTATGCAGAATTACTTGTTTTTGTCTGAAAATTGTAAAAATGACATTTTTTGAAAGGGTGACAGGGGTTTTCAGATTTTTACCTATAATTCAGTTTCATCAGTCCACCAGTCTCATACCTGAAAGTATTGATATGTCTGTTCAGATGAATATGGTATAAACTGTAAGTAATCTATGGTGTTTGCCTCACTGCTGAAAATGGTTCCTGGGTGGTCTTTATCCTGTACCCAGGAAACAGCAGTGGGACTTAGCAAGTAAGTGATGAATGATATCGAATTGCTGGAAGATTATACTGTACTGTACAAATAAATTGTAAGGTGTGTTAGTGGGATGGCCCTCCCCGACCCACTACACATCAAATGGACGGGGAGAATAAAATATTTTCCAGAAAAAAAAGGAAATCTTGTTATCTGATAATCTGTTGCTTTTCACCTGTATGTGACGTATAGTAGGCCCATTATAGGTACCACATGAATTTGCCATATCGCCAATATTGACAATGTGAGTTTTCTAGTGGAATATGGTTGTAACAACTGCTGAAGGTTTCCAGCATTTCATTAGTTGTTTGTTTTGCGGTAAACAGTATAGTGGCATTTATAGTTTTAAATCTTCACTGATGCTGCTGTACTTGCTAAAACCAACAGGCTTAACAAGTACATTGAATTTTGAATTTACACACAGCCTTTTCTTGCTTGATGAAGTGTAGCAATGCAATAGTTTTTACATTGGAATTCAACTATTGATTAATCGACGCGTTTTTTTTTTATATTAAACCTTTAGCCTGCTGTATTCAATTGAATTTCAGCCTATTTTTATTATGGAAACCCCTTTGGATTTTGTACTTCATTCAAACATTTTGAGTGACACATCAAGACGAAATTTCTAAGATATGAAGAAAATTATCTCATTCATCATTCTCAATTCCGCCCAGAGGTTAATGCACCGATGTATTTATGGATGTACCCAACCATCACACATACCTTGCATATATAACATAAATAAAAGTTTTGAATGTTTGATATGAATCTGCATAATATACAATATACATCTTTATCATACTTACATATTTTAATTTATGAAAATTTACCCAAAATGAGGCGTTTCCTGTACTGATTGGCCTAAGACATCCACTGCACTTGATGAAATTTCTATTGACAAATAACTCAGCATTTCTGTGTTTTGAATTGCTTTAGGTGTTCCAGAAAATAACATAAATGGAATCAAGAGTCTGTAACGACATTCAAATGTTCGTCAAAATCTTAAAATGGCGTAATATATGATATATAAATTGCCTGATATGTCCACTTGATAAATGTGTCTCATTTTTCCTGGTACTTTGATCTGTCAACGTTAAATGTGGCTCTTCATTATGAAGCAATCAGTTTAGATCTGTGAAATATAAACAGTAATATCTTTCTTCAGATATCAAATAGATACAGTCTGTGACAAATTCTTATATTCAAAATACAACCAGTAATATCTTTCTTTTTAAATCAAATAGATATGCAATCTGTAAGACATTCTTTTAGTGCAAGACGTTACAACAGTCAAAAACAAGGTTGTTATGTCACGTGTTTTTTGGAAGGGTGCACACTTTTTTTAATGCTCCATTCAAGGTAAGGAAATTGAATTTTCTCAGGTTATATCCAACCAATTTTCTTAAAACAAAATGCATCGCATATGCGAATATGAGCGCTTTTCATAAACATACAGCTTATTTAAATCCTGCGTGGAGTATTTGCAAATATTCAACGCAAATGTACGTGTGAACACTTCCAACATTTCCGTCGCGAAAATTACATTTGCTACTAAAATGGTGACATTTGTAGATCAAGGACAGAATGGCAAACAGTGCAGATCCAGTTGAGATGGATCATTATGACCGTCTCATTTGGATCTACACTGTTTACAAAAGTATCTGTCTTGGTCTAGAGGGCTGAAAGGGTTAATTATAAACCATAAAACATAGCCATAGTATTTGTTTACGCAACGCTTATTCCCATCACTTTACTGCCACGATAGTTCTTAGTGCTCCTGACTGTGGGATGGTGTAAAACTTTGTTCCGAGAAGAGTTCGGTGCTCATAGGTCGTGTTATTGCTCTTTGTTTTACCATGTCCACCCCGAGTTTCTAAAGTGAAGTCTTCTGTCTTTAAATCTGGTCATATCAATTATTACAAATAGGGTACCAATCATAATTCTAGAGCAGAATGGCAAACAGTGTAGGTCTTGATGTGACGGCCCGTTAGAAGCTGTCTCATTTGGATCTGCAATATTTACAAAAGTATCTGTTTTGGTCTAAGAGCTATTGTTTATAATTGAACCACAGTATACGAACGCCAAAATTTCGTTAAAGTACTTGTCCACGTGATTATCACTGACCAATGAAATCAGACCGTGTGTTAGACGAAATCCAGGTAACGATTTATATATTTATGCTGTTGATATAAGACTATATATCTTGTGTATACCACGGCAGAACTACGGGCGATGGTTGTGGCCACGTAAAATCGATTTAAGTCCCCTACCAGTAATATTTTTACTGACCGTTCCAAGACGTCGCTTCTGTTGTGGTTTACTATTTCTGTCATTGTATGCCTTTGCATATATGTCCTGACGATTTGTTTTATTTGGTATATTCGTTTGGCCAATTTTTGGGAAAGAAACTCTCCTTTGACTTTCTGCTTGTAATGGTTTGATTGTGGCGCCGTTGCTTTAAAAGTGCGTTCTTTTTCCCTTTGGTGTCTAAGACGGAAGGTGTTAGGTATTTGTATTCATTCCTGGTCATTGCCTTCCTTTCTATTTATTTATCTGTAAAAGCTGGACTAGGATATTTGGGACATTGGCAAACAGTGCGAACCCAGATCGGACGCCACAGAACGCGGAGTCTGCACTGTTTGCTTGAATTACAGGAAGTTAAGGGTAGGTTTTAAGTTCAGGATCGTTTTCCCAGCCTACACTGAGAACAATCGACCCACCAGTGCTGTCAGTTCTTTGATACTTTTTTGACCGCAACTCCATATGACGCTGGATGGCGTATTTCTGGCAGATGTTTTGCGTTGAAATGGAAATGATATATTAGTTATCGATAAGAGTACCGAAAGCTGAATGGTGAGTTTTCTTCATAATTTATCTGTTTTCAAACGTTGCGTCCATAAATCCCTTTATAACTACTTTGTTACAAATAGCATTTTAGCCCCACTTGCAGTCATGGTTCATCCAAGGAGATACAACTACACATCAATTAATATACACGCATCATACATTGTATGAGGCATGTCGGCAAGGCTGAAGAAGTCAGGGCAGTTTTGAGATATTAGTAAACCGTTCGACAGAGTCTGGTACAGGTGACTTCTTAATAAAATTGCGGTATCTGGTTCTTCAGACAAAAATCTCCAATGTTTTGCTATCTGTCTATCTGGTTGTTTACAAAGGGTTGTTATCAATGTTAAGCACCTGTGTGGGCCTAAGCCATGGCTGGTGATCCTCAGAGTGTGATACTCGTCATAGGCAACATCACAATAACTTTGCTCAAAACCACCAACAATGTGTCAGTTGGCATGATGTCGTCTTGAGCGATGAGTCGCGTTTCAATTTGTACCATAATGACGGACGAGTGCAGGTGTATTGACGCAACGGAGAGACATACGCCGACAATTGCATTGTGGAACGTGACAGGTTCGGCGGCGGTGGCGACATGGTCCGGGGCGCCATTAACTACAACTTTCGATCGCGTCTGTTGGTAATCCACGGTAATCTGACCGCCAGGTGTTATGTCGATGAGATTCTGCGACCATAGCTGGTTCTGTTGGTTCGACGTCAACGTATTCCTATGCTTTTCTAGCAGGATAACGTTCGTCCATATACGGCAAGGATGACACAAGACTTCTTACGTCAAGAGAGCATCAACATTCTTTCTTGGCCGTCGAAATCACCGGATCTTAATCCGATCGAACACTTATGGGATGAATTGGGCCGTCGCGTTCGTGGACAAACACGCGCCGCAGACTGTGAGGCAGCTGGAGATAGCGCATCAGCAAGAGTGGGACAACATAACATACCTTGACGTACTGTGAGACGTTTGTGTTGTTCAATGTAATCCAGACTACGTGAATGTTCGCAACGTGCAGGTGGACACACTCGATATTGACGTGGCTCGAGATTTGGTTGACCCCTAGTGTGTTTGTGACAATGTGGACTGAAAACCTGACGTGATAGGTCTAATTGGTTTGTGGGATTCAAAATTCATTGGATTAAATAAGTTTATGGCGTTTTTTTTAAATAAAATTTGTGAGTTAAAAGATTTTTCATTTTCTCTTTTGTATTGCGTTTTCAAAGTCCTCTAGTATATTTCTTCCCCATTTATACAGGTACCATCTATAATTCGAGAAACCCAAACCACATCCAAACACTGCATGCTATAACCCCTTATTTCCTTCGACAGACCTAGCTTGGAACTCTGTCTGATGATATTAAAGTAGACCCTACTCTTGCTTCCTTCAAGAATCGCTTGAATGGAGACTTAACCCTTTCAACCTGAGTTTCTGAAATAGATTCTTCCATTTCTGCATTTGGATACATCCATTGCTGCCAAAAGGATGACAGCTGTAAATCAAGAACATAATGACAACAGTATAGATCCTGATGAGACGGCTCATTCTGAGACGGCTCATTCTGAGCCGTCTCATCTGGATCTACACTGTTTGCAAAGGCATCTGTCTTGGTCTACAGGGCTTGAATTGTTAAACCCATCACCGAGATATTTTATTACAGGCACACGAATAAGAACAAGAGGACCATGATGGTCCTATATCGCTCACCTGAGCAAACAGCTTTGCACACTTACTGTTGAAGTTTCAGCCAAGTTCACTGCTCTAAGATTTTTGTATAAATTTTATAGCCCTGCTCCCCAGCGGCCATGTTTTTTTCATGCATCATGATGGCTTGAACTGAATCTTGAAAGAGGATCACCAAAGGAACAATTCTGCCATATTGAAATCGGTCCAGTGGTTTCTGACAAAAAGATTTTTAAAATGTTTCATATAGCTATATAGGGAAAATAAGCCCCGCCCCCTATGGCCATGTTTTTTGACGAATCATGACTGCTTGAACAAACTTGGTAGAGGGTCACCATAGGAACATTCCTGCCAAGTTATATTGAAATCGGTCCAGTGGTTTCTGACAAGAAGACTTTTTAAAGTTTTCTATTTAGATATATAGGGAAAATAATCCCCACCCCTTGCAGCCATGTTTTTTGATGAATCATGATTGCTTGAACAATCTTGGTAGAGGGTCACCAAAGCAACATTTCTGCCAAGTAATAATGAAATCAGATAGGTGGTTTCTGACATGAAGAATTCTAAAGTTTTCTATACAGATATATACGAAAAATAAGCCCCGCCCCCTGGCAGCCATGTTTTTTATGTATCATGAGGGCGTGAACAATCTTGGTAGAAGGTCACCAAAGCAACATTCCTGCCAAGTTACATTGAACTTGATCCAACAGTTTCTTAAGAGAAGATTTTTAAAGTTTTCTATATAGATATATAGGGAAAATATGCCCCGCCATCTAGCGGCCATGTTTTTTGACAAATCATAACGGCTTGAACAATCTTGGTAGAGGGTCACCAAAGAAACATTCCTGCCAAGTGATACTGAAATCGGTCCATTGGTTTCTGACAAGAAGATTTTTAAAACTTTTCTATATAGATATACAAGGAAAATAAGCCCCGCCCCCCGGCAGCCAGGTTTTTTGATGAATCATGATAACTTGAACAATTTTGGTAGAGGGTCAACAAGGAAACATTTCTGCCAAATTATAATGAAATCAGTACAGTGGTTTCTGACGAAGATTTTTATTTTAAAGTTTTCTATATAGATATATAGGAAAATTAAGCCCCGCACCCTGGCAGCCACGTTTTTTGACAAATCATGACGACTTGAACAATCTTGGTAGAGGGTTACAAAAGAAACATTCCTGCCATGTTATACCGAAATCGATCCAGTGGTTTCTGACAAGACGATCATTATATAGATATATAGGGAAAATAAGCCCCGCCCCCTAGCGGGCATGTTTTTTGACGAATCCAAATGGCTTGAACAATCTTGGTAGAGGATCACCAAAGGAACACTTCTGCAAAATTATATAGAAATCGGGCCAGTGGTTACTGAAAAGAAGATTTTTTAAAGTTTTCTATAAAGATGTAAATGGAAAATAAGCCCCGCCCCCTGGCGGCCATGTTTTTTGACGAATCCAAATGGCTTGAACAGTCTTGGTAGAGGATTACCAAAGGAACACTTCTGCAAAATTATATTGAAATCGGTCTAGTGGTTTCTGACAAGAAGATTTTTAAAGTTTTCTATATAGATTATATAGGGAAAATAAGCCCGCCACCTGGCGGCCATGCTTTTTGACGAATCCAAATGGCTTGAACAATCTTGGTAGAGGATCACCAAAGGAACATTTCTGCAAAATTATATTGAAATCGGTCCAGTGGTTTCTGACAAGAAGATTTTTAAAGATTTCTATACAGATATATAGGGAAAATAAGTCCCGCCCCCTGGCGGCCATGTCTTTTGACGAATCCAAATGGCTTGAACAATCTTGGTAGAGGATTACCAAAGGAACATTTCTGCAAAATTATATTGAAATCGATCTAGTGGTTTCTGACAAGAAGATTTTTAAAGTTTTCTATATAGATATATAGGGAAAATAAGCCCCGCCCCCTGGCGGCCATGTTTTTTGACGAATCCAAATGTCTTGAACAATCTTGGTAGAGGATCACCAAACAAACATTTCTGCAAAATTATATTGAATTCGGTCTTGTGGTTTCTGACAAGAAGATTTTTAAAGTTTTCTATACAGAGATATAGGGAAAATAAGCCCCGCCCCCTGGCGGCCATGTGTTTTGATGAATCCAAATGGCTTGAACAATCTTGGTAGAGGATCAACAAAGGAACTATTCTGCAAAATTATATTGAAATCGGTCCAGTGGTTTCTGACAAGAAGATTTTCAAAGTTTTCTATATAGATATATAGGGAAAATAAGCCCCGCCCCCTGGTGGCTATGTTTTTTTTGACGAATCCAAATGGCTTGAACAATCTTGATAGAGGATCACCAAAGAAACATTTCTGCAAAATTATATTGAAATCGGTCCAGTGGTTTCTGACAAGAAGATTTTTAAAGTTTTCTATACAGAGATATAGGGAAAATAAGCCCTGCCCCCTGGCGGCCATGTTTTTTGACGAATCCAAATGGTTTGAACAATCTTGGTAGAGGATCACCAAAGGAACATTTCTGCAAAATATTTTTGAAATCGGTCTAGTGGTTTCTGACAAGAAGATTTTTAAAGTTTTCTATACAGAGATATAGGGAAAATAAGCCCCGCCCCCTGGCGGCCATGTTTTTTGATGAATCCAAATGGCTTGAACAATCTTGGTAGAGGATCAACAAAGGAACAATTCTGCAAAATTATATTGAAATTGGTCCAGTGGTTTCTGACAAGAAGATTTTTAAAGTTTTCTATATAGATATATAGGGAAAATAAGCCCCGCCCCCTGGCGGCTATGTTTTTTGACGAATCCAAATGTCTTGAACAATCTTGGTAGAGGATCACCAAACAAACATTTCTGCAAAATTATATTGAAATCGGTCTAGTGGTTTCTGACAAGAAGATTTTTAAAGTTTTCTATACAGAGATATAGGGAAAATAAGCCCCGCCCCCTGGCGGCCATGTTTTTTAATGAATCCAAATGTCTTGAACAATCTTGGTAGAGGATCAACAAAGGAACAAATCTGCAAAATTATATTGAAATTGGTCCAGTGGTTTCTGACAAGAAGATTTTTAAAGTTTTCTATATAGATATATAGGGAAAATAAGCCCCGCCCCCTGGCGGCTATGTTTTTTGACGAATCCAAATGGCTTGAACAATCTTGGTAGAGGATCACCAAAGGAACATTTCTGCAAAATTATATTGAAATCGGTCCAGTGGTTTCTGACAAGAAGATTTTTTAAAGTTTTCTATACAGAGATATAGGGAAAATAAGCCCCACCCCCTGGCGGCCATGTTTTTTGACGAATCAAAATGGTTTGAACAATCTTGGTAGAGGATCACCAAAGGAACATTTCTGCAAAATATTTTTGAAATCGGTCCAGTGGTTTCTGACGAGAAGATTTTTTAAGTTTTTAGTTAAAAAATCTATTTTTAGCTCCTGTGACCTAGATATGCAATGGACCGGAACCATTTGAACAACTTTGAAAGAGGATCAATCAAGGATCATTCCTGTGAAATTTGGTCAAAATCCAATCAGTGGTTTAGGAGGAGATGTTGTTTAAAGATTGTGAACGGACGGATGGATGGACAGACGGACGACGACGACGACGACGACGGACGGTGAGTGATCACAATAGCTCACCTTGAGCCTTTGGCTCAGGTGAGCTAAAAATATTGCATGCATGATTAAGAATGGAATAAAGCATATAGATGCATACCTTTACAAAACAAAAATATATAGTCAATAGCCCCTCCCGAACTTGCGGGTGGTAATGAAAGTAAACAACATTTCTTTTTTTTTAATGTCCAAAATACATACTATATGTAGTTCGGAATAGGTGCTTGTCTGATGATTTTCATTACAATATGAATCAGGAAAAAAGCAATTCCTTTCAAGAAAATAAATGCGTGTTTCTCCAAATGCAGGATTGCATTGTTCAGTCATAAAGGGTCATAAAATGATGTAGTCTACACTTTGCATCTCTGCAGGTACTCCATTATCAAGATAAAAAACAGAGGTCGATACTCTCTCTCTCTCTCTCTCTCTCTCTCTCTCTCTCATTAGAAACATCACGAGATCATTTCTTGATTCTTCTCTACTCTACACTTACTCCATTCTACAGCATAAAGATACACCACTTGGTGCTAATTTTGTATTTGTTTTTTAAAACTGAACGGCTTTATTGTGACCAGTACATGTTTATTATATGTTGTGAAAGACGAGAAACTGTATAGTTTAAGTTTACATAAAATTTTTGTTCTGCTCTGTTCTGTTCTCTCTCTCTCTCTCTCTCTCTCTCTCTCTCTCTCTCTCTCTCTCTTGTATTTTTATTTGATTTAAAGTTTCAGGTTTTGTAATCATTCGACCATTCGTATACATTGTAAATTATTACTTGTTTACATATACGTGAGGTTTCTTTTTATTATCAAATATTGCACCATTCTTATTTGTGTATGTATGTTAGTAACTATTGAATTAATAATGTTTGATAACTATACTGAAAGGAAAAGGAAATGCAGGGTAAATTTTATTCCTAAATTTCATTCAAGTTTGAAAAAGTTTGTTAAATATTTTACTATGATTACAAAACGGTACATGTATGGAACAAAAGTTCCAAATTTCATTGGTTTGTGATCAACAAATCTCGAGTTATTGAAGTTCATTGGTAGCTAACCCCCAAATCTTGAAATCAAAATCAAACTGAAAATCAATATCGGGTATGGCCCCCTCTTGCTGCCGTTGCTGCCCTAATTCTCCTTTGGATAGAGTTAACCAGAGCATTGACAGTTCGCATCGGGATGTTATTCCATTCATCGATCAACGCATTCCTTAGTTGTGCGAGAGTTGCGGGGGGATTTCGGCGCTTCCTAACCCTTCTGTCCAGCTCATCCCACATGTGCTCTATTGGGGTCAAATCTGGACTGTACGGTGGCCATGCTAGTGGTGCGATGTTATTGTTTGCCAGGAAATCCTGACAAACTCGGGCAACATGTGGTCGGGCATTGTCCTGCTGCAGAATCAGATTACGTTGTTGCACAAGCGGGACTGCAACAGGACGCAAGATCTCATCCCTATACCTTACTGCGGTCATATTGCCCGCAACAATAATCAACTGTGATTTTATCCCGTGAGCAATGCCTCCCCAGACCATAACGGAGCCACCCCCAAACCGATCCCGTTCGACAACACAGGCGTCGGCAAAGCGTTCTCCGCGACGTCGGTACACACGACGTCGACCATCTGCGCGATAGAGAGTGAACCTAGACTCGTCCGTAAAAAGAACTCGTCTCCACTGCCTCATCAGAAATAGCCTGGGCGCGTGCGCCGTCAACCACGCCATACGACGCAACCTACGTTGCAGACCAACGTATGGACGACGAGCTCGAAGACCAATCTTACGCAATCGACTTCCAACAGTCTTCGGAGAAATTTGTCGATTATGCGTACCTACTGTATTAAGGGCAGTTTCGGTAGCAGTTAGATGACGATTCCGCAAATGTGCCAGACGGATTGTCCTGTCTTGACGTCGCGACGTCACGCGTGGACGCCCAGACCGCGGTCGGTCTGCTAAATGCCTTGTCTCCCTTAAACGTCTAATAAGACGTTCAATTGTTGAGACGTTAACCCCAAAATGATTGGCAACTTGCTGTTGCCTCTGACCCTGCACCAGCAACGCAATTGCCCTACCCCTCTGAACATCAGTCAATCGTACCATGATTGAAAAAAGTTCAAAGTAGCGTAAAAAATGAAAAGAAAAATCGGTAAAAGAATCGAAGAGCGTTGTGTATCGTTGAAGTGTACCAAATGGTGTGAGGAAATCTTGTGCTGAAGGTTTAAACATGCTTGTTTTGCACGAAATTTTGGCTTTCCGTATTGTCCGTGCAATGCACTGTGTAGTGCACGGTTGAATGATTTCACACACTGGGTAGATAGCACATCGACCAAAGACTCGTATACCCGCGATTCACATTCACAGGACAATCTGTAAGAGTGTATGGCTATAGTAAACACCGTAAAAAATGGTTAAAATAAGAAGGAAAAAACTCTACCCAGCGTTTCTTTTTCCTTTCAGTATAATTTGATTTTAATATTGATATGAAATAGTGCCTACCACAGTGAAGCAATATTTAAGTGCGTATCGGTACAACTTATTACTTTTGTTGCACATTGCGAGCACTTGTAAGATGATTCGATACCGTGAAATGATTCGATACCTGCGCATTATGCATTGAATTATCCTGTTTCATTACAACCTTTCTCTCGACGTGACATATATGAAAATGAATATCGTAATAAACAAATTATCTTTTAAAATTAAACTAACCTTTTGATCGCTTATCGCAAAAAAAAAAAAAACGAATATTCGCGCGCCCATACGAATAATTTGGCCGCAGCAGGAGCAAAGGGTTCTTCGGGGTGTAAACTCTGAGGGTGTAAATGAACAGCGAATGCCTAGAACAGCATGCGCATTCGGATAATCTGATCAGGGTCTTTGCTCCTTGTTGACATATGCAGTAGCATTTAAAGAGCCGGTCAGCGGATGGCCCTACGCAGACTGTGCGGCTGCCTATATGTCATGAAGGCCCGCTTTCTCATGCCCAGCCCAGATTCGTGCGTCACATGAAAAGGTATTTAAAATGTAACTCTTGAAAGACGACTAAACTGATGTTTTCTTATTTTATTTTTCCAGAAAATTAGGCTTGACATTTCATGCGAATTATCTCCTAGGGCAATTCGCATGAAATACAAACCCTACATTTCTGAAAAAAAGAGAGAATAACACTGATTTGTCGTCTGCTGTGATGTTTACCCAGCATGCGCGTAAAAGTTTATATCAGTCTACGCTTCCGCGTGTTCTGTCAAAGGTTTTCGCTGTTCGCTTGCAGGATTTGACCTCGTGTACCTTTGTAGGTATATATAACACACATGAAGGAGCTTGGCTAGACTGCTCGGCTGTTTTCGTATGTAGCTTAAGGTACTTTTACCGGCTCAGAGTCATATTAACATTTTGATGAAAACATCCCAGTGAAAAATATGTAAGATAAGATCTGCCATTTAGGTGGGGTTTGAATAGTGAGTTTGCGATTGAAAATAAGCCATGTTTATTCACTGTTGTAGATTTAGATTTTTATGGAAAATCGAATGCAATTCACCCTTAAAAGACGTCAGATTGAAGCGAGACAAACAAAAGGCTACCCTATCGCACATATGAACAGCGTGGTTTTGGATCGGATTGCGCCGATGCTGAATCCATGCTAATCATTAGTTTACCGATTCTATATTGCCCAGAAACTGTTTGCAAAAACGCATTTTCGCGGATGGTCTAATTCTGAGAATTTTCGCAGATATGATAAGATACTTTTGACTGTCGCATTTCGTATTGAAGGGCTGTCTGAAAACAGTAAGTTGTAAAGCTCGTCACGAGTCAATGGTGTCCACCCATTTCATAAGATTGGGTTTATATATCTGCGTGCAACTGCATACGATTCAGTTTAAATGCTGACTGTAGGGTTGTCAGTCCTAATTAATATTGCTTTTGTTCAATATGACATGATAATTCATATGCATTCTTCAAGTGCGGTACCGTAAACACTGCCTTATTTCATTGGATGCAGTCGTGTGTCGCGACATCCAGTCAAAATCAGAGAGACAAAACTGGTAATGCGTAGTTAGAAATCTACATAAAATTAAGTATGTCTAATAAAAATAAAAAGAATAGTAATAAACATAGATATGCACTACACACTGCAAACATTTCCAGTTCAATGGTTCCAAAAAATGGTATCCGTGCGCTTGTACTTTTAGGGCAATATCTACATATGCATGTATCTAGCACAGCCTGCCAGACCTATCAATAAGCTGTAATGGACCGGCATTGAGCATTGGACGTCAGTCTGTTGTTATTTTGCGCATACACATATTATTACTTGTATCATACCAAAGACGTTGAAGTTTACCACTGAATATTATCAAAACTGCCAAAAGGGCTGGATACACTGGACAGATTTACAATCATTTTTACTAGGGAGACAATTTTTTTGACTTCTTGTTTGCTTTCCTATACATCAAGTCCCCTCTGAAAAGAGGTCTACTCTAAAAGGTAACAATTTGCTCCCACTGGGGGCAAATTCTCATTACCTTTTAGAGTAGACCCCTTTCCTGAAAAAAAAAAAAAAAAAAAAAAAAAAAAAAACAACAACAAAAAACAAAACAAAAACAACATTTTATGAATTACCTCCCCTGAAAGCATATCCATTCTCCTTTTAACACTTAAGGATATATACAATAGTATAATAAACTTACATAAGATTAAAAATCATAGTTTTGGGTATGATAGTTGAATGTTAAAGCTTCTTGTACGTGTCATTACGTTTCCATTTATATCTTCATTTTATCTTCACTTCAAATTTTCATAATGATCACAATTCATTTAAAGAGTTTGAATGTCAATGCTTAGTTTACTAAAATGTCTTCTGTGCAGATTGAGACCGATTTCGTATGTTCCGATTGTCTGACTATTACCATCCACCTCTGGTCCAGAAGCTATCGATCTTTTGTGATTTTTTTAACCCTTTCAGCCCGGCAGGCCAAAACAGATACCTGAGCAAATAATATAGATCCAGATGAGACACTGTTTGTCATTCATTTTTTTTTTAATCTTAAGCAGAAACCCCTATTCGCGTCAGTGAGCACTTTCAAAATCAAAGATGGAAGAGTCCACTTTAGAAACTCAATAACTCAATATGTGTTAAATTCTGAAATTTTAAAACTCTTCTCCAGGTTATTCATTTAAAGGTTCCATATTTCTCAAAACCAGACATTTTTTTTATCCAAGAAAGGTAAGAACTGAGATGATTTTTATACGGTATCTCTAAATTAATGTTGGCAATATAATAATTAAAAATCATTACATTTTTGATCCATTCAAGAACGAGAGACTAACTGAAATTTTTACAGGCTGTAAGGTACTGCATTTTCTGATTATATTTACCATATATCAATTTATTAAACCTTTCTTGGATAATAAAATGTCTATTTTTGAGGACTATGCAGCCTTTAAGTCTGATCTTTGTTTTACTCGGTAGCTTGACAAGCTTCACTAGCACTTTTATTGTCTGACCAATCGCCTTTCATCTCTCAATGTCCTTCCCAGCAATATTCTCACCTCTTCTTACTTGAGATGCCATGTCCAAAAGGGCTCAAAATTAGGTTTTAGGTCAACCCTAACATTACACGTTTACTTGACGCATTATAGTGTAAACTGTAGAAAAAAACACATTTGATTATTTGATTGACCTGCAAAAATGTAAAACTTTTTCAATTGAAAAAAAAACAACAACAACAAAACAAAAACAACAACAAAAAAAAAAATCAAAAATAAAAAAGCAAACCAAAATAAAAAAACAAAAAACAAAAACAACAACAACAAAAAAAAAAAAACAACAACAACAAAAAACAAAGAAAACAAAAAAAAAACAAAAACAAAAAAACAACAACAACAAACAAACAACATCAACAACAACAACAACAACAACAACAAAAAAAAAAAAAAAAAAACGAACAAAAAAAAAAAAAAAAACCGCTATATCATGGGAGTTCAAAAAACTTTAGTAGTGCGTGCACATATATGTACTTGAATCATACATACAAGCCAAAGGTATTTTATGGAAAACTCAAAATGAAGAAACGATGAAAAAGTATTTCGAAGATGTACGAGTACCAACACATACAATAATATCAGAGGAGTAAAAGTACTACGATGCACATGGAAGCAAAGTCAACATGAAAGGTCTGTAACTGTAGCAAACATGGAGACTGAAACTGTAAACCGACTTAATTTGTAAAATAGAAGATGCTCAGCCTGCTTTACATATCAAATGCTCGATATACGTTCAAGAGAAATAGTTTCCTCTATAGGCCTGATACAAGCAAAGGATGAAGCTTTAAAATAGGTGAAAGAACACTTGTCAGGCAAAGTTCCTAAGATCCGTAGAAAACATTTAATACCATTGCTAACCAACTACAAAGAAAATACAAAAGTGTCTGCGGAAGAATTCTGTTTTAAGAAGTGTTTATCTTATGGAAAAACTTCAAAAAAGAAACGAAACGTACGCGCTAAGCTATGAGCGGACAATTATCCATCTTTCCAGTTTAAGCCAGATAAAAACAAGCATACAAAATGTACTCCAAATAAATCAGACTTTTTATACCCCGCCACACGATAGTGGCAGGGTTTTATGGTTTCTCGTTGGTCGTCCGTGTGTCCGTTCGCCTGTCGTCCGTCCCTATTTTCGTTTCCGGACGATAACTTGAGTACATTACAATGTTTTCGCCAAACTTGGCATTTGCATTGATATTGTGGAGATCTGGTTTGGGATTTCTAACGGGCAAATTTCGTCAATTTTTGACGGAGTTATCTGCCCGAGACATGCCCGTATTTTCGTTTCCAGACGATAACTTGAGTAAATATCAATAGATTTTCGAAAAATTAACCGGCGGAAAATGAACCCAGTGTGTCCAAACCCTTTAAGTGTATTTAGGGTGTGTGTTAGTTTTAATTCAGAAACATTTTATAACAATAAGACATAGTAGTAATTGGACACAAGTTGTAACATCATTGCATGAACCTGTTTCTACGACAGACACAAACTATAATGCACGCCAGTTACATCACCAGCATATGACATTCTATTAAAAACAATTCTGTTTATTTTTATTTATTTTTTTTTTCAGAGTAAATTAGGCTTGCCATTTCATGTAAATCATCCGTGCTAGGTAGGCGATTTTGCTTTAAAAAGAAAACGCCGTCTGATACAATTTTGAATGATGCTTTTAACGCTAACAGCAAAAGAAACAAAAATGGAGTAAAGAATACCATTTCAGTTTACAACGGACCCGCATTTTCCTTATGCTTCATACATTGTATAAGCCATAAAGTGGATGGTAGAGGGGTGCTCATCCCTGCTAAAACTATTGGATGGGAGACCTTGTCATTACTGTCTTTTGGCAAGAAGGCTCTTGCCTCACTTAAAGCTCGGGGTTGGGGCATTTTCCACATCTCTTCCATTCTTCTTTTCTCTCTCCCTCTCTCGCTCTTGGAGACGACTCGACTGAAGTATTGAAATGGCTCACATATTATTTACTCAACCAAAGAAACAATACTGCATAAATCTTGTAAATAGTGTTTATGAACCTCGACATAGGAAAACAGTCTGCAAAAGACATGGGAAAACAGTCTTCAAAATACATATGAATAGCGAAGCATTGACCAGCTTGCAAAACAGCTCCTTCTGACCAGAACACATGCGCCTTCGGTTTATTGTGCTCTGTAAAACGATTCTGTAAGCGGACAGCAAAGATTCTCGCCCAGTCTGATCAGAACCTTTGCTGTCCCTATATGTTCCCAAAAGCCCTTTTCTTTTGACCCCTTTCGCCCATGTACAGGTTTGCTTACCTCGATCTCCAATCATTTGTCTCGAGTCTTCTTTTATGAGTGATGTTTCTCGGATGGATTGGCAAGTTTATTACTAGCAACCGGTCTTGCATGTGGCTGACTTATAAAAATGCATTTTCAACAATAGTAATTTATACATAGAAAAAATTGTTGATCGAAGTGGTTCTTTGATGGGATGTATTTATGTTCGATATACAGAGGAAAGTTAGAAATATTCATTTTTGAGAACTTTCTGTTTTACCAACATACATAGTAGTTTAGTTTGCTATCACATGATGAAAATACGGGTAAGTATTTTCCTCCTCTTTGAAATGTTTAGTTTGCCGTGTTGCGGTGTTTGTATTAAATTAGTTTTAGAGCTAAATAAAACATGATTTTTAATGAAGTTTAGAATTCTATTGTGATAAAAACATAATGGATCCTATTAAATGTCTTAATCGAGGATTTGGTGTTGAATTTCTTCTTTGTGAAGTTGCGAAGTTTACACGTAAGTTGTTAAACTACCCTATCTTCCTCCCTAACAGCTGCTCTTTTAAGTAACAATGCGAAGTTAGCTTATAAAAAAATGTACAGTGTCCTATCATTACGAAAAATGCCTATTCAAATATACTGAAAAGTTTACCACCAGAAATGAAAATATTCAGATAAAATGTTCTGATATTTTCCATATTTCTGCTCAAAACATAGATTGTTGGTACTCGTTAGAACCGCCTGGATAAGGCGGTTCTAACGAGTACCCACAATTTATGTTCTTGAGCAGAAATAAGAACAATGTAACCCACTGTAAATCACAGTTTTACTACATAAAAGTGGGGTTTAAGGGGGTCAAAATTATATAGGCATGTTTTCATGATGATTTTCAAGTGGTTTTGATAGGTAGTGTTAAACTTGAAGAATTCTATTTCTTATCATAAAACCTTAAAGGGAAAGTAATGTTGGTGGAAACTGTATCTGAGATACAAGATCTTGACAAACGCATTTTGATGCGTATTTGAGCAAATTCGGATAAAGACTAAGTTATCAAGGACTGAAGATATCAAAACTGCTTTGTGGGCGCCGTCATTTTGAATATTTAATGAGTCCATATGATGTCATAAAGCCTTAATCAAGTATGCAAAACCTAAATAAATAATGTTTGCAATAATATTCAACCTCTAAATTTGTATACATGGCTTCTTCTCCGGACATTTATGGATTTTGCTTGAAAACGGCATCTATTTCTATCAGAAAGAATATTTTAGTAAATATTTTGAAAGGCTTAGAGCCTCATTATTTCGCTCGGGTCAGATGTGGGAAAGCCAAGTTCTGCTTATGGATGGTCAGGTGTTTTTCTCCCGGGTTCTCCGGTTTTTGCTCACCTTTGGTGAACGATCGGCTCGGTATAAGTGAACTATTCTTGAAAGGGCCGTAAAACCCAAATAAAAAAAAAAAAAAAAAAAAAAAAGAAAAAACCTCACTAAGTATTCAAAACTCCGCCAAGGCAACATATTTCCAATAAATACAATACCTGTACCGTAGTTACTAGTTCAGTGTATATTGGTTCCAAGGTAAGTGCAACCGTACCGTTGATTCTTGCCATTGTTTGCTCCTAATTTCTTCTTCTGTTGATGCTACGGATTGGCTTTGCTTCGTGATTGTGTGGCCTCTCCGGGGAAACTTTATTTTTGTAGTGTTAGCCTTGTAGCATTCCAGTTCCCAGCATAAAGCGGTTATATTATTTACGTTCCTATGATAGAAAATAAATAAATGAATAAATAAATAAATAAATAATAATAATTTTAATAATAATAATAATAATAATAATAATAATAATAAAAGATGATTTGTGAAAATCAATGATATAAAATTCACTCACAGAAACAGAATGGAAGTGATTGTAACTAGTTAAGCGTGGCTTTCAAATCATGTACATTGATTAAGGGAAACGGACGCACCTCCAAGGGAAATGATTCTAATAGAAATATTGTTTCCCTTCCCAATGTGGGGTACTCTCAAAGGAAAGAATTTGCTCCTGCTGGGAGCAAATTCGTTCCTTTAAGAGTAAACCCTAGTTTTGAAAGATTTCAAATACTATGAAGTTGTCTTCCTTTGCAAAATGGCGGCCAAACCTTTCACCATAGTGCAGGTTATATTCTTATTTCTTGTTGGATCACTGGGCACATTCTAGTTACTTTGAAAATCAAACACCGCTAAAGCCGGTGCTAGTGGGCGTACGCAGCATCGCAGACTACATTGCTGCATATAAAAGGGACTTAACTCTTTTGGTGCCAAATTTCAGACGACATTTGTCGTCTGCTTTTCTTTTTTAAACAAACTATCGCTTAAAAAGAAGCTTATACGTTAAGTTGAAAGACTGAATGTCAGACAGCGTATATCTATGCTGTTTGCAAAAGCCTATTATCATCGCCTGTGGCAGTGAAAGAATTAATAAAACCGAGTCTCCGATTTTTTTTTGTGTGTGTGTGTGTGCTTTGTTTCCAGAGGCAACCTTTTAATATTATATTTGGTTCATAAATGATGAGTAGTTTTATTGATGTTCAATTAAAATTTATGAATTTAGAACCATATTTTATTTAGTCAAAGACACATATTCTCTGCCTCTTGGCTGGAGTGGTCCATCATGATTGCACGCAATATACAGCCCTGATAGTGGTGGCTCACATCAAAGGCTGGTCTTATCTAAGTGATTATGAGGGGATTATCACTGTCTGAAGTCTGTTTAGGTGGGGCCAGAAAGGTGAAAAATGAATATAATCTAATAAAGTGTTCATTGTTTTACCTGAACTATAAATATATTCTGATTTAATTATAAATTTTATTGATTATTATTTTATAAGAAATATCTAAATTCAGTTAAGCATATTTTTTTTTTGTTTTTACATTTATGTATTCTTATTGAATTTTAAAGTGAATAGATGAATGCTTCTCGAGGAATTCTTAGTTTTCAGAGTTGTCCAAAAAAGAAAAATAATAATAAGACAGAATTTGTTTTATCTATTTCTTTATTTACTTTTATTTATGTATTAAGTAAAAGATAAACACTTCAAAAGATCAAAATTATTATCAAACTTGTCATAAAACAAAACATTAATTTAAAGCTATAAAATGTTTTGTTTTCCAAATCTATATTCTTCATTAATGATTGAACAACGAAGAAATGCCAGACATTGTTTTATTAACCCAATCTTTTATCACTTGTTTTAAATTAAGAATAAAATAATATGTACATCTCAGATACTTAATAAATTTTATCACCTTTTTAGTGAAATTTCATGTTTCAAAATTGTTTTAAAGAAGTTAAGTTTCAATGGATAATGAAAGCAAGTTTATTCCTAAAAGTTCTAGCACAGTTATGATGGATTGTGTGTAATAGTGGATTAAAAGTTTAATTTTTGATTAAAAATAAATAAATAACTAAATAAATAAAAACAAAATATAAAAAAGCAACAAAACAAAAAAAAAAAAAAAAAAAAAAAAAAAAAAAAAAAGAAAACATATCTAAGTGATTTTAAATAAATTAAGTGACACTTGTTTATGAAACTTTTTTTAATCTTCAAATTCTATACTTTATCAAAATAGTTTCAAATGGATAAATGAATTAAAACATTTTTTTTTTATACTTCTAGCCATTTACCTTCTGCCCAAAACTGATTTCCCCATATGTGGCTCTTACCTGTTTGAGAGCTATAAGTCACCACAGATGTATGATTTGTTATCTGCATATTTCACTAATAGGGTCATTAGGATGTTACGCAATGGAATATGTGTCTTTAATCTGAGAAACAGGGAGAAAAACATCCCAGCGAGCAGTCTGATCAGGGTCTTTGCTGTTCAGAATTGTTCGCCACTGTAGAATATACAGACAGCCCTCTTTATACCGACACTCGATACAACGACAAAATTCGTTATAATTGCAATTTGGCTGTCACGAACCTTCGCTTGAGGTAACAATTAGTCACAAATTATGCAAGAATATTGTATTCAATAATTCAAAGAAACATGTTTTGGATATTTGTTAGAATTGCCTCTCTGAGATGAGTCTAACAAATATCCAAAATATATATTCTACGAGAAAAATAAGAACAAAACAAGACCTTTCTTACATTTCAATCTGCTCATTAAATATTTTGTACAATAGCAAATTTATTTTAATGGCAACGTTTTTGGGAACAGATGCTGTCGTTGTAACGAGGGTTCTCTGTATTAACAGAGCAGATGTTCTCATCAGTGTATACCTGGGTCTGGATCAGTGTATCATCTGTATAGGCTGGTCTGTGATCTCATTGTTTGCATTTATTCCGACGACCGTTATTGCAAGGCTACTAGATAAATAGAGATAAAACATAGATATGAGTACTATCAGAAGCGCTTTCTGCATCCTTTGGAAAGACGTTTTTCGCTTAACGTTTTATTCTAAATTAAAATATTTTGTTCTGACTGACCATATCGTGTCAGAAACCATTTGTCTTTCCTGTTTCTGTGCATTGTTCTAAAAATTATTTACCATAGAATTAAATTTGTGGCCAGAAATGGGTCTGACCTATGTAATTTCTATAGTAAACTGGATATGATGTTTTATTTTTTATTTTTGTTTTTCATTAAAAAGGTATTTTTCATTTTTCTTCACTGATTTGAATATATTGATGCTTCATAAGATTATTTTGAAAGTTTCAGAAATTGTGAACAAGTGGAACTTGTTGAAAACCTGCATCCAAACTACCTACCCTATCGATTTTTGCTGTCGGAAGAATTTCCCAGGAACTCGAAAATGAGTTCGAATTATCCACGGTAATTCAGCTATCCGTGTACGAACCATTTACTGTATTCCCCGAAAGCATAGATATTTAACATTTTAGTAGCAAATCGCTGAAATAACAATTGAAACTATCCTTGCTACATTGTTCCTGGATACCATATTATTAGCTGTATAGGAAACATGGGCAAAATTAGTTTTCCATAGACTTCCGTTATAAGTTATGGTTGAAACTTCCAATAATTATTGACTTCCAAGTGCGTCTCTATTTAAATGTTGGCCTTACATTGTCAAAATGCACTACAAGAAATAATGGGTCTATCAGCATGTTTTGCACTGTTCTTTTGCACACGTGTTCTCACATTTTAAGGATAAACAAAACAAAACAAAAAAAAAAAAAAAAAAAAAAAAAAAAAAAAAAAAAAAAATACGTAGGCTGCTTTTTCATACATTGTACACAAAATTATTATCATTGACAAATTTAAATTTGGTCTCGAAACAATTAAAATATATTTTTGTGTAAAACTGATATTTAAACCGTCTGATCTAGTATTGACCAACCAGTCGAGCGTTTCATACAATTATAGCCCTTGTCTTCGTATACTTGTTAATTCATTCAATTAGTATTACCATTCCCTAAAAAGAAAAAAAAATGAGCTGGAGCACAGCATTTCCTACAAGATTGCATGTGCGCCCAGCGAAGACTCAGATCAGCCTGCGCATCCGCGTAGTCTGATCAGAGTCTTCGTTGTCCGCCTGAAGGCGCTTTGAATCCTTGGCTACCCAAAGCTGAGCGCAGATGCATTTACTGCAGAAAATGTTGTGCACTGTCAAAGAGCGCACAATAGGAGATAGCAGTCAATGAACTCCCCTGAATACTTTCTATAAACAACTAGGTTCAACTTGATTCTTCTGCATTTATAATTACAATCTCCAATAAGGATAGCTGCCTTTTCCTTGAGAAATCTAATTTAAACATGGTCATGTGCTGGTAAACCTTGCTAGAGACTTTTGAATTTACTAACGGGGCTATGAGCCTTGAAACAACCCACAGGAGGAAAGTGCCATCTCATTGGCTAGCTGACTCCAGCAGTGATTGGCATTAATGTGTTGGTATAACCCTTGCTGCAAATTAAGAAGATCAGATTAAGACATAATTTCAAATCTTATTACCTGTACTGTGGTCTTTTAACCTTAACCACTCTCTGGGCAAATTCAGCAGACGACAATTTGATAATATTTTTACTATTTATTCCCCCCAAAAAGGGTTTGCTATTTTATGCAAACTGAACAGCAGTTTGCATGAAATGTCAAAACCTGTATTTTGGGGATATATATATATATATATATATATATATATATATATATATATATATATATATATATATATATATATATATATATATATATATATATATATATATATATCAAAATGTTGTCTGATGAAAATTTTACCCAGCACAAAATGTTGTCTGATGACAAAGCTAAGTGCTAACCAGCTTTTGACTGGGAGCTAGCATGTAAATTATTATTTCTGTAAACATTTGATGAAGTACTGCTGAGGTGATAACTATTATCATAACAGTTCCTCTCAGAGAACTAGATTGTATTCTTAATAAGCTCTAAATTCTAAGCCAATCAGATGATAGGCAACCCGCACAGAACACGTTTTGTACTCTATACTGGGAGCTAATAGCCCCGTTAGTAGAATTATAAACCTTTAACCTTGCAAAATATCAAACAGAGACATTTTCTCTGCAACAGAATTTATAATATTAATAAAACTGACATATAGAAACGAAATTTTTAAAGTTAAAAATCAGTAATATTCCACTGAAGACCAATGACAAAAACAAAGGATTCCAAGTAAAAAGACATTGTTAGAATTTGGTTTGCCTTGCACTTTACCCATACAGGAAGAAAATAGAAAAAAAACAAAAACAAAAAAACTATCGCTATCTCCCATTTAGTTGTGGTAAACAGACGATGCGATTTGTGATTTCACGCTACAGCGTTTAGTGTTATACATGTAATAAATGATTTATCTTTGTCATTCGATACAGAAATTTGATACTTTTATTTGGGTTTAAAGAACCTTATTTTGTGAGCCTTGTCATTGATATTTTATATTTAATATGCTGTATAAGTTACATTTGGTTTCTCGCTTGTAACTCCTTGTTACAGATATTCATGATATAGTAAAACCTTAATTGCTCGAACACGGATAGCTCGTTTACTGTGGATAATTCGAACTCATTTTCGAGTCCCTTGGAAATTCTTCCGATAGCTCAAGAAAACGAATATTTAGGGATATTTTAAAAGATTTTTTTAGTTTATTAATAAATGTATGTTGTGTGTACTCATTAGAATCGCATTATCGAGGCGATTCTAATGAGTACACTCAACATACCGTTATTGTACCGAAGATCAAAAAAGACTTCCTTAAATCATCACCATTTGCTTCCTGACTTGGCATCATGATTAACCCTCAATGGATCGAACTACCCATATCTATTACAAATTAACATGGTCCCAAAGATGTTTGAGCCATTGAGGTAACTGTAATTAAGGCTTAGCATTCTGGGTAAACACTTCAGCAGACGTCATTTTGAAATATTTTTCTTAATTTTCTCAGAAATCAGATTTCGACATTTCATGCAATTGTCTCCATTGAAGGCAATTTGCATGGAATATCAAATCCTGTTTTCTGGGAAAATTAAGAAAACTATCATCAATTTGTCGTTTGCTGAATTAATCCAGAGAGTGGTAAAGGTTATTTCTGTATAAACTACATGCGTTTCAGGGCAAAGGACCACTGACGGTAAAGTAGGCAATCTGTCTTTTTTCGCTGGTTGTCCCAGCTTCCATGATTTCTCCGTACGATCGTATTTGGTACTTTTAGGAAAATACATGTTCTATTAAGAAGCAGAAGTAGCCATATTGTAAATACTTATCTAAGACGTATTTAATATTTAGGAGGGAGGGGTACCATTTGTAAAAAAAATAAAAGTGATCCAGATTTGGATTGTCTTTTCATGCAAATGAATATTTATGCATTTTTTTTTTATACAATATGTATACATATTTGGGTATATAGCCAATTATTTTACTAAAATTGAAGGTCTAAATTTACTTTTTCCACAGAAGAATATCTTTTGTACCAAACATTTAACATACCCTATAGCAGTGCTCTCATTTATTGTTCAGCTAACCCGTTTGTAACCAGATGCTGCAGGTAAGTTCGTTGTCACAGAGATAAAAATCTTTATTTTTCTCTCCATCTTTACAGAAATTAATAAGTTCTCATTACGAAAACACGCCTATTCAAATATACTGAAAATTTTACCACCAAAAAATGAAAATTTTCAGATAAAAAATTCTGATATTTGTCATATTTCTGCTCAAAACATAGATTGTGGGTACTCGTTAGAACCGCCTCGACGATGCGGTTCTAACGAGTACCCATAATCTATGTTTTTGAGCAGAAATAAGAAAAATAATGTATACCCCTGTAAACCCCAGTTTTACTATATAAAAGTGGGGTTTAAGGGGGCCAAAATTATGTAGGCATGCTTTCGTGATGGGATCTCATTAGATCTACAAGACAATATCAATAATTGAGAACCCTGGTCATTTTTGTCACAGCAAAATAAGAAATAAAACATTTGTTTGCTAGGAAATAATTATAACCCTGAAAACGGTTTTAAGACTGTATATAGTCAGTTCATATATTAGCTCACACATTTAACCCATTGTAGACTGAATGAACTCCCCCACATTATATATTGGAAGATTCTAATTTTGATTTCAAGTGTGTCATGCTATATGAGTTAGATATTCATAGAGAAAAAGGTTGAACTGTTTGCAAAAAGTGGAGACACTGTTCAGACGCCGCGTTCTGCGGCGTCTGATCTGGGTCTGCACTGTTTGCCAGATACCCTTTTAGGGGTCTCCAGACTACAATGGGTTAAAACAAAAATACGTCATTACTTTTCTGCATTATTTTGGCCCATAAAAAATGCTGCCCTGGAATTTTCACTAGACAAGATGTTTTATCTAGAGGACGTCTCCAGAAAGTAGAAAATTAAAAAAATAAATAAATAAAATGAAATAAAATATTAATAAAAAACTCACAAAAAACAACAACAAACAAAAAAAAAAAAAACAAAAAAAAAAAAACAAACAAACAAAAAAACAAAAAAAAAAAAACAAAAAAAAAAAAAAATGGTGTTCACAGTGCTATACTGCTTATCATGCATACAGCTGAACTTAAATGCCTAGAACATCTATAGGACAATTGAAACTTGTTCTAGGTAAAGGTGAGCCACTGATGGTAAATATTAGCGCAAGGTCAGGAGACAAATTGAGATAATTTAGGGATGTCTTTTCGATCGTCTATAAAATAATAGTATGTTGAGTGAACTATTGGAATCGCATCGACGAGGCGATTCTAATGGGTCCACATTCAACACATTATGAAAATAAGACAATTTCCCTAAAGTATCCCTAAATATGTGTTTTCTTGAGCTATCGGAAGAATTCCCTAGGTACTAAAAAACGAGTTCGAATCTGCCACGGCAAACGAACCATCGACGTTCAAGTCAATGAATTTTAGAAGTTATTAATTCAATCCACAAGGAGCATTTAACGTAATAGTTTAAATATTTTATCTTTTTAAATTAATTTAGATAAAAATATTTTTAAATGTTCCTGACTTTTGAGGACTGGCGACTTCCCTGCATACGTCTTTATAGTCTTCAATGTCGACGAAAAGCCTTCCGGGTTTCACAGGCATAAACAAGTAGATTTCATCACTTCTTAAACGATCAAAATAGTGATTTCAGTCCTTAAACCATTGTAGACTTAAACTTCCCCACACTATATATTGGAAGAGTCCAATTTCAATATTAGGTACGTCCGGCTAAGAAATTTAGATATTCCTAGAGAAAAATGGCTAAACCATTTGCAAACTGTGGAGACCCTGATCAGTTCTGCGGCGTCTGATCTGGGTCTGCGCTGTTTGCCAATTACCCTTTTAGGGGTCTCCAGTCTACAATAAAAATGAATAAAAATTATCAAAATTGAATAAAAATGATTGCGAATGATAAACTATCGAACATTTTTATACCAGCCACACTGGTGGCGCGGTATTACGATTTTACGCTTGTTATCCGTGTGTTCATATTTTCGTTTCCGGACGATAACTTGAGTAAATATCAATGGATTTTCTCTAAACTTGGTACGTGCATTGATATTAGGGAGATCTGGTTTGAAATTGATAATAGGCAAAATCTGACAACAGTTATCGGTCCACTACTGTCCGTATTAACGTTTCCGGATGATAACTTGAGTAAATACCGATGGATTTTCACCAAACTTGGTATGTGCATTGATATTGTGGTGATCTGGTTTTGGATTGTTAATGGACGAATTATCTGTCCGCAGCCGTCCGCATTTTTGCTTTCGGACAATAACATGAGTAAACATGAATGGATTTTCACAAAACTTGGTATGTCAATTGGTATTGTAGATTTCTGGTTTGATATTGCTAATGGGCAAACTTCGTCAGTTTTTGACAGAGTCTGTATCTGCCGCCACACGGTAATGGCGGGGTATTATCGTTTCACGGTTTTATTCAGTTTTCTTCTTCAGTTCTTTGTTTCCAACTTTTACATTAAAACATGTTATAACCAAAACGTGGCTTAACATGTACAATTTGCGTAGTGAAAGGTTTGAACACTCTCAAGATTTTTATTCTGTAAATTTATAATAAATTTATTATGCTACTTAAAGTTTTGGATTTTTTTTTTCATAATTATGAACAAATAAACTGCGCTGAAATATTGTTGAAACACTATCTATTGCTGTTTTTTTTTTTTTTTTTTTTTTTTTCACCTATTGCTCAGTTTTTTTCCAAACAGTATTATACGAAAATATACTTACGTCGTAAAAAACAACAACAATAAAGAAATACAAAAAAAAAAAAAAAAAAAAAAAATACAGTCCTTTCGACATCATTCGGAGAGACATGTTTTGCTTGGCGTTTTATTTTAAATGAAACTATTTTGTTCTGATTGACCATATCTTATCAGACACCATTTGTTGTCTTCTCTGTTTCTGTGTTTTGTTCTGAAATATGTATCCTAAAATTAATTTTCGGCCAAATATTAGTAAAGTGATCTTTTTTAATTTTTGCCTATGAAAATAATTTTTACTTTTCTTTGCTGAATTTGAATTATTGATGTTTCACAACAATATTATGAAAATTTTAGAAAAATGAACAAGCGGAATGAAAAAGCGGAACTAGTTGAAAATCTGCCTACAAGTTACCTACACTACAGATTTCTGCATAATTTGCATTCATTTTTACTACGAGAAAAAGTGAAAATATTTGATTATTTAAAAAACAATGGCTAGAATAAAACTTTTTGTGCATAGGTACTTACCACAAATTTTGTATTAAATCATAAAAGTTTACTTCTTTTGTGTAAAGCGCCAAGCTAAAAAAAAAAAAAAAAAAAAGTAAATAAAAGAAAACGATTTTCTGAAAGATGTCGAAGCGCTTTGTATAAATTTAACAATTTGATTTTATTTTTCAGGTCGAAAGATGGATTTGCAAGTCTCAAGTTCTAGTCTTTTTAATTTATTATGTAAGTATGCATTTGTCTTTTGCGCCCAAACCAAAAATTATAAAGAAAGATTATTTTATTATTATTATTATTTTTATTATTATTATCACCATCAATATTTATTTACTTTCAGCAACGTGTTTTTATTACTCTTCTCTCGGTCAAAAGTTGCATACATCTTGTTATTGCTATTCTAATAATGTACCGTATTAACCCAAAATACTGGGACACCTTAACTCTTTACTACCATGTTTATCCTAACATTTCAACAAGTCAGTTTTACTACCTATTGGTATGTCTAAAAACCACTAGATGAGTGGCAAACAGTGACGACCCTGATCAGACGCCGCGTTCTGCGGCGTCTGATCTGGGTCAGCACTGTTTGCTCAGGCCTGTCTGTCCCAATATATAGGATTTTAATACGGTATCTGTACTTTTCAGTATTTGCTACATTTTCAACAATAATATAAGAAACAATGTTCTTTATTATTAAAATTCTTAACATTTATGAAAGAATATTTCTATGAAAAGGAAAATTTATGTATGAAATTTCTAAATCTATCACACCATCTTATAGTTATGCACTCTTTACTTTCAGACCTATAAACGAGGTTCTTTTGTCTTTTAGATCAGTACATACATCAAATTTTCACACCCCAAGACCACAAAAAGAAATTTTCAAGCAAAGTTTAATCTATTCTGGGTCAGTCATTTGGAATAATCTACCAATCTGGTTAAAAAATTCTGACTGCAGATTCTTTCCATAAACAGTGCATAAAATGGATGAAATGTTCATCATCTAGTCGGCCATGAACATATGCATAAAAGCTATATATTTTCCATGTAAAAAAAAAAAAAAAAAAAAAAAAAAATATATATATATATATATATATATATATATATATATATATATATATATATATATATATATATATATATATATATATATATATATATATATATATATATATATATATATAGTTTGCCATATGTTTGGGGTATGTAAGATGGTGTATGAAAGACTGGTACATGCTTGTATTTTTTTGTTGTTGTTGTTTTATTCATATAGTTTTAGGTTTAAATGTAGGTCCTTGTAAATTTCTGTATATGTACGTATCTGTAGTTAGTGAGTGCCTCATGGAAGATTAGTTGTTGCTAAATGTGTCACTCTCTTGAAATAAAGTCTATTATTATTATTATTATTATTAGAAGGCCTCATGGAAGATTAGTTGTTGCTAAATGTGTTACCCTCTTGAAATAAAGTCCATTATTATTATTATTATTATTATTATTATTATTATTATTTACTGTACACGCAAATATATAAATGAAGGTAGACAGTAAGGACCACAATTACGAACACAACATTTCCGAGATACCGAAAGCAGAAGATATGACGAACAAACACTGATAAAACAAAACAGTAAATTTGAAATAACCTGCTTAAGAACAACAGCAACAACGATAACAACAACAACTACTACTACTGAGGGCTTACCGTATTTACCCTTAGTAGTCTGATAGACAGGCCTGAGCAAACACTGTAGACCCAGATTAAACACCGCAGAATGTGGTGTCTGATCAGGGTCTACTACACAGTTTGCTACCCAACAGATTAGTAAAAGGGGCATGTTCAAATATTTGAAAAAGCATGCCGGTTAGGAGAAATAAGCTTTACTCGATCGATTCCTCATCCTCATCCTCATCCATAATTCTGATGCAGTTCCAAGTCGTAAATACGTACTTGATCTGCGTAGGGATACGCAGGCTAATCAGAACCTGTTACGTGTACATCTACTTTTAATGACATAAACAGGTTTCTTCACGTCACCACTAAATCAACTTTTTAAATCTTGTACATGTCCACAAACCTTAACTTGACTATTGATTATCACCTAATCTCTCTAATAGCCTATGAGTATATCGAGGTAGGGAACATCTACTTTGTCACAAGAACGTCTAACAGTAGAGTAAATAAACCTGGAGTTAGGTACCTACATTGTCAAATTAATGAAGCCTGTATCCGCAATTCAGAAAACAAACCATTTAGAAAACAAACGGGAAAATCTCAATGTTATGTACGAAAAATGATACTGGTTATCATTTTTCGCCGGGGTATCATTTTCGTCGTATCAAACCTGTTCCTCATTAGTGAACCATCCTCGAGGTCATAATCACAAACACAATGACGCAACAAAATAGGAGACCAGAGGCCTATAATTCTACTAACGGGGCTATGAGCCTTGAAACGACTTACAGGAGGACAGTGCCATCTCATTGGCTAGCTGACTCCAGCAGTGATTGGCATTAATGTGTTTGTATAATCCTTGCTGCAAATTTTATTACCTTTACTGTGGTTTTAACCATAACCACTTTCTAGGCAAATTCAGCAGACGACAATTTGAAAATATTTTTTCTACTTATTCCCCCCAAAAAAACAGAGTTTGTCATTTCATACAAGCCGTCTCCGAAGGAGACGGTTTGCATGAAATGTCAAACTTTTTTTTTCAGGGAGGAGTGAGAGATGGAGGGGAAAAGGCGATAAAAGAAGTATTTCAAAACGTTGCCTGATGAAAATTTAACCCAGCATGATAAGTGTTAATCGGCTTTTGATTGGGCATCATTATTTCTGTAAACATTTGATGAAGTACTGCTGAGGCGATAGCTATTATCATAACAGTTCCTCTGAGAGAACTAGATTGTATTCATAATAAGCTCTCGATTCTAAGCCAATCAGATGATAGGCAACCCACAAAGAACATGTTTTGTACCCTATAGTGGGGGTGATAATCCCGTTAGTGGAATTATAAGCCTCTAAGGAAGCTCAATAGCGATTTGAAGCCACAGAAAAAGAAAACCACAAGTTGGATCACGATCATGATGGACCCGACCACAGACGTCGACAGTCAGGTAACAACCTTGTGAAACAGGTCAAGTAAAGAGCCTCATTCAGTCTGTGAGACCTGACCCAACGTCGAGCAATTACAAGGGAAGTTATTAACCATAAACAGTTTTGTTCACAACCATGCATGCAGTCTAAAGTCCGATTCACTGACGTACAATTAAAGAGGGA
This sequence comes from Anodontia alba, assembly GCA_964016985.1. Classification (NCBI taxonomy): domain Eukaryota; kingdom Metazoa; phylum Mollusca; class Bivalvia; order Lucinida; family Lucinidae; genus Anodontia; species Anodontia alba. Next base: position 72,132,025 of record OZ024825.1, read on the forward strand.
AGCAAAGTTGTTAGCCATAACCGGGTTGGTTCAGAATAGATTAAACATATTTTATTGCAACATTAGTCAAAGGGATTGACACAGGTTACACGTAACGTTAGATAGTCCTCTCACAAATACATTATAACAACATTTTTCTAGTGGTACAATGGCTAAGTGCAATGTCATACGTATTAGAAATAGTTTTAAACATTAACAATCATTCTTTCACACATACCCTTTTCACACGTTGTGGTAGCGCCGTTGGTAATAAACGTATCCAAGACATATAGCAAATTAATACAGCAAACCAACAGAATAGAACAGAACAAAGAAGAGGTAAACAGGTCATGGCAGGATAGAACAGAGAAGGATTTGGCCGGCTATAAAAAGTAGGTCAAGTCTTGAAATAGTACAAGATAGACAAAGATAGAAATGAAACAGAATAAAAAAGGCAGAAGAATATGCAGGATACATCTTGAAGGAAGTCACAAGAAGTAATCAATCAAACCTATGGCTCGCTTTAATAAATCTAAGAACAGATTGGAGAATCCTCTTGTTAGCTTCCATACCATTGGTTGGTTCACAAATATGTTTGCAGACTAAGGTCCGATTCACTGACGTACAATTAAAGAGGGAAGCAAAGTTGTTTATCATAACTGGTTTGGTTAATAACCACGCAAGTAGTCTGAGCCCTCACTCACCATAATTAAAGAAGGGTGCAAAAATATCACCTATACGTGGGTTAACAACCATGCATGTAGTTTGCCGTAGAACACGCTTTTGAAACACTTAACCTGTATATGTATTTATAAAGAACTTCATGAGGGCCGCGCTAAGCGAAAATTTGGCTTCGGGCAAATGCGGACAGCGAAGGCCCAGATCAGCCTGCGCATCCGCGCAGTCTGATCAGGACCTTTACTGTCCGCTCCGCTAACAGAATCATTGGATACTATAGAATGTATGAATGGAGAACAAAGGCTTGAATGGTACTTTAAGCATGCGCAGGATGATCTGAATCTGCGCATTTTGAGCATGCTCGCAGGTACGTTTTCGCTTCACGTGGCCCATGGTAATTTAAGGGTATGGATACGTTTTCAGGGGAAGTAAATCTTTCAAAAAATGTCCCCCTCCCCACTGTCCCCCTGGTCTACTCTTAAAGTAAGCCCGCATGGGAACAAATTCTTTCCTTTAGAAAAGACCCCTTTTCAGGACGCACTTTGTATGCAGGAAGGCAAACATGCAGGAAGTCACAAAAGTGTCCTTGTAAAAATGGCGAAAAATTTGCCAATTTTGAAGTATGTGTACTTTGGCTCGATTACAAAATGTATACCTTGGCTCATTTGTAAACAATCGACCCCAAAATTGAATAGAATTCGCCAGAACATTTGCGATCAATACGCGCGTTAAACTTATTTAGACATGTTAGAGCATGTCTAGAAAAATCAGTTTCTACGAATTTTGGACTCGGTGTTGACATCTAATTTTCGTAGCACATTCCACGGCTTTTTTTTCTTCACTTGTCAAAGCCTATTTTCTCGGAAAAATAAAACAAAACTATTTTAAATTGTTGTCTACTGAAATTTTTACCCAGCATACAAGGCGCTAAAGTTGTTCTTCAGTTCTTTTTCTATTTCTTCTTGCTATATTTTGAGATCTCATCCATGGAGGAGGTGTATGATTTATGAGTTCTTTTGGTTCATTCATTTATTTATATAAGACACGTCACGCCTGGTTATGCTATACACAATTTGTAGATCATATCATTAAAACTTCGCTTTATCAGTAATTACAATAGTAAGAAACATCAATGTTTAGCAATCTGGGTAAAATTTTCAGCAGACGACATTTTGAAATATATTTCTTATTTATCCCAGAAAACAGGATTGTAAATTTCATGCAAACTGTGGAGACAATTTGCATGAAATATCAAATCCTATTTTCTGAAAAAAAAAAGAAAAAAAAAAAAAAAAAAAAAAAAAAAAAAAAATGCAAAATATCACCAATTTGTCGTCTGGTGAATTAGCCCAGAGAGTGGTAAATGTTACTATACGAATGAGTTCAGATTGACTGTATGTTGTTTACCCAATACAGATTTGTATACACCACCAGGGAAACTTTTCCGTAAGAATGTTATGACAAGTTCTCCAAGCTATATAGTAAAACTTTGGTGTTGGGGAGAATGACTGAATATCCAGTTATTACCGTGCACATCGTATCATGAGAAACTTTGAGCCAGCGCATGATAAAACTACAGTAAGACGTTCGACCAGAGAAGACTAAGATCAGACTGCGCTGATCGCATCCGCGCAGTCTGATCAGTCTTCGCTGGTCGCATGTACCTTCCTCAGCCTTTGGACTATCCAAAGAGGGATAAACAAGAACCCTTGCCATACTGAGTGGATGTATAGGCTGATCTGAGTCTTTACTGGTCACACAGGTCTTATTGTAGGTTTTGTCGAGCGCTGGCTCGTTCGTCTTCTTGGGTATATGCGAACAGTAAAGACCAGGCCCAGTTGTCCAAAGCGTCGTTAGCTTAACGAGCTCGTTAAGGGTCATTTCGTTAACTGTTTAGTGGAGTCAATATACAATATTCTGATATTTTTTGCTGAAAAAATGTGAGTAGCTTTTGCACTGCAAAAGCTACTCACATTTTTTCAGCAAAAAAAATTCAGCATATTTGCGTATCACTCGATGTAAATTTTAACGAATCGTTAACTAACGATGTCGTTAGTTTTGAACAACTGGGCCCAGGTCAGGAAGCGAAGCTGCATAATCTCTACGGGCTTTTGTGTTTGCTTTGCGCTTCTCTCCGTTCTTGTGGGATACATGTATTCTCTGTTCCTCATAGGGAAACAAGGCTTCTGTGGCCACACTATGCTGAGCGTTCCTGAGCAGCACTTTCCCAAGAATAGGGATGTATGTTTAAGTACTTCATGGAAGCTTTTAGGCCGTAATATATCTTCTTTCTGCCTTGGGAACATTTTCATTTCTCAAGTTCAAATTGTCTTTGGCTACCGATCAGTTGACATTTTGGTCACATGGCGACCAGCTGATTGGCATTTTGGTCACACGTTGATATGTCTAAAACTGCTGGTTGAATGGTAAACTATGTAGACTGATCGGCCGCCACAAAATGTGGTGTCTGATCCGGGTCTACACTGTTTGCTCATGTCTGTCTGTCTGGATTACTTATGATAAATACGGTTAAATGATTGGGGTTTATTGTTCTATATTGCAAAATGATTTGGGTTTTCATTGTCTACGCCCGCGATTGCTCCGAAAGCACTTTAAGAAAGGTTATGTACTTGTACTTGTGTTATTTTCCATGGACTGCTCTACATTATTATAACCAAGTTTTAGCTTCACAAAAAGCTTGGTCTACGCTTAGCACACATTGTGTGCTAAGCGTAGATCAAGCTTTTTGTGAAAGGTAATACTTGTTCCATATAGACATAGCCGTCGTTACACTGGCTGGTTTAGTGATTGTTCTAAAATTCGAATATTCGAAACATCGAACTTTCGAAAATATGAACATTAAAAAAATCGAGTATTTACTTCAGGAAGAAAACCACGAGTATTTCCCTTTGATTCATTGGTAAGGAGAGCTAATGATTTTAGTTTTCATTGTTTATTTTCCGTTTTTTATTCTAAATGTTCTAGAAAACATTCAGTTGCTCAAACGTGCTGAAAGAGTTTACAAAACACTCACGTCACACTAGGCACCCAATGCTAACTGCCTACAAGCCTTGTTTTTGTTTTCTCTTTACAGGTACAGATGTCTGACAGTGAACTGAAGCAAGTAGGTAAGAACAAATTTCTGTATCACACACACACACACACACACACACACACACACACACACACACACACACACACACACACACACACACACACACACACACACACACACACACACACACACACACGGTCTTATTATTAAAATACGGAATACCTTTACAAATGTTGAAGAGCAAGAGATGAACGTAAGTATTTTGCTTGTCACATATATTTATATATAAGACCCGAAACATTAGTAAAGGGTCACTATGCAGTATGCAAACAGCGAAGATCCAGAGCAGCCTGCGCATCCACGCAATTATAGCAGGATCTTCACTGGTGGTCGAAGCATTTCTACCGTATACATAAGAGCCATAACGTCAGAAAATGTACTTTCTGACATTTACCCCCAGGGCAGTCTGATAAGAATCTTGACTGGGCGCAGTTTGGACAGCCAAGTATGCAAAGTTTCATCATGCGGACAACGAAGACTCTGATCAGACTGCGCGGATGCGCAGGCTGATCTGAGTCTTCTTTGAGTGCACATGTCAGAAGGTACGTTTTCTCACGTTGTGGCTCATTAATTCTTTTAACCCCAGGCCTTGCTATAAAAGGACAGGTCCGCCCCCAAATTATAATAATGGCAAATTCAAACACTTGATTGACAACCAGCAATTGAACAATATTTTTGCTATTACAACCCCAGAATATTTTTTGAACAAAAAATCCTGAAAAGCTATTATTAGTCTGTCTAAATTGATACATGGATTTATTTTACAAAACTATATTCTGATAAGCCCACAGTAAATAAATTTATTTTTGAAATCTACAGCCTAATAGCAGTTAATTGACAGTTAGATTTGAAATTTAACTTTGACCCCTGTATGCAACCATATGTTACCCCTGTATGCAACATGCAACCAAGATATAAATGGTTGCATATTGCAACCCCTGTACGCAACATGCAACCAAGATATAAATAGACAAGTACATGACTAAACAATCAGACACAATAACATGTCTACAGTTGGAACCCATGATCTGCTCCTGATCCCAAGTAAAGACAGCCTAAGATAATAATCAAATTGGTATGTAGGTCCTACCACAAACCTGGCTTTAATCATGACCTTCATTGTTCAAACAACGCAATAACAACCCTTTTCCCAACGCACCGCACGTATGTTAATAACAGACCTAATATATGTACATATGGTTTGATATTGGACCTGTACTTTCAAAAAGTTTGTAAAGGCCTTTGATTTTCAAACATATAAATCATCATACTTAAGGCAATGAATTATGTTACTTGTAAAAACCACTCACATTTCAAAACATTGAGAAGTTGTGTCATATATCATATATATGCTCAACAAATAAAATTCAGACCCGCCATTAAAACTGGAAATTAATGCTCAAATTGTCCACTATATTCAATTTCCCAGCAGGCACACAGTATTGAAACAACGTCGATTCAACGTTGATTCAACGTCTTGACGTTGAATCAACGTTGAAGCGACGTTGTTTCAACGTTGTGCGTCTGCTGGATTGTTGTCATAGAAGGACTGGATAGACTTGGTAAACTGTCTATCATATTTACAACTTTTGTGACTTCCTGTCCCGGGTGAGGCGAAGTTGGGGAGGGGGCGGGGGGTGGTACTCTGAATTTTGTCTGTTACATAGGCTGGGCCCAGCATCTAGGATTTACCCCAAAAAATATACGGTATATCAGCCACTCTAAAAAAATATCCGGTATATCAGCCATACCCCAACAAAAATATCTGTAGATATTAGCAGACCCACTAAATATTCCCTTTGCTTTCTTTTTATAAAAGTGTGGTTTTCATTTATTTTTCTTGTATAATGATTGCATTAGTAGTATGGCCCCGGTTTTTATTTTAATAGCACTGAACTGATGCACAGCAGAAATAGAGCTGCTAAAACTAAATGAAAACAACTGTCAGTTCAACAGAAGGTTCTAATCCCGATTCTTACAATACCTCCCCCCCCGCACACACACACACACACACACACACACACACACACACACACACACACACACACACACACACACACACACACACACACACACACACACACACACACACACACACACACACACACACACACACACACACACACACACACACACACACACACACACACACAGACCCCATCCCCCCCCCAAAAAAAAAAGTCAGTTTTGAAAGTGACCCCACTTTTCCCCCAAACCTAAAAAATAGTAAAATTAAAAATTCTTAACCCCTGTAGCAGACCAAATTCAGAGTACCCCCAACCTCCCCCAAGGGCTTCATGTGTGCTTTTCTGCACACCAAATCTCTTGCTAAAGGGGGTCTGCTCTATGAGGAAAGAATTTGCTCCCGGAGGGAGCAAACTTTTCCTTATAGAGAGGACGCCTTTACAGAAGGGTGGGGGGGGGGGGGGGGGGGGAAGCAAACTATTTTGACAGTTGCCTTCCATTCACCTTTAATCAATTAAAAACATATGTGGACCGTTTCATTAGAAAAAAAAAAAAAACAATAAAAAAACCTTATCGCATATGTGGACACCGAAGACCAAGACCAGACTCTGCATCCGCACTGTCTGATGAGGACCTTTGGCATCCCCTTACAAGGGCAATGGATCCTGTCGTATAACTATTACGACGAACAAAGAAACCCTTTATCAGACTGCGTGGATGCAAAGGCTGATCTTGACCTTCAATGCCCGTTTATAACAACAACAAGCCCTTTTTCATGTAAGAGATACACCTATATGAGGGTCAAGGGAAAAAAGACCTTTGTACATGACATTTATAAGTCTACATGACGTTTACGTCTATGTGTACTCGGGGTGTGTGTGTGTGGGGGGGGGGGGATGGGGGGGAGTATACTCTGAATTTTGCCTGCTACATAGGCTGGACCTCAGCATCTAGTGTTTACCCCAAAAAATTTATAACTGTCAAAACTAAATAAAAACAACTATCAGTTCAATAGAAGGTTCTAACCCCGATATTCTTTCAATAAAAAAAAAAAAACAAAAAAAAAAAAAACAAAAAAAAACAAAAAAAAACAACAAAACAAAACAAACAAAACAAAACAAAAAAACAAAAACAAAACAACAACAAAAAAAAACACGAGAATTTTCATAGACCCCACCCCCCACCACCCCCCCCCCCCCCACAAAAAAAAAAAAGTCAGTTTTGGAAGTAACCCTTAAAAATACTTCCAAATGGCCAATAACCATAAAAATAACCACTTCCCTCCCCCACCCCCCCCCCACACACACAAACCCAAAAGATAGTAAAATTAAAATTCTAAACCCTAAAAAATATAGTCCTAGTCTACGAGTAGCAGGCAAAATTCAGTGTACCCCACCCCCGGGATATGTACCCCCATGTTACCCCACAACATATAGTGAAAATACGGGCATACAGGAGTATACATAAGCGATGTTTCAGAATGTTGCCGTTTTTCTAAAACAGCTTTATAATGCTGTAAAATGATACAAAGTTTATAACGAGCTTAATCGACGCGAAGCAGGTGGCGAAGCTTAAGCTCGTACTAAAGGTATCGTGCAGAAGAGTTCGCATGCGGCGATTGACTGGTTTCCCATATCTACAGCGGGGTGTATCGGCAAAATGTTGAACCCGAAAACCAACGCTTATAAGGCCGGAGTCATTAGCCTGGTTTCCGAAAAATATGATGATCAGATACGCTCCGCTGCAAACATAGAAAGCCAGGCAGCCGCCGCAAGCGTTCTCATTGGCTGTAAAGACTCGTATAGCCAATGAAATAGAAGGATACATTTTTACGTCATTGACACGGATGACTGCAAGACTGATCTGCATTTTAGCCGTCATTTTTAATCTGAGATTTCTCTGCATTAAACAACATTTTCGTGTATTTAAGGGTAAATACTGAAGTATTGCTATAAAAAGGGGATTACGTTCCTACAGCACATAACAGGAATTATGCATATGGAAGAATTTATCGCTGACAACATGATAAAAAGTAGGATATGCGGTGGTTTCAGCTGACTGGCGATCAGCTGATCGTTCGTACTTTAGCGACTTTCGTCTGTACGCACATGCTGCACAATGATTTGCTTGTCAAATTGTGTCGTAGCTCGTGTTATTGATAAACATCATAAGCATCCATAAAGTTAATACCTCGAAACAGAGATACATTGTATGGCATAATTGTTAGCAGTAATGACGCCATGGAGAGTAATACGCCCCACCCCAAGCCCAAAAGCCAAGGCAGACCGATCGACACGGACGCACCGGTTGCATGCCATTTTGTAAACGCCTGTCAAATTAGTGGTGTTTTTAGGACATGCTTCCATTGTACCCTGAAGGCATCAAATTTGGATATCACGGATGGCAGATTTTAGGTGATTCAGACTGGGTAATATAGCTATATTTAGAGCAAATCAACATCTTTTCACTTGCCTCACTTTTTAAATATGTAAGAAAAAAAAATACAGAAGAGCGATGTTTCCTAGGAAACTGGTTAAATTGATGTAAGCATAATATTCGATGTTGTGCACTTTGTCTTGGACCATTTTAAATAGGTTTTGTCTGGTCCGCGACTTTGCATACCTGGTGAAAAAAAAAAAAAAAAAAAAAAAAAAAAAAAACGCACAAAAAGCTTAAGCTCGTTTATAGGTAACACCTATTTATTTCATATTATTTGTCTCTGCAAGGGTTAAACATTACTAAATGTTTACACCAATAATATCCCTTTTCCATTGGCATGTCGCCATTACCGATAAAAATGTGGATTTCAACTGAGAGAGAGAGAGAGAGAGAGAGAGAGAGAGAGAGAGAGAGAGAGAGAGAGAGAGAGAGAGAGGGGGGGGGGAGGGCAGGGGGAGGGGAGGAGAAATTTCAGAGGGAAACAACTATTGCAGGGAATGTTTTGCATCTTCCGCTTCCCCTTCGACTCAAAATATAATTATCATTGGAATGTGATGACGTCTTTATTTATTTTTTTTCTTTTAAATAAATTATTGCTATATTTACCTTAAATATTCAAACGCGTAGGTGGTCTAGTGGTTAGTGCACCCGACTTGCGAGCGGGATTTCGTGAATTCGAATCCCGCTCGGGTCGAGACAATTTTCAGACCATTAGTACGCCTAGCTTATACTCGACATGCCCTGAGCTGAGTAGACAGTGAACAGGGAGGCGCTTGGTGGCAGATGAAATAATCCTGGCTCCGCCCCTGCACTTTAAATATTTGCTTTGTTAACGTTATATTCACTAAACACGCATATCTTCTGAATGTAATTTTATTAAATATTTCTTATTTAACCCTTAAAATGCTAAGACAACCTGCATCAGAAAATGTCGTCTGCTGAATATTCTAGAAAACTTTTCAAACCTGTTTTTGCATACAGGCAAACAGTGTGGACCCTGATCAGACTGATCCTAGAGGAACAGTCTGATATGGGTCCACACTGTTTGCAAAAATGACTTTTAAAATCACAAGCAGATGATAAAGCAGACAATTGTTGTGATTGGCAGCTTATGGGTCAATTGGGAGCAGTATAGGGTGCCACTATGGCACCCTATACTACTATTGGGCGCTGCCAAGCGAAAACGAATCTTCGGGCATATGCGGATAGCGAAGGCCCGGATCAGCCTGCGCACCCGCGCAGTCTGATCAGGGCCTTCGCTCTCCGCTAACAGAATTATTTGACATTGTAGAGTGTATCAATAGATTGGAAACGCCCGTTTTAGCCTTAGCGCATGCGCGGTATGAATGAATCTGTTCATTTTTTGCACAATTTCGAAAACACCTTTTCGCTCGACGTGGCCCATATAAAGATCATTATAAAGACATAACATCCGTGTATACTCGTGTGATTACTGTCATCTCGTCAGATTTGGTATCTTGTCAATGGGTGGATGATGCCATGTTCAGCCGCACCTCAATAGCTCGAACAATGATGGTTCGTTTACCATGGCTTATTCGAACTCGTTTATTAGTCCCTGCGAAATTCTTCCGATAGCTCAAGAAAACAAATATTAAGAGAAACTTTCTTATTTTATCATGAAATTGTATGTTGTGTGTACCCATTAGAATCGCCTCATCGAGGCGATGTTAATTTGTACACTCAACAAACCATTCATGTATAAAAGATCGAAAACATTGCCTCAATTATCACCATTTGCTTCCTGACCTGGCGCCATTATTAAACCTCAGTGAATCGAACTACCCAAATCTCGAACAAATTTCCAAGGTCCTAAAGACTTTCGAGCCATTGAAGTTCGACTGTATGTTGGTCAAATATTTCTTATATATAATGGCCATTATAAAGATATCTCATGTGCTTATACTCTTGTGTGTGTAGAGTCATCTCGTCAAATTTGATATCTTGTCGATGTACGTTGGATTTGCTAATAAAATTCTGTTCTGTTCTGTTCGATACCAGCCTCACATATCTGCAAAGCCGATCCTAGCAACGCCAACCAGGCCATAGTAAGTTTTGGAGTGCTGCCAAAAAGTGATCCCATCTATCGAATATATGCCTTCGATGCCTCCCAATCCGATACGTTGACCACAACCAACAGGATATCTGACTGCTACCAGAATGGAACAGTGGCGACGAACCCCAACGTGGATAAAATACCGTTTGAAATAACTGTTGATTTCATTGCGACCTCTGGACACACTTGCGGTGTATATGTGGTAAGAAGACTTGTACTTCACTAAAGTGTAGTATTTGATATTTTCTGGACCTTAGTGATCACTAAGCGCTTTCCGGGACTTTTGAAAAATCTACTTGAGGGTCACTGATGAGTAAGGCTGGCACGACTAATCGGATAATCGATTAATTGATCGATAAATTCCGCAAAAATGACTGTCATTACAGATTTACTAATAATCGATCATTGGTTTCTGCGTTTGTTACTTTACCGTATTTACCGTAGTAAGTATTCAGACACCTCAACTCCTTACGATACTTTATCTAAAATTTGATCAAGTCCAATTTACTATCCACTGTTGTATCTTAAATAGCTGGGTGAGTGGCAAACAGCGTAGACCCTGATGAGACGTCGCGTTTGCGGCGTCTCATCTGGGTCTACACTGTTTGCTCAGCAGATCGGTCTTGCAGTCATCCGTGTCAATGCCTGTTTGACAAAATACATACAATAAAGTATAACATATGAAAGGGTCATGTTCAAATAGGTAAAATCATGATCAAATCTTCAGCGATTACTAATCGATTATCGATCACAATGGCAGGACTGATAATCGGTTATCTTTTCAGCTCTGATTAACCATCCATACTGATGAGGACTAATTAGCTAGTCTGGCACAGAAAGCTTGGCATTTCAGCTGTTTTCAGTTTAGTGAGTCATTCAATTGCGTAAGTGAGTATTCATTGCACTCAAGGTCATTCCTTCTAGAAACATCGACTCTCCAACTATTTTCACGTGTGTGTGTGTGTGTGTGTGTGTGTGTGTGTTTGTGTATGTGTGCGTCCGTGTGTGCTTGCGTGTGTGTGTGTGCGTTCATTGTTCTCAAGGGTCATGCCTTTTGGAATCTACAGTCGAACCTCAATAGCTCGAACACCGATGGCTCGTTTACCATGCTAATTCAAACCCGTTTTTGAGTCCCTACGAAATTCTTCCGATAGCTCAAGAGAACAAATTATAGCCATTTGCTTCCTGACCTGGCGCTATGATTAACCCTCAGTGGCTCGAACAACCCATATCTCGAACAAATTTCCATGGTCCCAAAGAGGTTCGAGTTATTGAGGTTCGACTGTATTTACCTTCATTGGTGTTAGTGCTGTGTGGCGGCTGTAAAACTCCCCCATCCCCTATGCTTCACTATTGTGTAGGTTATACTTTCTGGTATTCTGTGATCACTTAGCCAATTCGGGAATTTTGAAAAAAAAATATATATACAAGGATCACTGATGAGACATAATTGGGCCGAAACTAGCTAATCTAGCCCAGAAATCTTGTAGAATAGTTTCATTTGTGTATATGTGTGTGCATTACTTCAATAGTTATTCCTATTAGAATCTATTGCAAATCAAACTGAGAGAAAAAGCCTTTAGAACGCAGCCCATATGAACCGAATATCGGAACAACAAACAGAATCTGTTTTGAGAGCTGACTAGACTTGATTGTTTAGAACTATAAGACGTTGACAGACGGCATAGTTTTCTTATGTTCCCCTTTTTTGTCTGTTGTGTCCAAACACTCAACCTGTATATTTGTGTTCAGCACAGGAAAAGGGCACTTAAGTCCTATGCGAAAAACGAATTCCCAGATCAGCCTGCCCAGCCGCGACTTGCAAAAGGCTTTCTTCTTTAAGTTGATATCTTCTACGCAAAGACACAGGCTAACCTTGGTCTTCGTTGCCGGTATATGGCAATTGAGGTCTTTTCTGAAATGACGTATCGTATTTTCTGGTAAAAATAAGAGGCCTATTAATTCTGTTGGTCATTTCCAGTAAGAATCTACAGTCGAACCTCAATAACTCGAACATCTTTGGGATCATGTGATTTTTTTCGAGATATGAATAGTTCGAGCCACTGAGGGTTAATCATAACGCAAGGTCAGGAGGCAAATGAATTTAATTTAGGGATGTCTTTTCGATCTTCTATGTAATAATTGTATATTGAGTGTACTCATTAGAATCGCTTCGATGAGGTGATTCTAATGAGTACACACAACATACGATTTCATCATGAAATAAGAAAATTTCCCTAAATATTCGTTTTCTGAATTTCCTAGGGACTCAAAAACAAGTTCGAAATAGCCATGGTAAACGAGTCACCGGTGTTCGAGCTATTGAAGTTCGACTGTATTTACTTACTTTCGTTACAATTGGTGTCAGTGCCGTGTTGCGGCCGTAAAAATCTTCCAGTACTTCACTATAGCGTAGTTCATATTATGTCCTTTTCACTATAGCGTAGTTCATATTATCATGTCCTTTGCGATAATTGAGTCCATTCCGGAACCTTCTTCAAAACAAAATGATATGAGGTCATTGTTGAGATCTTTTTGACCGAAACTTGCTAGTCTGGTCCGGAAAACCTGACACTTCAGGTATTTTTGTGTCGCCTGCATAGCATGGCAGACACATTGGGATCATGTTGTCCGTCCGCGTTGTGGTCGTCGTTGGCGACGTCGGCGTCGTCGTCGGCGTCGTCGTCACACTTTTCGTTTCCGCTCAATAACTTTTGAAGGGATGCATTGGTTTCATTCAAACTTTCCAGAATTTTATATCACTGTAAAATACAGGTAAAGTTTGATATTGGTGATATTCCGCCAAATTTTGGCTGAGTTATGGCCCTTTTTCGACTTAGATTTTATTGGTTGTTTCCGCTCAATAACTTTTGAAGGGATGCATTGATTTCATTGAAACTTTGCAGAACTTTATATCACTGTAAAATACAGGTCGTTTGATATTGGTAATCATCCGCCAAATTTTGGCCGAGTTATGGCCCTTTCTGACTTAGTTTTTGTTGGTGTGTTGATTATAATTTCCGCTCAATAACTTTTGCAGGGATGCATTACTTTTATTGAAAGTTTGCAGAAGGATATATCACTGTAAAATACATATCAAGTTCGATATTAGTAATCCGTATAATTTTGACAGAGTTATGGTCCTTTTTCGACTTAGTGTTTTTTGTGTGTTGATATTAGTTTCCGCTCAATAACTTTTGCAAGGATGCATTGATTTTGTTGAAAGTTTGCAGAAGGATATATCATTGTAAAATACAAGTCACATTCGAAATTGGTAATCGTCCGCAAAATTGTTGCCAGGTTATGGACTTTTTCGACTTAGTTTTTTTTGTTCGGGTAAAATACAAGGCAAAGATATTGTTTCCCTGAATAACTTTTGAAGGGATGCATTGATTTCATTCAAAGTTTGCAGAATAGTGTATCATTATAGCATAGAGCTCAAATTTGATTTTGGTAATCATCCAAAAAAATTTCGGTCAAATAATAGCCCTTTATTTACTTGATTAATAAAATATAGGCAAAGTAGTGAGAGACTGCCTTTAGGAATAGGAGCGATTATTAGGATGAATACAGTGTTTTTTTTTTCTTTTTTCATATCAAATGGTTGGCGCTTTAAGTAGGGGACACATCCAGTTCCCGGAATTCTAGTTATTTTGTAAATGTGTCCATTGCTCTCAACGGTCATTTCTTTTAGAATCTATTAGTTTATAAATTAATGGTTTACTGCTGATTACAATGAAAAATATCAGACGATGTTTAAAAATAATGTTTAAAGGTTCCATAGTCCTCAAAAAATAGACATTTTTTTATCAAAAACAAAAATGTTTAATAAATTTATATGTGGTATCAATACGACCATAAAATGTGGCATCTGACAGCCTGTAAAAAATCAGTCAGTCTTGCGTTTTTGAACTGGATCAAAAATGAAATGATTTTTTTATCGTATCTCTGAATTAATGTTGGCAACATTAATTCAGAGATACGATAAAAAATCATTTCATTTTTTATCCAGTTCAATAACGAGAGACTAACTGAAATTTTACAGGCTGTCAGGTGCCACATTTTAGGGTGGTATTAATATTTTTAAACCTTTCTTGGATAATAAAATGTTTATTATGGAGCCTTTAAGGGGATACACTTCTATGGGGGGAAGGGGAGGTAAGACTTTCAGAATTGTTTTTTCTACCTTCTGCCAAGGGGTCTCCTCTAAAATGAAAGAATTGCTCCCAACCAAGCGTGTGCATTCCATTAATTAACTCTTCCACTGCCATAGGCAATAATAATAGGCTTTGCAAACAGCGTAGATCCAGTTGAGACGGATCATAATGAGCCTGTCATCAGGATCTACGCTGTTTGACATTCATTCTTTCAGCTTTACATATAAACTTCTTTCCAATCGATAGTTTGTTAAAAAAAACAAAAACAAAAAAAAAACAAAAACAAAAAAAAAAACAACAAAAAACAAAGCAGACAACAAATGTAGTCTGAAATTTGGCGCCGAATGAGTTAAAATAGAATGTTGAGGTATTAGTTTGCTAACAGAAGGTTGTAAGTGTTCTTTCTGCATTTTTATTTTCTAGACCGGAACTACAGTAAAGACAATGGCCTTCTTGTTCCGTACGCAAGCCTACGAGGCTCTACTCACTGGTGATGACGTCGTGTACCGGTTTGAATGTATGTCCGACCAACTTACGAAGAACGAAATCCATACACCCGGGTATTCAGGAAGGTATTGTAATGTATTAAGGATAATCCACCGGTTGTCCATAGCTAGTTGCGAAATTTGACACGTGTGCTCTTTTGATAAATCATCAACACAAACGTCTCATCAGGATCTACGCTGTTTGAGAGTCAGCCTTTCAGTTTTACATACAAACTTCTTTCCAATCGAAAGTTTGTAAAAAAAAAAAAAAAAAAAAAAAAAGCAGACGACAAATGTAGTCTGAAATTTGGCGCCGAAAGAGTTAAAGAATTTATTTAAACGCATACAAAATGAATATTTAGAGGAACTAACATTTACTAAGTATGAAAGAACTTACCTTCTAACTTTTGAAAATTCGGTACAAAACACTTTCTTTTTGTTTTTAATGAATATATAAAATACTAATGTCATTTTGTTTTGCAATCTTCTGTCTAGGGCAGCCGGAAACTAAAATATCCAAATCTATCCAAATAAAGACATATTTTGGCTACAAAGTAGGCTACTCAAAACAGCACAATGATCATTGACCATGATATGTGAAATGTTTAGCTGTCCCCCTTGCACGAGCAGATAGAATACATTTTGTTTGTGTTGAGGTTTTACGACCCAGTCAACCTAATAGGGCCATATCGAGCGAGGTCAGTTTACCTAACCACACGTGTACTGGTCAGGCTTAGTCCTCTAAGCGGTTAACCAGTATTGTGCACATTCTTTCGACAGAAACTGACAACTGCCCTTCTTGAATCAGCGGAAGGGAGAGAATGACAGTAGAAAATATTTTATGACCAATCTCCACGAAAGAATGCTGCTGACCCGGCGGGGGTCGAGCCCACAACCTCCTGATCACCAATCCGGACGCACATCCAACTGAGCCACTGAGGCCGGTAGATACTCGTAGAATACAAACCGGTAAGTCTGTTATATACATAAACGGACACTATTTGAGTTTAGTGTAGCAGTTTGGATACCAACGGACATACACATATTGTATTTTTATTTGAAAGCTTTCGGGTATTCTAATTTCCGGCCGCTTTTAACGGAACATTGTGAAACAAGCTGACATTAGTATTTTATGTGTTCATCAAAAAAAAAAAAAAAAAAAAAAAAAAAAAAAAAAAAAGGGAACATTTTTGTCGCGTACTCGCGCAATTAAGAAGGTCAGCTTTTTCATACTTGTAAAATGTATCTTTATCTATCAATAACCATTTGATATGCCTTGGCATTGAAGTTTTAAGTTAAATTTGTAAGACACGCATTTCATATCTGAGTTTTGTTGAAATTTCATGATGACGTGTAGATGTGGCAAATTGTACCACCATGTATGGGCAGCCGGCAGATTATCCTAAAGTGAATGGATACAGACCCAGGCCCCAAGGTTATAAAACGTTTTTCATGCTAAACTCAGCTGAGGATGAAAATTACCCTGCTCATAAATCTCAAAGTACTAAGACTTGCAAATTCTTTCCTGCTAAACATAGCTGAGCAAGAAAATTTCTCTGCTAATAAATATGAAAATGCCAACTGTTGTTGGCATTTTTTATATTTATTAGCAGAGAAAATTTCATGCCCAGCTGAGTTGAGCATGAAAAAAGTGTTATAACCTCGGGGCCTGGATACGCATTCCTTAAAGAGGGAGCAGTACTTATTGATTATACAAATAGTCATGGGATATCATTTAATTAACTGGGAAAATGAATATAGACACAATTAAAAATGATACTGATTTGCTTGTAATTGTTGTAATGATATTAAAAGCAGCCAAGGATATAGTTGCATTATATCTAGATACTGTCACAGGAAATATTAGTAAACATGTTTGTTAATACTGTGATTAGATGGAAAGGTCACGGAGAAAAATACCATAAAGTCACCATGAACCTTAAACTAAGTGAAATAATATGAAATTAATACGTGCTACCTGTATCCATGCGTCCAAATTATCATCACATGCTCCATAGGTGGGTTGGCCAGATCTAACTGAATTTGATTTCAGACCACGCTTGACTTCTTATCCACTGCATGAATTGCGTTATAACGTCCAAGTCAACAATATTTCAGTAGTTCAGAGACATTGCCTCCAAATTTGTGGGACTTTTACCCGACCCGATCACATGAATTTGGGTCCTGCTTAGTTACTAGCAGCTCTGCCATGGAGGCTTTAGGCAGCCCATCTATTTCGCGGGCCCCGATGGGCGGGGGCCATGCTTTCCGAATACCGAAAACTAGTGTATGCCGATGACAGGTAAAACGACAATATACTATCGTTCGCTTACCTGTGTCGAAGATTTTTAAGATTATCACGTGAAAAGAGCGTAAAGTCTATGTGTTATCTAAAAATCTATATCAAAGTGTACCTTATGCACAAAACGAATCACGCTTAGCTTGTAAATAGACGGATAATGGATAGAAATAAAATTCGAAGTGGAGACAAAATTCAAAATGGCCGCGATCGCAAATTTTGTAGGCTGACGTCATAAGTATCGTGATTCAACCCCTTGCAATTGGAATACTTGGCGTTATTCGCTGTTTTGTTGCTATTATCGGCACGGCCGTCGTGTCAATAGTCTCTGCCAAATCACGGAACGCTTATTGTTTTTCAGGATAAGCACCGAACCACCCAAGCGTTTGTTGGACAATCAGATTTTTGGTCACACACATCACTGGTCACATAGGTAGTCTATAGTAGTGCGTCTGCACGCCGAAACGCTCCGCGGTTCGGGAAACTGCTTTGCAGTTCCCGTTGGACGCACTTATTAGTATACGACGTTTAAAAACATGTTTCTTCAACAGGGGTATTCTGCAGCAAACTACATGCATTTATGGTTGATAATCTTTAATTGCACGACGACGGACCGGTTCTCAGGCTAAATGACAGCTACCTCCTCAGTCTGTTTTAAATGTTTGGTGCCTGACTATCTGTGTCTGTGGTCGGTTCCATCGTGGTCCTGTTTGTGGTTTTCTTGTATTCCGGCTTCAGATGGCCATTTAGTCTTTTGATTTGTTTCATCACAGTGTCTGTATCAATTATATGTGTTTCACCGTTATGTTTCACCGGTAGAGAACCCCTATGCAGACCGAACATATGTTTGTAATTTGGAGCTGCATCAGAATTAAGGGTGAGATTTCGCTCAAATAAAACTAGTTTAAGCCCAATATCCAGTATTTTTTTCTACTGACCATTTCAAGGCGGTTCCTCTGTTGCAGCCCAATATATATATTTCTCGTCTCTCCTTTTTGAGGTAACTCGGGTTGTCTGTGCTTCGTGATTGTAGCATTGCAGGCATCACGAAAACACGCCTATATAATTTTGACCCCGTAAAACCCCACTTTTATATAGTAAAACTGGGGTTAACAGGGGTATACATTATTTTTCTTATTTTGCTAAAAAGCATAGATTATGGGTACTCGTTAGAACCGCCTCGCCGAGGCGGTTCTAACGAGAACCCACAATCTATGTTTTTTTTTTAGCAAAATAAGAAAAATATCAGAGTTTTTTTTATCTGAAAATTTTCCTTTTTTGGTGGTAAAATTTTCAATATATTTCAATAGGCGTGTTTTCGTAATGGGTATCTTCACTTATATTTATATCGAGTCTGTTCATGAACAGTAAAGATACGCGAAACACAGCTCATTGTTGAGCGATATTCTATTTCCAAATAAATCTAAACTTTAGATTTATTTGGAATTAGAATATAATAAGTCATGAGTTTTTTTTTTTTTTGTCTTTCGGGATCATACTGAGCCCAATGATCCTAAAGGACCAGAAAATATAAACTATACTCGTGATATGAAGTGGGGTGGGGCGCGGGGGGGGGGGGGGGGGGGCGGCGGGGCGGGGTGTAGGGGGAGGGAGAGGTGGAGATATTTACAGTTGCCACACAGCTTTTAACTTCTATAATAAAAAATAGATCTTGAGAGGCAAAATTCTTTGGAAACCAAAACAGATCAAATAATCGAAAAAAGCAGACTTAGTTTGATTAAAAAAAATGATGAAAATGCTTAAAAAGTGCCACAACACAGGTTGCAGTCTAGTTTAGATACCGATAGGGAGAGAGAATGAAAAGGAATATCCACAAGAGCAGTAACGTGACGTGCAATAGAAATCTAAAAGGTTGCCTTTGGAAAACACACTAAAGAACGGAAATTGGAGACTCGGTTTTATTAAGTCTCTTCATTTGCTACAATGTAATTTGCGAGGCTGCATGCGCCTCCCCTAGCATCGGCTTAATCGGTGTTCGATTTTCAAAGTAACTCACGCTTTCAGGGCCCGGTTGTTCAAAGCGTCGTTAGCTTAACGAGCTCGTTAAGGGTCATTTCGTTAACTGTTTTAGCAGATTCAATATACAATATTCTGAAATTTTTTGCTGAAAAAATGTGAGTAGCTTTTGCACTGCAAAAGCTACTCACATTTTTTTCAGCAAAAAATTTCAGAATATTTACGTATCACTCGATGTAAATTTTAACGAATCGTTAACTAACGACGTCGTTAGCTTTGAACAACTGGGCCCAGGTGCATGATTGATCGATATTCTATATTCAAATGACTCAAAATGAGCTCAATGATTCCAATATAAATTACACACACGTGACGTATAACGAGACGTTTTAAGACCTCCACACAGAACTTTACACCAGCTGTAGTGGAGGTAGATAAATCAAGAAAGGAGGGATCCTCTGGAAGCAAAACATCAATAAACGTAAACAGAAGACTCGTTTTATTACAGTCGAACTTCAATGTGTCGAAGATCTTAGACTGGGGTCCCCAATTTGTAGTTCCTCTAAGTTTCTTTTTCGTAGTACTCAGCGTATAACACTACGTTTTTAGCGTTATTCAACCGAAAATATCTTAACGTTTATTGTTTAACCGATTGCCAGTTCAAAATTATGGGCATGAATCTGTGGGGGTGGTCCGAAGTGTGACATCACGTTATCAATATTTTGTTATTTTTTTCATGCATCAAGTCTTGATTGTCTAAATTATTAATTTCTGTTCAATTTTAATGACTTCTGTTCTTCTGTAAATTAATTGTAGCATACTTTAATTTGTTCAATAGCATTGGAATCCAAAAATATATATTCTACGGTGGACAGATTTGGCCATGGATTCAAGTAGTGTTTTCTATCTCGTTAGATTTTCATAATATGGATGACGTCAGTTGTTCTTATTTGCCACCATCTAGAAAATATGATTGGTGCATCAGTTGGGTATGACCTCTCAGTCACGAGTATTTTAGTCTAAAGTCAGCTTCTAATGACCGTACCGGGGCAATACGAGGGACCTGCAAAAAGTTTTGTTACTGGATTCGGATTACTTCAGTGCTATGTGTTATCAAACATATTTTTATTACAAACCTTTAAAGTATTCCCCCTTTACTGAAACATATTTTTGTAACCTTTTTACCCAGTCGCGAAAAACAGATAAATAGTCTTCTTTTTGGTATCTGGTGGAGACACTGATAAATAGCGCTGCCAAGAGAACTTCTAGACGTATACGTATTTCCAGAAAGCATTTTCTTAAGCCTTGGAAATAAAAAAAAGCCACAGGGACTCAGGTCAGGTGAATAAGGTGGATAGTTTAAACCTTTCACCTTTTCAGAAGCCAAAAAAAGACACTTATGAGAGGAGGCGTTGTCATGTAAAAGGTGGACTCCTGACCATCCTTTGCCTGGTCGTTTCTTATTGTAAAAACTTTCTTCAGTACAGAATTCTTGTAGAATCGGCCAGTGACTGTATGACCAGATGGACAAGGCACTTGAACGACTGGCCCACTTGAATTAAAGAAAATTGCATACAACATCTTTTTCGAACATGGTTCTCTTGGCAATACATGGGCGTTTTTTTTATCTTTTCGCTTCCATTGCTTATTATCAGCCCTTCTTTGTGGCTCAAACATGTGCACCCAGGTTTCATCACTTGTTAGCAAGTTAGAAATAACCCGACTTTTATAGCCTTTGTATATTTTCAAAAGTTCCCGGGCACATTTAAGGCGTTGTGTCTTTTGTTCCTCAGTGAGCAAATGAGGTACCCACCTAGCGCAAACCTTTCTCCGGTCCAAACGCTTTTTCAGAATTGTTTGCACACTGCCTTCTGATATAACAGTACAACTAGCTATATCTTTGAGAGACAATCGCGCATCCTGTTCGACCACAATCTTTACAGCAGCGATGTCAGCCTTGGTAACAGAGGTTTTAGGCCTTCCAGGACGGGTATCATCTTCAACAGAAAAATTTCCGAGCTTTAAAAGCTCTAACCCACCTAAAAACTATGCGCATTGAAATGGTCTGCGGTCCATATATACCACACAATTCATTAAATATATCTGCTTTGAATCTATACTAAGCCTAATGGGGCATTTAATATAGCTACGAATTTCAGTCTTCTGGTCCATGTTCCAATGTAACAAGTAAATTGGTCAGTGTATATGACTGCATCTATTTCAATTTGAAATAACTCAGTCAGTTGGAAAGCAGTTTGCACGAAATAAACGGGTATCGTTAGCTATTCAACACACCATTCAAGCGCAGTGAATCATTTTAAAATATACCTGGGATAAAACTAAGGAAGCCTATTAGTGACAGAACTTTTTGCACGACCCTCGTAATTAGGACATGCAGGTGGTTTTGTAAATTGTCTCATGAATCAAATCTGATATTCTTTAACAGATCTAGTTTGTTCTATACCATTGTGTAAAGACATGTATTGATATCATATGCAGCTGGAATTGTTGTGAATTCAGTTCTATAACATGTACGGATATTATTTACAAATGTGACAATAACACATTTAAACAGGTTTCCAAGAGCATCATTTATGAAACATATGGCTGAGTCATTGTACAGTTAATACAATCTGCATACAGTCAAACTTCAATGGCTCGAAAGTCTTTGGGACCGTGGAAATTTGTTCGAGATATGGGTAGTTCGAGCCACTGAGGGTTAATTATGGCGCCAGGTCAGGTAGCAAATAGCGATAATTTAGGGAAATATTTTCGATTTTCTACACAATAATTGTATGTTGAGTGTACTTATTAGAATCGCCCCGATGAGGCGATTCTAATAAGTACACACAACATACAATTTCATGATAGAATAAGAAAATTTTCCTAAATATTTGTTTTCTTGAGCTATCGGAAGAATTTCGTTGGGACTCAAAAACGAGTTCGAGTAAGCCATTGTAAACGAGCCATCAGTGTTCGAGCTATTGAGGTTTGACTGTATATTTTTTTTTCTTGATACAAGTCAATATTGCTCCCCGACGTTTGTAGAAGGAGACTATTGAAATGTGTTCGTCCGTTTTCTCCATTCTGTCTGTTCGTCATTCCGTCACTCCGTAAACACGACTGTGGGCTACTTAACTCCTATGCCCTTAAATATAATTTGATGATAACAGATAGAAATGTAGACTGGTCAAGTTAGATTGTCCCGTAAAGGAGTCATAACCCTCGTTCTTTTTTATTTTTTATTGGACGGGTCTGTAAAAAATTCGTCCTTTAAAATAGCGATGTCCGGGCGGGCCGGCGGGCGGCGGGCGGGCGGGCGTCGGGCGTCGTCCGAGGTTTACCTTTTGGTTCATCTTTTTTCAAAGTTATATGGTATTTTTATTCTTCAGTGAATTGCTTTCATATTTGGTAGTGATGAAGAGGAGGACCAGTAGGCATGTCACATACAAGAGAGACAATTCTTACTTTCTTCGTTATGTACTTATCCTCCCTGACGCCCCAGGTTTACCTCTTGGTTAACCTTTTTCAAAGCTATATGTTACCTTTATTCTTCATTTATTGCTTTCATATTTGGTAGGGATGAGGACCAGTAAGCATGTCACGTGCAAGAGAGACAACTCTTACTTTCTTCGATATATACTTATCTCCCCTGACGTCCGAGGTTTACCTTTTGGTTATCCTTTTTCTCAAGGTTATATGTTACCTTTATTCTTCAATGGATTGCTTTCATTTGGTAAATGGCACAGATAAAGACCAGTAGGCGTGTCACGAGCAAGAGAGACAACTCTGACTTTTCGTTACGTACTTATCTCCCCTGGAGCCGAGAGCTTGTGCAGCAAAAAAATGATTTTTTTCACTTATGCAAGTTGTAGCTTTTTTGGGGTAAAATTTGATTTTATTTTCACCTATGCAGATCGTAGCTTCAGTGGCTGGGCCTCTTCTTTATACTTACCAGTGACCACATCAGTAACCATCATTTCTTTTTATAAAAATTGTATTTTTGGACAGGCTTTTCACGGAAAAATTATGTTCTTTAAAATAGCGATGTCCGAGCGTCGTCCGAGGTTTACCTTTTGGTTAACTCTTTTTCAACGTGATAGGTTGCCTTTGTTCTTCTTAGGAAAACCCTTTCCATAAATCCATAAGGCATTTTTCTTGTTATCTCCCCTTCTAGTAATTAACCTTTAAATGTAATGCTGTCCAAAACTCCTGTACTTACTGATATATTCTGACGACAGTCGGTGTAAATGATATTTGGTAGAATGTGGACTCTCTTATGCTGGTGTGTCGCGTAAAGCGAAGACAACTGTCACTTCCTTGTTTATAGATTAGCTCCCTAATATAGGGATCAAACATAGTTTTTCATGCATTAACATTCACCAGGTCCCGTGGGAGATGATGAAAACCGAGGCCGGAGGCCGCGGTTTTCAACACCTCCCAAGAGACCTGGCGAATGTTAATGCATTGAAAAAAAAAGTAAGAGAAAAGTCCAGGGAGTGCCACAATCACAAACCGCAGCCCTTCCCATACCCCAAGAGGAAGAGGAAACCGACAAATCTAAACAAGCACAAACCGAACAAACGTACGAAAAGCACTAAGAATAGCTCTCTCTTCCCCAAGCGAGGTAATCGCAATACTAATAGGACTGAAAAACACAAGAACAAAATGACACACGGAAAGACTTACAACAAATCGCCTCGTAGAATAAACCACAAAGCAACAAGGAGTAAGACTAACACCGGGACCACCGCCTTAGAACGGTCGGTAGAGCAAACCACCGAGGGGTTCGATTGCAAAAAAACTGAAAACATTTGCTACATTTCGCGTTATTTCTTGCACTATTTTGTTTCGCCTTTTCACCGATGTCTCACGAACGCAATTTCCACGGACTATGCTCGTTCTAGGGCCAGGTAGTACACATCTCGTAGCGGCAGCAAATCTGTGGCCCCGGTACGATCATATTCAAAATTGCGTAGCCGTGCATAAACAGCGCGTGAATAGACCAGTTTCACAATCGCGAGTTTAACCGCTCTCGCTAATCCACGCATAATCTCGTTAATCCAGAACGAGGCTTGCGGTGTATCATAGATAACAGTGACGGATCGTCAGACCCGTGACTAAGTACACAATAGAAGATTTGTGGAAATTTCCGTGTAATAAGCAGTCCTATTTCTTCTTCATGACTCTACATTGCTTTTCAGTTAAATTCAGTACCCCACCCCAAAGAAAATCGTTGCTGTCTTTATTAAGTGATCTTGAGTCTTATGGATTTCAAGTGAAACGTATTTTAATCAAAACTGATTTAAGCTCTCTTGTATGCTATCACAAACTTGTATATGAAATATATCCGCACATTCTGATCACGATCACCTCTGTTAAGCTTCCCGCAAAACGTCATTTCAATGTTTACACGTGCTGTGACCAATACACGCTACGAAAAAAAATATCCGGGACTTGTTTTTTATTTGCTGACATTTCGATAAACTGCTTTGATTCGCGGAAATAGTCTTGGTAATTTAGTTCTGTTTTTAATATGTGTCTGTTTTGTATGCATTTCCGACAAGAAAACACTCTACAATTCATCATGGTAATAGTTTGTTTTTCTCCCAAAACGGTTTACCCACTACGCTGTCATCTGACGTTACCATTACGAGCACGCGCTACCGTTATGAGCACACGCTTTTTTTCATGCGAGAGCTATAGAAAAAATTAACTTATATTAGAAACGCGAACAGTTCAGTGTATCGTCTTCTGGGGTGCATCTGAACATCCCGTAACATGAGACTCTATACAGAGTTGACGTGATAGATTCGGTGGTACAAAGAAACTATTTTAGTGGCCAGCAGGCATAACCGTTTTGATGCGCAGATTTCCCAAACTGATGAGGTACTATTTTGTTTGGGTGTTTGTCGTCGTTCAGCAGAAAACGGTGAGCGTGCGTCTCTGAAGTCAGTGACAAAAATTCAACATCCGAAAATGATGAATCGGAAAAAAAAGATCAATAAAAAAAAAAAAAAAAACAGCAAAAAAAAAAAAAAAAAAAAAAAAAAAAAAATGCCAGCCTCAGAGGATAAAAGACATGACACCGCGTGTGCATCTCGATGAATCAGTCGGTCGGTAGAGGCAATACACAATGAGGGAAGGGGTGCATAACGATGTCAGTCGCATGCTTTAATTGCTCGATCAGTTAAAGACACATTTTTTTCCTTCTTTAGCTAGACCCACCACCCCCCCCCCCCTCCCCCTTCATGATCAGCCCCAATATACAGTCCTGATAACAGAGCGCACATCAAAGGCTTATCTTATCTAAGTGATTATGGAGTCTTTATAAGGCTGTTAAGTCTCCTTAGGTGGGGCCCTATAAGGGTTAATTCATAAAATTAAGCAGTATTCAATATGTTACTTTAGAACCAAATAAATTCATTTGCAAATTTTGCATTTAATTTGTTGATTTTATTTGTTGATTTGTATTGTATCACTTTATTTTTTATTTATTTATTTATTATTAGTTTTTTTTTTTTCTAAATACAAAAGTGTTGTTTTTTCTTGCATTGTGAAAAAAAGTACAAATAAACTGAAATAGAAATATAAATTTGAAAATATTTATTTATTTATTTTCTAAAGTAAATAAGAACACTGCACAATCATTCCATTTCCATTTCAGTAAAACAATACATTATGGAATATGTCAAAAAGTTCTTAGACAATTTAGAATGTGTTTTTTATGCCAAAAAGCTTCTCTTTTTCAATGAATACATAAATAACTAAATAAAATACTATCTATCTTCCTAATTTTTTGTATTTGATCCAAAGAAACAGATAAAGAGGGCATTTGGTGATAAATTAGCATATAGGCATAAATATCTGTATTTCTCCATAAAATATGTTGTGGGTTTCATTAGGACTGCCTGGGAGAGGTAATTCTAATGAATAAAAAAACAGGTATATTTTATTGAATACATCACAGAAACATGCCTATATAATTTTGACCCCCTTAAACCCCACTTTTATACAGTAAAACTGGGGTTTGCAGGGGTATAC
This sequence comes from Anodontia alba, assembly GCA_964016985.1. NCBI lineage: Eukaryota > Metazoa > Mollusca > Bivalvia > Lucinida > Lucinidae > Anodontia > Anodontia alba. The sequence continues at coordinate 72,158,237 of OZ024825.1, forward strand.
ATTATTTTTCTTATTTCTGTTCAAAACATAGATTGTGGGTACTCGTTAGAACTGCCTCATCGAGGTGGTTCTAACGAGTACCCACAATCGATGTTTTGAGCAGAAATATGAAAAATATCAGAATTATTCATATGAAAATTTTCATTTTTTGTTGGTAAAATTTTCAGTATATTAGAATAGGTATGTTTTCGTAATGAACAGAAAAAAAATCATCAAATTATCACCAAATTACCCATCTTATCTGTTTCTCTGTCTTCATCATAAACTTTGCTGATATAAAATCTAATTTCCCCTTATCAGGCCCCTACCTGTAAGGATGGCCAAAGTCACCGAGAATTTCTTATCTTAATCTCCTTAGAGTCATTAAGGTGTTATGCAATCCTAAATGTGTCTTCAACGATAGCTGAAGGGTTAACTGCCAACACCTGTTTAACTACCGCTTGCTTAACAAGTAGATAACGGTAGGTACTGGTGCAGGTGTGAAAAACACGCAGCGGGTTATTCTTTTAAATGCTACCGACGGTAAGAATAACACGTTGCGGACATCAGTCAAATAATCCAATCATAATTAGTAGTAGTCCCAGCGGGAAAACATGCGTCCGGCGGATTCGGCTTTGGGAATTTTCAGGAATCCGGACCCGTATTTATGCGTCCAGGGACGCAGGATCTGCGTCCCCGAGAACCCTGAATTTATCACAGGCTGTAGCGAGTTTCTTTTATTTCCGCATCGTCAATACACCGCCAATCTCCATCTCGATACATTTCCGGAAAATTTTCCGCTCGGCAATTATCGGAAATTGTGATTGTGCAAAGGGTATATTGCCTTGTTAATACACGGCTTTTCGCCGGTTAATGCACGGCTGTTAATAACGAGAGACACTGCAATAGATAAGGTTAAATTGACATGAAACGACATGCAGAACAACATTTAAAGGAAAACAGAATGCACGAAACAATGAGGAACGGCAAATACCGACTAAAACTGTTTGGGTCATTAAACTTTATGCACTCCATTACTGATGATGAGCATATTAATCCATAGTTCTGTTCATGCAGAATTAAGGTTATTTAGTTATGGCACTTTACGTGTTTGCCCACATCCATCAAAAGTTATGATTATCTGTACAGACTGGGGCACCAAAATGCTAGCTCATCTTAGTATCATTTTGGTAGTACTCAGCGTATCACAGTAAATTGTCAGCGTTTAGTCAATAGGAAATTCAGATCTTCTATCAATGGTGTAAATGAATTTTGGAAATCCATATCACGTTACACATTTGATTTGCGACATATCGATATCCTAATATATTTAATTCCGCCAAATTTTGCAAAACACCTCCAAAACGGTTAAAAGGATATGTCCCGAGCGTGGATTTGGTACTAAGGGCTGTATTTGTTTTAGAAATATTCCATCACAGGACTCTATTTTGCATTTCGGTACATCATCATCATCATACTGTGTATATTTCCATCAAATTTGGTGGCATAGTCCCAATCAATATTGAATAAATGTGTCAAAGCAATTTGGTTTTAAATCATTATATAAGGCCAGGACACAAATTAAATGTCAAGGGCAAAACTTATGAAGATGGGCCATGTAGAAAACATATGGGTCAAATGAAACCGTGTTCTCCACCCCCAACCCCACCCCTTATATTCACATTGTACCACAACTCTCTGAGAATATAGCACAAATCTGGAAACATTGAAATTAGATGACATAATATCTCATATACAGTTGACTCCCGCTGTCTCGAACTCGCTTATCTCGAATAACCGCTTATCTCGAAGTGAAAATCTGTTCTCTGCCTAAACATGAATATCTAACAACATGTAAAAATACGAGGGATGTTCGAAATGAATTGCTTATTGTCCTCTAGCTCGATATCCACGTGGGGCACGATAAAAACCAATACATACCTGTATAGGGCTATTCAATATCTACACAATGGTGTAAAAATGTACATGTTAGACTAAGTGTAAGACATAAAATTTGCCATTTGAATACACGCAGTCATTGACCACTGCAGTAAAAATGGTTGGTAGAAGCGTCGACAAAAAAGATGAAATACGGGCTTACATCAAAGCTCGCTCAAAACTTGGTTGTTCATTGAAGAAGCTGATGACTGAAATTTCTACTGCTTTTGGACCTTCTTGTGTGTCTTATGACACAGTTCGGCGGTGGAAAAAGAAATTTGAGTCTGGTGTAGAGTCCATCAAAAATGCACCGAAATCAGGTAGGCCAAAATCTGCATCTCGTGAAGAAATCGTTTCCAAAATAAAGGAAATCATTGAAGGAGATGCCAGATTTACAGTTCGTGATATTGCACTAAAGGTAGGCATATCACTATCAACGGTTCACCTTATTTTGAAGAAGTATTTGAAAGTCAGAAAGATTTCTGCTAGATGGGTGCCACATCTGTTGACTGACGAGCAAAAGAGGCAACTGGTTAAAGTGGCCAAAAAGCTGCTTCAAATGTTTCCAAATTATGACAAAAAGCAGTTTGCCAATGTCGTCACAGGTGATGAAACCTGTGTCTATTATTTTGAGCCCGTCAGAAAGGTTAGCAATAAGATCTGGGCCACTAAACACAGCAAACGCCCAATAATTGCCAAACGTTCTTTGAGTACAAAGAAGGTTTTGTATGCAATCTTCTTCTCTGGTGAAGGAGTCGCAATAAAAGTGCCAGTGAAAGAGGGCAAAAGCATCACCGGAAAGTACTACAAAGACGTAGTACTGAAGAAACTGAAAAAGTATTATCAGAAACGACGCCCTGCCACTGGTTTTAAACATGTCCGTCTTCTACATGACAATGCCCCAGCTCATACCTCCGCAATAGTTACGGCGTTTTTGAAGAAATAAAAAGTAACTGTTTTGCCTCACCCCCCGTATTCCCCAGACCTTGCCCCATGTGATTTCTTTCTGTTTCCGAAATTGAAAGCATTCCTTGCTGGGCGGAAATACCAGTCCCGACAGGCACTTGGATCTGCCATTCATCAGTACCTTATTACTGTGCCCAAATCAGCGTACCGTGACGCCTTCAAGAAGTGGATACACCGGCTGAAACTTTGCATTTCTAGCCACGAGGAGTACTTCGAGGGCATGAAATGAGTACTTTTGGGCTAACTTGAAATTTGAAGTCTTCAGATAGAAACAAGCAATTCATTTCGAACATCCCTCGTATAATGGAAAAGAGGAGAAATTTCTCGCTATCTCGAACTCGCTTATCTCGAATAACCACTTATCTCGAAAATCTGTTCTCTGCCTAAACATGAATATCTAACAACATGTAAAAATATTATGGAAAAGAGGAGAAATTGCTCTTACCATAATATTTTCAATATATCTCTAACTTCAAGAGTCCAATTACACATATATTTGTTAAATGTGGTTAATCGAATTAGTTTTTCCTCAATTCTGCAAATCTGATATGTCGAAGTACGGATATCTCGAAGTATTTAAGATAGTCCCTTGGAATTCGAGATAACGAGAGTCGACTGTAATTTTTTCATCGAAAAATAACCATAACGGCATACTGTAACCAGCATTGGCGCAATTCACGCTGTTGTTACGGGACTTGAAAACATAGTCACTCTAATGAGTATAATAATGCATCTTCAATCGGGTTACAATTATTGGCCTGGACACGACTTTTTTAACCACGGAAGGACACAAGGTGTGTAACTGTGGACTTAACTACATACATGCTTACTATAACCCATGATGACAAGGGACAATTTGTCGGTAAAATGTCGTAAAAGCATACATGTTAAGAAAAAAAAAAAAAAAAAAGACAAAACAAAAAATAAGATGAGCAAAGTCACTGTCTCTGACATCTTACAGGTAGCCATATTATATAGTATGTAAGTTTTAGGCTTCCAGATTGTACAGTTTCTGAGAAATCTTGCACAACATATTCGTATCGAGCTACGAATATCAATAAAATGGATGAGAGACCCAATTCTTAGGCTGTATAACACTACTTTCCTGTTCAACAAGTTGATCAAAATTAAAGAATCCGATGTCAAGCTGAAGTGCTTCGAAATTAGTGTATTAATGTCAGAATAGTGTTACGGACGGACAGACGGACGGGAATGTATTAAAACTTACATCGCCACTTTTCAAAGTAGTTTATAAGGGTACATGTATCAATGAGTACAGTGAATCTATGTATTCAATGTATAGTAGGTTATTAACCCTTAAAGCGCCAATCACAACAATTGTCGTCTGCTTTGTCTTCTGCCGGTTACTTTAAATGTCATTTCTGCAAACAGTGTGGACCCAGATCAGACTGCTCCTTTATCAGTCTGATCTGGGTCCACACTGTTTGCCTATATGCAAAATGTAAGTTTGAAAAGTTTGCAAGAAGATGCAGCAGACGACATAAGCAGACGACATTTTCAGATGCAGATTTTCTTGGCGCTTTAAGGGTTAAGCTGCAGCGGATCCATTTCAAATAGTTAAAGTAAACTAAGGACGTAAAAGTGTGTCCGATGCAGGACTCGAACCCGCGACCCCATGCTTGCAAGTCAGGTACTCTACCAACTGAACTAATCAGGCCGACAGTCCTGCCAATCACCACCTCTGAGACCACGCACTCCCCCCCCGCCCCCCAAAAAAAACAAAAAACAAAAAAAAAACAAAAAAAAAAAAACTAAAGGTTAATTTCAGTCTTTAAATTACCTATTAAAGTAATTGCTATTATCTTTTTGTCTTCTGTCGTGTGCTGTCGACTTCAAAATACGTCTTCACAGCTCGGTGTCTAAGCTTGAAGTAGGATGGATGTACTTCGCTCACGGATGACCTCTGTGACCCCGAGTGGTATTTAAACTACCTGCATCGCCGACCAATGAACCAAAACGGATATGTTGTTGTTGATATTCGGCCGATACAGGCGCACCACTACATAGTGAAATAAGCAAAACGGATCAATAAAAATGAAAAAAAAAAAAAAAAAAAAAAAAAAATGTATTATTATAGAGTGAATAAAACTGCTCCATAGAAATGAGTAAATGGCATTGAACTCAAAATTCGTTTTGCTATGATAATTAGTATTGCCAAAATCGTATATAATGGTCTCTGGCAAGGCGAATCATTCATTCTCTTGTTATCATACATAACACAGCTGTTTGTTCTTTACTTTTACATTTCCAATACAAAATTCTTTAAGAAAATAGTACCTAGGGGTTCATACCTATAACTGCTTAAAAACGATAGACATCACGAAAACATGCCTATATAATTTTGACCCCCTTAAACCCCACTTTTATGTAGTAAAACTGGGGTTTACAGGGGTAAACATTATTTTTCTTATTACTGCTCAAAACATGGATTGTGGGTACTCGTTAGAACCGCCTCAGCGAGGGGGTTCTAACGAGTACCCACAATCTATGTTTTGAGCAGAAATATGAAAAATATCAGAATTTTTATCTGAAAATTTTCGTTTTTTTTTTTTTGTGGTAAAATTTTCTGTATATTTGAATAGGCGTGTTTTCGTAATGGATACGTTCGATGTTATGTTTGTGATAAATACGTTAAAATCATATCTAGATTCTACAAGCTCTGGGAAGCAGCCACAAAGTTCGCAGTCAACTCAAAATTTTTCCAAAAATATTTAAAACACTTGTATAAATACCCGTAAAAGTTTGCATTTCAGTTAGTTACTCAAAAGTATCCAAATGATTAATTAAATTTAAGTACCCATGCGAAAATAACATTTAGCACCTCGGCAACACAAATTGTTGCTTGTCTGCTATTGTAAATAATTTCATATAACTAAAATATCTGACACTGATAGAGTTTTTATGCTTAGAAGGCCACTGTCTTTTATGACTTAAGTATATTAACATAAGTAGTGACCAAAACCGGATATAGAAGCTTTTTCAAGATATGATTGTGCATTTTAAAAATTACCCCCCCTCCCCGTCTACTCCCTGTGCAGTTATGCCCTTGATGGCAACCGGGCGAAACATGTGCAATTATAATGTCTCCATTCGAAAATAAACAGAAACTGCTTTTATACGCTGAGTACCACAAAGCCAGTTTCAAGGTCACATGGACCCCAGCCTGTATCTCTAGGACCATACAAATTTGTTCTAGACATAAGTAGCTTGAGCCACAGACGGTTAAGCATAGCGCCAGGTCAGGGGGGCAACTATAAATAATTTAACGATGTTTTTTTTTTTTATCTTCTATGAAATAATCTCATTAGAATCGCCTCGATTAGGCGATTCTAATGAGTACATAAAACATACATTTTCATTATAAAATAAGAGAATATCACTAAATTATTCCTAAATACTATTTACAGTGGAAAAAATTCCTAGGGACTCTAAAACGTGTTCGATTCAGCCACGGTAAACGACTCATCGATGTTCGACTCATTGACGTTTCACTGTACGTCTCTCAAGGCTCAGCTGTATTGCGTGCAATACTGTCCCTACCTGGTTGAACGATATTCTATTTTCATATATGATAAAACTTCAATGGCTCGAAAACCGATGGCTTGTTTACCGTGGCTGATTTGAACTTAATTGTCAATCCCTAACGTAGTCATATTGCATATCAAATCAAAGGTAATGAAGAGTAAAATACAGTGTTGCAAAAATTTTGCCCCGGAGGCATGTCTGGGGGTCACCAGAGGTCAAAAAGTAGGATTTTGGGTCCTTTTCTTGATTGTCACGCAACTGCTCCTAGGCTTTTTAAGCTAGAACCTTGAAATTGTCAAAGGTAATAGCCCTGTGGATGAGGACTGGAAGAACGCATTTGGAATTTTGATGTGCCCGGAGATGTGCGATGGCGCTGGTGCGGGGATATGTAATGGCGCGCCATCGACTTGCTCTAGTTTTATCATGGAAATGCATGTTATATGTACTCGTTAGAATCGCATCATCGAGGCGATTCTAATGAGTACGCTCAAAATGCCATTATTTTATAGAAGATCGGAAAGATATTCCTAAATTATCCCCATTTGTCTCCTGACCTGGTGGTACGATTAACCTCAGTGGCTCGAATTACCCATGCCTAGAATAAATTTCCATATACCGAAAAATAATCGAGCCACTGAAGTTCGACTGTACATTGAAGAATCATCCCAGTAAACACACAACATCGCAACGTCGTTATAACGTCGCTGCAACGTCGTGACGTTGCTGCGACGTTGTAACGACGTTTTTGCGACGTGTGTTTGCTGGGATATTATGTAGGCCACGCCATGCGAAATGAGTCTTCGGGCACATGCTGACAACGAAGGCCCCGATCAACATGCGCATCGGCGCATCCTGATCAGAGCCTTCACTTTTCGCTAACATTGGATACGATAGAATATTTCACTGGAGAGCAAATGCCTGGATGAGATTTTGCGCATGTGCAGGATGAAGTGAATTCACACGTTTGCTTGACGCGGCCCATGTAATCCCAGAGATTGTATTTGAGGTATCACAATGGTTTATATTTCAGTGTTGCGATAGAGGTAGACTTGTTCGAGCCAAACCGTGGTGTTTATATAAGAGTTCGACAAGAAACGACCAAAATTCCCCTGAGCATTGTTCCTCTAGGAGAGCGTGTCTACCTTTCTCTAGAGTTTGTACCGGGACTGCAGGAAGGTAAGCAATTTTTTTGAATTTTTGCCGTAATGCACGTAAACGGATACAGACTACCATTGATTTTCTTTATATATATATTTTATACATTTTTATACCCCATCACACGATAGTGGCGGGGTATTATGGTTTCACTTTGGACGTCCATGTGTCTGTTCGTTCGTCTGTCCGTCCGTCTGTCCTACGTCTATCCTTCCGCTAGTATTTCGTTTCCGGTTGATAACTTGAGTAATCATCGATGGATTTTCACCAAACTTGGTATGTGCATTGATATTGTGGAGATCTGGGTTAGTATTGCTTATGGGCAAATTTCGTTAATTTTTGACAAAGTAACTGCCCGCCAGATGACCATAGTTTCGTTTCCGGACGATAACTTGAGTGAATGTCAATGGATTTTCATCAAACTTGGTAAGTGCATTGATATTGTAGAGATCTGGTTTGGGATTGCTAATGGGCAAATTAGTTAATTTTTTGACAGCTATCTGCCTGCCACACGTCCGTATTTTCATTTTCAGATGATATCTTGAGTAAATATCAATGGACTATCACCAAACTTGGTATGTGCATTGATATTGTGGTGATACGGTTTTGGATTACAAATGGGCAAATTACGTCAGTTTTGGCAGGGTTATCTGCCCACCACACGGTAATGGCGGGGTATTATCGTTTCATGTTTTTATTGCAAATGTTCTACTGCCCAAAGCTTTTTTCTTTTAAGTTCAGGGCCCAGTTGTTCAAAGCGTCGTTAGCTTAACGAGCTCGTTAAGGGTCATTTCGTTAACTGTTTTAGCAGATTCAATATACAATATTCTGATATTTTTTGTTGAAAAATGTGAGTAGCTTTGCACTGCAAAAGCTGCTCACATTTTTTCAGCAAAACATTTCAGCATATTTGCGTGTCACTCGATGTAAATTTTAACGAATCATTAACTAAAGACATCGTTAGCTTTAAACAACTGGGCCCAGATGATCAATACTTGGTAACTGTCTGGTTCTAAACCAGTTGAAACAAAAAAACAAAACAAATAAAAAAACAAACAAAAAAAAAACAAAAAAAAAAAAAAAAACAAAAAAAAAAAACAAACAAAAAAAAAAAAACAAACAAGAAAAAACAAACAAACAAACAAACCAACCCCCCCCCCCCAAAAAAAAAAAAAAAAAAAAAAACAACAAAAAAAAAAAAAAAAAAAAAAAAAAAAAAAAACAAAAGAAAACAACAACAATTATTCGTTCTCCATGCCTGTAGATGTGATAAAAATTTGCTTTACGGCTTCAAAAGAAAAGGAATGTTGACGGACAGACGGATACATGCCTATACATTAAGCCCACCTAAGTCTAAGGTGAGCTAAAAAAGCAATAATACCCAATTTTTTTATTTTTCCCATTATAAGGCTATGAAATTTAAAGGTGCCATAGAAACAAAATTACTCCTTAAAACAACATGTTTTAGAGGGTAGAAGTATGAGCAATTCTGCAAAATTTCATTTTGATTCCCAGGTATGGCATTCGAGGAGTTAATTTATTAATATTTGTTTCGCAAGTTTAACATATCGGTAAATCAAAGCGAGATGTTGGGCACTAATGATATGCTTGGTGAAAGACTACTTAACGAAAACTTTTGTCAAAATATCTGCAATGAGGTAGCAAGGAATCTCAATTTATTTTCACTTTTCCCATTGTAATCATGGAAACTACCATAGCAAAGCAGTGCTTGAGCTAAGGCAATGAAAACAATATTATGGTAGAGGCTAATATTCCCAGCCAGCATTCTTTATAAATCTGTAGCGGGTCTTTATCGGCCCGTCAGGGTAGCTGACGGGCCGATAGCGGCCCGCTATAGATTTATAAGGACTGCTTACTGGGATGTTAGTTACAATTCTGCAAACTTTCATCTCTGTTCCTTTTATTGCTTGTGAGGAGATGGTTTCTTATTTTTTTTTTAAATTTTGACGTTTTGGTTGCCGTGTTAAGCAAAGAAATGAAAAAAAATTATAAGCAAAAAGGTATGCTTGGTAGAAGTTGCTCAAGGAATGTTTCTTTAAAAATTTTTCAAAATATTTTCAATGATATTATAAGTGCCTTAGACTAAGGTGGGCTTAAAGTATAGGCATGTATTCGTCGTTTGCCGTCCGTCTGTCCGTCGACATTCATTTTCCTTTGAAGCCATATTTTACCACATCTACAGGCACGGGGAACGAATAATTGTGTTTTTGTTTCAACTGGTTTAGGACCAGACAGGAACCAAATATTGACCATCTGAATTTAAAAGAAAAAAAAAAACAAAAATCTTTGGGCTGTAGAACATATGCAATAAATACGTGAAACGATAATACCCGCCATTATCGTGTAGTGGGCAGATAACCCTGCCAAAGCTGACGTAATTTGCCCATTTTCCCATTATCATTCAGTGGTAATTATTCGTTGCCGTAGAAACAAGCTTTCTTGTCCGATTGGGGTAAGTATTTAATATTCATTCTCCCTGTCTATAGATTTTTATGTGTGAACATTTTAAGAATCTGCTTCCTGGCTTCGTTTGAAAATGTTAATGGGCGTACGACGGCCTATTCAAAAGCTCACATGTGAGCCTTCGGCTCCGGTGAGCTAAAAACAATAACATATCTGGATAACTTATGCTACATAATTTAGATGAATCATTTTAGAGTATTATCATTGTTATACAGACAACCCCCTTTATACCGACACTCGATACAACGACAAAATTCGTTATAATGACAATTTGACTGTTAAGAAACCTTCGCTTAACAAGTAACAGTTAGTCACAAATTATGCAAGAATATTGAATTTTAATACTTTAAAGAAGCATATGTTTTGGATATTTGTTAGAATCGCCTCAATGAGGCGATTCTAACAAATATCCAAAACATATATGATGTATGAGGAACTGAGAACAAAACAAGACCTTTCTTACATAGCAATCAGCTCATTAAGTATTCTGTATAACAGCAAATTCATTTTAATGGCAACGTCTTTTGGAACAAATGATGTCGTTGTAACGAGTGTTCACTGAATGTAACTTTCTATTCAGGATTCGATAATTACGGAACTCACTTCTTTATCGGGTTTCTTGGTAACGACAACATCACCCTGGATTCATCCAGCTCATTATTTCTGGTTGCCATTCCTCGTTATGCAGTCAACACATACGTCACAGTGACGTCAAATAATGGACGTTGGAGTAAGTCGTCAGAAGAGCGGGACATTTTACTGTTTGAATTATCGACAGAACTGATGGGATGTAGCGATAACGGTGTGGCTGAAATATCCGATATAGGCGTTGAGATAACGTCCACACACGAAATTGCAGTACAAGTGTACAACCTTGAGGCAGACACAGAAGATTACTATACTGCGATACCGTTGAATATTTTAAGCACCGATTATTACGGCGTCTCAATGTCTGCCGTTAATGAAATATCTGAACTAATAATTATCGCCACGGAAAACGGTACAATTGTAGATTTGACATTACCGTCGTTTACAACTGCACAAGTGACGTTAAATTCAGACACTAAATCAGCAGGAGAAACATTGTCTTTTACTCTTCAAAAGCGTGAAGCATTTCACGTAGCTGTGACAGACTCCTCGGTGGCGGAATCCGTAGTGGGGATGAAAGTACACTCAAGCAAACCAGTGTCAGTAATCAGCGGTAACAGAAAATATATGAATGACCACTTGGCGGACGCGATTCCACCAATTAGCAAACTTGGGAAACACTATGTACTAATACCCGCGGATCCAGAGGGTGATGGAAGGGCAACAACATATGTTATACAAGCTACCACCGATGGCGACACAGTTGTTACACAATATCTGACGAGTACAACAACTCAGAATTTTACGTATGTCAAAATCATATGAGCCACAACATGAGAAAACGTATCTTCTGACATTCGCGCCCAACGAAGGCTCAAATCAGCCTGCTTATCTGCGCAGTCTGATCAGTCTTCATCGTCCGCATGCAGACACTTTGCATCCTTGGCTGTCCAAAATACGCCAAGTGAAGATTCTGATCAGCCTTCGCGAATGCGCAGGCTGATCTGAATCTTCGCTGGGCGCACATGTCCGACGGTACGTTTTCTGACGTTGCGGCTCAGTGTGCGAATCGATTTGATCGCATAGAACTCTGCACAACATTGCTACAAGCCATACAGTAAATTTGCAAGTACCCGTACAATCACGTGATTTGATAAAAAAAAAAACAACAAAAAAACAAAAAAAAAAAAAACAACCAAAAAAAAACAAACAAACAAACAGTAGAACATTCATTAAAATTGCAACCAGAAATACAGTACAAGTTAGATTATCATTTTCAAGTTAATTTTTACAAATAGATCTCTCCACTCACTCGCTTATACTCAGGTTTTCAAATTTCTTTATAGTCTTATGACCAAGAGATTGTAATATTGCAAGCAAAACAGACAAAATAGCCAAATGATTGTATGCTCTTCGTGATGTGCGACAATTTCGAGGTGATCAAAACTGATTCGCACACGGTGAAAATGGGACCCCACCAAACATGCTGTCGTAAATCTAGAGGTAACGCAGTCTATTTTGATGTGGAAAACCACTGAAATAATAAACCGCAACGCTATAAAATTACCTTATGCACATGCACCAAGTAAACTTAGAGCAGTCTATATTGGGAGGGGAGTGTCCCGTTATTTTGACGCGTCATTTTGATAGCACCATCTCTATATTTCACATGTCATAGCTGTTGTGTTTAGTTTATGCTGCGTGGCGGCCGTAAAACGTGTCCAATGCTGTTATTAGCATTTTACTATTGCTGTTGGCATCATTCGTTTGCAGTCAGAAGAAGAAACAAACATATACAGTTGACTCTCGTTATCTCGACCTCGCTTATCTCGAATACCGTTTATCTCGAAGTAAAAAACTTGTCCCTGCTTAAACATGAAAATCTGACAACGGGTTAAAAATATTGTGGAAAAGAGGAGAAATTGCTAGAGCAATTTCTCCTCTTTTCCACAATATTTTCAATGTATCTCTAAATTCAAGAGTCCAATTACATACATATTTGTTAAACGTGGTTCGAATGAGTTTTTCCTCAGTTCTGCAAATCTGATATGTCGAGGTACGGATATCTCGAAGTGTTTCAGAGAGTCCTTTGGAATTCAAGATAACGAGAGTCGACTGTTAATGAAATGCTACAATCACGAAGCACAGCCTTCGCGAGGCGCCAAAAGAGGGAGAGATGAGGAACAAGTGATGAAAAAACAAACGTCACGTATGAAACCACTGACGCACAAAAAAAAAATAATAAAAGAACTGCAACAAAAGAACTGCACAGGAAGGGTCAGTAGAAAAAAAAAAAAAACAAAAAAAAAAAAAACTACTGGTGGTTTAAACCGGTTTTTGTCGCACCTGCTTTAGTAGGGCGACTTAGGCGTGCAAGTTTCCATCCGTTCGTTCGTTCATCCGTCAATATTTACCCTGGGTGTCTTGTGAGCGCAGCTCCTCTTACAGTTTTGTACTGATCATTTTGAAACTTTGCATGTGTTTTCTTCATGGTATGAGGATGTGCATGTGGTTTGGATATAATTGCTATGGGTACCTCTTGTGAGCGCAACTATCTTACAGTTTTGTTTCGATCGTTTTGAAACTTAGCATGCGTTTTTTCATGGTATGAGGATTTGCATGTGGTTTGGGTATGATTGTTAGATCATTTTTGTTACTTTTTCGACATTTTGAACTTAGTCACTTTTCACCCTAAATATGTAGACAGTGGGTATCTCTTGTGAACGAAACTCCTCTTACAGTTTTGTACCGATCGTTTTGAAACTTTACATGTGTTTTCTCCATGGTTTGAGAATGTGCATGTGGTTTGTATATAATTGTTAGATCATTATTTGTCACTTTTTCTACTTTGTGAACTAAGTAATTTTTCACCCTTTATATAAATACAGTGGGTACCTCTTGTGAGTGCAACTCCCTTTACAGTTTTGTACCGATTATTATGAAACTTTGCATGTGTTTTCTTCATGGTATGAGGATGTGCATATGGTTTGGATATAACTGTTAAATTATTTTGTTTTTCGCTTTTTCTACATTACGAACTTAGTCATTTTTCACCCTCAATGTACAGACAGTGGGTTCCTCGTGAGCGCATCTCCTGATACAATTTTATACCAATCTTTTTTGAAACTTTGCATATGTTTACTCCATAGTCTGAAAATGTGCATGTGCTTTTGATATAATCCTTGCGTTAATTGTTTTTTTTTTTTTTTTTTTTTTTACTTTTTTACTACTTTATGAACTTTGTCATTTTCTGACCATGGATGTATAGACAGTGGGTACCTTTTGATTGCAACTTCTCGTACAATTGTATACCGGTCTTTTTGAAACTTTGCACATATTTTCTCCAGGGTCTGCAGAAGTGAGTGTGGTTTGGATATAATTTTTAAATTAATTTTTGTCACTTTTTCCACTTTAACTTTGTCATTTTCTTACCTCAGATTTTATGAAAGTGTATAGACTGTGGGTACCTTTTGAGCCTAGCATTTCATGCAAATATGAGAAAATACATACGCTTTCGATGAAATTCCTATATTAATTCCTTCTACCTGAAATAAACATTACTTTTATTTTGAGGGGAGGGTTGGGGAGGGGAGGGTGTGGGGTGGGAGAGGGGGAGGGCAGGGGGAGGGGCAGGCAGGTGCGACATCGACTTCACCGAAGTTCGATCTATATTTAAGTTTTTAGGCGAGTTTTGCTCGTGCGATACTTCACCCTTAATTTTGATGCGACCCTTAATTCTGTGTTCGGTCCGCATAGTGGCCCTCTACCTCATTAGTGAAACATCACAATAAAACACATACAAGAAAACATTGATGCAAAGCGTCAATACGCCGGAAAACTAATCTGTCATGCATTACTTAGCTCCTTATAGATCGTAGTATAGTGAAAAATGTTATAATTTATGAAAGGTTGTAATTATATAAATTATCGCAATACTCAACGATAAAAACATTATAGACGTTATCAGAGCTATGTAAAAGAAATCAACTATGATCGTCTGTTTTCTAGCCCGCATACATAATTACATGTCGCCATCCATAGCCTAGGCCGAACATACTATACCCGAAATCATCTATGTAACAATGTTTCGTTCTTTTCTCAACTCATAACGTTTTCTTTCAGCCCAAATCTTTCCATGCTTGAATATCAAATTAAACTGTATTATTAAACCAGATTATAATCCGTTCGATTTGAGAATGCATATTTCCAATCGTAAACAAAGAAAAATATCATTTGTTTCTTCTTCGTAGTACGACGAAAAAAAAAAAAAAAAAAAAAAAAACGAAATGAAAAAAAATTCAAACGTGTACGAATATTGACAGCAACAAGCTCATTTCAGGTCGAACGGTCAAACTGGGGCTTCTACGGGAAAACTGCTCATTTCTCTTTTAAATGAGCAAAACCCACATTGCTACATTCATTCTACACAGTACTTCCTAATGTTTTATTTCACTATGTTACCAATAGCACAATTCTCTGCTGCAAAAGTGTGACTTTGAATAATAATAATAATAAAAAGTGGTAGTGAATAGTTATATATAACCCCACTAAGAACCCCATAAAACTTGAAGAAAACCGATGTTCTCCGAATGCATACATTTTACAAAAACAACCTCAAATAGATACGCCGGGCTCCAGCCCGGCGTAAATAATTACAGGCTTCCTAAGTTGCATTGGTTACCAGTTTTATTGAGGGGCATAATAGATATTCAGTGGAGGTAACTCTGTCAAAATTGTTTTCACCTCCCTTCTGAAAAGGGGCATACTCTATAAGGAAACACATACAATCACAGGCTTCCTAAGTTGTATATATTCAGGGTCATAATAGATACACTTAAAAGTTAGGTAACTCTCTCTAAATTTATTTGCCCCCCGCCTTCTAAAAAGAGGCCTGCTCTAAAAGAAAAGAATTTGCTCCCTCTTCTTCCTTTATAGAGTACACCCCTTTTCAGAGGAAGATTGGTGTGCAGGAAAGCAAACAGGAAGACACACAAGTTGCCTATCATGTAAAAATGGCAGAAAATTTACCAACTGTTTCAAGCCCGTTTCCTTCTCTGGGAGCAAACTTCATGCCTTATAATGTCACGAGACCTCTTTTCAAAAGAAATAGGTGTTCAAGAAAGTTAATAAATAGTCACAAAACTTGTGTCCCTTGTAAAAAATGACGGATAATCTACCATGTGTTTCTAGTCCCCTAAAAAACAATACCTTTTTATTGCACGTTTTGTTGCACGTTTATATGCACTGCTACTGAGGTTTAGAAATTGAGAAATTATACTACTTGCCTCACCACCATTAAAAAGATTGCAATCAAATACCGTGAAAAGAATTATGAAAGATCGGGTAAAAACTATTCTGGCTCAATCAAACTCTTTAATGTTCACTGATGAGACCGAGGACCTCATATGCGGACCAAACATATACAGACAACCCTCTTTATACCGACACTCGATACAACGACAAAATTCGTTATAATTACAATTTTACTGTCAAGATACCTCCGCTTAAGTGGTAACAATTAGTCACAAATTATGCAAGGATATTGTATTTGATACTTTAAAGAAACTCAGGTCAGTCTGTACATCCACCAAGCATGACAAGGGTTCTCGTTTATCACCCTTTGGATAGCCCGGAGGCTGTACAAGGCAGATGCGATCAGCAAAGACTCTGATCAGACTGCGCGGATGCGCAGGCTGATCTGAGCCTTCGCTGGTCGCACAAGTCTTATTTTAGGTTTTGTCGTGCGCTGGCTCAAATCCCTTGATCTTATTTAACGAATTTCAAACAAAAGACGCCCTTGACTACTATCCTTTCGACATCACTTGGCTGTTGACCGTTCAAAGACGACTCCTCTGTTTCAGTTCGTCTTTGTATGACGGTTGTTCAGTTGTGCTCTTGTGTCTGTCTGGTCATTGTTTGTTCCTAATCTCTTCTTCTTCTGTGCCTCAGGAAGGCTGTGATTTGTGATTGTGTCCTTTCCTGGATAACCTCATTTATATTTTGTAAGGAAAACATTACAGCTAAATGCTTTCATCCTTTTAAAGCTCCATATTCCTCAAAAATAGACATTTTATTATTTAAAAATTGATATATGGTATTAGTACGATCCTAAAATGTGGCACCTGACAGCCTGTGAAATTTCAGTTAGTCTCTCGTTCTTGAACTGGATAAAAAATGAAATGATTTTTTATCGATCTCTGAATTAATGTTGCCAACATTAATTCAGAGACACGATAAAAAAATCATTTCATTTTTGACCCAGTTTAAAAACGAGAGGATAAACGAAATTTTACAGACGTCAGATGCCACATTTTATAATAGTATTAATACTATATATCACTCTAATAAAATTTTCTCAGATTTGAGGTAGTACGGAGCCTTTAACTCAATGTAAAATAAATAAATAAATAAATAAATAAATAAATAAATAACCATTTTAGAACAAAAGTTTGTTTCAAAGGAAGAATGATTAATTTTCATATCTTTATTGATCGCTCAATTCCTTCGAAATAAATAAATAAGTAAATAAGTAATAAATAAATACTGTTTAAGAAAATGAGGAACCGTAAATCTGACTATTAAGACCGGCTGTCGTGGAGATTTCTGACTTATTTAATTTGCTTTATCAGTTATTGTTTATGTTTTACAAAACATGTCAGCGTATTACTAAAGCGCTACTGTAATTAAATATTCTGTCTTTCTAGAATATCCCAAACGACATCACCACCCTTGAGTATTGATATAGCGTCTGGATCACCCTGTGAAATTATTTCCGACAAGCCGATTCTTGTAGCGCAGATTATGAATGCACCAACTGGAACGGATGGTAGGTATTGGCATTTCAGTCTTATTAAAACTGACCTGGATTAGCACTGTTGGTCATTAAGAATGCAAATTTGTATCAACAACCTCTGATTGGATGAAAATTAGAAATTGGCGTGGCATCTTAATTTATTCAGCATGACAAGGGGTAACCCTTGTATTGCTGAATAAATTAAGATGCCACACCCATTTCTAATTTCACTTTTGTCATGCTGATTAAATTAAGGCACTATACCCATTTCTAATTTTCAGCCAATAGGATTACTTGATTACTTGATCCAGGTTGTTGATACAAATTTACGTACGTGTACAATGTAATGACAAACAGTGCGGATCCAGAGCAGTTAGATCTGCATTGTTTGCAAAGGCAGGACATATCCGGGATCAGCAGGGTCTGGGATAGTATTAACACTTTACCCATGATTTACAGTAAGGCAATCCTAAACCAATATCACGTCGATTAGATGTTGCCAGACGGCTGGATCACACGAGACGCTTACATCGAGAGTGATAGAGATCATGGAACAGCCACGAGACGAGATAAAAGTCACGATACGAGCAATCATTTCTTCATTACAGTCGAACTTAATTGGCTCAAACATCTTTGGGACCATGGAAATCTATTCTAAACATGGGTAGTTCAAGGCACTGAGGGTTTATCATAGCGCCAGGTCAGGAGGCAAATGTGAATAATCGTTTCGTCTATAAAATAATGGTATATTGAGTGTACTCATTAGAATCGCCTCGATGAGGCGATTCTAATGAGTATCCACAATATACAATTTAATGATAAAATAAGAAAATTGCCCTACAGTATCCCTAAGTACTTTTTTTCGTGCGCCATCGGAAGGATTTCCTAGGGACTCAAAAACGAGTTCGAATCAACGAGTCATTGGTGTCCGAGTTATTGAAGTTTTACTGCAATGATACCTTGAAAATCACTCCTTCAAACGCTCTTCACAACACCAGCAGATGGCATTCTGAAATATATTTTTATTAGTTTTCGGAGAAAATAAGGCTTTACAGTTCACATGAATCGTTAGCTCTTGCTAGGAGTTTTTGTTTAAACAATATTTATTTCTTCTTTGTTGTCTTATTACAGAGATGCTTTCATTAGCAACAAGTGTTTAACCCTTGCAATGCTGAATAAATTAAAATGCCACGCCTACTTCTTATTTTCAGCCATTCAGATTACTTGATCCAAATTGTCGATACAATTTTACATACTTAATGACAAACAGTGCAGATCCAGATCAGTTGGCTTCTTAAGAAACCAACTGATCTGGAGCTACACCGTTTGCAAAGGCAATGCATAACCGGAACCAGAAGGACCAGGGTTAAAAAAAAGAGACTCTTGACGAATACTTTAAAGCCTACAGAGTCCATTTCCTCACACCACATTACGAAAACACGCCTATTCAAATATATTGAAAATTTTACAACCAAAAACGGAAAATTTTCAGATAAAAAATTCTGATAGTTTTCTTGTTTCTGCTAAAAACATAGATTGTGGGTACCCGTTAGAACCGCCTCGGCGAGGCGGTTCTAACGAGTACCCACAATCTATGTTTTTAGCAGAAAGCGGTTCTAACGAGTACCCATAATCTATGTTTTTGAGTAGAAATAAGAGAAAAAATGTACACCCCTGTAAACCCCAGTTTTATATAAAAGTGGGGTTTGGGTGGGAGGCAGGTGGGGGGGGGGGGGGGGCAGGGAGGCAGGTGGGGGGGGGGCGGGGGGGGGGGTCAAAAGTATATAGGTATGTTTTCGTGATGATACAAAATGTACATACAATATATGGTAATGAAGATCAAATGAGCCGGTACACGAAAAAAGGGACATTATGGTTTTTCGATTTGTTGTTCCTCAAATGCACATCAACAGACATGCGTTGTTTGCTTGAAGCTTCCTCAAGGGCTCTACTACATTTCTGCTTATGCGCAGCCTTGCCGAGCCTTTTGCTGGTCGCTTATGTTATACGTACCATTTTCTCATGAACTGGCTCAGATATCATTTAAACATTGTACTTATCCAAAACGGTCATGAATTGACGGCATTTCTCAGTTTAATTATTGTTTTTTTTTAAACAGATTAGATCTGGGGTTATGTAGTACCTGTTACGTGACATGTAATAGTACATTATAGTATTAGTATGTGAAAACTGAAAGACACACAGACAATGACGCTATCCTTTCTATAAAACTACACAGATAACTCCAAACTGCGGTAGTAATATATACAAATGGAAAATGCTTACCAATGACCAATCGTCACACCGTTGCATGTTGTCAAACAACCTCTACAGATGGATTTGAACTGTTTCACAATCTAGCTGTTGTAGTTCCGGGTTCATAGCAAGCAGGCTGGATTTTTCTCAGGTGGTACTTCCCGTGTTGATTGAGTCGACTCTTGAAGGCATTGAGAGAGGGGGTAAAACTACAGAATCTGGAAGGCTGTTTTAATTATCAATAACTCTAAGGCTGAAGGGATTAGCTCTTACATTTAAACGTGCTCGTTTCTTGAACAACTTGAACCGATTGCCCCTTGTTGTTCTGTAGGTTGCAAACTAAGAACTTCGCCCTGTTCACTTGATCAGTTCCATTGATAATTCTATAGACTTCAGTCACATCTGCCCTCTCACGCCTCTATTCAACTGAGGGTAATCCCAGACTTTTTCATCTTTCAGAAAGGAAAGGTTCATTACGGAAACACGCCTATTCAAATATATAGAAATTTTCACCTCCAAAAACTAAAAATTTTCAGATAAAAAAAAGTCTGATATTTTTCATATTTCTGCTCGAAACATAGATTGTGGGTACTCGTTAGAACCGCCTCGACGAGGCGGTTCTAACGAGTACCCACAATCTATGTTTTTGAGCAGAAATAAGGAAGATAATGTATACCCCTGTAAACCCCAGTTTTACCATATAAAAGTGGGGTTTAAGGGGGTCTAAATTATATAGGCATGTTTTCGTGATGGCTCACATCAGACTAACGGCGTTGACCTTCTCTGAACATTTTCGAAGGTTAATATATCTTTCCTATACATACCACACTGGAGATGCATATTTTAGATGATGTCTTATCAGAGATTTTTTTTTATAAACTCAGGAACATGGCTTTATCAATATAACTTATGTAAAGGTTCAAAAAGTCATTCCTAAGTTTCTATTAACCTTGTTTAATTTACTTGAAATATGTTACTCCCAAAACCTTTTTAAATTCAACTTTCTCTATTGCATGCCTGTCTCTTTTCCCTAGGACATAGTGTAAGTGTTCGAAGGTTTTGGTTTTCCCACTCTTAAAAATGTTTGCACTTTTTCTTATGATAAAACATTCCCAAAATTTCTGCCCATTCGTCTTATTTGAAAACATTTACTTGAAGGTTCTCACAGTCCTGTTCAATATTGACCAATTAATAAAGTTTAGCATTATCATCGAAAAGCCTAAAGAGCCTATCTATCACATCTAGATCTACAAATATTCATAAAAAATAACATGAAAATATTTATTAGCATTTCTTTGACGTTATAGATTTAGTTGTACAATGGCTGTTTTAAATCTAAATTATCAAAACATTTAATTTGGCGAATCAGTGCCGTTGATATTTGCATTTTGGTGTTATCTAATATAACTGCAGCTGAAGGCGTCATCAAGATAAACATTTAATTTACATTACTTAAATTTCGCTTAAAATATTTTTAAGCAGTTTTAACCGAATTAAAGCACAATAATGTTTTTTTTAACCCATTTAAGCGTAGCGTTCCCAAAAAGGGACATTTGTAATCCCGCTCTTAAGCGTAGTCTGTTTTGTTTGGGGAAAGTAACTCGCTTGAAGTTTGAGGACCGGTAGGGGATTACTTTCGTCTGTCTGTTAAATGAGAGAAAGTCTCCGTAATTGTAGTGTATCTATTTGTAATAGGCATCCGAATATCTTTTTTTTACAACATGTAACAACAAAATGAAACAACAAAAGAAATAGTTACAACAACATAAATGTGATATGCAGCTCGTATCCATAGAAATAATAAAGTTATTTTATGAGCGGCTTTGTGGTTATAATCTAAGTTTTATGTGCGAAATGTAAAGTCAATACATAGAATATAGAATTATTTTTTATTTATTTATTTATTTTGTATACTTGAGTTGTTGTAAACGATCACATGGAATTTTCTGTGACCAGAACACAGTTTAATGAATTGTCAACAGTTAAACATTTTCAAAAGAAAGTCTGGTCTGTTGTTATGAACATATAATATAATGTTGTTTCAGATGAAAATTATATATAACAATAACATATACGAAGTCCGATTATTATTATTTACAACATGAATATCTGTGGCTATTTAGGAAAGCAATTGAGTACGATTTTTTTTTTTTATGACTCCTCGAACCTCGAAGACGTAGCCACTTGCCCAATCCGTCTTTTTTGTATCGGATGAACTACATGTAGGTAGCTGGAACACTGGTCTTGGTATTGTCAGTTAGAAACGACCACAGCTTGTCTGTTTAACGGTGATGTCCGTTGTAAATAAGGGTTGTTGACATCGAGATATTGATAGACCACTGTCAGTTGAACCATAATTCATTTGCGTCAGGCGTAGAGGCGTAAGCATTTTCGATTTACACTCTTTACCAGAATAAACCATTTGTAACAACTGACCTGAGGAACTGGTTGCATATGTAAAATTAATACATGTCCATGCGGTCGTCTTGACCCAGTACATGTATATTAGAAGTTCACACTTAATTACAGTATTAATGACTAATTACAACTTGTAAAAGATCATTAAACAATTTCAGAATGTATATGTAACTTAAAAACTTAGTACATATGAAATATTAATAAATTATACGAAAATGATATGATTTTTATTCAACAGATTCATCGGGGAATGTTAGCCCGCAGTCGGTACTGCATATATTTATTGGCATACCAAATTTGTGATGACATGCCCATAACTGTATCATAATTGGAGACGTGCCGCTAATAGCTCTACGTATCTTGTATGCATTCCATGGAGAAATGCGAATCGTTGATGGTAGAGATAAAGAGCTATAGTCATTGGTAGTTATTATTTGCAAATTTCCCCAGTTGAAAGTAAGTGAAGGACAAATAATGTTTTGAACATCAATGATTTTATAAGGTAGTGTGGCATGAAAGTGACAACTCTGTATGCATAATGGAAGGTGCATGATAAAGCATGTTACACATTGTTTGCCATTTGTGATGTCTATCATGAGTGCAGGCCTGTGATAGCAGTAAAGCCGTTTGTATAAGAAAATGCAAAATGCAACGAGTGCAATAGTTAGGATAACGTATGCACTATAGTTATGGATGTGGATATGAATGTCCTCTAGGGTGTACGGTGCAGTGGTTGTTGGAATATCCGTATAAATAAATGATGGAAGATTAGTTGGGTAGGCTGAAGACTGTCCCAATTTTTGCGAAATGGTTATAAGTGCAATGATTTTTCTGTACTTACGACACATATAGATTAAGGTTAAAAAAGATACGATGGAGCTTACCAGTGAAACTATTGAAATGGCGTATAGAGCAGTTTCAGAGGAATTATAAAAATCATTTGAAGTCAAGAGTGGTTCTGCCAGTTCTTGATAGATCAGTTTATCTTCCTTGGCTCTAGCTATTACGCGGTCCAAACTAAGGTGTGCTCGATTATCATTTGCTATCAGTTTTGAAAATTTATGGTTGTAATAACGAAAGGGTTTTACACTTATGTTTAGGGGAGTTGGGAATGTTGTATCAGCAGTTATATTGGAGATAGCGTTTAGACCAAAAAATTTATGCAAGAAAATGAGATTTACAGGGTGCATGACTGTAACGTTATTATTGATTGTATGACATTTTGTGTGTCTTTTCGGTAATGTCAAGTCTTTTGTTGAAATAGAACAGTTGCAGGGAACTTGGATTACGCAAAATGAGCAACCGTTAAGTATATGTGTCTTTAAGGGGCATGCCAAGGTAATGATAGATATGTTGACAATTAGAAAATGTGACTCGTTTAGTTGCCGAATAGTATGTGGCATGTTATCTTGAGCAAGGCGAAAATTGCAAAGATTACGAATATCAGATTTATTACCTTGGTACAGGGCCAGTGCGCAGTTAGGTTTTTCTGAGGAATGCATAGGTACGGTAAAGTGACAATTAAGTGATGATTTGTCTTTAGAGCAGCTGTTTAATGCATTTTCTGGTAATGTCGTATAACTATCACGTAAATGTGAGATAGCAAGATATGATGGTAAATCGCTTATTTGTGTCGTGTGGGGACTAGAAGTATTAATTGGCACAGGGTAATGTAAAATTTTAAATAGTTTCATAGGTTGATCATGAGAACCAAGCGGAAACGTTACTGCGATTAATACTGCCTTCTCTGATTTATGGATCTTAAAGTCAGCATTTTTATAAAAGTATGAAGGCGCATTATGCAATAAGTGAAACCCTGGTCTATGAATGAACAAAAGAGTATGTATTTGTCGTATAACTTTGTTTAGCTCTGTATGCGATATTATAATAGGTGAAAGATTACCTTGTAGCAGACTAGTAAAACCAAAATATATTTGATGATATTGATTCTGAATGGTCATATGATAGTTCAACTGTTCAATGAGAATTGCAAACAACCAAGCTTGCTTGGTTTCTACAGCTGTGATAGAAGTATTTAAGTTGTAGTTGAACTGGCGAATAAGGTTATGGTTTGTTTCAATGCTTTCAAAAGCGTTATCAAGACGTGAATTTGCTGTTCCCATAAAAGAGGTCATTAAGGAAATTTCATGATTAAACTTTTTAGATAATTGAGCATTTTGTTTCTGTAGGATACTGACTCTGTTTGCTACCCTGTCTAAATCCTCAGATGTACTTACGCCCATTAATCCTTTAGCAATGTTGCCAAGAAAAGGCAGCAGTGCTCGCCTTGATCTGGGTCTATGCTTAGGAGATTTTAACATATTAAGCATGTCTGATATTATTTTATTTCTTATATTAAGCGTTTCGTTTTGAAGACTGGCTAATTTATGAAACACTGGTAGCAATGAAGGACAAGAACAGGTAGGAATTTGAAACAAAGGCATGGTAGGTCCCTTAAGGTCAAGTACAAATGTGTGCATCCAGTATTCTGAGGTCGCAAATAGGGTTGGTTCTTCCTGGAACACCGTTCCATAATTTAATCGATGAAGCAGGTCTTTCGTGTGCACAGGACCGACCAAAAGAATCATACTCATCAAAAGAGGCAATAAGAGCCCTAAAACGAGAAAGAAAGAGGGACAGTGTAGTAAAGAATATGTACCTCAACTTTAGTTAAATATAAAATTGATCAAGTTTCATATTTATAGCACACTTAAACAATAATCAGAAGATTATTAAATTTAGTTGAAGGCATATTCTTTAGTACTGGAAGATATAAGAGTAGGTATATAGAATGAGGGGCTATTGCATTTAATTGATGAAAATTTATCTTTTTAGGTCAGTCAGAGGTTTATCCATCTTCAAAGAAAAATATATTGAAGAACTATGTGTAATGCATGTTAAATTGTATAGAAACATTAATGAACTAATTTATTAATATAAAACAGCATTATTGAATGAACTTGTATGTGCTGCGGAGAACATTTACTTTGCTTCTGTGAAGTATTTATATTTCTTAATATTTTTCCTCTTTTTGCCTGCACGTGTATGTGTTTTGAGATACGCTCTTAATAGGTCTGGATGCAGGTTTTCTTCAGGCTCGAAGGTGGTGTCATTACAATCTTTCCATTTAATTTTGTATTCACGCTTAACCTTGCCGGTTTCTCACCTCTAAAATGCGTTCTACAGCATGATAATGGCTGGGAACATCAACCTGTGCTTTCTTTTGCGCTACAGGTTGTGCATTGTGATCTCGCACATTGCTGTTGTCGGGATCAGGAGTAGTTCGGATAGTGGTATCGAAGTACTCTTTCGTACGTTTGCTGTGAAATGTGTCTACAAGAACTTTATTGTCGGACAGACGCCGAAGTTTATATGTGAAATTAGGACCATATGCTTCAATAATGAATGGACCCATGAACTTGTTGGATAGTTTGCGTGACTGTCCAGCGTCAGTTTTGAAATTTTCAAGCAGAACTTTTTGACCAATTCTATATTGTGGTACTTCTGTTTTTTTATCAAACACTTGTTTTTGTTTTTGTTTCGTATTTGCGGTGTTTTGGTTGGCCACTTCTACGGATAGTTTAAGAGCATTTTGTACTTCCGTGATATATTGCTTTACTGAAAGGCCTAAGGAATCTTTCGGTAGCAAGGCACAGTCGAGAGGTGTCCGCATTGTTCTGCCGAACATAAGATAGTAAGGGGAATACTGAGTTGTAGAATTGACTGACATTCGTAGCCCAAGGAGTATACCTGGTAAATAGTTAACCCATTTTTCTTGTTGGTTGTCGCAGTACGCTCGCAATGATTTAGCAAGTATGCCGTTCATAACTTCTACCCGACCATTGCAGGCCGGTTTGTACGCTGAGGTCCTATGTCTAGCTACCTGGAAAAGCTCACATAAAGCTTGCACGAGCCTGGACATAAAGTTGGCTCCTTGATCCAAAACTATACTTTCTGGGGCTCCGTTGCGACAAAAGATTTCCGAATATAACAGGAATGCTACAGTCTCGGCATCTTGTGAAACTAGAGGAAAACCCTCACACCATCCAGTACAAGAATCAACTACGAGCAGTATGTATTTATATTTAATTGAAGAAGGAGCATGACCCAGAGAAGAGGGAGTCAATGGTCCTAGTATGTCCATATGGAGTCGTGAAAATGGCTCTGAAACAGGCAAGGGAGTTAACGGAGCTTTCCGTTTATGATACGCCCGGCTGGCTTTTTGGCATGGGTCACAAGATTTGATATGATTTTCAACGTCACGGTACATATTTTGCCAATAGTATTTTGCCTTTATTGAAGAGTAACTTTTGTCAAAGCCAAAATGTGATCCACCTGGGCCATCGTGATAAAAAAGTACGACATCTTCTCTTAGCTGCGTAGGGACAGCAAGTTGGCGCTGCATTTGCATTGGTTTGGGAACACCTTTTGAGCGTAGTGGTGTGCAATGATAAAGTACATTGTCAAGTATTATGTACATGTCAGATTCAGCGACAAGTTTTCTTGCTTTCGCTGCATCATTTGGGACAATACCATTTACTTTATACTGCAAAATTGGGCTTAATTCAGGGCAATTCCACTGTAAATCAGAGACAGATTGTAATGATTCACTTTCTATCTTTGGAAGTGTTTGCGGGCGCTGAATTAAGTCTTGGTCAGAAAGGGAAGAAACTGAGGCTGGCGTGACTTGAGGTGGGTATTCGAATGTTACAATGGAATACGTTTTCTGGTCAGTATCTGTGTCTGTATGGGTATCTTCAGTATTTGAAGTGGTGTCATAATTTTTCATTTCAATATTGTGACATTCGGTTTGTTTATTCACTTTCTTTTCAGTGCACAATTCCGCGCTCAGTAAATTTTCAGCATTTACATTAGCAATTATTTCTGAGTCTGTTGCAGAATCGTCTGTATTTTTGCTTTGTGTTTCCGCAACATTGTATGGAATTCTCGAAATAGAATCAGCATTCTGATTGCGAATTCCGGGGCGGTGTGTGATTTTGAAGTTATATTCTTGTAAAGAAAGCGACCATCGAGCAAGTCTGCCGGTGGCCAATTTGATTTTTTGTAGCCAGGTTAAGCTAATATGGTCTGTAAAAACTTCAAAAGAAGTGTTTGCTAAGTATGGATGATACGTTTTGACAGCCTCAACCAATGCCAGCCCTTCTTTTTCTGTAACCGACCAGTTCAATTCCGTACCGCGAAGGCTTCTCCCTCCGTATGCAATGACTACCTCTAGGTTATCATCATTAATTTGACTAAGAATATAACCTATTGCAAAATTTGAAGCATCTACCGCTATTCTGAAGCTTTTGTTTAGATTCGGAAATGTCAAAATTGGCGGGGATGTAAGGGCCTCTTTTAGGAATTTGAAGGCAGCATCGCACTCATCTGTCCACTTTAGTCGGATGTCTTTCTTAAGTAATTTGTTCAAGGGATATGCGATTTTCGAATAATCTTTGACATACCTTCTGTAGAAATTTGTCAAACCAAGAAAAGATTTAACTTCTTGTTTTCTTGTACGCAGTCTGGGGAAATTGCGAACAATGTCCGTTTTATCTGAATTTGCCTCTATTCCATTTTCAGAAAGAATATGACCCAAATACTCAACCTTTTGTGCCGCAAACTGACACTTTTTGGGATTAAGTTTCAAATTTGCATGTCGAAGACGTTGGAAGATTGCAGACAAATGGTCTAAGTGTTGATCAATTGTAGCACTATGACACAATATATCATCAATAAAAACAAGAGCAAATTTGAAATTTATGCCTCTAAGCACTTTTGACATGAGCATTTGAAATGCCATAGGCCCATTGATAATACCGTACGGGACTCTTGTGAACTGATAGCAGCCATCATGTGTTATGAATGCAGACCGATCGGCCGTTTCTGGATGCAGGGGAATTTGCCAAAAAGAAGACTTAAGGTCAATTACACTAAATATTTTGGACTGAGCCGTCCCTACACTGTCTAAAGCATCCTGGAGGTCTGGAATCGGAAAATTTATTACTTGTGTCCGTGCATTTAAACCTCTGTAATCTATGGCAAAACGCATTTCTTTTGTTTTCTTTTTCGACACAAACACTACAGGGGCTGCCCATGTTAAATTGCTTTCAGTAATAATTCCATCTTTGAGCATTTGTTGAACATGCTGTTGAATAATTTCTATGTTTTGGGGGCTTTGTCTATAAGGCCTTTCTCGATAAGGAGGATGATCACCGGTTTCTATTCGGTGATAGTGTAGATGTGTGCAGCCTATGTCGCTACTATCTTTCGCAAAAACATCACTATTTTTTCCCAGAAATATCATAAGTTTCCGTTTTTGGTCGTCAGGCAGCATGCATGAGTCAAATGGAATTTGTAATTGTTTTGCGATTTTGATGTAGTCTTCGTCTGAAGGACTAGTTTTTGAAGGACAAGCGGTTGTTTTTGCCGCTGTTACATTTACAGACGGGCATTGTTCATTTTGATTATTTTCAACGTCATAAATATTGTCTACTGAGTGAAGTTTGCCTATAACCTGCGCTTTATGAGTTTTGCTAGGAGTTGGCATGGGGTTAAGAATTTTGAAGTACGCACGATGGTTATGGGAAGTGATTATTGAGCGCGTACCAGCAAGATAGTGAGTGGACGCTAAATTTGTCACTGGTTCAAGAAGTACTGTCAAGTTATTTGGCACTTTAGAAAGGCGTATAGGTACAAGAGCAGCATGAAATGGGGGAATAGTAACCTCTTCAACAGCCCTAGCAAGCCCAAGATTAAATTTGAAATCAGAAGAAGTAGAACAGAATGAAATAATGGGTTGTGCAGATCTGCTTGTGAGCGAATTTGACTCATAGTCGATTTTACATTTATTGCTCTTGAGAAAATCTAAGCCTAGGATAAGTGAGTAGTGTAATCTGTTGAACACATGGAACGTATGCGTAAATTTTCTATCCGAAATTTGGAAGTCTAATGTTACGCACCCAGTGATTTTCAGTATTTCGCCGCCAACACCGTAAACTTGATCGTATGTTGCCTTAGACCATTTAAGAGTTTGCGACTGTTTAAGCCTATTTAGTAGGGACTGTGAAATGCATGAAATACTAGCACCTGTGTCAAGCAGACATTTTGTGCTTATGTTACCTGTTGAAATGCTAATGATATTTGAATCTATAGAAGTCGAAAAATTGACTGATGATACAACAGGTTTTGTATAAGTATTACTAGTTTTAGCTAGCCTATCTAAAGGGGTCCCCTTACCCTTAGCAGGCGAAAAATCCTATTGGGCATTTAGCTTCTTGCCACAGGCAATTTCTATGTGCCCTTGGTATCCACAAAAGGTGCATATGGAATATCTATTAGGACAGTCTTGCCGCCGGTGATCAGATGCATTACAACTACGGCATAAATTATAAGTTTGTCTTTGCATTTTTGGTCGCGACTGTTGCCAAGATTGTGCATTAAACGTCCTAGTAGTATTTTGGTTATGAGGTTGGAAAGGAAGGGTTGGTCTAGGTCTAAACTGTATTTGCTGATTTCTTGGTTGGAACTGTCTATTGTATGACGAGTTCGGATGCGAATTGTTTGACGGCTGTGGCCTTGGTGCTTGATTTCTTGGGTTTTTATGTGAATTATGAAAATTGTGTTTTGTGTAATTTTGTGGGGAAACTGCAGACACTGAAATTGAGCTTATTTTCTTTTCTAAGTTTTCAGTAATTTCGTTAATTTGCTTTTTCAAATATGGCTCAAGGGCGGTAATAAAAGTTTCAACGGCAGGGGCTTGGGGATCTTCTGAATCGGCATATGCGGTTTGTGCTATAGTAGCAGCTTTAATAAAATCTTGTAAATTTTTAGGGTTTGACCTCTGTATTTCTGGCCTAAGTTTTGGTTTGATGCCATTTAATAATGCCTGAATAAGCTGTGTTTCAGGAAGGTCAACTTTTGCAGCCATTTGCTGTGCATTTGTAATAAATTCCCGTACATCTTGATTTCTGTCTTGTTTCAAGTGAAAAATTTGGCCGACTTTTGACCAATTATTTGCCTTATCAACCCATCGGGCCCTACAGGCTGTGCAGAAATGTGCCCATGTATCTTTTTGTCCATCTGGAAGGCTTTTTAGCCAGTCATAAACTGGACCTTGAAGTTTCAAGGTCAGGCATTTTAATTTATTTTCTTCGTTTATACCGTATATGTCTGTAAAAGTGTCAAATTTAGACAACCAGTCCTCGGGGTCGGTTACCCGAGGTTGAAAATCTGGGCAAAGTGAAAAATCAAAGTGCCTACCTTCGGCCATGACTGATGCTGCAGTCTCTGTAGTTACGTTCGAAGTAATTGCGTTCCTTGCGGCTTGCGCCCTTGTAACGACTTGGAGCATAGAACCCTTTCTCCACCAACTGTAATCCCGCTCTTAAGCGTAGTCTGTTTTGTTTGGGGAAAGTAACTCGCTTGAAGTTTGAGGACCGGTAGGGGATTACTTTCGTCTGTCTGTTAAATGAGAGAAAGTCTCCGTAATTGTAGTGTATCTATTTGTAATAGGCATCCGAATATCTTTTTTTTACAACATGTAACAACAAAATGAAACAACAAAAGAAATAGTTACAACAACATAAATGTGATATGCAGCTCGTATCCATAGAAATAATAAAGTTATTTTATGAGCGGCTTTGTGGTTATAATCTAAGTTTTATGTGCGAAATGTAAAGTCATACATAGAATATAGAATTATTTTTTATTTATTTATTTATTTTTTAGCTATGAAATACTCGAAAAGAAGACCGCTCGATATATACTCAACTCTTTAAAATTAAGTATATATGATTATAAAGGATGCGAATGAGGCCGCGGCATAAAGAGCTATAAGGCTGCGTTTTTATTAAATTGCTAAAGTATATAAACAGAACTTCCTAACAATAAACAGATGAAAACATTTAGACATAGCCGCGTTCTTTTAGCGTAAACAAAAACTGAAACTTTATTTTATTGTTGCCTCTTTAGACTGCCGTACATGATTCTGAATAAAGTAAGTAAACTATCGCAGTGTAAATTTGACACTGCTTTTATTTATTTATTTATTTAGTTAGTTAGTTAATTCGCTAGTTAGTTAGTTAACCAGCGAAATATAACTAATTTTAAAGAAAAAGTCTCATAACTGAATTAACCTAAAATCATTTATAGACTACGAGCAAATTCACTTGAGAATAAATTAAAATGAAAATAATAAATTTTCACTAACCTGTTAAATGAGAGAAAGTCTCCGTAATTGTAGTGTATCTATTTGTAATAGGCATCCGAATAAGTTTCGTTGCCTATCACAAGTAGATATTTATACCTGATCAATTACGGAAGCTTCAATCAATTAAACTCAGGTTTGTTGACGTGTCTTCGGCTGTCCAGACGAAATCTTTCTAACTGTCATATGTCCAGACGACACCTTTCTATTTGTCAAAACCTTGTTAGTTAGTATTATCCAATGTATGGACAGCCTGGACAGTTCGCAATCCTAAACACACATTTATGAAGATACAATAATAATAAGATAAGTTTATAAGAAAAAGCTGAACTATTACAAGCCCTTTGTTCAATGTATAGCAGTAGTACACATTGGCAAACAGTGTAGACCCAGATCAGACGCCACAGAACACGGCGTCTGATCAGGGTCTCTGTTTGCATTTAATACAGGAATTTTAATAAAACATGGTAATAATAAAAAATAATTAGACACCCCTGATATTGGAAATGGACCGGTCCGAATAGTGAAAGTAGAAGAGTCCATTTAACATAAATTGGTTAAATAGTCCAAATCAGAACCTCAGAGTTGAATTTGTTAACCCTTTCAAACCTGAGTTACTGAAATAGACTCTTCCATCTCTGCATTTGGGCATCTTCATTGCTGCCAAAAGGCTAACAGTTGTAAATTAAAAACAATGGCAAACAGTGTAGATCCTGATGATATGGCTCATAATGGGCCATCTCATCTGCTTCTACATTGTTTTTCAAAGTATCTGTCTTGGTCTTCAGGGCTAAAAGAGCTGATTAGATGACTTTTCCTTTTCAGGCTAACTAATCAAATCAAGCCTTTCAGCCCTGACCAAGACGGATACTTGTTGTAAACAGGATATTGACCACCATCACGAAAACATGCCTATATAATTTTGACCACCTAAAACCCCACTTTTATATAGTAAAACTGGGGTTTACAGGGGTATACCTTATTTCTCTTATCTTTGCTCAAAAACATAGATTGTGGGTACTCGTTAGAACCGCCTCACCGAGGCGGTTCTAACGAGTACCCACAATCTATGTTTTGAGCAGAAATATGAAAAATACCAGAGTTTTTACCTGAAAATTTTCAGTTTTTTGGAGGTGAAATTTTCTATATATTTGAAATAGGCATGTTTTCGTAATGATTAGTTTTCCTTTTCAGGCTACGAGCCAGCTATGCTGATACTGCCCTCAGTCATACAGTGGGCCCCCAGTTACAGTATTTATACCAAGCAGAGAACAAATAAACTGGCTTTTGTCTTTCCTTCCGAAGCTGTGGCCAATGATTTTTATATTAGTTTTGGTGGAAATACAATATCGGCTTCAGCATCACCTTTGGTCGATGTCAATGGTATAGATAAAATCATCATCATCGTCATCATCAGCATCATCATCGTCGTCATTGTCGTTGTCGTCTCGTCGTTTCTGTCGCCATCGTTGTCGTCTTCGTCATCATCATCATCATCATCATCATCATCAATATTATTATTATTATTATTAAAAATTCCAATTCAACTAATTCAGCATCATTCGATTAGTCGAAACCCAAATAAAATCGGGATCTATAAATCCTCTGGGCAAGAATCTTGAAACTATCTTCTTTGCATAAAAGTCTAAATTGAGCTATTCAACCCATATTTCAATAAAAAATCATGACCGATGTGGAATTACAAGAAATGAATTTTATAAAGTTATTTGTGTGGATTTCATCGATGTGTAAATGCCGTCGAAAAATTAATTGTCTGATCAGTCTCTTTAGTCTTCTTTGTTCACATGAAAAAAGTTTGCATCCTTGGCTATCCAAAATGCGCCAAGTGAAGATTTTAAGCATCCTGCACGAATGCCTCACACTAAAACATACTTTACGTTTAACAACTAAGTGTAAAGCCTGTATTTGGGGAAATAAGAACAATAGATAGATAGATAGATAGATAGATAGATAGATAGATAGATAGATATATAGATGTTGTCTGCTAATATTTCAATTGTAAGACAGCTTGTATATTTACCTCTTGGCTAATACAGCAGACTCTCTTGGCTTGATGATATTTTTCTCATTTTTCCCGTACAACAGGATATGACATTTCATGCAAATGTCTATCGATCTATCTACTGCAGCACCCCCTTACGAGAAATATGTGTAGATGATTGCGCGCCGTGAAGGATAAAGAAGAATGAAAAGTGAGGATAAAAAGTGTGACAGTGAGATGGTAAAATATATGAAAGCGTTAGATGTTAAATAAATGAGATTAAAATCAGGTTAAACAAGTGCAATTGGTGGTGAGGAGACCTGACTATCGTACTGAATTGAGTCAGTGTTGGCAGCATGACTACAGAGGTCGGTAACTACTGCACAAAAAAGGATTACTTATAAGAAGCTGAATCATGTATGAATTTTGCGATACACGAGGGTGGGTGGGGGCATGCTGGCTATAACGAATCATTGACCTGGGAGTTCAAAATACGGTGGAATTTAAATGGCCGCCAACCATATGTGAGTTTACAACATACAAAGGCGAGCATCAGCCCAGCTCTGATCCAGAGATCTCCAACCTAATTCTTGTTGCATTAATTTTATGTCACACTACTGTAGGGTGAAAAAGTTGTTCATGGTCCAGCGAATAGCTCTTCTCTGGACCATTTCTGTTTTCTGGGAGAGGTGTGTGTGGACTCCATACGGTGGAGCCATACTCGAGTGTGGGTGTACAACAGTTGTGTAAACAGCTTCGCGGACACCTTTGTGTTCTTATATTTCCTTTGACAAATACTAGTGATTTATTGGCATTGGAGGTGATTCGATGGATATAATTGTTGACGTTTAAGTTGGTGGAAAAGTCGACACCAAGGTATCTGGCAAAAGGAACACTTTGGATTTGAGTAACTTGTCATGATTGGATTTCTTGCCCTGGTAATATGTAAACCTGACATTTATCAGGATTTAACTCCATGTCCCAAAGTATCTCCCACCACTGCCGTAGGTCAAAGTCTTTCTGGAGGCCAACTAAGTCATATGGATTATTTATGGTCAGGTATACCGAAGTACCGTCTGCAAAGAGGTGGAATTAATATTGTGCATTATCGGGCAATTCATTAATATACAGTCGACCTGCGTTATCTCGACTTCTCTTATCTCCAATAACCGCTTAGAAGTGAAAATCTGGTCTCTGATTAAAAATGAAATTCTAACAACAGCTAACAAAATATTGTGGAAAAGAGGAGAAATTGCTCCTAATTGCTCTTCTTTTCCACAATATTTTTAATATATCTTTTACTTCAGGAGTCAAATAAAGTGTGTGAAATTCAATTTTTCGATTTATGTTTCCCTCGGATTTCGAGATGACGAGTTTCGACTGTAAAATAAAAATAAGATCGGGCCTAGGACGGAACCCTGCTGTACACCGGAAGAAACTGCTACCTCAGTAGAGCTGTCTCCTTTTAGCTAATTTCTATCAAGAAAGGCTGGATCCAATTCAAAACAAACATTTCCTGGAACACCATGTAACCCGAGTTTCTACAACAGTTTGAGGAGGTTAACTTTGTCAAAGGCTACCGTACTTGGTCTTCGACAAGTTGGATAAGTCGGGCTTCGCAGGGTCTTTGCTCGCGGAAGGCATACTGTAAGTGATACAGAACATTGTGTTTGTTAAAATGCCTGGTTAGATTGAAGGCGATAATGTGTGCCATGGTTTTGCAAAATATACAGGTCAATGATATAGGCTGATAGTTGGCCGGATTACCTTCGTCACCTTTCTTGAAAAAGCGGATTGACTAAAGCAGTTTTCCAATCCACTGGGACTATGCCTGTGTTCAAGGACAGCCGGAAAATAGCTGTTATAACTGGTGTAATTTCTTTGAAAAGTCCTTTAAAACAATAGGTTTAATGGCGTCCAGGCCAGCTGACTTGGAAAGATTTAAGCCACCCAAGAGCTTGAGGACACCGTTGATAAGTCTATATCTGGCATTACTGGCACTTTAGATTTGGTATAAACATATTTATTTCGAAACAATATGTACAACATATAATATGATAATAAGTGCGTCCAACCCGAATCGCGAAGCGGTTTGGCGTGCAGATGCACTACTATAGACTAACAATGTGACCAGTGATGTGTGTGACCAAAAATGTAATGGTCTAACCAACACTTGGGTGGTTCGGTGCTTATCCTCAAAACCAATAAGGGTTCCGTGATCTGGCAGAGACTGTTGACACGGCGGCCATGCCGATAATAGCAACAAAACAGCCAATAACGCCAAGGGGAACTTATGACGTCAGCCTTCAAAATTTGCGATGGCGGCCATTCTGAATTTTGTCTCCACTTCGAATTTTATTTCTATCTATTCAAGCTAAGCATGACTTGTTTTGTGCATAAGGTACACTTTAATGTAGATTTTAGAAAACACATAAATTTTACGCTCTTTCAACGCGATAATCTGAAAAACACTTCGACACAATAATG
Source organism: Anodontia alba (assembly GCA_964016985.1). Lineage (NCBI taxonomy): Eukaryota > Metazoa > Mollusca > Bivalvia > Lucinida > Lucinidae > Anodontia > Anodontia alba. The sequence continues at coordinate 72,194,057 of OZ024825.1, forward strand.
TGTTTGTTCGACCGGTTTGTAAATTATTGTTGTGTTTTTTTTGCTTTTTTTTTTGCATTTTTTTGCTTTTAATAACGTGTAGACTCGCAAAACAAATGCAGAAGCGGTAAAAAATCTTTAGGAAAATTCTGAAGCAGTAAAATGGATTTCAGGTTAGTGAAGGATAGTATATTGTCGTTGTACCTGTCACCGACATACACTAGTTTTCGGTGTTCGGAAAGCATGGCTCCCGTCCATCGGGGCCCGCGAAATAGATGGGCTGCCTAAATCCTCCATGGCAGAGCTGCTAGTACCTATGCAGGACCCGAATTCATGTGATCGGTTCGGGTAAAAGTCCCATAAATTTGGAGGCAATGTCTCTGAACTATTGAAATAGTTTACTTGGATGTTATATCGCAATTCATGCAGTGGATTCAGAAGTTAAGCGCAGTCTGGAATCAAATTCAGTTTGATTTAGCCAACCCACCTATGAAGCATGATTGTGATGATGATTTGAACGCACGGATATAGGTAGCACCTATTAAATTCATATTAGTAACAATACAAAATTTAAGGATTGGAACGGAAACTTTAGATTTGAAACAGTCAGGTACCAACAAATACATGCCAGAGGATTTACCATCGAACAAAGTGCACCCTGATATTTTACTAAGTCTAAGATAGATCTTGAAGAAATTACTAATTGACGATTGAGAGGAGATATGCCAAATGTCAAATCTTGTTTTCTGGGAAAAATGAGACAAACTATTTCAGTATGTCGTCTGCTGAAAATTTTACCCAGAATGCTAAGCGTTAAAATGTCGTCTACCTTTGTTTTTTTTTCTCTCCAAAGGGCCAGCTGGATACAAGTTTCATCGGGCTCTTTCGCTGGCGAGCGACACCCTGTACACTGTGTCCTCAGCGAATGCGATCACTTTGTTCATGGTCTTAGTCTACTCAACAAGTATCAGTAAGAATGTTGGCACGGCTTATCTGCCCTTCGGTTATAGATACCCAACTACTGTAGAGGTAATTACTGCGGTGTACTTAACCTTTAACTCTTTCAGCCCTGACTTTCTGAATTGGACTCTTTCATCCTTGAATTTGGACATGTTCACTGCTGTAAATAGGGGTTTAAGTATAAACTCGAAATCAGAATGGCAAACAATGTAAATCATGATAAGAGGCTCGTTACCATCTCATCAGGATCTACACTGTTTGCACATGTATCTGTTTTTATCTGCCGGGCTGAAAGAGTTAAAGTTCTAATCGCAATTGGAACAGACATTTTGATTTTTTTTTTGTATTTTACAGGGAAACTCTGACTTGTCTGGTTGCTAGGCAGGAAGTTCACATGAACTGTCATGTCTTATTTTCTCTGCAAAAACTAATGTACGATGCGCATGAAATGCCAAATTATGAAGAGGGATACCCAAGAAATGCCATAATCACGAAATACGGCCCTCCAGAGGCATCTAAAACAAATAATGACAACACAAACGTCATGTATGAAATCACAGACGCACAAACAAAGAACTACAACAGAAGAGCTGTCTTGAAACGGTCAGTAGGAAAACTACTTGGGGTGGGGGGTGCCGGGGGGGGGGGACGTGTGTGTGTGTGTGTGGGGGGGGGGGTGCTTATTTCCTCCGAAAATTGATTTAAAACTAGAATGTCTTCTGCTACAATTTTTGCCGAATCTCTTGTTTTCTGTTATTTTTTTTTCTATATGTCCCAAGGACCCCCTTCTTTTAGATTAGTTCAACCGATCATGGTAATACATAGCAACAGTTTATACTGCTATCCGTAGAAAATCTGGGCTGCGTTCAATAAACCAAGTTGTTCGCTGTTACTCACAAACAAAAACAAACTTTCCGTTCAATGGCAGTTTTTGGCGGATGGCTGAAAAATCCGCATTCTCAAACTGTCTTTTTGCATAAATAAAATGGCGGCATATGCCAAGTTTCTAGGAAATCCATTCACATAATCGAAAAATCGCTGTTTGAAAGTTTTATGCACAAACCATTACTGCTCCAAGAAAGAACATTTGATTGCTCCTACTGATTCACACAAGAGCTTTCAGCTGCTGCAGATGCTTTTTCCCGACACTGTATATTGTGGTGAAAGTATAAGTAAAGACACACAGGAAATGTCACAACCATGAAAAGCACAACCTCCTTGAGTGACCAAAAGAAGAAGAGATGAGGAACTGACAAGAACAAAACAAACGCCACATATGAAACTACGAACTCACGAACAAGAAAGAACTACAACAGAGGAAGCGCCATTACGAAAACACGCCTATTCAAATATATAGAAAATTTCACCTAAAAATAATGAAAATTTTCAGATAAAAACTCTCATATTTTTCATATTTCTGCTCAAAACATAGATTATGGGTACTCGTTAGAACCGCATCGGCGAGGCAGTTCTAACGAGTACCCACAATCTATATTTTTGAGCAGAAATAAAGAAAATAATGCATACCCCTGTAAACCCCAGTTTTACTATATAAAAGTGGGGTTTAAGGGGGTCAAAATTATATAGGCAAGTTTTCGTGATGCATTGGAACGATCAGTAGAGAAAATACTGGGTAGCTTAAACTATTTTACTCGCGCGAAACCTTATCTAACATCAATTTAAATGAATTACACTTATTCTTTGATCATGACAGCCCTTAGTAACTTTATGGTATCGCACAATTGTAACACCGTTGAACACCAGTCCCAAAAGAAAAGGGAACTCTGCCATGAACCAGGACTTGTAAGAAATGAACCGTTTGAGCTCGGTGGCGCTCACCGAGTTCAAACGGTTCATTTGTTAGCAGTACTCGTTCTTTATCGTGATTGGATATCGGTCTGGTTTAACAATGAGTAGCAGCTACCATAACTCGATAGACGCGACCTGCTTGATGGAGCTGCAATCCCGCGGTTGCTTCTACTATTGACCATTCTAAGGCGATGGTTCGTGTGTTAATAGATCGTAGTGTTGCCTTGTGGCTGCTCGCTGCGGGCGTTTTTCATGTTTTGTTCTGTCTTATTGTTGTGTTTAGTGGACCCTGTCTAGCATTATAATTACCTTGTTGGGAAAGAGGTGCTGTTTACTTTGATTTCCTTTTGTCGAGGCCTCTGTTCTATCTGTCATGGTTTGTTTCCTCTTCCTCTTGGCGACATTGTCAGGCTGTGCATCACGAAAACACGCCTATATAATTTTGACCCCCCTTAAACCCCACTTTTATGTAGTAAAACTGGGGTTTACAGGGGTATAAATAATTTTTCATATTTCTGCTTAAAACATAGATTGTGGGTACTCGTTAGAAACGCCTCGCCGAGGCGGTTCTAACGAGTACCCACAATCTATCTTTTGAACAGAAAAATGAAAAATATCAGTTTTTTATCTGACAAAATTCAGTTTTTGGAGGTGAAATTTTCTATATATTTGAATAGATATGTTTTCGTAATGGATCCGAAATTGTTGCTTTTCCTAGACATCTTCTATACTATCTTGTAGTTAATTTGCGATCAATATTCTGACTGCATTTTCACCGCCTTCATTTTCCATTTTAGGCAGTCCGCACAAAATTAAATTATCTGGAACTGTACTCAAGATCATTTAGTTTTTATTTTAAGACGACTTTATTTTCTTCGAGTGATTTTCTGCCGTCTTCTAAGTGATTTACATGTAGTATTTTTTTATTTCTTTGTTTCCAACTTTTAAAAATGCAGATAACGTTAATATTTTTAATGAAACTTTTACAATTTAATCTCAGAAAGTTACCTAGCACCATATTCATGCTCTGACTGTTTCAAAACCTGCTGCATCAGTTGCATCTGAAGTTGAGAGATTGGATACATTGATGCATTAGATAGATACCGAGCTAGTATTCTACTAAAGTATAGGACCGTTTTCGGCCGAACAGGATTCCTGTCCGGCCGATAACGGTCTGATATAGATTTAATTACAATGATACCTGAATAGTGATAGTGTGGCCTGATTTATAAAGGAGACAACTTTTGTGACTTCCGATTTGCTTGCCTTCAGATCAACCCCTACCCTACTGTAAAGGGGTGTAAAAGAAGAGAAATCACTCCTAATCTGTCCTCGTTGCCAGCATATGGTTCAAGTCCTTTTCCAATCTCAAATGCTGCGCAGTATTAAATCACAAGTGCATGCTTTGTCACCGACTTGTTTTACATTGCAGTGTTCAACGACGATAGGGAAACAGAGCGATTTGGTTGACAATGACTGTGACGGGTTAATTGATGAAGAACTGAAGAACTTGAAAGGTATATTGCGGACTGTTGCATTTTTGAGGTGACCAAGTGGAATGACTACACTTTGAGGGAAAGGAACTTTGTCATGATTGTTTAGCCTTCCTCTTGAAAACGGCTCTTTGCTAAAAAAAGCAATGACCGGCTACTTAAACATAATTGGGCAATCGCATTTTTGTGGGGAAATTACGTTTTTCTAGGGCACGAAAAGATTATTCGGAAAATATGTTGTTATGAAAATATTTTATAAGGAACGTTTATTTGTTTTTGTTTAAAATGGCATGAAAGTAAAATTTTGACGTTCCGTGACGCGAACCTGCACCTACACGTACAAGCACTCGCGGAAGACTAGGGTGACTTCGTACAAACGAGTTAAACCACTTTCAAGATGACTTTGATTTTGACTTTTAGCTCATACCAGGGACATGGTCCGCGGGATACGGAGTCGTGTAACAATGCTCGAAATAGGGATCATTGCTCGTAAGTGGTTGCCCCGGTACTAATGAGCCACCTCATGACAGAGCCCACAAAATGGCATGTGCGCCCAGCAAAAACTCAGATAAGCTTGGGCTTCCCGCCCAGTCTGATCAGTCATCGATGTACGCTCAATTGGTAGCTAAGGACCAGAGCTTTATTCATGAGGGCAGCGAAGACTGATGTGTTAATGCCCAGGCTGATCTGAGCCTTCGCTGTGCGCACATACCATTTTGTTAGTTTTGTCAAACGGCGGCTCAAGTGTTGAACTCTCTGAGAGTGGTACAAAGATGTTAAACTCATGTTTGTATTGATATGATCGCCGCATTTTGTAATTCTCAGCAAGGTTAACAAAATATGTTACAGGCGTCTACTCATTTTGTTATCCCAACAACCATAGTTCCAGATAAGAGGGGACATCCACCGAATATTTTTCTTATTTATTCACAAAAACATATGTAGTGGTACTCATTAGAAGCGTCTCGGCGAGGCGCTTCCAATGAGTACCCGCAACATATGTTTTCGATGAGAAATAAGAAACATATCAATAATGTTTGGATGAAAAAATAAACGCTTGATTTGGAGCTATGCTAAACACTATAGGGATCAAACATGGTGTTTCATGCATTAACATTCGCCAGGTCCCGTGGGAGGTGTTGAAAACCGAGGCCGAAGGCCGAAGGCCTCAGTTTTCAACACCTCCCACGGGACCTGGCGAATGTTAATGCATTGAAAAACCATGTTCGATCGCTATTACTGCATAAAAATTGAAAACATTTGCGACATTTTGCGTTATATCTTGCACTATTTTGTTTCGCCTTTTCACCGATGTTGCGCGAACGCTATTTCCACGTACTATGCTTGTTATAGGGCAGAGCAGTACACATCTCGTGACGGCAGCTATTCTGTGGCCCGGTATGAGCATATTGAAAGTTGCGTAGCCGTGCATTAACAGCGCGTGAATTGCATTGTTAATACACGGCTTTTCGCCGGTTAATGCAGGGCTATTAATAACGTGCGACGCTGCTTTTTATGCAATAATGCAGTTTATTGACGACGGTTCACATAATGCGTTGGGTAATATGTGGCGTTACTCTTATAAACAATGCCATTTTAAATGCTAATACCTCGGCAGTAACTCAGTAAGAAAATATTCCTATTTCGAACATGGGTGCCTTAGGGGATCAATCTTCTTCATTGCTATATGAAACAGCTCCTGGATTCACGTCATGGTGTAGGGCTAGAGATCAAAATATTGGAGAACTAACACAATATAGGCCATAGATAAGTCAGACTTGTTGCACTGCTTTTTAGATCATAGTGGCGTACATTTCCAACCTAAAAAAGTAAAACCTTATTGACTCGAACATCGATGGCTCGTTTACCAAGGCTTATTCGAACTCATCTTTTAGTCCCTCGAAAGCTCTTCAGATAGCTCAAGAAAACAAATATTTAGGAATAGTTTAGGGACTTTTTCTTTATTTATCACGAATATTTATGTTGTGTGTACTCCTTAGAATTGCATAATTAGAATAGCATCATCGAGGCAATTCTAATGAGTACATTCAACATATCATTATTTTACAGAAGATCGAAAAGACATCCCTAAATTATCCCAATTTGCCTCCTGACCTGGCTATGTGATTGACACTTAGTTGCTCGAACTACCCATTTCTTGAACAAATTTCCGTGGTCCCAAAGATGTTCAAGCCCTTGCAGTTCGACTGTACCTTGAATATTTTATCGATTATATCCACACTTTGGATATTGGTTCCGCGAGACTGGCTGACGGGTAAATTTTTTATCAATTCGGTTACAATACCAAAAGACATGTAAAGGTATCGAGGAAATACCACATTCATGAAGCTCTACCAAGGCACCAAATGGACAAATGCCTTTGCTATCCATTCACACATTCTGTAGTATTCAATATTTCTGTTAGCGGATAGTGAAGGCCCTGAATAGACTGCGCGGATGCGCAGTCCGATCAGGGCCTTCGCTGTCTGCAAACAGAATGATTTGATACAATAAAATGTTTCGATGGAGAGCTAATGCCCGTATGGACTTTGCGCATGTGCAGGATTATTTGACTCCACACGTTTTGCGCATGCTCGAAGGCACTTTTCGCTTGACGCGGCTAATATAATGACCTGCTTCTATATTACACAGATGACGACATGGATTCGAAGATAGATGAAGATCCTGTCATGGGAGCAGAAGGTAGGACTAAATGCTTTCAACATCCTTTGAAAAGTGTTTTTCGCTTGGCGTTTTAATCTCAATGAAAATGTTTTGTTCTGATTCACCATATCTTTTTAGAAACCATTTGTTTTTTCCTGTTTCTGCACTTTGTTCTTAAATATTTACCATAAAATTAATTAACGGTCAAAACTTGGTCTGACCTATAAGTGTGGGCCGTCTCATCTAGATCTGCACCGTTTACAAAGGCATCTGTATTGCTCTGTAAGGATGAAAGGGTTAATACAGAACTCCTTGAATCGTTGTTGTGAAATTAGCGCAAAGAGAAGCTATTTGCAAAGGGCGTGAAATTGGAAAACCAAGATTTTTAATAGGAGATTGAAAGAAGGACGTTATCATTTCGTGAAAAAGTTTAGTGAAAAGATTGAAACATGTGTGCAGAGAGGCCCGGAGTAGACTGAGCAAACGTGCAGCTAAATAAAAGCCTTCGTTATTCGCATGTGACAGGATAACTTATTTCTCAAGGTTTCGGCTTATTATTGTTGAACAATTCATCATTTGACCCATATGATGACAAAACCTGTATTCGGGCCCATGGTGAATGCGCATGCCTGACCCGTCTGCACACATGTACAGCTTTGACCGGGAGCATGCAATTCGACTAAAAAAAAGAACGATACATTATAAAGATATAGAAATGGATACATTTCTGGGGAAAACTACTTTGAAATGGATATATTCCCATCTCTTTGGGCGACTCTTTCAGGGAGAAATTTGCTGTATCAGAAGTTTTTCTGTAAAAGGAGCCTCCATTTGTTGAAAGTTTTAAATGCTAGGAATGCAACTTTTATAGTGACCTTCCTTTCAAACTTGGCGGTATAACCCGAGATGTATCCATTCATCGGAAGAGAAACAAAACAAAAAGCTGATCTTGTATGCCCTTATCCAGGCCCCGAGGTTATAAAACTTTTTTCATGCTCAACTCAGCTGAGCATGAAATTTGTTTTGTTTATAAATCTTAAAATACTAACAAAGTTTTGAATCCTCTTTCATGCTCAACTCAGCTGAGCAAGCTCAGCTGAGTTGAGCATGAACAAAAATTATAAATTTTTGGTATTTTTATTTTTATGACCAAGTGAAATTTCATGCTCAGTTGAGTTGAGCATGAAAAAAAGTTTTATAACCTCGGTGCCAGGGCTGTTGAATACGATACCAAACATGTCCAACGTCCATTTCCCTGAAAAGAAATTCCAATTCACTTGTCCAGAGATAAGGACTTTAAAGCTCAAGATAAGAAGAGTATGTAGAGTATGAGATATATAATTTTCTTATTACTTGAAGAAATGATATGTTATGATATCCATTAGAAGCGCCTCATAGAGGCGTTTCTAATGAGTACCTATAACGTATGTTTTCTTTGACAAACAAGAAAACCGCCAATTTTCGGGCAAGCAAATATTGGTTGGACAAAGTGGATTTGGAAAATTTACTTGTGCTTGGTTAAGTAATAAAATCTGGGCCCAGTTGTTCAAAGCGTCGTAAGCTTAACGAGTTCGTTAAGGGTCATTTCGTTAACTGTTTTAGCGGATTCAATATACAATATTCTGATATTTTTTGCTGAAAAAATGTGAGTAGCTTTTGCATTGCAAAAGCTACTCACATTTTTTCAGCAAAAAATTTCAGCGTATTTGCACCCGATGTAAATTTTAACGAATTGTTAACTAATGACGTGGTTAGCTTTGAACAACTGGGCCCTGATAATTCAACAGCCCCGTGCAACCAGTTTGCACGTGTATGCAGTCAGCTGCATTTGTGGAGATGCAAATTTTACATAGTGTGTCAAGGTTGGGCGGTCAAAACCAGGGGTGGTTTTAACCGGCGGTTTTAACCGGTTAAAACCGCCCCGGTCAATACTCCCATAGTGGTCAATTCTGGTCAATACTGGTCGATTGAAATATTGAGTGGTCAATTGAATATTTTTAGTGGTCAGCTGGAGATTGTGGTGGTCAGTTGGTTGATTGATTATGGCAGATTACAGGCATAGAACAGTCTAGCAATTTGTTCATCTAACTGCTTCCACATACTACACTCTGTTGAAACGACAAACCTACTGAAACTAGTCTTCTGAAGTTTTGGTCTCTTTGCTAGAGGCTGATCATTCGATAGAGTTTCAGGTTCAGATGTTATTTCTTCAAGTGGCTGCTTGGCAATACTTTCTGGCTTTTTAGCCCTAGACATGTTTGTCTACGAGTCTTCAGTCTTAAGACCTTAGCACTAACTTAATATTACAGTCTTTGCACCCTGCACTGTTTTTTTTTTTTTGGTTATCTTCCAAAATAGTGAAGAAGTTCCAAATTGGGTCTTTAGGTTTCATTTTTGACACCTTCAGTAATAGCTTGATGATAAGATAAGATACTATCTAGATTGCATATAACTCAAAATTTCACACATAAGGAATAAAGCCTGGTGTCAGTGTATAATACAGGTATAATATCAGGGACATGTGATTGATAACTTTGGCAATTAGATCTATGTCACACCCACTGCAGTGGCATGGGGCAGCTTTTACACCTTTTAATCTGTTTCGACAGCAATTTACAGGTGTTGCAGATACTTAAATATACTTACAGACATTAGTGAATCTTCAGACAATGTTTGGTTAATTAATTACAGCCTTTTACAGATGTACTACTTCACAGGCCTAAAGATTAATGACAGGTGTATTTCACACGTTTACAATATGTGACAATTTTCTGCAATAACATCACAATTATATGCTAGCTGCTTTTTGATGTAACCTTGTGTGGTACAATCTGGTACAACATTTTTTTTTCTGTCAAACAAAATAGGACCTTTCATAAATCCTTTAAAGTCCATGATAAAATCAGCTTATTTATATTCCTGTAAATCAAAATATGAACAATTAATCTAACCTTTAAAGGATAAAATAATAATAAAGAGTGTTTGGTTGAAAAGAAAGACCTGTCTATAATTCAGTGAGTCAATCCAATCAACCTCTTCAGTTGACCAGTAATTATGCCTTTTGACTTATGATTAAAAAAAAAAAGGACCTCAGATAATTACTGTTACATGTATTGATAAAAATTATTTGTCTTGTTCACTGATGAAAATATAGTCTAACCTCATGTACATGATGTAGGGGGAATGCTTTTAAGACCAGTTTATCAACAGGGCAGAGGCATATACGCTAGTGATTTAATCAACCCAATTGACCACCAATCGACCAAAAATGACCGGTTAAAACCGGTTTTAACCACCGGCCCGGTCAATACTCATATTGACCGGCTTTTTGCCAACCTTGTAGTGTGTGTGTGTGTGTTTGTGTGATTTGTGCAGTGTACTAGCATGAGCGTTCCTTTCATGTGATGTTTGTCGAACAAGTTGACTGAGTGTTGTATTGTGTGAACTTTGGCGAGCCTTGGGGCTGTTGGACGATTCATAGATATCACACGAAAGGAACACGAATGTAAGGTTGCTTTTTTAAATATATGGTCCCTAAAATGAGTTTTATGGCAATTTCACATGCTCGTTTTGCGTTGGACAGTTCGCCGGTATGATGGTTTGTTTGGCCAACGGGCACAGTATCATATGAATGTAGTATATAAGATAATCCTGTCCATAAAACTGTCTTTTTTTAATGTTTGGCACCTTATGGTTGTTTTTAATATACACACAGTTTTATACCTTGTTATGGTGATTGTACGTCTCTCACAATTCTTATAGAATGGCAGCGGTACATATATACTCTGATGTTTTAAACTGTATAGGTTTACACTGGTGAGACAAAAATAAACGTACTACTATTACTAAGAATGGGCAGGATTTTTCATGAAGCTATTTCTTGTGTTTCAGAATTTGTCGATGTTGTTGGAATACGACCGATTAACTGCCAAGCCTCGGGTCCCAGTGACTTCTCAGACCCTAATAAAAGGGCCGATATTACAGTTGCTAACGGGTAAATGAATGCGCAAAATGTGAACATAGTCGTTATGCCATAATTGAAGCACGAGAAAAGAGGCAGGCCTTGGGCTGGCCATAGACCCCCTCCTCACTATGTTTTTCTGATACTACATTATGTAAGCCACAAAATGAAACATGTTAGCCCTCTGAGAGTGGCAGCGTTAACGTGTAACACCCACGTTACGTATGTTACCCTCAGAATAGCGTTAAACGTTCCTGATAATGGCTCCAACATGACTTTTTCGTACTTATTTGCATGCTGACACAGGTTTATGTACTTCTTATAACACAGTTACCTATTTTAAGTATTCATCTTATAAATGCCTTGGGTTATTACCGTTATATACATTACCATACGTTATTTCCGAGTATCAGTATGGCAATTATTGACTATACATGTATTAAATCTGTTAGTGAATATAGCAAATTTATAAGGCTGCTACTTAAATGAATTGGAATTCCTTATTATGTTCGCTTACACTATTTTTATAATGTGATCTATCAAATAGATTGTGGGTACTCATAACAGCCGCCTTTGTTGTGGCGGTTCTAAGGAATATCGAATTGGAATCGCCTCATTCAGACGGTTCTAACAAGCACACAAATTCTATGTATGAAGCAGAAATAAGTAAGTATTTAACGGTGTTTACTTTACAACCGTGAGCAATAACATATTACTGCATAGGCTTGACGCGTCTATTTGATTTGTTGCGCTGTGTTTTTGATGTCACGCTATGGTAAATGAAAAACTCGCGGTAAATACGAAATCATTTCGTCTTCTGCTATCGATCGTTAAAGATCTCAAGCTGAAAACAACAAACAGCTTTCTATTTATACATTGATAGTTAACAACAAGCAGTAATTAATTAATATTTAAACTTGTTTCTCTTGCAAAGAAATTGTATGGGTTCAATTGTTTGAATTTTTGTTTGTTTTAGTAGATTTGATAATAATTTAGCATTGCTTTTATGTAGTGATCTGTCTGTCTTATACTGTCCTTCTCTGTCTGTCTTGTTTTCTTTCTGTATCAATCAATCATTCTCACTGCAGCATCCAATCAATCAATCAATCAATCAATCGTCTATCTGTCTTCCTGATCTATCTATCTATCTATCTATCTAAAGTGTCATGAGCCATGTAAACGAGTACATAATTGTGTTATTTCCCATTTTCGCACACTAATTGGTTAGTGTCTATCATTGCTCTTGTTTCATACCCACATATATTTATCATTGTTTAAGCCTTGTATCTTCTTTGTTCCGAAATGGAACAATCAGTGGCTCTGAAGACAAAGCCTCAGGGCAGGAAAACACCGAGGACCAAAGGCAGCGATGGGATAATTTGTATTATTCATTTCTCTAGCACGGTTGAAGAAACTATTACGCCTGCTGCGGAAGAGGCTTTCAACAAAATCACATCAGTGGCACAAAAGAGGCTTACGTTCTCAGATGTGACCCACAAACTCCAAGAAATAGTACCCCAAAGAGGGGCAGACCCTCTTTCGCGGCATCGTCAGCCACGTGTAGTGCGCTTTTTTCCTTCTGACAACTGCTTGTTCTGTGATAAACAGTATATACAAGTTAATCGAAAAAAGCAAATCTTGGTCAATTGTGTTACCCCAAAAGCAGTCGAATCTATCAAAACTGCTGCCGAGGCAAAGGGTGGTGAGAAAATACTTTGCAAAGTACGCGGACAGGACTTGCAGACCAGAGAGGCATGGTATCATAACTATTGCCGCAGATATTACACTCGAGATATCGGGGAAAGACAAGTTACACAGACAATGAATCCTCTCAGTCACAGGCAGCACATAATGCTGCATTTGAATACATCATTAATTACATAGAAGATCATATATTAACGGGCGGAAACATTGAAAGATTGTCCATGATTCGGGAATGGTATCTAACATACATGTTAGAAAACTACCCGAAATTCTACAACTACAATTACAAAACTTAAAAATTGAAAGACAAACTTTGTAAGCATTTCGGAAAGATGCTGGCTTTCTGGCAACCCTGCAAGAAAGCAGAACTAGTATATGCTTCTGATATAGAAGGAGAAGCTGTTGAGGCTGCATTTGAATTAGCAGCTTCGGATGAGAGGCGCCTTATAGAAAGTGCAGCTATCATAACACGCCATATAAATGAAGGCAAAATAGAGAGTGAACCTATGATTTGGCCCCCATCTGCTGCTTGGTTACTTTCAGGCGGGAGACGACCTCCAGAGATTTTACTGACATTTCTTACCTATGTCATTACTCGAAAGCCTGTTAAACTTGCAAGCTTGAAGTCCCAACATTATGCACTGTCTTTTGCTGAGGACCTCTGCTGTGCCGCAACAAATGGTGGCTGGGTCATGCCAAAACATTTTACACTGCCAATGGCCGTACGACATCTCACAGGCAACGCTGAAGTTATAACGATTCTAAATCGTTATGGTCGTGGACAGTCGTATTCTGGAACTCTGGAGCTGGAAACAGCCATGTGTAATTCTGTTACATCATCAGAATCAGTTTTACCCAGAAATATCTCTAGAGACAATAACGCTGTCATTCATTTGTGCGTGCTATGACAATTTTGATCTCGACGAGGAAACACCGTCAGGTTCTGAAACGACACATTCGACATAGGGAATTGTTATACAAGAGCTTCGTGACCCAGAAAGAACTACAGTTGTGGCTGAAGCAGACACAACTCCCAGATAAAAAGATAGATCTGTAACGCCCATTGAGGTTCAGATAAGACCCTGTTATGCCAAGGCAAAGGTCGACCCTACTTTTGACATTCAGACAAGCAAAGTAGAGTACTCATTTAAAGATACTGAAATGGATAACTTCACATGGGATATTTGTCGTGATATAGGTGGGTCTAGTCAGGCAGTTTAATCCTGGGCTGGATGGCTGTCACAAACTGCTACTGAAAAGCATTGGGCAACCTCAAATGTGGAATATATGGCACCACTTAACGAATCCATAAATGACAATTCAACAATCCAATACATTTTGGAACAGTTGCTTAAGGCAAGTGGTGAAGTTGATCAAGAGTATGCTTTTGTCACATTTGACCTGGCTGTTTCCAAAAAAGCTTATCTTTGGTTTGGCAGTATTCGGATCAGTTTAACAAGATATTAGTAAGAATGGGAGTCTTCCACACGATCTGTTCTTTATTTGGAACCGTCGGGAAGATGATGAAAGGCAGTGGATTTTCAGAGATCATTATAGAATCTGGCATTACAAGGGTCATGTCGGGCAAGCTCTTTAACCGAGCTCTGAGAGTGCATAAATTACACTTGGAAGCTTTAGAGCGGCTTATGTTAACACGGTTTGAAGAAAAGCACTCACGTGAGGATTGTTTGTCGAATGAGATATTCAATATGCTTAGAGATCTCATAGCAACTCCATCCAAAAAAGGTACTGGACATGGTGGAACAATCTGAAGACTTCAGAAATTACTTTGAAAAGTACCATGCGTTCAAATCAGAAGTTCTGAAAGGCAGATGGTATTGACACTGGGCTACGAAGGAAAACAACTTAGAATTGCACATCGCAGCTCTGTATGCCTTGTGCCCAATGTTCTTTGCGTACGATCACACCAACTACGCACGATATGTACCTGTGTACCTGATTATATTGCTGAATTTGTCTGATACTCATCCCGGATGCAAAGAACTTCTGGAACAAAATGGGTTTAGCGTGCCACGGTCATCGGTTCCTTGCTCGAGAAATGCTGTTGACATAACTATCGAGCAAAACATAAACCGCCATGCCAAGTCACAAGGAGGCATTATAGACATGACCTTGAGTTGACGTTGTCGTTCCCTCTGGGACCTGTTCCATGGTAAGTAAGTAAGTAAGTAAGTAAGTAAGTAAGTAAATTCTTTATTTTCAGAGGGTAACCCAATTGGCTGGTAGCCAACCTTCCTTGGGGCCCTCTTTAGCAACAAAAACAGTACAAGCGTAAACAAATATGCATGGGCATAATATATAAAAATACATTAAATTGAGGTGTGGAGATTAACGCACATATATGTATATTTACAATGATTAAAATCATTAGAGAAATGAATCAATAACAATTAAAATGAATTCACGGCAACAAAACAGCAATAAGAGAGAGAGAGAGAGAGAGAGAGACAGACAGACAGACAGACAGGGAGTGACAGAGAAACAGAGAGAGACGTACAATATCAATTTTTAAATATGGCGGTGGAGGTATATATAATGTTAAATTGCAAATATGGTAGAAAGTATATGTATTAATGTTTAATCCAATAAGTACACCTTTTTACGAAAATATCTAACGACTGTGAGTCGCTGGCAACTGCTGACGGCATGCCCACCCAAACTGACAAGTCCAAACTTCTACATTTCTTGGAATCACACATTGAACGAACAATCGATAGACCATCCAATGCTGTACATATCATTGATGGTAATGCCATACTACAGAGCTTAAGAGCTATTCCTGGCACCTTCGAGGAACTGGCGGAATGTATTCAGTTACCAAAAGGCAGAGCATATTGATTTTGTCACTGATACGTATAAGCAGCAGTCTATAAAGTCTTACGAACGTTCACGCAGGGGAAGAGCACCAACACCTCTGTTGTCTGGTGCTAATAGTAGGACACAACGTGACTAGAAGAGCTTTATGAGCAATGACAAAAACAAGACTCAACTCATTAGCCTACTTCTGGATCAATGGACAACTGACAAGTATGCTACTAGACTTGTAGATAGAAACCTATACTATATTATTGGCGAAAAGGTGTTCCGTCTTACCTGTGAAGACGACAAGACTGTATCCAAATATCCAGAAAAAAAATATTTTCTTCTCAGGAGGAAGCAGATACTAGGATTATACTACACTGCCTAAATACATCACTGCCTGATGCAAGTATTATCATTGTAAGGTCACCGGACACAGATGTACTAGTACTGCTTGCACGATATTGCAAGGATATACACTTGACAGTTTTGTTCGACATTCGCGTGGGCAACAAACGACGCCTTCTGAATGTCAACAACATCGTTCAGAATACGGGGGAAGAAATCTGCACAGTCTTACCAGCCATACACTGTTTTACAGGATGTGACACTGCCAGTGCTTTTGTCCGTCGCGGAAAGGTCGCTCCTATCAAACGGATAGAGACCCCCCCCAACCCAGTTCATCCAAATTCTAAGCAGGGTAGCACAAGAGAAAAACTGCTCTGAGGCGCTCATCAGTGACATGGAAGCCCTCACATGTGCTTTTTATGGCGGTGCGACTTACACAAATGTGGATAAGTTGCGGTACAACATGTTTCTGAAAAAGTACCAAAGCCATACAAATACACTGAATATTTCAAATGGCATGGACATGAACTTACTGCCACCCTGCCGTTCTGCCCTCGAGATGCACATACGCAGAGTGAACTGTCAAGTCTTTGTCTGGATACACTCCTATGAAAACAAGCCAGGCCTTCTAGATCTGGACAAAAATGGGTGGAAAAAAATGGGGAGGAAATTGAGTACGACTGGGTGAAGGGAAACTTGATTCTCCCTGAACAACTAATCGACATTTTGTGTGAGCAGAATGTCGAGGGGGATGCAGATCAGGATAGGGATGATGATGATGATGATCAGGGTGTTGAGATGACAAATATGGTAGATGAAGTATTTGAAGATGAATCTGATGAGGATTAATAAGCTGTATGGGAAAAGTTCTTTGAACCCTTGAATAGTACGCGAAGCGCTGCTAGTTTGGCAGGAAACTGCTCTATAACTTTTACCTCATGGTTTTTCTTTGATCTTAAAATGTTTTACTCATATATTACACTATATGTTACACGCTTTCCATGTGTATTATGTTAACCATATATGATGCCTCTATAGGAAACCAGAAGGTTTATGGTATTCTATGTATTGAATTATTTCCTCGGCAAAGGAGCCACAGAATTACATTAGACATTTTTGTTTCATTGTTTTGTACATGTATTTTGTATTTGATTTTTATGAGACATGTGTTCATGCTCAGAAATGAGAACTACGATGATTAGACTTATTGCATACTTATTTGAGTCACATTTGAATATTGTGTGATATCTCATTTGGACGGAAAAGTAACTCGACAATTGTTTTAAGATTCGTATGATGTTATGTTACGTACGTGATGTTTTGTTTTTTATGTTGTAAAGAAGTAAAAACCAAGATGAACATTCCATACTACAGTGAGTCGTATTTGGGGTTTGTTTCGAGCTTGGACATTCAGGAAACTTACCAAATATGCTATGATTCATGTACGTCATGCTACGTACGTGATTTTATTGTATGCATGCAAATAATTGAAAACTATGATGATCTAAGTCCACAGTTAGCTTTAGTTAATTGATTTTGTTTGGGGATAGGACATATAAGCGGTTGAACAAATATATTAAGATTCTTATCGTACTGTATGCTGTGTTCCATACGAGATTGACTCATGTAATAATATATACAGGTGAACTACGTTACTTTCTCTGCCATATGTTTGGCACTTGAATGTTCAAAGTGCTTTCACTGATCTAATAATTGTTGTCAAAATTTGATTTAAAATAATCAAAATCAGGGTGAAAACCTTATCGAGACTAGATATCGCTCACATTTAAAGGATATTTCTACTTCAAGTTACGTACGTGACATTATGAGAATGCTGAGAAATTTATTCAAAACTATTAAAACTGCGGTAAACGTTTATTAAAGTCTTAACAAAACACACGCGTACGCTGTATGTGAAACTCTTTATATCTATATATAATGCTCATATGATGTACATTGTGTGATATGGGATTACCATATTTAAGATTCAATAACTCAAAAAGTATATAAGATAGAAACATAATGTTTGCAATTTCGAAAAGGTAAATAAACGCCCTTTAATATTATATTAAATTAGTGAACACATTCTCATTTAAAACAATTTTAGGAGGGACTATATTATACTCATTAATCATTTATATAGGGTTTAATGAAAAAAATGTAACATACGTTACACCGGGGGCGACCATATTTGTTTTCAAAGGTCCATATCTGCGGTGAAGTAATCGCTTACTTCGATGATATAACCAATTTGGAAATCTTACTTTATCTTTTGCACTTTTCTGAAGTCTTATAATTTACTTAAATTATCAAAAGTTTTGAAGAGTAACGTATGTAACAGGCTGTTACAGGGTAACGCTTCCATTGCCAGAAGGCTAACATGTTGCAAAATCCTTGCAAGATACTGGGCTTTAAGAAAAATATGGTCTACGAAATTCCCCCTGGGAAGGGAGGTAAACCATATCTGGCCTACGGTATCCACAGATTCTGTACGCGAGCAACGAAGGTCCTGATCAGCCTGCGCGAATGGGTCTGCGTTGTCCGCAAATTGCATATGAGCCCTTTTTGTACATTTTTCATCACATGTGAATAGTTGGGACGTAGATCATCCTGCACATTCGCTTAGTCTGATCGGGCCTTTTTCTGTTCGTATGTATCGTCCATTTATTCTATAAGCGGACAACGAACGCCCTGTATTTACATGTTTAGTGCTGTCTCCTTAAATGAAGCATTACATGTTTATGAGTTACATTTAAGAAACGAAGGTATCTGTTTAACGTTCATTGAAGTATGGACAACATCGGGTCACGAGCAAAATAAGTGAACAAGTGGTCAATGTAAACTTTTTAACGCACCAGTCTTGTTCATACTTCAATGAAATTTAGATAAATTGTCTTTATTACTTATATTTATATCATTTTCAATCTATTATTTGACGAAAAAAGTCTGGTTCGAGGGCTAAAATTGAACCAACAAAACAATTGCACGCAATTTTCGTATTAACAGTAGAACAGCGTTGTTGACGTCGTAACATCACCATCGTCCAATCTTACTGGAGAGAACCATTGTTCATTTTGATGCCACTTAAATAAGCATATGGCATCACGTGAGTCAATGCATTCGTTGAAGTATGAACAATATTACGTCCCAATAGTTATCTATAGTTTTTTTTTGTTGTTTATTTTGTAAATACACTGAAAATGTAAAGATTTCTCGATATAAAACAACATCAAACGTACTCGTCAATACGGGCGTAAGGCGGAGACTAATAATATTGTTTGTGAACGTCAGTCAGTAAAGTTCTTTGTTTACTGACGTTATAATGACGTCGCGAACATATTGCTCTCGCCAAACTTGCAGACTCCGCCTTCGTCCGAATCTGAAGGTAAACAATGTTAAACCCCGCAGTATTCGATTTTTTTCTGTTCAGTAGAATACTAACGAACATAAGATGAATAAAATAAAATTGAAAATATAAGAAATGAAATTCAGTTTTTTGGCTTGCGCTGGATGATGAAAAACATTCAGCTATTGTGAAACCACAGTTATTAAATAGCCCAATATATTTCATCATCCAGTACAAGCTGTAATGCAGAAGGATAGTAATTTCATGAAAATATCACAAAAACTAACTCAAAGAAATCAAATACTAGTTCCATGATAAGATGAAGTACTAGTATCTATTTTTAGCTACTATTATCCGTAGCTCCAGATAAGAGGGGTATTAGGTATTATTTACAAAGGCGTAACGCTCATAACGCACATTACGCATGTGCGTATTATGCGTAAGAAAAAATATAATAAAGTAGCATTAACATTAAATATTTTGCTTATTTACCATAGGGGCTACTCTTAAAGGAAAGAATTTGCTCCCAGAGGGAGCAAATTCTTTCCTTTAAGAGTAGCCCCTATTTTGGAAGCGCTTCTAAGCATAGTTTTCAAAGTTTTTCCGGGTGTGCGTAAAAATAGTTCTGTTCTGTCTATGCCACTGGTTTTCTTATTTCTCCATGAAAACATAGATTGTGGCTATTCATCAGAAGCTTCTTATAGGAAAAAATACCATTGTTTTATAGGAAAAAATACCAATGTTATTTTAATGAAAATAACGCCTTATCCGTAGTTATGGTTATCTTATTTTTCCGCAGATGTAAGACCTCCGAAGATGGACCTTTTACGCCAGAAGAAGACTTCACACAGAGTGTAACGACAGATGGTCGTAAGCTCTACAACAGTGGCGTATTCGAGATGGCAATGTTTGAGGACGAGGCTCGAGTTTACTTAAAATGTGAAATGACCTTTTGTTACGAGGAGAGTGACACTCTGTGTACAACCGTAAGTCCTGTCCAAGCGGCTACATGACGTTTATGCAACGTCGCATTAACGTCGAGGCATGACGGCAATGCGACGTTGCATAAACGTCATGTTTCCACTGGAATATAGTCTTATTCACCACTTTTTTGGATATGCAGTTCAGCTTTTGTTTTGTGCAAAAAGTATCTGGTTCTCAAAAAACACTTATAAAAAAGAAATAAAAATTATTTACCTCTGTTTCCTGGGGACAGCCAGAAAATCAGCAAACTATTTTTGAATGGCATTTTTAACGTTGTAGGACGTCATTTGGTTTGTCAAGTAAGCCTAACGTAAACATTGACGTTATTCAATTACTAGCAAATAGTTGATAAGAATAATAATACAGAAAAAAAAAACAACAACAGAAAACCATTATTTTCAGCTCGCTTGGACAAAGTCCTGGATGAGCTTTTGCACTACTCCCGGCGTTGGCGTCGGCGTCGGCGTCAACGCAACGTTAAAGTTTTCTAAGACCTCATTCAAAACGACACGATGGATTTAGTACATATTTAGTATGATGATAGCTGTAGGTCTACACGTTTATACAGCAGAACTCCTAACCACGCCTTTGACCGAAGGTCAAGGTCACGGACTTAGAACTTTTATGTTAAAGTTTTGCGTTAAAGTATTTATAGAACATACGATAGATATGATTTATATTTGGTATGATGATAGATATAGGTCCGAAGTTTCATTCAGCAACACGCCAACCCCGCCTATGACCTTACGTTCAGGGCCACAGACATAAAACCATGATACCCCGTCACTATTGTGTGGCGAGTTATAAGAAAAAAACACACATTGGAACAGAAAGTAGCAGGGTTACTGTAGGGGCAGCGGGGACAGAGGATCTTAAATTGGTGTTATTTTTTCGTTGGTGTTCTGATGCGAAGCATGCTGACCAAGTAATGCTCACTTTCCATGGACGCCTGATTACACCCTACTTATTTTCACTTATTTTGGTAAACATACAATGACCATTCGACACTATTAAGCTCTGTCGAGCCATTCAGTCAACATACTCACACTTTTCCTGGGCAGGCTTAATTCTCTAAGCAGTTAACGAGTACTTGTGCACATACTGTCGCCAGTAACTGACAACTGCCCTTCTTGAATCAGCAGAAGGGAAAGAATGACAGTAGAAATGGTTTCATGATTTCCACGAAAAGTACATCACGAAAACACGCCTATATAATTTTGACCCCCTTAAACCCCACTTTTATACATTAAAACTGGGGTTTACAGGGGTATATATTATTTTTCTTATTTCTGCTCAAAACAAAGATTGTGGGTACTTGTTAGAACCGCCTCGCCGAGGCGGTCCTAACGAGTACCCACAATCTATGTTTTGAGCAGAAATATGAAAAATATCAGAATTTTTATCTGAAAATTTTCAATTTTTGGAGGTGAAATTTTCTATATATTTGAATAGGATTGTTTTCGTAATGATGTGGCCGAACTGGGATTCGAACTTGGGACCCCTGGATCTGGAGTCAGACACGATACCGACTGTGCTATGGAGTTCAGTAAAAACACAAAACAATGTCATTGTCTGTCTACATAACCAATATCAATGTCAGAAGACTGCAATTTTTATCTTTTTTGTTTTGTTTCGTATTTCCAAAGGATCCCCTTTACCATTACATATATTTTGTTGTTGCCAAATAGCTTGGTTGCTCATTAACATAGTCGAAAGCATTAAACATAGGCTAACTTAACCTTTACCGCTCTTTTGGCTGATTCAGATGACAACAAAATAGTGATTTTTTTTATTTTCCCAGAAAACAGGATTTGACATTAGAAATGTTATTTGACATTTGAAATGTCAAAGCCTATTTTCAGGGAAAAATAAGAAAAACATTTTAAAATACCGTCTGCTGATTGCTAAGCGATAAAGAAACATTAGGTCTGTTATTTATTACTACCCTGTTTACATACTTATTTTGGTCGAGAGGAGTGTAAACCCAGCGACTGATCACGGTCTACACTTTTTCCTAATACCCAGTAATTTAGATACATCAGCTTGTAGTCAAATGAACATTCAGAGGGTTATAAGTTAAGGTGACCAGATATTTAGGGTGACTACAGAAGTACCTATTACCCAGCAAACATACAACGTCGAAACAACGCCGCTGCAACGTCGTGACGTTGCAGCGACGTTGTAACGACGTTGTTTCGACGTTGTGTGTTTGCTGAGTAGTTGCCTACTAATCGTAAGCTTTTCATCCTAGGGAATATGTGTACCAAATGCTGCGAACAGCCGTCGTAAACGGCAACAGGAATCCAGCAATATCACGAGTGTAACAACATATGTACAGGTAGTTCCAAGAACGGCTGTTACTGACAATACCCCCGGTAAGATCTTACATACAAACAATTCTATGCAATGATGCGCTTATAAACGCCGGTAACAACATATGTACAGATAGTTTAAAGGGCGCCTGTTCCTGATCGGTAAAAACTTATGCACAAGCAATTCTAAGGAATGCTACCCCTATAAATAATACAGGCAACAACGCATGTACATGTAGTTCCAAAGTCATCTGTTCCTGACAACACCCCGGATAAGAACTAACGGATAAATTACGTAAAAGCCATTCTAAGGAATACTGCGCATATAATTAATACTGGTAACAACATATGTATAGGTAGTTATAAAGAGGGCTGTTCCTGATAACACCCAAGCAATTCTAAGGAATGCTGCGGCTATAAATAATACAGGTAACAACACATGTACAGGTTATTCGAAGGACGGCTGTTCCTAACAACACCCCGGTAATATCTTATGTATAGACAATACTAAAGAATGCTGCGCCTTTTGTTTATAATAGTAACAACATATGTACGGCTGTTATTGACAACACCCTCGATAAGAACTTACGTATGAGCAGTACTAAGGAATGTTGCGGCTATACTGGTAACAAAATATATACATGTAGTTTCAAGGACAGCTATTTCTGACAACATCTCCAGTAAGAACTTACATACAAACAATTCGTAGGAATGCTGTGCTTATAAATAATACTGGTTACAAAATATGTACAGGTAGTTCCAAGGATGGCTGTTCCTGACAACACCTTCCTTAAGAACTTACGTACAAGCAATTCTAAGGAATGCTATGCCCAAAAGAAATACAGGTAACCGAATATATACAGTTTGTTCTAAGGATGGCTGTGCCTGACAACATCCAGGTAAGATCTTACGTATAAACTATTCAAAGGAATGCTGCGCTGATAAATAATACTGGCAACAGCATATGTACAAGCAGTTCCAAGGACAGCTGTTCCTGACAACACCCTCGATCAGAACTTACATGTACGCAGTACTAAGGAATACCGCGCCTTTAGATGATACTGTTACCACATATGTAAAAGCAGTGTCAAGGACGGCTTTTCCTGGCAACACTTTTGATAAGAACTTACGTATAAGCAATTCTAAGGTATACTAAGCTTATAAATGTGATTACAACATACAAGAACTTACGTATCAGTGACACGTAGGTTCTTATATGTTGTTATTAATATTAATTATACTATCAGCAATTCTAAGAAATACTGCGTTTATAAAGAATAGTGGTAACAACATAAGTACAGAGAGTTCCAAGGACGGCCGCTCCTGACAACACTCACGGTAAAAACTTACATATAAACAAATTCTAAGTAATTCTGCGCTTATAAGTAATATTGGTAAGAACATACGTACAGGTAGTCCTAAGGTCGGCTGTCCTGACAACGCCCCCGTTAAGAATTTATGTTTTAGCAATTCTAAGGAATACTGCGGTTATAAATAATACTGGTTACAACATATGTACATGTAGTTCCAAGGACAGTTATTCCTGAAAACACCCTCGATTGGAACTTACGAGTAAGCAATACTGAGTAAAAATTGCGCTTATAAATAATACTAGTAACAACATATATGTACATGTAGTTCCCAGGACAGGTGTTTCTGACAACACCCTCGATAAGAACTTAGGTATAAGCAATTCTAAGGAATGCTGCGCCTGTAAATAATACTGGTAACAGATTATGTACAGGTAGTTCCAAGGACGGTCGTTTCTGATAACAGGCTAGGTAAGACCTTACGTATAAGCAATGCTAAGTAATAGTGCGGCTATAGATAATACTGGCATGAATATGTACATGTAGTCTCAAGAACAGCTGTTCTCCGGTAACAACTTACGTAAAAACAATTCTAAGGAATGCTGCAGCTATAAATAATACTGTAAACTACATGTGCATGTAGTCTCAAGGACAGCTGTTCTCCGGTAACAACTTTAACAACAAAGCGATTCTAAGGAATGCTGCAGCTATAAATAATACTGTAAACAACATGTGCATGTAGTCTCAAGGACAGCTGTTCATGACAACACTACCGGTAAGAACTTACGTTTAAGCAATACTAATGACTGCTGCTCCTATGAATAATACTGGTAACATAATATGTACAGGTAGTTCAAAGGACGGGTGTTCCTTACAACACCCTCGATAGGAACTTGCGTATAAGCAATTCTAAGGAATGCTGCGCCTATAAATAATACTGGTAACAGAATATGTACAAGTAGTTCCAATGATGGCGGTTCCTTACAACAACCTCGATTAGAACTTAAGTATAAGCCATTCGAAGGAATATGTATATGTTGTTCTAAGTACGGATGTTCCTGACAACCTGCGCGAAAGCAATTCTAAAGAACGCTGAACCTATGAATAATACTGGTAACAACATGGATAAAAAAATCAAAGTTTACTGTGTCTGACCACCAGGTAAGAAAATATGTGCACGCACTATTAAGGGCGAATGCGATAAGCAGCTAAGCTGGCGACAACATACTGAGATACAGTTCCAAGAAAGAATTCCTCTTCTGACAATACCTGGCAGACAATTCACATGAATGTAACAGTACTACTACTACTACTACTACTACTAAAACATCATTATTATTACATCATAGGTCAACCAAATCAACATGCTGCTTTGACCTTTACAATTAATATTGTGCAATTTAGGCATGGCGGCCAGAAAATTCTGCATTCCACGTGAAACAGGTATTCGCTCACCTGTACAGTTTACACAGTAAACGTATATATATATATTACTATCCAAATGTCAAAATGTCAGGTCAGTTTGGTCGGCCTATAATGTGATGTGATATGGCTAGATATCCAGCAAGCACAAAACGTGTTGTCGATATTGACCATATATCCATAGCGGCGACGTCGATTCGATGGCTGTGCAACATTGTAAGTTTACTGGACCATTCATTTTTCCTGAAGATGCCTAACCTTTTTATCACTTTCTTGGCAAATTCAGCAGACGACAATCTGATGTGCTATTTTTTTCTTATTTTTTCCCGAACACAGGAGTTGACATTTCATGCAAATTGTCTCCATTGGATACAATTTGCATGAAATCTCAAATTCTGTTTTCTGGAAAAAAAATAGAAAAATATTTCAAAATGTCTGCTGAAAATTTTACCAAGAATGCGCAGCGTTATAATCATTTGGCTTTTATTTTCATTTCAGACAGAGGAAGCGAAATGGATCCAATTACTTGTCTTGAAAACACTTACTTTTTGATTGTGTTTATAGTACTTCTCATCCTGTCAATCCTTTCATTCGGGACTGCTCTGTGTTTTTGTTGTTTGTTCCGGCAGAGGAGAAATGAAAGTAAAAGTAGAAATCTATATGGATTTTACATTCACAGAAAACGTTTTGATTAAAAAAAGTATATGTGATTGTAGTTTATTATTCAATGCATATAAAATATGATTTAAACGTTACTCTTCTTTGTCGCGTTTTGTAGCTAACTGCCTAGCTAGCATTCTGTTTCAATCTACATCGGAATCCTGTCGGGCCGATAACGATCCGATACAGATTTCAGCAGAATGCTAGCTAGGCGAGGGTTTCCCCGTGTTTGCCTTAAGTATTCGGACAGACAGCCGTGTAGAAACAGTGTAGATCTTGATCACAATTTGGCGTCTGATCACGGTCTACACGGTTTGTCATAGACCCAGCAGTGTTTGAGACACATAAACGGGTAGCAAAACGGAGCAGTTCGAAGTTTTGGCCAAATATGGTAAGATGACAAGCTATCTGAATACTTTGAACAAATACGGTAATTCAATAATTTTCCTTCGGATATATGCGAAATGTGCATGCTCAGAGATGAGACAACACTTAGCGTGAACAGAGCCCCGTCAGAGCAATTTCAGTTTGCCTAGAATATATATGGACCATTGTGATTTATCAAACTTTCATACCTTTTTATATTTTGATCTTTTTCTATCTGTCAACTGCATTTAAGTTGCTAACAAACCGTTTTGTTCATCACTAACGTATTTTACAAAATTAAGGAAAGGTAACTGTTATATTTTGGTGTTACGCAATCGTAATAGTGAAAGCAGCCACCTGTGACTGAGTGCTGGAGAAAGGGGTTCTTTAGTTACCAATAGGCTCATACGAAAGACTTCATTGTTCTAACATAAATACAATTATTTGCTTATGTAAAGTGTGTTGTATCTTTAGGTCTTTTCTATAACACAACCGCTGTACTGAATGAGTTATCTACGTTATAACAATTCCTGTAATTGACAGACCCAAGCTCTATTGTTTTACGGGGCATCTTACTAACAATAAGATCAGTATTAACTGTAACTCTTGTTTATAAAGAAACTACTATTGTTTCATAAATATATTTTGTCCTATTCTGCCACGAATTCTTCCAGTACAGCTTATTTGTCACGTCTCAAAACACTAAGAGCCAGGACATGACAAAAGCTACAATAAGACTTGTTCGACCAGCGAAAAAAGGTAATAGAAAAGTCCAGGGAGTGCCACAATTACAAAACGCAGCCCTTCGCAGACACCAAGAGGAAGAGGAAACCGACAAATCCAAACAAGCACAAATCGAACAAACGTATGAAAAGCACTAAGATTAGCTCTCTATTTCCCATGCGAGGTAATCGTAATGCTAGAAGGACTGAAAAACACAAGAAAAAATGACAAAAGGTAAGACACAAAACAAACCGCCCCGCAGAACAAACCACAAAGCAACGAAGAGTAAGACTAACACCGGGACCACCGCCTTAGAACGGTCAGCAGAGCAAACCACCCGGGGATTAAAGCACTTTTACAGCTAGCCAACTTCACCCTGGGTCCCGATGTTACTCTTAATACAGAAATCATAAAAAAATCGGTTCGCATAAAGGCTCCCAACTCAGTCAATGCATCAAAGCGAAAAAATAAAAATCAAATTAATCACTATAATAAACAAAGACGAGTACTCATGGCTATTTCTACTGTATGCCATAGTAAATGAAAACCAATAGTTGAACCACGGCGGGCCAAGCCAAAGACATATCGTCAAGCCCCAACCCACTGGTTAAAGTTTTACGAAGAGGCCGTCATTGAGTCTGAGGCCCGAACCACCGTCGTGCAATTAATGAGTGAAGCATAGCCATCAACATTGACTGGGCTGACAACAAGGCATGCAGTGTGCCGCATAATATCCAGGCTATAGCCAATTCTTTTATAACGGTTAATAAGTTTTCTGAATTGCTCCGAAAAATTAGATTTTCCTACAATTTTTTTCTAAATCTGTACACTAAGTCACCGTAAAATTCTGGTTCCGATATACCTTGCTGCAAAAGTGTTTTCAGACTGACGCTATATTTTTCTACCAAGGCACTGTGTCTGCGATAAAATTTCGAAAACGTCTTACGAAGTTTAAAATAACGATAGCCATGTCTAAGAAGTATGGCAATAAGGGCTTTATTACGGTAGTTAAAGTCACTAAGATTTGAAGAAGCTCTAGCGAATCTAATGTTGAGATATGTTTACCCCATATGAGGTAAGCTGGGGAACATCGCCATCCAGAAAAGGGAAATTGACTATATCAAAATAAAAATCGTCCCGTTTATCATAATTTTTGGTGGAAACTGTATCATTAGATATACTTAGATTCAAATCCAAAAAAAAAGTGCCAAAAAAAAGGTATCGGAAGAACTGAAAAGAGCACATTCTTCGTTGCCAGCCAAATATAGGGTATTCTCCCGAATAAACGTTCGGTCAATTAAATCAATAAGTTTATCTGTTTTAAGATGTTGAGGTAACGTAGTATACAGTGTAGAAAAATCATATGTAGACAATTTAGAAGCCTGAAAGGTTTTAGATTTAAATCTATTGAGAACATCATTGGAATTTTTGATTGACCAAAAATAGTTAATTCCGTCCCTTTCGTATACAGTATCATAGTATCTAATCCAATGTTTTCTAACAGCACTAAGGCATGAAGTTAGCAGTTTGGACAAAACAGTAGTCGTACATGAACTAGAATTAGCAATGAAACGTGCTTTATAGGGTCGTTTATGCAGTTTCGGTAACCAATATAACGTAGGAAGTCTGTCTTGCTTTTCTTTAATACTCAATGCAAATTTAGCAGTAATATCGATAGAATGAGTATTAACAATAGATCTCTCGTCAGTAGAAATCCGTTCATATGTTTTGGTACTACCAAGTTCTTGTATTAGAGTATTGATACAATAAAGTCGTCACACAACAACAACATTATTAGCAGCTTTATCAGCTGGAGCCAAAACATTCTTCCTATGAAATTCTTAGATACCTTGTTTTAAATATCGAAAAGATAATTTAGGCTTAGGAGCGAGAAGATCAAGATTATTAGAGTAAAATAACACGTTCATCAACGATCTTAAAAATCTTTAATTTCCAATTATTTAAAGCATTAGACTAAACATGCTCTCGTTTACACCAACGCGTACAATAATCATTTAAAGCACTGGCAATTGTTTCCCGACATTTACTGAAATCAATGTGGGCTGGGAATCTATATTTAGGTCATTTTGAAATAAATGAACGGATTCGTGAATCAGTTATAATCTTCAAGTTACCAGTGACAATATGACCCACTGGTTGATAACAAAATTTAGAATCTTTACAATCTCAAGAATCAGGGGAACTAGTTTCAATATCAAGATCAGAAATTAATTTATTGAAATTAAGTATAGTATTACGGATAGGTTTGTTATATTTATAACAAATAAAAGGAGATTCCGTGTTTATGAAATATGAAGGTATAGTTGATATAACATTATTATCTCGAAATATGCCAGGTAAATCTATGAATTCAATACCTTTATTAATGAATGGAGTTTTGATGAAGTGTCTAATGTGGTTAATTTCAGAATTAATGTAAGGACGAAGAGCATGTTGAGTACAACATCTAGTAAGGAGAACTGCTTCATACAAATCATGTTTTCTATCATAAAATTTATTCGCCTCATCATCTAAATTACGTAATGAAGAAATCGACAGTGAAGCTAGTTTAGAAAGCATTTGATAGTAAGTAAGTAAGTAAATTCTTTATTTTGAGAGGGTAACCCAATTGGCTGGTAGCCAATCTTCCTTGGGGCCCTCTTTAGCAACAAATACACAAACAGTACAAGCGTAAACAAATATGCATCGGCATAATATATAAAAAATACATCAAACTGAGGTGTGAAGATTAACATACATATATGTATATTTACAAAGATAAAACTTATTGGAGAATGAATCAATAACAATTGAAATGAATTCATGGCAACAAAACAGCGATAAGAGAGAGAGAGAGAGAGAGAGAGAGAGAGAGAGAGAGAGAGACGTGCAATATCAATATTTAATTATTTAATTATGGCGGTGGAGGTATATATAATGTTAAATTGCAAATATAGTAGAAAATATATATATTAATGTTTAATCCAATAAGTACACCTTTTTACAAAAACATCTAACGACTGTGAGTTCTTTATATTAACAGGAATACTGTTCCAGACAATTACGCCAGAGAATGAAAGACTACCCTTGAATAAGTTGCATTTAGCCTGTGGTAATATATAATTCTTCCTAGACACTGATCGTAAGTTCGATGCAGTGTTGTCATGGTTAACACCTCTCATTTGGAAAAGCTCTTGCAAATAAGTGGGCGCTAGATTGTTATACACTTTATACATAATTTTTGCTTTATTTAGGAAAACAATTTGATCAAAAGACAAAATATCAAGACGTTTTAAAGATTCTTGCAGACCATTATATTCCTGTGCCAGTATTAATTTACATGCGCGTCGTTGCAATGTATTGAATTTGTTTATGTTACTACTTGATGTATTACTCCATATTACACTACAATACTCAAAATGAGGTTTAATATAAGCTTTGTAGAATAACAATCTATGTTCAATGTATAAAAATGATCTTATTTTGCTCAATAGCCATAAATATGAGGATACTTTTATATATACTTGCTGACATTGGCTATTCCAAATTGATGACGTCCAGAATTTAAGAGAATATTTAAATCAAAAAGAGATAAGACAGTTTTATGTTTTCGTTTAAAATTACCATTTTTGCGCTTACCATGGGATCGTTTATAACTTTTTTTCATATCTAAAAGGAGAAAAAACATCGAAATCCGGCATTTTAGAACTATTTCCTTCATGGTAAATATTATCATTAAATCCAAGTGGAAAAGGGGTTTGTAAACGTTTAATCCATTTAAATTCAGGTTCAAGTCTTAAAATATTTTTGAATCTTTCGGTAGAATTCGACTTGTGTATAATTTTTTTCAATAGGTTGAACCAAAACTTTACTAGATGATCATGAATGGCCAGCCCTCCAGAAATGTTGATAAAGGTATCAATTTTCTTTGCTTTTTTTTTTATTTTAAACAAATGTTCCTTAAACCTTGTTTTAAGGGCCCGTTTGGTCTGTCCAACATACTACATTCCTCAGCCTCCTTCGCTGCAAGTGAGAACATATATAACATCCTCTGATTTTCAGTCTAAATCAGAGTTGTTTACAACTGGAAATTGTCTATGAGGAAATAATAGTTGACTGACAAAATAAATGATTGCAGCAGATGCAACTCTTGGCATTGCACAGAAATATTAGGGTACATACTGTTCCTTTTATACGGATTCTTATATTTTAGAAGTATAGGAGATTTAATTGGAGAAAGTCTAATTCTAAGGTGATTACGGAAAATATTATAATTGGAAGCGCCATATGAAATTATAGATGAAACAGAGTGAAGTTTCAAAGGCGAAACGTTAACAGTAGGTAACAAAGAGTTAAATCTAGCAGTAGAACGGGGAATCTGTAAAGAAGAAGCAGAATACAGCCTTATAGGAGAAAAAGTATTTTTTAATCTATTAGTGATACTCATATAGCTGTATAGGAAGTAATACCATTAGATAAAAAACAGTATTCGTACCGGCTATTATAGGCAGTAAGTAGCGATGCAAACAGGCGGTAGGACCGATGCATACAGAGTATAATAACAACCGACAATACATAACTAAGTCTAATACGAGTCCAAAGAAACGTAAAGTAAGAAATTGTTATAAACGGGATACGAACACCGGTAAATATCTAACCTTCAATGAGGTATAAATTAGAACCATGAGGAAGAGGAATACGAAAGGTGATTGTAAAGGGCAAACTCTGGCACTTGAAGACTCGGTTCAGCCTGCGTGTGTGTTCAGTCTGATCAAAGTCTTCGCTAATCGCGTATGCCTCTTACAGCCTCCATGCTATTCAAAAAAGGAAAAAAAAAACGAGAACCCTTGCCATACCGGGTAGATGTATAGGCTGATCTGAGTCTTTGCTGGTCACACAGGTCTTATTTTAGGTTGTGTCATGCGCTGGCTCAGTTATATGAAGTTACTCAGACAAGGCCACAATCACTTAGCAAGACTTTCCCGAGGTAACCAAGAGAAGACAGAAGAAACAAATGTTTTTTTTTTCAATGCACACAGATGTACGAACAAAGACAAAGGAAAACTGCAACACAGAAGCCGTCCTGTATCAGTCAGTCGAAAAACCTCATCCTTGTCTTCTAAAGCACTGTCAGACATTAACACAAATACAGTGAACCCTTGTTACAACGATAGCATTTGTTCCCAAAGATGTTGCCATTAAAATGAATTCGGTGTTGTAAAGAATCCTTAATGACAGAATGATATGTAAGAAAGGCCTTGTTTTATTCTCAGTTACTCATAGAACATATTTTGGATATTTGTTAGAATCGCACAAATATCTAAATCCTGTTGCTTGAAGTTTTAATGCAATATTCTTGCATGATTTCTCATCAATTGTCACCTTTTGGGCGAAGGTTTCATGACATTCAAATTGTCATTATAACGAATTTTGCCGTTGCATCGAGTGTCGGTATAAAGAGGATTAATTGTATACATATTTGCCAGGGCACCGGAGGAAGAAATGACGAGGAACAAACAATGATAAAACACAACGTCACAGATGTAATATCCAACATGCAAATAAGAACTGTAATAGAGAACCCGCCTTGGTACGACCAGTAGGTACAACTTCAGGGGTGGGGTGAGACTAAAGTCGACTCTCGTTATCTCGAAGTCCAAAGACTTTCTGAAATACTTCGAGATAACCGTACCTCGACATATCAGATTTAGAGAATTGAGGAAAAAATAACTCGACCAACCGTATTTCAAAAATGGATATGTAATTTGACGCTTGAAGTTAGAGCTATTGAAAATATTGTGACAAGACGAGAATTTTCTCCCCTTTTCCAAAATATTTTGTTACCTATTGATAGATTTCCATGTGTAAACAGGGACCAGATATTCACTTCGAGATAAGCCGGTTTTCGAGCAATTTCTCTCCTTTTCCGCAATATTTTGTTACTAGTTATTAGATTTCCATGTGAAAACAGGGACCAGATTTTCACCTCGAGATAAGCAGGTTTTCGAGACAAGAAAGCCAAGATGGCCCTGTAACACTAACCTGATTACCAGATAAATTGGCTTTCGGTTCAGGAGAAGAAGTACAAAATAGATTTCCAAGACAGCGGCTAAGGTGGCTATCTTGAATTTTTGATTGGACTGTTTTTAGCTCATTTTTATCACTCTGATGCTTCCTACCAAGTTTGGAGCCTTTCGGTTCAGGAGAAGAAGCGAAAAATAGATTTTCAAGATGGCAGCTATGGCTGCCATCTGCTGTCATCTATTCTTGGATCTTCAATCAGAATTATTTCAGCTATTATGATATACTAGTCACTCCGATGTTTCTTATCAAGTTTCAAGACAATTGGTCTTTCAGTCAGAAGAAGCCAAAAATTGATTTTCAAGATGGCGGCCAGCTTGGATTTTTCCATCGGGACAATTTCAGCTATTTTTTTATCTACAAGTCACTCCAATGCTTCCTACCAAGTATCGAGTCAATTGACCTTTTGGTTCAGGAGTAGAAGCGAAAAATAGATTTTAAAGATGGGGACAACGGCAGCAATCTTGAATTTCCGATCGAAACGATTTAAGCTATTTTTGATTTGCAAGTCACTCCGATGCTTCCTACCAAGTTTTAAGTCTATTGACCGTTCAGTTCAGAAGAAGAAGAAGCTAAAATGGATTTCAAAGATGGCGGCCATGGTGGCCATCTTGGATTTCAGATCGGAACATTTTTAGCTATTTTTGATGTACAATTCACATGCATCCTACGAAGTTTCAAGTCAGTTGGCCTTTCGGTTCAGGAGAAGAAGTGCAAAATAGATTTCCGCGGCCAAGGTGGCTATCTTGAATTTTTGATGTGATTAATTTTAGCTCATTTTTATCACCCTAATGCTTCCTGCCAAGTCTGGAGTCAATTGGCCTATCGGGTCAGGAGAAGAAGCGATAAATAGATTTAAAGATGGCGGACACGGCAGCAATCTTGGATTTCCGATTGGAACGATTTAAGCTATTTTTAATTTACAAGTCACTCCGATGCTTCCTACCAAGTTTTATGTCTGTTGGCCTTTCAGTTCAGAAGAAGAAGCTAAAATGGATTTCAAAGAGTCTATTACTAATACCCGGAACGGAACACGGAATGGAACGGAACAAAATTAAACAGAATGGAATATAGTCCGGACCCAGACGATGGGTACAAATACTAAAATACTATAGAGCAAAACTTGCTAAAATCCGGAACGGAAGTATACTAGTTCTGTCGAAACGAAGGTGTACTTTCTCGCAACATATATGTTGCCATATATGAACGAAATTTGCTAAACGGAAGTGTACTTTCACGGAACGGAAGTTTATGTTTTGCCTTGGAACACGGAACTAGGTAGATTTGGAACAAATCTCGGAACAGAAGATCACATGTATAACCTAAAATCTGGAACGGAAATTGAAATTATTCTACAAAATATTCGGAACAGCTAGACGTGAGAAAAGGAACAGTCAGAAGTCACAAATAAAATACAGGCTTAACGTAACATGCGACGTTCAAACAAAATGGCGTAATGCTTTCCGTGGAAAACAAAGTAAAATTGCTTAATAAAGACGCTCTAGGCGTCTCAGAGCTTTTCATCTTATTTAATTATGAAAACAACTGTTTCTGAAATTCCCTTCCGACCAAAGGGGGAGATATATTCATTTGTAATAATACAGCTGGAAGAAAAGATGATTGGAAGGCCGACGGAACAGTGATGGAGGTTCGCAGACAGTAAGCAATATAAATTGTATGGAAAACACTGTTAAGGTTTATGACTCGGCATACAGTGATTTGCCACATGAAGAAGAGATGGTTGTGGTAAGTGTAGTATCCACAAGCGCAGACAACCTACGAGTCCTATATCCAAATGTATCACTACAAACAAATGGATATGATTGTGGTCTCTATGCTATAGCGAAAGCAAAGGCATTATCAGCATATGGGATCGATCCATGCGCGCAGGTGTATATTCCAAGAATAATGAGAGAGCATTTATTCAAATGTCTAGAGCAGAAGCACCTCGTGCCATTCCCTATAATACAAAATAGTAAGAAGAAGAGAACAGCAATAAGAAATACAATAGATGTGCCACTGTACTGTCTCTGTCACATGCCTGATACAAGGACAATTTATATATACTGCGATGCATGTGCTGGTGAATACCATCCTCAGTGTGTTGGCATTGACACATATGTTACAGACTCTACCGAGTTCACGTGCCTAAAGTGCAGACAACAATAGGTGTTAAACGCTATTAAAGATTACCACTTGTCTGTTATAAGATACAACGTGTTTCATTACTGTAAATCTGTCACAAAATATAGCTATTAATTATTGTATTCCCAATAAATGGATTATCTATAATAAAATCCTTGATGTGTTCCATTTACTTTACCTTCTCTGTGTCCCATTCCTTATCTGTCCGAAGTAATATAACATTATTTTTTTCGTAAACTATATACGTTCCGTTTCATGTTCTGTTGTATGTAACATGAAAATGGAATTCGGAACGCAGCATGGACAGGGATAACTGCTATTCTGTTCCGTGTTTAGTCATTGTGCAGTTCCGTTTTCCACTCCAGTCCGTGTTTATTCCATGTTCCGTTTGGTATTCCAAACTGCAATATATCTAGATGATCTAGAGCATGCATTTGCTAGGAGATAGATGATGTATGCATTTCAGGCAATTTGCTACAGAACTTTGCATCTTGGAAACTGAATTTAGGACCCTGAAACTTTATATGTACTTTCTATGAGAAAAATTAGCCAACTAGTATACAGTGGCCTAACCATATGTAGATAGGCTCTTCTGGTTTTTGATTTATCTGCCCTTGGCAAAAAATCATGTCCAGTTGCTTTTACAGTTTTGTCCTGGCCGTAACTTCTAAAACATAAGGCCTATAGTTATGAAACTTAGCAAATGGCTTTATCTCAGTGAAACGATGTGTCACAAATACAGCTCATTAAGACAATTTGTCACAAATAAAGAGGATAAATCTTGCTCATATGGGTTTTAGTTATCTCCACTGGGCAAAAACTCCTAAACCGAAAGACAGATTAACATGAAACTTCACAGGTGGGTGCAGCTCATTGGCCCTCTTCATCATCATCACATATACTAAATGGTGTCCTGTCTCGTGAATTGCTGACGTCATAGGTTGTGTATTGGGAAATACCGCGGGAAAAGGCACGTGCATAAAAAAAAGGTGTTAAAAAAAAAAGAGACCACCAGAATCAGCTTTTCAAGCCAATTCCGATGGTCCCTTCTCTTTTTTTCTATCTTTTTTTTTATTTATAACTTTATTAAATAATAAGATACAATATTGCACAATTTTATCACAGTTTTATTCGATCACAATTGGGTTATCTGATGTATTACCAACTCCATTACACGGCTCTGCCACAATGTTCAGGGGGTTGTAACCAACCCCATTTTCATAGTCACTATTGAGAGTAGAATCCAACTTACTATTATCCCTTACTACACTACTACCTGTATCTTCAAAATCGCTATAGCCCGAAGATAATGGGCTCTCTGGCGAACTGGCGGCATAATCCGCCAGAAAGTCCATATCAACCCCACATTCTTTCTCAACCTGATGGTAACATTCTTGGTTACCCGAATAAGCATAATCCAATAAATCTTTTGCTTTCCCTGGTGTGATACCCCTGGCAAGCAATATCTCTTTTTTATCAGTAATAGGATGAGCCTCAAAACTCCTTTCTCCAAAGTCAAGCTTCCTGCGAACAGGAAGCTTCTTTCTCTGACATACCCTTTTTGACTCCCTAGGGGCATCACCCAATTCCAAAGGACTAACAGTCATTGTCTCCAACTTGTCAAACTTTCGTTTCATGCCCCTGGGCGTACTTGCAGCTGACACCCCAGCAGCAAAGGCCACTTCCATTCCTACATCTGTCATTTTATTCCTTGACCACTCCTTACCATTCATAACATAATATTTCAATACCTGGCACATACCACCCAGACATGACCTCACCATGAACCTTTTCCTCTGTTCTGATGTAAAATCCTTCTCTGAAAAATCAGGCCAATTTCTGGTTCTCATTAATAATCTAGATACAAGAGCATGCCCTTCTTTCATACTCCTATAGTCCTCCTCATCCATGTCTAAATCAACATCATAATCAGAATGTCTGAGACTACAAATAACCTTTGGTTTTTTATAATCTCGGAAATCCCAATAATAATCTGAGGCATCCTTCTGCTTGAGCATGCTCAACCAAGCTAGCAAACGAGTCAGCATCTCACTATCACTTTGTTCATATCCGTAGAATCCTACGTCAATGTTAGTAAGACGCCCACCCGACGGATACCCTTCATAATAATACTTCATTTCCAAACCACCATCAATACTGGCCTGATCAAGCACAGTCTCTAATGTCTGGGTGCCAGTGTTACATTTATCAGAAATAAATTCACTTATGAGATCCACAGCTAGGTACCATTCTACATCCCCAGGAGCAACAGGCCATTCCACCTTGGGAATGACCTCGCTCCTGATGAAGGAGAATACCTCTTGATACCACCTAGGATCCGGACTAAGATGGTCTGTTCTAGTTGTCAATACTCTTGACTTTACAAGATTCTTATGGGCGAACATCCGATTCTGAAGAGTCTTAGACTCTTTCTCAAACTGAGCCCATGGAACTTGGTTGCACGTCAGTATCACTGGCGTACGACCAAGCCTCACAGGCTCTCTATTCTTCACATTGATGCAAGTTGACAACCCCTCGAATATCTTCTTCGCCTCTTCAACTTGCTCCATTTTAGAGAAGGTGAGCTCCGGGATATTAATAATCTGCTTGTTAATGCAGTTCTGAAAGGCGAAGTCGGTACTAGGGATTGTTTGTCCAACCATGTCAACAACTTGCATCAACGGATCCGTCCAGAAGGTTTTACCTGCATTCGATGCCCCCTGCAGCATTAGACAATTTCTCTTTGGATACACTTTATCAAGAATACAAAATAACTCAAGCATAAACTCCCCAGTAATAATGTTCTGCTCCATGCACCAGTCGGTGTATACGCAACTGGTCTGGAAAGTAGACAGAACATTATCCTGGAGAGGACAACGATCAGCAAAAAGATCTATAAAGGTTTCCCCTTTTTGTTGAGATTCAATCTCCAATTCCTGCACTGCCTGGGCGAAGACAAGCTGGAACTGGGGACCAAGTCTCAACGTCCTAAACGTCTCTAACTCCTCAAGGCTGCCACGGTCCATAATAGCGACAAGCAGCTCTGTGACTCCTTTTTCATTATACTTGCGTATGAAGTCTTTCACGACGTCAACCTTAGAAGCCGTCTTAGACGGCTTCATAATTTTGACGTCCTTCGGGACAACACCCTTCACTATGTCTTCAAACCTCCCCCGAAAATAGTTATCTTGCATCTCTATGGCTGCATCGTTCTTATCTAACTTAGATAGCTTTTCTATAAACCCTGATGTTGAACAAGCAGCCTTTCTCTGTTTCTCTAGACGATCCTCACGCTGTCTCATATTAAGACATTTCTCCATATACCGAACAGCCCCAGATGTTTCCACCTGAGACTGATCAAGTATAGGCTGCTCATCCTCATCAAAGTTAATAGGTGCACGAACAAACTCTTCCTGACAACACGACATGCCCTGCAGTCTGCCAATTAAACCACACATCTGCAAATTATTGCAGCCTAACAACGTCCTAGGTGGCATGAGAAGATGCCTAGTCAACGCATCCAAGTTTCGGACACGCTGCGACTTGACATCAACCCCATGCCGCTTAAGACGCTGAGCAATATTCCTGTACGAGTATACCTGGCAGAGCTGCTCCTTGCAATGCACAAGCATATGAATATGTAAGCCTATGAATTGACAGCCCTCGTCAGTTTGTCCATCATGCCACCATATGGCAGTAGGAAAGTTGTTGGCGATACCCTTAATACCGTCCACTATCTCCTTTTGTTCAATGCTCAACCCATTGTACACATCCAAAGTTGTACTCAAGTTATGGAATGGCCTTTTGTGAATCCCAGATTCAAACATTTCTTCCGTAGCATAACAACTCTTATAAACCCCCGCACTATTTGTTTCCTGATAACTCCCATCATCCCCCTCCAAATACACCTTCGACAAGATCATGTTCGGACCTATGTTCCAATCATCAAGCCTTGAAACAACCACCGAGTACCATTCTTCGTCTCGACACAACGTCTGTAGAAGTTCGAACGGACGACGTTTAACGTTCATCCTGAAATGAACGAACATTAGTATGAGGATTAAAAGGCTGATTACCAGTAGTATACGACACCCTAAGACCCCCCCTCCCTGACTTTTCAACCTTTTCCATCCTATTATGTAATACATCCAAAGCTACATTAAGCTCAGTTATATTATCAACAACCTCATCTACCCTACTACGGCTAACTGGCTGTGAAAGAACTGGAGAAGGAGGAGGAGCCTTTACCGGCATACTTTCCTCTACAAAACCCCTTGCTCGAAGACTCGCATGAAGAAAACTAACATCTACTCTAAGAATATGCAAACTATTTTTCAATGTAACATTATCTTTCAACAAATCTGCAATATCCTGTATCACCGATTCCTGACGCCGCTTAACTACATCCAAAGCAGAAAGCTGAGTAGCCAAATTATTCTGTGTTTTAACTATATCCTTTAACTTATCTGTCATATCAACACTCTCCCCAGTTTCAGGATCTACCCACTTTGATATCGTATCAATAGTAGATACAATATTATCGATAGTATCAAATTTACCATGCACATTCTGCTGAATTGCATTTATCTTTCTCTGTAACAATTGCTGAGCAGACTCAGTAGTACGTTGAAATGCATTATATGCATCAAACTTCTTACCCATATTAGAAACATTCTTCCCCATATCTTTCAAACTATTAATACCAACATCTTTAAGTGTACTATTAACTGTCGACATTGCATTTTGACCAAGCATAGATGCAATCTGTCCCTTAGTACTAATAACACTACCCAACGCACTACCTAACCCTCCCAACGCACCACCAGCAATACCACCAAGTAAATTTCCCCAAAAACTAGACCCACCACTCTCGATAGCTATCTTAATATCCTCAGCTGATACAACAACCCGTATAGTCTTCACACAATCAAGTGCCTCCTCAAAATCTTCATATTTATCCAACATTTCTTCTGCTTTTGCATTCAACTGATTTATATTACTAGCTCTAACTTCTATACTATCTAAACGTCTACTTAACGCCGTAATATCTCGATTACCCTGCATACTAGACATACTAGTCTCTACCTTATTTATACGATCTATCAAACCACCAATATAATTCTGTAAATCTTGACCATGCACACCATCTTCTAAATTCCCTATACGACTTACAATAGCACTCAAATTATCCTGCAAATATTTCATATCCACTTTCTGTTTATTTTCTTCTTTCAAATTTTCTAATGTTTGAAACACTTGGTCAAAATCTATTGAATTAATTCTATCTAACTCACGCACCCTATCCTCCAAATCTGCAAAAATATAATCTAATGGCAAACGAGTTTGTCCCCACTTAAACTGCTCTTGAGAATATGTCTTATCATGAAAATATAATAAAAATGGATAACCATGTACAACACCAATTTTATTACTTCCCATAATAACACTCGTTCGCAATTTACCAGACACTATTGCAGTTTCCGTCTTAACTTTATATGAAATATTTCTCTTACTTAAAACA
Organism: Anodontia alba; assembly: GCA_964016985.1. Taxonomy (NCBI): domain Eukaryota; kingdom Metazoa; phylum Mollusca; class Bivalvia; order Lucinida; family Lucinidae; genus Anodontia; species Anodontia alba. The sequence continues at coordinate 72,234,665 of OZ024825.1, forward strand.
TGGGGACTATCTATAGGTAAAGTCATTATCCAATAAGTATTATTAGGAACACAAAAAAAATTATCACAACAAAATAAAACTATTTCATGTGTCAAAAACTTCTCATAATAGTCCTCAGACACACTAACTCCAAATGTCTGACTTATCCACGTTTCTGGCCAATGAATAGTAGTCAATTTCTGTTTAATTGCAATTAACACATCCTTAATAGTAAATGTATTCAAATCAACTGAATTTCTTATTTCAACAGGAAACATATAATTAATTTCTTCTGGAAAAGCAACAGCTAACTCCCGAACACCACGAGCAATATGTTCATGAATAATGAAGGTAGAAAAATAGGATGTTTCTGTTTGATTTTTATATAAAAAATTAATATAACGATGAGACAGAGTCTGTCCTGGCAAAGTAAAAGAATCTGGTTGGGCATTAACGTATTTACGACTCCAGGTGCTACTGGTAATGTCACCCTGTAACCAGTGTTGAATAAGTTCAAAAGGCAACGGAAGCCACGATAAACTGCCATACTCAGTATAAGTCTTTTGTATATAATTCTTTATATTAAGTACACTAGGAAAATGTTGTGTAGGATTAAATTCTGTCATTTTACATTACCTCATCTGATTAACCTGTGCTTGCGTCATTCTGGCGTTCTATCTGGCAAATTCTGTGATTTTCTCTTCTCGCAAGTAGGACCAATAACTCCTGTCTGAGTTCCTATTGTTGACCCGTAGTAATTAAGTTTCTTTTTTCGTGGCGTAACGAATAAATCATCTATTCCAGACCACACACTCTCTGCCACTGTCCCTACTGAAGCTGGACTACCACCCTCCGCACCTGCACCTTCAGCACCTTCTCCTTCCTTAGCTGCACCTGTAGGCGAATGTGCCACACCAAATGAATCATGCGTCCACCCAGACGGCAATGAAATATTCCCAGCTTCGACCTCTTGACTAAACCAAGCTGCAAATAAAGGATCATAATCCTCATTAACATCAGGTACAGTCGGGGCCGGGAATTTAGGGCCTGATTTAAGACCACGAACCATCAATGGTAAAGTTGGCTGCGATTGTTTAACATTTTCTACCGGTTGCCTTATACGCTTAGCAGTCTTACGCTCATATGTCTTCACCCTATTAGCAACATCCATTTTCTGTGCCACACCAATTTTATTTAACCTCTTAACCTCCTCTATATCACGTATCTGACATAAATTATTGCCAAACAATCGACCATATTTACCAAATTTAGGCCATGGAATAAATCTACCCCCATCTTTCTTAGTCCATACAGGAGGCTCTGTAACACCCAACACCTCCCATGCTTGAGCAGGACGATAAAACCTATCATTCCACTCATATATATCTTTACCCTGCTTTTTTATTTCGACAGGGAGGATTGGTCTTTTCTGTTCGTCAACAATGAGCCCAGCCTCATTCTTATCATAGACCACCTCGTCAACGGGTGGATTCGCATTGATGGCTTCTCTAACAGCCTCGATATCTTTCTGTGAAAAGCCCTCAGCAGCCATGACAGGAGCAGACAACTCAGGTGCAAGCTGCATGTGACTAGGGTCACTAGCACCTGACGACACGACTGTTGTAAGGTTATATCCATCCTCTCTAGTAGGTGCTGACACGTCAAAACCTGTATTACGCAACGTGCATTTCACCCTAGCATCCAATGTATTCATCTGAGCATCCTCTTTATCTTTCCTAATACCATCATCTAAATTTTCAGGCATATGCGACTCTGTTTCAGTATTTACATATCCAGTTAAAGGCATAACAAAATCTTCTGCATGTACGGCCCAATTAAACCTATCTACAGCTGCTCTAGCTTGATCATATGGATCATCTTGCGGTATACTATGTATTTCTGGTTGAGATCCCCATTGGAACATTTCAATACCAATATCAGGCGAGAAATGAAACTCTATAGTAGTTTTATAAGTAGCTTTAAACTGAGCCCTCCTCTGTGCCTTACCATTAGCTGTCCAATACGGCGCAAACCTAAAAAAAGCTACTTTCGGAGGTTGTATAGGATATCTGTTAACCTGTGTTGCCATATTAGCCTGTATACCCCATACCGTATCCAACATAGTATTACATACAGCTAACCTATTTTTATTACAGGCTAAACCATCAATTTCCGCAAATGAACCAACAGGTATTCTACCAGAATCAAAAGTATGACTCAAATCATAAGTCTCTCCAGTGTTCCAATGCTTTATAGTAAACATACCATTATAAACATTAAAACACCTCAACTCAAAATCTGTTAACATCTCTGACTTAGTACTATTATAATGTTCGCTAGGAAATTGTATCTTTGCTCGAGGTAACGTCGCTTCTTCAATCGTCTCTGGTTCCACACTCCTAAATCCATGATTCAACTCGAACAAAGACTTCGTACCAACAGGAACAATATTATTAGGACGGAACTTACCCTGCGTATCATGAAATACCTCTATACAATCTATCTGCGGCGTAGTCACAATTCTGCCATCAGCCTGAATCTCATCTCTACTACATATTAAATCACTTAAATGTACAGAATGACCAAGAAGACGGTAGGAGTTACATTTCTGCATATAGGGCCATAAATGATGTGGTCTGGCAGCTGCTCTACTATAATTAAAAGGTATAATGGATCCTCCAAAATCGTATCCATACGTTAAACAATTATTATCATCTGTCAACATATGAGCACCTACATATTCCGTACCTGGTCCCATAAAATGAATATATGTTTTAGTAAATGTAACAGTCTTTATACTATGACCATCTTCTCCCCGTGAAAATGTTTGACATATACCCGGACCGCCCGAAACTCCTGGCCCATACCCTAACTGCTGCTGTGCCTCTGTATTCTGAGCAACGGGATTGGGCTGATCGGCCGCAGCTGACATTAGTAGGAATTAAATTAAATAAATATAATAAAAATATTCCTACCTTCCTAAGAATATCCACAGAACACTTCGTCCCTTCGGGGTAAGAAAAAATATCTCCGTAGAACACTTCGTCGCTTCGCGGTAAGAGCACACAAAAACACGTCTTATCAGTACGACTGCTAGAATTCAAATGACTTTGTTTACAAAAACAGCTGTTAAAGTATACGTCACCAGACGGTCACGTGGTTTAATACAAATTTCATTGGTCCATCAATATGTTGTTTACTGATGACGTCACTTTCCTGCACGCGCTATACTGATTACGCTCACTTCTCAGACAGGACACCCTCTGGGTGGTGGGGTGATGGATTGCGCCGTTGATAATGCTTTGCGTACGCTTTGCCCCTCCGGGGTACATTATCAACGGCGCAATCCATCACCCCACCACCCATTGCCATCTTGATTTCTGAGTTATGACCCTTTTCTGACTTAAGGCACAATTCCCCATACATGTCATTCAGCATGTCTGGACCATTACATGGAAATTCTTTAGGCCTATAGTTTTGAAACTTCACAGATGGTTTTATTTTATGGAGATGATATGTTGCAAACAAAGAGGAAAACTCTCGTAGTTTCTATGCTATCTGTCCTAGACAAAAACTCACATCCAGGCTGTATTTCCTCAACCATAAGACATAAAATTATGAAACTTCACAGGTGGCTTTATCTCATTGAGACAATATGTCACAAACAAAGAGGACAACTCGTGCTTTCTTGCCCTATGTGTTATCTGCTCTTGGCAAACAGTCATGTCTGGGCCATAACTTCTACACTATAACTTATATATAAATCATGAAACTTCACGGGTGACTTTATCTCAATGAGACAATGTGGCGCAAATAGGGAGGACATTTCATTCGCGCTTGGTTTCTGAGTTATATGAATTTGGAAAGAAAAACTTGTCCAAGCCATAACTCTGAAACCGTAAAGTAGGTACTCATGAAACTTTACGGGTTGCTTTATCTCATTGAGATGATGTGTCACGAATAAGGAGGGCAACTCCTGCTCCATTGGTTTCTGAATTATCTGCAATTTGCAAAATATTGTGTCCAGGCTGTAACATCTAAACCAAGAGTTATATATTAATCAGAAAAGTCAACAGGAGGCTTTATCTTAATAAGATAATGTATTGAAAACAATGAGGACAACTGTCCCTCTCTTCACTCCTGAATTATCTTCCCTTGAAAAAAAATATGATGCCAATTGAATTTAGTACCTGTACTATCTTTCAGTGGCAAAAAAATGGTTGGGGCATAGTGTTTACTTAAGAGTTACTTTATAAGAGCATAGGGGTCTGGACACATACAAACAGATTTTGCTCAGAATTGGTCATTTTTTTTTCTTTCATCACATTTACACAGCAAATAATGAACTATACTGAAGCTTAATGCCAGTTTCAGTGGTAACCCAGAATTTCAAAGAATAGGTCAGTTTGCAAGTGAAACTAAGGAAAATGAAAGGTTTTGTAATCATTTTTAATATTGATACTAGTTAAGTCTTACACCAACATATATCATGCAAATGTTTTATTTTAAGCCTTTTAAACAAAATACAATATATTTATGGACTGGTAAACAGGGAATGCTCATATTTGGGTTTCACTGAAACTGAACTTCATCTTTCAGCTCTGGTTTCAAAAATTAGTTTGTGCAACAAAATATAGTTACAACTGAATCAGTAGCTGGTTTTAAGAGACAAAAACTGTAAAAATTGAACCTGTAGCTGAGCAACTTCAAATAATAACATCAGCTCAATAAAGGGGTGACGCTATCTGTGACTTTTTTTGTCATTGTAATTTAAGGATCAAAAGCTTCCACTGGCTTCAGATATATTTTCAAACACAATATAAATATCAATATTGGAGTGCAAGTGTGAAACATACTGGCCATGCTGTAGAGATGTGTTTATAGTGTAGACACCAGCAAAGACTCTACCCAGCAGCTAATCAGAGGCTTTGCTGGTCTTATGAAAAAGCCTTGGATCTTTGGTAATCCACAATGCATCAATGATAGTCTGTAGATGGACAAGCTGATCTAAAACATTGAATTACACATGCATCTAATGCATGTTTCTATCAGAGCGGCTCGTACAGTTGTTTAGTTAGTCATTGCAGCAGTTTCATGATGTTATCTTACCTATATTAATTATCAGATATCTTTAGTTTCTTACACTAAGTTTACGAAACAGACGGGAGAGACACACTTAAGCGAATATATGACATATAAAGACAATGACATAATTTATGGCTTGTGGCCCCACCTAGGGCCTTCACCTACAGGATTGGGGCGTTATGTCAAACATAAGGATATACAAGCAACAAATACTGAATATAAATAAGAATCAGGCAGGTGTCAAATGACATGTGAATATTTTGAAAATCGTAACATAAAACTTAAACATCTTAAGAATCTGTTCTCATTAACGACTCCTTGCCTCACCCAGGAGCTTCAAGGTGTTATTTCAGACACAAAACTATACATCTGTCATATACCAAATAGTGAGAAAAAACAATAGGTCAGGTAATCCATTATAAATGAACAATAAGAAAAAATGACAGACAAAAAGACTGTGCTTACCAGTGTCAAACAAAATGCTATAAAGGTATCATATACAAAAATCCAGGGAAGGGTCTTGATAACACAAGCGATTAAAAACTTTTAACATGCAACGTTGACTAGGGAAATTGACAGGCCAATTCACCTTTACCTCAAGGTCAAGGACAGGATTTTCCTATTTGAAATAAATCTTTGGACCTACAATCACTAGCTGATAATTACGTCAAAGGGTCTTGCTTATATCAGCTCTTAAGAACACAAACACTAAACTCTGATATAAAAGTTCACTAACAGATGGGATGGAAGCATGGCCAGGGATGCACAGATGGACAGATAAATGGACAAACAAATAATTTAGCCAACAGAAAAATGAAAACTATTCAGCCTTTTACATACTTTGTATGCTGGGGTTATCATGTTTGATGAGGAAAAAAATTGTGTAGAATAATACATTCCAGTTTCATAGGTAGGTCTGGTGCTTCATTGTGATGTAATACTATACATGCACAGTCATTAAAAATGTTAATATTTCAATCACTCCTCTTTTCATAAATTAATCTGTGAAATGTTTTTTTTTTTTTTTTTTTTTTTCAGATAAACATAGGCGAAGCAAGCAAAGACACCAGCTTGAAAACTCCTAAGATAGGAGATATGTGCCTGCTAGATGTCCCAGAATATGCCGGTGAATGGCCTCAAATCGGCAAACTGAAAGATCTGCATGAAGACAGAGCCCTTGTACAGTGGTTTAAAGGATCCAAGACTACTGCATGGCAGCCATGTACAAGGAGAGCAACAACTGGGGGAAAATGGGTGCCTTGGACACAAGAAGTTTATGTCTCGGACATCTGGCTGTTTGGGTTTGAGCTGACTGGGACTAATAGACTCCCGCAAAGAATAAGAGAGAAAGTTGACAATTATAATAATTTATGAATTTTTGACTACACTATGTTCATAGACCTGATGTATGCCTTAAGTCACCAAATGAGATAAAATGACTAAAGGAGTTGCAGCTCTGTTTAGTGTTCGTCGCCTGGCTTGGTGGTTTACAGTATTAGCTGCAGATGTAAGGATGTTTATGACTATACTCTCAATCAAAAGTCATCCACCAAAAAAGCAAATAAGTGGTTTGAAAAAATGATATAGATCCCAGGATAAGCCACAATCAAAGATCACAGCCCATCAATGACACGAAGAAGAAATCAATGATTATGAACACAACACAGAAACAATATAACCTTAGAAAGCCCAGCAGCCAGCTTCCTCTACCCCACAGGAAGTGATCACAGTGCTTTCGGGCAGATCAAAAAATTATAGCCTAGTTAAAATTGACAAAATAACATGAACAGCCCTGCTTGCAAAAAAAGCAAGAAAGCTACATGAAAAGTATGCAACATCAGAACCACCACCCATAGAATAGTCAGTAGTACGAGCTATTGGGGGCTTTAATCATTTCTATGGATCCAACCTTCACCAGTAGTCTACCATTAATTTTACATATAAAACTGTTAGGACTGCATAGAGGTTTCCTAACTCGAATCAGTTGGACATCATAGAAAACATACAAGTAAAATAAAGTAACTATGATGAAACAATAATGAGGGTTCATAGGTCACACCACAGGCCGTATCAGCCAGAGTTATAGAAAACCATCAGTTATGCCAATAAAATAGCAGGAGGTAGCAACCACTAATACCAGACACCAGCCACTGCTATTTTTAGGTTGGTACCATCATAGAGTTGCACTACCCACTGTCCTGCAGTAATGAAGATTAATTGTTATCAACCATGATTGGGTCAAAAATTAGGAAAGAGGTCTGTCAAATATCATTCATATTACAACCAGTTCTTTGAGACTGTTAATAAGCTTTCAGAGATGTTCTGGAAAAACAGATTGTTTTGCCATAAATTTTCCAGAATTATGTCACCACTCCAAACGAGACTGGGACCTGCCTGTTTGGTGGAGATAGCATTGGTGTCAACAGTATCTCCGTAAGCAATGGTAAATTCTTACAAAACTTGATGGCTACATCAACAAGATGGGGGAAAAGGTGATCAGGTTTAGGTGACTTTCATCAAAGGTCTGCTAAGACTGTCATATTAAAAAAAAAAAAAAAAAAAAAAAAAAAAAAAAAAAAAAAAAAAATAATAATAATAATAATAATTGTTACATGCTCTGCTCTGAATCAGTTGATGATTTCAGGTCAAACTTGGCACAATATATCATTGCAACAAACCAAGAACTTGATTAGTTTTTAGTAAGTTTGAGCCCACAATACTTGGCATTTAAAATTGAGCATTGTCTGCATGCTATCTCCAGAACCAAGTGGCAGATTCTTTCAAAACTTGCAGGGATATGATATTGGCATGTGTTTAAGAGTTGATAGGTTTACATGTGCTTGACATATTTTTCAAGGTCAGCACGGATTGTAAAAGTGTCCAATTTAGCCCAGTTACAGTTTGCATGATATCTCCTTTACCAGTGAAGGGATTTTCGTTCAAACTTGCAAGAACAATTTGTTGGGACAGGCTTAATGATTGATTAGATTTTGAAAATGCTCCATACTTTTTTTAAAATTCACAGCAGAGCCCTAGAGGTGTCGGATTTAGACCAGCTATACATAGCTTGTCAGCATGATTCTTTCCAAACTTGCAGGAAAAACTTGTTTGGACATGCTTATGAGATAATTAGGTTTTGGTGTATTCAGCAGAGCTCTGAAAAGGCCAAGGCCAAGACCAATTATAGCTTGTCTGCTTAATATCTCCTGAACAGTGACAGGATTCTTTCCAAACTTGCAGGAACAATTTGTTGGGATTGGCTTAAGGATTTATTAGGTTTTGATGTGTTTGACATTTTTCTGAGGTTAGCATAGCCCTTTGAGTGTCAAACTAAGGGCAGTCATATATAACTTATCTTGTCTGCATGACAGCTCATTAACCAGCCTGGGGATTTTTTTTCAAACTTGCATTTTCTAAATTTTATCAAGGACACTTCTGCAACAGGGCATATCAGAGCCAGAGTTTTATGGACATTTAGTTTACAAATTTCGAAAAATATGAAGAAATCTGATTTTCTGGATCAATTCAAAAAGATCATTAAATGCCATAAAAGAATGGCGTACGATATAAGTGTTATACAGCAGACAGCATGTCCAGTTTTTAACCCAATCATGGTTGCTAACTATACTTCCCTCTTTCATTGCAAGACAGGGGTCATGTCTCTGACTCGATGACGGCCCCAACTTAAAACTTTAAGAATTTTATTTTATTAGTGAGTGGTGCCTGATGCTTTGTCTTTTTCCTGACTCTTTGTGGTCTATCTGGTAGTTTTCTTTAGCTCCGGCTTACAGAATGTGGAACAAACTACGAGCCCTCATCTTTGTTTCATCACAGTTATTTAATTTGATTTGTATTTCAGTTTGTTCTAATTTGCATGTTATTCTGTGAAGATCCATTGACTGAGTTAGTTACCTACAGGTAGACCAACTATTTTGTCTGTTATAAATAATATTAGAACCTAGAGTGAAGGTTGGTCCCATAGAATCAAGTTAAACTCCCCAGTGCTTCTTGCTTAGACGGTCCTAAGGCGGTGGTTCTGATGTTGTTTATTTTTCATGTAACTTTGTAGGATTTTCAGATGGGGCTTTTCATGTTGTATGTGCCAATGGTTGTGTCCACTTCTTGTGTGAAAGAGGGAGCTGGTTGCTGTGCTGTTTGTGATTTATTTATTTCCTGTTTTGTTTTCTTCATTGTTAGTTACTCTTCCTCTTGGTGCCATTGGTAGGCTGTAATCTTTGATTGTGGCTTTTCCTCGGCATCTATTTCTGTAATTTTTTTGCAGGAACAGATTATTAAGACAGGCTTGATATTTATTATGCCCTCACTGTGCCGTCATGTCCTATCCAGATTCTGAATTCCTTTACCCATAACTTGTAATATCTGTGTAGTATTTTTGGCAATTTCGAACACATGCTTATTATAGCAAGAGGCAACAACAGGAAAAGTTAGAGGATTATGGCATGCATTTTGCATGGATTATGGCCACTTTCTGACTTATAAAATGGTCCCATTCAGATGCATTTTTATTGATAACTTTTGATGTCTTTGAAAAATGGACTTCACACTTACATTACTTGCCCATTATCTTACAGAAGATTAGTAGAACAAGTAACTTTACTATGTTTTGCATTTTGCATGGATTATGGCCCTTTTCAAACTTAGAATATTGGCCAGTGCGTGATTTTGCTTTGTATCTCAATAATTAAATTATGGATTGGTATCATGTTTGGAACACATGCCTATGATATCATGGGACATTAAGACAACAAGTTATTTAATTGTGGCAGATATGTGGCATGGATTCGGGCCCCTTTCTGGCTTATAAAATTGTCCCATTCACATGCATTTTGATTGAAAACTTTTCATGTCTTTGAAGGATTGAATTGAAACTTAAAACACAGCTCTGTTATCTTACAGAGAATTAGTAGAACAAGTTACATTACTATAATTTTGCATTTGGCATGGATTATGGCCCTTTTCAAACTTAGAAAATTGGCAAATAAATGAGGATTGTACTGCCTTGTCTAACCACATGTATCCTTCAAGACAATTTATTAATGTATAAGTCCAACCATGTTAATTTTGTGCATTCTGACTGGCTGTCAGAAAAGTTTTACACTTTGATCAATTCCATGCACAGGGATCTTTGAACTATTTTCCTTCCGCCAGAGTCTGAAATTGATAATAGTATCAACAAATACAGTATTTTGATAGTTGAAAATATAAAAAAAAATGAAATTTAATTTTCCAGTTATATACATGTGTAATCTCAGGCGAATCAATCATAAACTCTGAATAAAGCCCTTGGGGCTTTATTCGGTTTGTTAGTGATTAGCCAGAATTTACACATGGATAAATCTCCCCCACCCCCAAGCTAAAAAATCATTCCTATAATAGCACGTATGCTGCCAGGCCCGGTAGCTCAGTCAGATGCGCCTCCGACTGGTAATCAGGAGGTCGCGGGTTCAATTCAGCTCCGGTCCGGCAAAATTCTTTCGTAGAGATTGATCATGAAATCGTTTCTGCGGTTATTCTCTTCCTTCTGCTGATTCAAGAAGGGCGGCAGTCAGTTTCTGGCAAAAGAATTTGCACCGAGTACTATTTAATCGCTTAGTAGGTTTAAGCCTGCCCGGGAAAAGAGTTGTAAGGTTAACTGACCGTCCCGACATGACCTCAGCTGTTGACTGGGACGTTAAGCAACAAAACAAAAAAAAACAAACAAACAAACAATAGCACATATGAAAACCATTTAACCTTTTTTGAAAATGACATTAAAAAAAAATAATGCACAAAATTTGCGTAAGTATTGCCATTAATGTATTTGTATAGTCATATGAAACAATGATTAAGTAATTTTTTCAAAAAAAAAACAATTTATACATGTTTTCAGTGTAATGTATTTCTGTACATTTTGAGCAAGTATTTGTGAATGAAAAAATAAATAAATAAAAAATATTAATGTATTTATATGCTTGTCTTTTCTCCCCAATATGAATATAGTGATCTGTTTGCATTCATTAAGACACACAGTCAGTTCAGCATGAAAAATAACACTTCTCAAGAACCAAAGAGTGATGTCCACAAGGGGCTAAACTGGCATAGAGCCTTTTCAAATAGTACATGGTGTAGTCCAAGCTTGTGCTAAAAAGAAGGAAAAAGAAGAGTTATCTACATCTGCCAAATAACAAGGCAAATGGAATGCTATTTCAAGCTTAGAAAGAATAGTCACATGAAGTATGTTCACTGCTCATACTTGTTACTGAAAACCCTTCATGTAACACTTGTATAACCACCCCTTTTTCCTGCTTATGTTTATGTCAGACCTCACCATACAACATGATAGGGATACCAAGCTTTTCCATGCATAACCTTGCAATCCCCGGTTGAGGAAACTTCACAAGCATCATCAGTCTGCTCCAATGTATGGTTGCTGGACTTTTTTGTGCTTATTATATTATGATCATTGGTTTAGGAAGAGCATTAAACAAAAAATGCACATGACTAGGGCTTAGCATCCCACAGAGATCATTCCTAAAGCTAAGCATAGCAGAGGGTAAATGATCAAGGTGCTATTAACCTGTAAACGCTGTACATAGTACAGGACTCTCAATTACTTCCTTTTCATTAGCTACCAAGGATGTGCAATGTGCAGGGTCGTTGACTTAAATCTGGGCATTGCACAAGAACAACAACTAAGGCTGTGTACTGCACTGCACATCATTAGCAACTGAGTCTTTGCTCCACGCTGGGTTTGTAAATAAGTTGCCACGGTGTACCAGGTAAGTGACTAGTCGGAGCATTACAAAGGGTGAGTGACTAAGCCTGTGCATCGCAGGGATAGCAACTACAGCTTGGCACTTCACAGGGTTACTGACTAAGGCTGTGCAATGCACAGCATTACGGACTATTCCTATGCAATATCTAGAGTTAAACTAAAGCTGTGCACTGCACAGGATTAGTGACTAAGTCTGTGCAATGCACAGGGTTACTGACTTTGCAATGCACAGGGTTAGTGACTACGTCTGTGCAGTGCACAGGGTTAGTGACTGTGCAATGCACAGGGTTAGTCACTAAGCCTGTGCAGTGCACAGGGCTAGTGATTAAGTCTGTGCAATGCACAGGGTTAGTGACTAAGTCTGTGCAATGCACAGGGTTAGTGACTAAGTCTGTGCAATGCACAGGGTTAGCAATTAAGGCTGTGCAATGCACAGGGTTAATAACTATGTCTGTGCAGTGCACAGTTAGGTATGAAGTGAAGCAGTAATGGCTGTTCAAAGGTAAGTAAGCACTGCCATAGATATATGCAATAACTTCACTGAGTGCTTATGAAAAGTAGCAGAAACTTGCAATAAGATATGTCATTATGTCTTTTTCTCTGACCAAAAAAATGTTTGAATTCTAAGGTAAAAATAATTCTAGTTTTAATTAATAGGCTGTTATTAATTTGTCTGTTAACAAGACTTTGTGTGTTCCACCAGTTTTGCATAATGTTCTTTTCCTTTTCACACAGACTGGTTTACCATGGGGAAGAAGAGAAAGACACAAAGTGAAATTGATACAGATACATGTAGGAGACTGTACTGCGTTTGTCGTCAGCCAAATGATGAAAACAAAATGATGATGTGTTGCGACTTCTGTCAGGAGTGGTTTCATCCAGCTTGTGTGGGAGTGGATGAAGATAAAGCTGAAGCTGTAGCTAGATGGCACTGCCCAGGTTGCATTGACCTAATGTCAGAGAATCCAGTCATGTCAAAAAAAAAAGGTATCCAAATTTTTACATTATACACAGCATGGAACAGTTTTTATCCCTTTTATGAGTTGAATCCAGAGGGGCTCCTGGTGGAGGGGGAGGAATGCTAGTATGAGAGGAGGCGTTACTACTTCTCATTGGGGGTCTCCCTGGATTTTTTTTTTTAATTTAGTGTCTGGGGAATGCATGTTAAGCCATTTTTAGCTTGTCTGAACGAAAGTTCAGGAAAAGCTGTTGCACTACACATGGTGATGGCTTTGTTTGTTTGTGTTGAGGTTTTACGGCCCAGTCAAACCAATGGGGTCGTGTCGAGCGTGGTCAGTTTACCTAACCACACGTTTACTAGGCAGGCTTAGTCCTCTAAGCGGTTAACCAGTATTGTGCACATTCTTTCGCCAGAAACTGACAACTGCCCTTCTTGAATCAGCGGAAGGGAGAGAATGACCATAGAAAATATTTCATGATCAATCTCTACGAAAGAATGTTGCCAACCTCATCGGGGGTTGAACCCGCGACCTCCTGGTCTCCAGTCGGACGGCGCATCCAACTGAGCCACCGAGGCCGGCGTTCAGGTCCATAAAATGTTTTGATTTTAGCCCATCTGGTAAGTGGCTAGTCTAGAATAGGAGGGGCAAGCCAAAAAGTAACCCTTAAGTTTATCTAACATCAGGTCCAAGGAGGCTGGGAACCACTGCAGTGATGGATCAAATAGATAAAATAGATAAAAGTCTTTGCTATTAACTATTAAACTTGGCTGGCTGCTGCTGAGATGCAAAGACACAAACCAACTGATGCTATGATTACATCCAGTTTTCATGTACATTTGTTTGTTTGTAAATGTTATATTACAGCATTTGCTTAAAACCCAGCAGTCAGTTCAAAGAAATAAATAATCTTCCCTAACACTTTTTTGCCATCAGTGCAATAATACTGTAAGACCATGACCTATATTTCATGGTCCATTGATTTTGTCAAAGTTGACATGTTGTTTGTATCCGTCCCAGCATAATTTGCTCAATCACTAGTAAAAGAATATTATAAATATTATACAGCCAACAGTCTCCAGACCCCACATACATTTGAGTCACTTCATATTATTAATAATAAAATTTGGCTCAAAATCTGGCTCAAAGTTAAAGAAAATGGCACAAAAATTGGCGAAAATGGTGGCGAAAGAAAAAGAAATCCAAGTGCGAACTCTGATATAGAAATGTGCCTTATGGTATATTAACATGGCAGGTTTTTTTTAGCTCACCAGAGCCAAAGGCTCTGGGGGAGCTTATAGGATGGGCATTGGTCCGTCGTTGACATCGATGTCGTCAACATTTTTAAAATAAATCTCCTCTGAGCAACTGGGCCCATCAGGGCCATATTTCATATTTAGCATCTAGGCAAAGGGGAAATTAAAGTTTGTTTTTCTATGCAAATCCGTTATTTAAGATGGCTGCCATGCCCATATATGGTAAAAACCCTTCAAAAATCTTCTTCTGGACCAGATTTGGCATGGAGCATGTAGGGGGTAGGGGCCATGATGATCATATTTTATATTTTTCGTAAGGTTTGGATAACAAATGCCCCTGCTATACCCTACAGACTTTGTCAAAAATAATAAAAAAATGGTGAAAATTTCTGTTTTAATAATTTTTCAAGGAATTGGTTTGAAAAATGTGAGACGTGATCAATGAAACAAATTTTTAAGAAAAAATATGCCTAAAGGCATGTATGCCCCCAGCTTAAGCCATATACATTATGACAGAATTGCACTCTCAAACAACATCTCCTCTGAAAGAATTGGGCATCTCAGCAAAGGGGGGGATTAAAGTTTGTGTTTTTATGCAAATCCATTATTCAAGATGGCCGCCATGTCCATATATGGTAAAACACTTTCAAAATCTTCCTCTCCAGAACTGCTAAAGGGATTTGGGGCAAATTTGGCATGAAGCATGTAGGGACCATGATGATCATATTTTATATTTAAGATAACATTATTCAGTATAACCTCAATAGCTCGAACCTGGATGGCTCGTTTACCCTGGATGATTCGAACTCTTTTTTTCAGTCCCTACAAAATCCTTCCAATAGCTCAAGAAAACAAATATTTAGGGATTTTTTCTTATTTTATCATGGAATCGTATGTTGTATGTACTCACTAGAACCGCCTCATCGAGGCAATTCTAATGTGTACACTCAACATACAATCATTGTGTAGAAAATCGAAAAGATTTCCCTAAATTATCGCTATTTGCTTCCTGAACTGGTGCCATGATTAACCCTCAGTGGCTCGAACTACCCTTGTCTCGAACAATTTTCTGTGGTCCCAAAGATGTTCGAGCCATTTAAGTTCGACTGTATATATCATAGGCCTAGATAAGAGTGGGTCTCATATGTTGTGGCTACTCATTAGAAGTGCCTTGGCGAGGTGCGTCTAATGAGTACACACAACATATGTTTTTGTCGAGAAATAAGAAAACTATAGATATGTTTTTGTTGGAAAAAGCGCCTTATCAAGAGCTATGTTTATATACATTATAAAATCTTGGAAAGTCTGGAAAAAGTCAGACTTATTTAGAATAGATCAGTGACAAAAGCTTTGTTATTACCAAAATTTTGTTCCTTTTGAGGTGTATATGGCAAAGCGTAGGGATGCTACAGCTTTGAACTGGCTCGGACTCAGATGAGCAATTCAGGGCCTAATTCCCCCTGGTTTTGTTTTAAATGACTCTTTGAATGTTTTCAGGGCTATTAGGATTTCAAGGCAGAGTTGCTCCTGAAGAAGGATGGGGAGAAGACTTGTGGATAGTAGACGGAACAGTCATCCTTGAACATGTTACAACAAAGAGACACAGAAATGAGGGATACAACCTCTGTCGGGAAGAACGTGTAAAAAGTTTATCAAGTAATTAAGTGGGAAAGTACATTTATTTCCGCAGTGTTTGGGCACCAAAAATGAAACCAAATACGTACACAGTGTATCTCTGTTTTAAAGATGGAGGTAAAAAAATAAAATGGGCTACCTGCTCTTGTCATGCTGGAATAGATGGGCAGTGTAAACATGTGGTGGCAGTTCTTTACACATTGATTGATTTTGTAACCTCAATTCCCCAGATGAAATCGTGTACTGATAAACTTCAAATGTGGCATGTGAGGAAACCACTGACAGGTGATCCACTCTTATTCAGTGAAATAAAGTTTGTTTAACATGATCCAAACAAACCAATTAAAAGAGAGCTGAGTTCTACTGTGGTGAACCATAATCCTGTTCCTGATTTTGCCAAGATGACAGACCAGAAAATTGAAAAGTTAGTAAAGCTGTATGATGCATCTGGAGTCAAACTTCCTGTATTGGAGATTATTCGAAGTAATTAGTGTACCCCTGTGCTCACCAAACAACAAGAGAGCATTCTAAACCCGCATGAGAGACTCTTTGCTTCTGTAAGAAATACAAGTTTCGATATCTCTTACTACATTGATCAACTTGATGAGAGAACTAAACTACAGTATAGTAATTTGGTTGATTTGAGTGACAAAGAGTTTGAAATTATTGAAAAAAAAAAAAAAAAAAAAAGAACTAGACTGCAAAATAAAAATGCTTTCTGGTTTAGACAAAGACAGCACAGAATCACAGCATCTACTTTCGGAACATTCTGTCGTCTGAAAAATTCTACAGATCCTGTGAAAACTTTTGAACAAAAAAGATCATTTTTCATAAGTCAGAGCGTAAGGCATGGTATACAGTATGAAGATGTAGCGAGTGCTTTGTTTCTGGAAATAAATAAGTGTGACGAAAGTCCTGTTGGATTGATTGTTAATTATCAGATTCCATTTCTAGAAGCATCACCAGACAGATTGATAATAGAAAATGGAGAAATTAAGTTGCTAGGGGTGAAATGTCCGTACAGTGTTTTTCAAAAAAGGTCCAAGCTTCAAAAGGAAATAGATTCAAACAAATTTTATATAAAAAAGGACAGTGCTGGGAAATATTTTATGTCAGACAAGCATGATTACTATTATCAGATCCAGGGACAGCTTAATATCACTGGTATATCTGAATGTATATTAATTGTTTTTGTGCCACCAAAGGAT
Organism: Anodontia alba; assembly: GCA_964016985.1. Taxonomy (NCBI): domain Eukaryota; kingdom Metazoa; phylum Mollusca; class Bivalvia; order Lucinida; family Lucinidae; genus Anodontia; species Anodontia alba. The sequence goes on from OZ024825.1 coordinate 72,251,562, forward strand.
ATTATCACTGTGCCTGTTAAAAGAAATGAAAACTTCTTCAAGACAGATATACTGCCAAAATTATGTTCTGTATATTTTGAGAAACTGCTTCCTCACTTTCTTGCCTTAACTAGTACACATAAGTGACACACGCTTTCTTGCCTTAACTAGCATACACAAGTAGCTTGTATTTAGGCGAGATAGAGCTGTGGAATTAATAACAAAATTTTGCACTTGTCCAAGGGCAAGTAAATCGTGGAAATTCACTTGTCCTACCGCTTAGAGGACTAAGCCTACCCAGTAAATGTGTAGTTAGGCAAACTGACCGCGCTCGACATGACCCCATTGGGTTGACTGGGCCGTAAAATCTCAACACAAACAAAAATTCACTTGTCAAACCAAAAATGTACACACCCAGAAAAAACAAATGATAAATTCTTCAGATTTTAAAATTAAAATAAATGTTGTGGGTACTTGTTAGAATTGCCTCAGTGAGGCAGTTCTAACAAGTAAACACAACATATGCTCCATTCTTCTTCTGACCTAGTTGTTGATTTATCAGATGTATAAATTGCAAGAAAGAGCAAACTTACAACAAACTGTTTAAAAAATTTTATAGCTTCTTTGTAAATGTACATTGTCAGATATTGAACGAAGTAGTGACTGAATACAGAAAGGAGCATTTTGATAAAATTAAATAAGAAGCAAAGACTCCCAATGTTCTCCCCAGAAATTTCAGAAAGCATGTCCTATTTAACAAAAAACCCAGCTTCTAACATAGCTCCAGATAAGGCGCTTTTTTTCAGCCAGATAGTTTTGATACTTTTCTTGTTTCTCTACAAATCCATGTTGTGGGTACTCATTAGAACTGCCTTGAAAGGGCGCTTCTAATACCTACAAGTCAATGCTTTCTCGAGAAATAAGAAAAATATTACGCGGATACCCCTTCTTATCTGGAGCTATGTTCTGACATGTTGACCAATTTTTAAAATCCTTAATATATCGATACCTTATCAATATTAGCCAAAATATATATCATAAATAACTTACTGATGCATCTTTATACATTTAAAACTTTACTTACTAAGAAGTGAAATAACAGTGATTTGTATAAATTTTCATCATTGAAATGTAGTTTGAAGAGGCAGGCATGTTAGAAGCAACATGCCTAAATGGTCTGGGTAGATCACTGGACTCCTATTAGTAGATAGTAAAACACAATGTACATGGAATGTTTCATGTACAGATACCAGCTCTTGACATTGTGTTAACATGCCCGTGCAGTTTAAACCCCGCAAACCCCACTTTATAGTGAAAAGTGGGGTATACAGGGGTATGGGTTATTTTTATTATTTTTGTTTAAAACGTAAATTTTGGGTGCTCATTAGAACCGCCTCATTGCGAGGGCATGTTAACGCAATGAAATACAGCCAAATATGAATGTTTTTTAGTGCTTCTGAGAATTGTCATTATTCAAGATGCAGCTTCATGTATATAGTGAAAATACTTTTTTTCCATAAATACATATGTTGTGGGTACTTGCTGGAATCGCCTCTGGGGAAGTGATTATAACAAGTACTCACAAAAATGTTTCATGGGGAAATAAGAAATTGAATTGATCTCTCTTTTACATGTATTTATCATGAAGACAGTGAACTGAGCCGAACTCATTATACAAGAAAATATACATGTGCAGTGATAAGATTCAAGGAAATGTGGAAGAGCTTGATCAATTCTTATTTCTTATAGGATCTATAAAAATATATATGTACATGTATGTGTTTCGAGTTTTCCAACCATACTTTTGCTGTGACCCTAAACATTTTATTGTGGAAATTTGACAAATATACTGAAAAAATGGGAAATGTGTGTAAAGTATTAAAAATCCAGTCAAAGATACCTAATATTTCCCAGTCCGAAACCTAAACACATACATATCTTTTTTGTGTTTTTTTTTTCCAGGAGAGTGGTCTAGGTTTAAGTCTCAACAGAAACATAATCCTTTTTAAAAATACTGTCAACCCTCTTTCCGGACATTTGATATGACAGCAAAACTCTTCATAACGATAGTATGACTGGAACCAGTTAAGACTGGCACGGTTAATCAGGTAATCGATTAATTGATCGATAAATACCACAAAAATGATTATCATAACAGATTTGCAAATAATCGATCATTTGATTTCTGTGTCTCTTTACCGTATTTACCCTTAGTATTCAGACACCTCAACAATTCTACCATACTTAGTCTAAAATTTGAACAAGTACAATTTACTACCCACTTTAATGTCTTGAATAGCTGGATGAGTGGCAAACAGTGTAGACCCTGATGAGACGCCACATTTGCGGCATCGTCTCATCTGGGTCTACACTGTTTGCATATGCTTGTCTGACCAAATGCATACAGTAAAATATGTCATGCTCGGTCAGATAGGCAAAATTATTACCGAATCTTCAGTGATTACTAATCGATTATCAGTCACAATGGCAGGACTGATAATAAATTATTTTTTTAGCTCTGATTAGCCAGCCTTAGGAACAGTCCTTACAGCTCAAGATGAGACAGATAATAAGAAATTATTCAACAATACTTGATTTAATACTCTGAGAAACATATATTGCAGATATTTGTAGAATCGCCTCACCGAGGTGGTTCTTATAAATACCCACAAAAAATATTCTGTGTGTAACTAAAACAAAAAAGTCCTTTAACAGTGTAATACCTATTATACTGCTACATTTTCGGGTCCTTTAAAGCTGCAAATTGTTATTAACAGCAAAATCTTAGGGAAAAATGCTGCTGTTATGTTAAGGTCCTCTGTATAAAACTATGTAGATTTTTGTCCAGATGCTTGGTTGATGTATTAATAAATAGAAACTTTAATATCAACATCTTAGTATTTAATAAATAGTAAATTTATCAACATCTTGTTTGTACTTTTTATGCAAATGTCAAAATTCCATAGCATGGTGGATCTGAAAGCTGGATAGGTCTCTCAGTAAAGTGCAATTAGTCTAAATAGGTACTTTCGCAGAGACAGCAAAAGCTCAGATGTGCAGCTCTGTCTGGGCCTTTGCTGTGAGTTATTACAATGTATGGGTCTGTCAACCAATGTCAAGATGTATCATTGCAAAATAGCACACTGAAATATCCTCAGTGCTCCTTTAAGTCAGTCATTCACTATATGCACACATATCAACAGGTCTTGTGTCTCTTGCTGGCAGTTACACAAGACCTGTCAATATGTGTAACTGCGGTGAACAACTGACTTTCAGGTTTATTTTCTTCTCTATTGTTATGCAACTGATCAGGCTGATCAAATCGTAAACATTCCAACATATGACTGGAAGAGTATAAAAGCCGAGACTTAGGTTGGCAGTCGGGACCAAACCTTAACCAGATTTTAACGAACAAATTATGGTGACAATTAAATTCAGACGACTTAGTTTTGTTATCAACTTCCAAAACTGGATTGCAAAGTAATATTGATAGACTAAATGCATTTTGTAAAAGTTGGGCCTAGATATTAATATTAGTAAGTCAAAAATATGGTATTTTCTAAAAGCGGTCTTGTTCCAAAGGATAAATTAAGATATAATTCGTTTGCCGATGAAAAGACCATTTTATTCTATGTCTTGAACTGATGTTCACTGAGGCAAAGCTAAACAATAAATGTCTGCTTAAAGCTGATTGTTTGTACATGTATAAAAAATTGTATATACATGTATAGTGTCTGCTTATGTAGTATTGTACACATTTATTTTTTACCAAGTCTCCCTATGGAAGAAATACACACAATATATATATATATATTCAGCTAATGAATGAATAAACTTATTTTCTCTTGGACAGTGGCTATTTAGCTGGACCCAGTCAAATAGCCCTTAGGGGCTATCCTGCCGGGTCCGGGTAAATAGTCCTGGGTATATTCAGATATAAGAGGAGTGGCTATTGAACCGGACCTAGGGGCTATTTTGCCGGGTCTGGTTACATAGTACATAGTATTAGGGATATTCAGCCAGACCCTACCAAATGGCTATAAGGCACTCGCAGGCTATTTAAACAGACCATTTTTCTTTTATTTTATATTGTGGCAGTATATTAAATTTTATTGACTGATTTCTTGCGCAGTTTTCATTATGACCACTAACGTAAAGCATTCTGGTTCTAGCATCTCCTATTTGCTACCTATGGACAATAGTATAAAAAAGATAACAAGATAAGGAAGCGGGAAGAAAGTTGCATTTTTGAAACAGACAACATAAGCTCTGTAGAGCTTTACTGCGACATAACAACTATCCTTAACCAACACTTACCAACCTTCTTGTAGCTTCCAAGCACTACCCTTCATGTAAGGCATTTAACATAACATTTAGATAAAATTTTGTATGAAAATATTTATTCATTCATTTGTGTATGATGGACTTTTCTTTTTTGAAATAGATACATATCTCTCAAAGTCAGGTCTTGGTCTGCCTATAGTTTGACTGCCTAAGGCTCAAGATAGACTTGTATAACAGGATAGTCAGGGCTGAGAATCAAAAGCTTTTGCCAATATGAGGCAAAGTTGAGGTGAACATCACTTCCAATGGTTGGCAAATCCTGTTGTTGATCAGACTCCACATATCTTTTGGTTAGATTAGCAGTAAACCCCCCCCCCCCACCCCCACCCCCCCCCCCCCAAAAAAAAAACAAGACCTGTCGCCAGACAGGAAAGCTCGCCTGAACCATGTGAACTGTCCTTTGTCTACATGTATAAAAGTCATATTAGTCCATTCGCTTGACCACAAGGGATCAAGGTTACAGTTTGCATTTAAGAAAGTCATCTTAAATTTTCTTAGGGCTCATAGTCAGAAGTTTATTTCAACTATAAACTATAGCAGTAGTGTTCAAGTTAAATTAAAAATCAATTGATTTCTCTATTTATAAATTCTTACTTTTTCATATTATGAAATAATGAACCTCTTCTGACAAATTCCCAACATCATGAAGGGATCACACAAAAATATATGTTTAGCTCACCATAGCTGAAACCTGCTAGCATATAGCAATGGCCCTGTTGACCAACAACATTTTTAAACAGGCTGGGCTTAAATCAAACAACATCCCTGAAGTTGTTATTAAAGATCCTCATTAAGCAGACTGAATGATATATGTATACAGTCCTCATAATGATAGTCTGCTTAATGGCTTAATTGTATGTTCCAAAATTTAGGCAGACTAAAAAAATGTATGTCTATTACTATTAGCTGCATGACTTTGATACGAGAACAACTTTTTTCTGAGCATATTTAAAGAATTGTTTAATTGCAGCTGCAATGTTTCTCACTGAAATGCAAAGTCTGGTCTTGGTCTGCCTAAGGGTGCTTTAAAAGAGGTGACTGCCTAAGGTTGAAAAAAGAATTATATATATGACTGGCTGTCAGAAAAGTTTTACACTTTGATCAATTCCATGCACAGGAATCTTTGAACTATTTTCCTTCCGCCAGAGTCTGAAAATGATAATAGTATCAACAAATACAGTATTTTGATAGTTGAAAATATAAAAAAAATGAAATTTAATTTTCCAGTTATATACATGTGTAAACTCAGGCGAATCAATCATAAACTCTGAATAAAGCCCTTGGGGCTTTATTCGGTTTGTTAGTGATTAGCCAGAATTTACACATGGATAAATCTCCCCCACCCCCAAGCTAAAAAATCATTCCTATAATAGCACATATGCTGCCGGGCCCGGTAGCTCAGTCAGATGCGCCTCCGACTGGTAATCAGGAGGTCGCGGGTTCAATTCAGCTCCGGTCCGGCAAAATTCTTTCGTAGAGATTGATCATGAAATCGTTTCTGCGGTTATTCTCTTCCTTCTGCTGATTCAAGAAGGGCGGCTGTCAGTTTCTGGCAAAAGAATTTGCACCGAGTACTATTTAATCGCTTAGTAGGTTTAAGCCTGCCCGGGAAAAGAGTTGTAAGGTTAACTGACCGTCCCGACATGACCTCAGCTGTTGACTGGGACGTTAAGCAACAAAACAAAAAAAAACAAAAAAAAACAAACAAACAATAGCACATATGAAAACCATTTAACCTCTTTTGAAAATGACATTAAAAAAAAATATAATGCACAAAATTTGCGTAAGTATTGCCATTAATGTATTTGTATAGTCATATGAAACAATGATTAAGTAATTTTTCAAAAAAAAAAAAAAAAAAAAAAAAAAAAAAAAAAAAAAAAAAAATTATACATGTTTTCAGTGTAATGTATTTCTGTACATATTGAGCAAGTATTTGTGAATGAATAAATAAATAAATAAAAAATATTAATGTATTTATATGCTTGTCTTTTCTCCCCAATATGAATATAGTGATCTGTTTGCATTCATTAAGACACACAGTCAGTTCAGCATGAAAAATAACACTTCTCAAGAACCAAAGAGTGATGTCCACAAGGGGCTAAACTGGCATAGAGCCTTTTCAAATAGTACATGGTGTAGTCCAAGCTTGTGCTAAAAAGAAGGAAAAAGAAGAGTTATCTACATCTGCCAAATAACAAGGCAAATGGAATGCTATTTCAAGCTTAGAAAGAATAGTCACATGAAGTATGTTCACTGCTCATACTTGTTACTGAAAACCCTTCATGTAACACTTGTATAACCACCCCTTTTTCCTGCTTATGTTTATGTCAGACCTCACCATACAACATGATAGGGATACCAAGCTTTTCCATGCATAACCTTGCAATCCCCGGTTGAGGAAACTTCACAAGCATCATCAGTCTGCTCCAATGTATGGTTGCTGGACTTTTTTGTGCTTATTATATTATGATCATTGGTTTAGGAAGAGCATTAAACAAAAATGCACATGACTAGGGCTTAGCATCCCACAGAGATCATTCCTAAAGCTAAGCATAGCAGAGGGTAAATGATCAAGGTGCTATTAACCTGTAAAAGCTGTACATAGTACAGGACTCTCAATTACTTCCTTTTCATTAGCTACCAAGGATGTGCAATGTGCAGGGTCGTTGACTTAAATCTGGGCATTGCACAAGAACAACAACTAAGGCTGTGTACTGCACTGCACATCATTAGCAACTGAGTCTTTGCTCCACGCTGGGTTTGTAAATAAGTTGCCACGGTGTACCAGGTAAGTGACTAGTCGGAGCATTACAAAGGGTGAGTGACTAAGCCTGTGCATCGCAGGGATAGCAACTACAGCTTGGCACTTCACAGGGTTACTGACTAAGGCTGTGCAATGCACAGCATTACGGACTATTCCTATGCAATATCTAGAGTTAAACTAAAGCTGTGCACTGCACAGGATTAGTGACTAAGTCTGTGCAATGCACAGGGTTACTGACTCTGCAATGCACAGGGTTAGTGACTACGTCTGTGCAGTGCACAGGGTTAGTGACTAAGACTGTGCAATGCACAGGGTTAGTCACTAAGCCTGTGCAGTGCACAGGGCTAGTGATTAAGTCTGTGCAATGCACAGGGTTAGTGACTAAGTCTGTGCAATGCACAGGGTTAGCAATTAAGGCTGTGCAATGCACAGGGTTAATAACTATGTCTGTGCAGTGCACAGTTAGGTATGAAGTGAAGCAGTAATGGCTGTTCAAAGGTAAGTAAGCACTGCCATAGATATATGCAATAACTTCACTGAGTGCTTATGAAAAGTAGCAGAAACTTGCAATAAGATATGTCATTATGTCTTTTTCTCTGACCAAAAAAATGTTTGAATTCTAAGGTAAAAATAATTCTAGTTTTAATTAATAGGCTGTTATTAATTTGTCTGTTAACAAGAATTTGTGTGTTCCATGAGTTTTGCATAATGTTCTTTTCCTTTTCACACAGACTGGTTTACCATGGGGAAGAAGAGAAAGGCACAAAGTGAAATTGATACAGATACATGTAGGAGACTGTACTGCGTTTGTCGTCAGCCAAATGATGAAAACAAAATGATGATGTGTTGCGACTTCTGTCAGGAGTGGTTTCATCCAGCTTGTGTGGGAGTGGATGAAGATGAAGCTGAAGCTGTAGCTAGATGGCACTGCCCATGTTGCATTGACCTAATGTCAGAGAATCCAGTCATGTCAAAAAAAAAAGGTATCCAAATTTTTACATTATACACAGCATGGAACAGTTTTTATCCCTTTTATGAGTTGAATCCAGAGGGGCTGCTGGTGGAGGGGGAGGAATGCTAGTATGAGAGGAGGCGTTACTACTTCTCATTGGGGGTCTCCCTGGATTTTTTTTTTAATTTAGTGTCTGGAGAATGCATGTTAAGCCATTTTTAGCTTGTCTGAACGAAAGTTCAGGAAAAGCTGTTGCACTACACATGGTGATGGCTTTGTTTGTTTGTGTTGAGGTTTTACGGCCCAGTCAAACCAATGGGGTCGTGTCGAGCGTGGTCAGTTTACCTAACCACACGTTTACTAGGCAGGCTTAGTCCTCTAAGCGGTTAACCAGTATTGTGCACATTCTTTCGCCAGAAACTGACAACTGCCCTTCTTGATTCAGCGGAAGGGAGAGAATGACCGTAGAAAAAATTTCATGATCAATCTCTACGAAAGAATGTTGCCAACCTCATCGGGGGTTGAACCCGCGACCTCCTGGTCTCCAGTCGGACGGCGCATCCAACTGAGCCACCGAGGCCGGCGTTCAGGTCCATAAAATGTTTTGATTTTAGCCCATCTGGTAAGTGGCTAGTCTAGAATAGGAGGGGCAAGCCAAAAAGTAACCCTTAAGTTTATCTAACATCAGGTCCAAGGAGGCTGGGAACCACTGCAGTGATGGATCAAATAGATAAAATAGATAAAAGTCTTTGCTATTAACTATTAAACTTGGCTGGCTGCTGCTGAGATGCAAAGACACAAACCAACTGATGCTATGATTACATCCAGTTTTCGTGTACATTTGTTTGTTTGTAAATGTTATATTACAGCATTTGCTTAAAACCCAGCAGTCAGTTCAAGGAAATAAATAATCTTCCCTAACACTTTTTTGCCATCAGTGCAATAATACTGTAAGACCATGACCTATATTTCATGGTCCATTGATTTTGTCAAAGTTGACATGTTGTTTGTATCCGCCCCAGCATAATTTGCTCAATCACTAGTAAAAGAATATTATAAATATTATACAGCCAACAGTCTCCAGACCCCACATACATTTGAGTCACTTCATATTATTAATAATAAAATTTGGCTCAAAATCTGTCTCAAAGTTAAAGAAAATGGCACAAAAATTGGCGAAAATGGTGGCGAAAGAAAAAGAAATCCAAGTGCGAACTCTGATATAGAAATGTGCCTTATGGTATATTAACATGGCAGGTTTTTTTTAGCTCACCAGAGCCAAAGGCTCTGGGGGAGCTTATAGGATGGGCATTGGTCCGTCGTTGACATCGATGTCGTCAACATTTTTAAAATAAATCTCCTCTGAGCCACTGGGCCCATCAGGGCCATATTTCATATTTAGCATCTAGGCAAAGGGGAAATTAAAGTTTGTGTTTCTATGCAAATCCGTTATTTAAGATGGCTGCCATGCCCGTATATGGTAAAAACCCTTCAAAAATCTTCTTCTGGACCAGATTTGGCATGGAGCATGTAGGGGGTAGGGGCCATGATGATCATATTTTATATTTTTCGTAAGGTTTGGATAACAAATGCCCCTGCTATACCCTACAGACTTTGTCAAAAATAATAAAAAAATGATGAAAATTTCTGTTTTAATAATTTTTCAAGGAATTGGTTTGAAAAATGTGAGACAGAATCAATGAAACAAATTTTTAAGAAAAAATGTATGCCCCCAGCTTAAGCCATTTACATGATGACAGAATTGCACTCTCAAACAACATCTCCTCTGAAAGAATTGGGCCCTTTGGGCTCATATTTCGTATTAAGCATCTCAGCAAAGGGGGGATTAAAGTTTGTGTTTTTATGCAAATCCATTATTCAAGATGGCCGCCATGTCCATATATGGTAAAAACACTTTCAAAATCTTCCTCTCCAGAACTGCTAAAGGGATTTGAACCAAATTTGGCATTAAGCATGTAGGGACATTGATGATCATATTTTATATTTAAGATAACATTATTCAGTATAACCTCAATGGCTCGAACCTGGATGGCTCGTTTACCCTGGATGATTCGAACTCTTTTTTTTCAGTCCCTACAAAATCCTTCCAATAGCTCAAGAAAACAAATATTTAGGGATTTTTTCTTATTTTATCATGGAATCGTATGTTGTATGTTCTCACTAGAACCGCCTCATCGAGGCAATTCTAATGTGTACACTCAACATACAATCATTGTGTAGAAAATCGAAAAGATTTCCCTAAATTATCGCTATTTGCTTCCTGAACTGGTGCCATGATTAACCCTCAGTGGCTCGAACTACCCTTGTCTCGAACAATTTTCTGTGGTCCCAAAGATGTTCGAGCCATTGAAGTTCGACTCTATATATCATAGGCCTAGATAAGAGTGGGTCTCATATGTTGTGGGTACTCATTAGAAGTGCCTTGGCGAGGTGCTTCTAATGAGTACACACAACATATGTTTTTGTCGAGAAATAAGAAAACTATAGTTATGTTTTTGTTGGAAAAAGCGCCTTATCAAGAGCTATGTTTATATACATTATAAAATCTTGGAAATTCTGGAAAAAGTCAGACTTATTTAGAATAGATCAGTGACAAAAGCTTTGTTATTACCAAAATTTTGTTCCTTTTGAGGTGTATATGGCAAAGCGTAGGGATGCTACAGCTTTGAACTGGCTCGGACTTAGATGAGCAATTCAGGGCCTAATTCCCCCTGGTTTTCTTTTAAATGACTCTTTGAATGTTTTCAGGGCTACTAGGATTTCAAGGCAGAGTTGCTCCTGAAGAAGGATGGGGAGAAGACTTGTGGATAGTAGACGAAACAGTCATCCTTGAACATGTTACAACAAAGAGACACAGAAATGAAGGATACAACCTCTGTCGGGAAGAACGTGTAAAAAGTTTATCAAGTAATTAAGTGGGAAAGTACATTTATTTCCGCAGTGTTTGGGCACCAAAAATGAAACCAAATACGTACACAGTGTATCTCTGTTTTAAAGATGGAGGTAAAAAAATAAAATGGGCTACCTGCTCTTGTCAGGCTGGAATAGATGGGCAGTGTAAACATGTGGTGGCAGTTCTTTACACATTGATTGATTTTGTAACCTCAATTCCCCAGATGAAATCGTGTACTGATAAACTTCAAATGTGGCATGTGAGGAAACCACTGACAGGTGATCCACTCTTATTCAGTGAAATAAAGTTTGTTAAACATGATCCAAACAAACCAATTAAAAGAGAGCTGAGTTCTACTGTGGTGAACCATAATCCTGTTCCTGATTTTGCCAAGATGACAGACCAGAAAATTGAAAAGTTAGTAAAGCTGTATGATGCATCTGGAGTCAAACTTCCTGTATTGGAGATTATTCTAAGTAATTAGTGTACCCCTGTGCTCACCAAACAACAAGAGAGCATTCTAAACCCGCATGAGAGACTCTTTGCTTCTGTAAGAAATACAAGTTTCGATATCTCTTACTACATTGAACAACTTGATGAGAACACTAAACTACAGTATAGTAATTTGGTTGATTTGAGTGACAAAGAGTTTGAAATTATTGAAAACAAAAGAACTAGACTGCAAAGTAAAAATCCTTTCTGGTTTAGACAAAGACAGCACAGAATCACAGCATCTACTTTCGGAACATTCTGTCGTCTGAAAAATTCTACAGATCCTGTGAAAACTTTTGAACAAAAAAGATCATTTTTCACAAGTCAGAGCGTAAGGCATGGTATACAGTATGAAGATGTAGCGAGTGCTTTGTTTCTGGAAATAAATAAGTGTGACGAAAGTCCTGTTGGATTGATTGTTAATTATCAGATTCCATTTCTAGAAGCATCACCAGACAGATTGATAATAGAAAATGGAGAAATTAAGTTGCTAGGGGTGAAATGTCCGTACAGTGTTTTTCAAAAAAGGTCCAAGCTTCAAAAGGAAATAGATTCAAACAAATTTTATATAAAAAAGGACAGTGCTGGGAAATATTTTATGTCAGACAAGCATGATTACTATTATCAGATCCAGGGACAGCTTAATATCACTGGTATATCTGAATGTATATTAATTGTTTTTGTGCCACCAAAGGATATTATCACTGTGCCTGTTAAAAGAAATGAAAACTTCTTCAAGACAGATATACTGCCAAAATTATGTTCTGTATATTTTGAGAAACTGCTTCCTCACTTTCTTGCCTTAACTAGTACACATAAGTGACACACACTTTCTTGCCTTAACTAGCATACACAAGTAACTTGTTTTTAGGCGAGATAGAGCTGTGGAATTAATAACAAAATTTTGCACTTGTCCAAGGGCAAGTAAATCGTGGAAATTCACTTGTCCTACCGCTTAGAGGACTAAGCCTTCCCAGTAAATGTGTAGTTAGGCAAACTGACCACGCTCGCCATGACCCCATTGGGTTGACTGGGCCGTAAAATTTCAACACAAACAAAAATTCACTTGTCAAACCAAAAATGTACACACCCAGAAAAAACAAATGATAAATTCTTCAGATTTTAAAATTAAAATAAATGTTGTGGGTACTTGTTAGAATTGCCTCAGTGAGGAAGTTCTAACAAGTAAACACAACATATGCTCCATTCTTCTTCTGACCTATTTGTTGATTTATCAGATGTATAAATTGGAAGAAAGAGCAAACTTACAACAAACTGTTTAAAAACATTTATAGCTTCTTTGTAAATGTACATTGTCAGATATTGAACGAAGTAGTGACTGAATACAGAAAGGAGCATTTTGATAAAATTAAATAAGAAGCAAAGACTCCCAATGTTCTCCCCAGAAATTTCAGAAAGCATGTCCTATTTAACAAAAAACCCAGCTTCTAACATAGCTCCAGATAAGGCGCTTTTTTCAGCCAGATAGTTTTGATACTTTTCTTGTTTCTCTACAAATCCATGTTGTGGGTACTCATTAGAACTGCCTTGAAAGGGCGCTTCTAATACCTACAAGTCAATGCTTTCTCGAGAAATAAGAAAAATATTACGCGGATACCCCTTCTTATCTGGAGTTGACCAATTTTTAAAATCCTTAATATATCGATACCTTATCAATATTAGCCAAATATATATCAAAAATAACTTACTGATGCATCTTTATACATTTAAAACTTTACTTACTAAGAAGTGAAATAACAGTGATTTGTATAAATTTTCATCATTGAAATGTAGTTTGAAGAGGCAGGCATGTTAGAAGCAACATGCCTAAATGGTCTGGGTAGATCACTGGACTCCTATTAGTAGATAGTAAAACACAATGTACATGGAATGTTTCATGTACAGATACCAGCTCTTGACATTGTGTTAACATGCCCGTGCAGTTTAAACCCCGCAAACCCCACTTTATAGTGAAAAGTGGGGTATACAGGGGTATGGGTTATTTTTATTATTTTTGTTTAAAACGTAAATTTTGGCTGCTCATTAGAACCGCCTCATTGCGAGGGCATGTTAACGCAATGAAATACAGCCAAATATGAATGTTTTTTAGTGCTTCTGAGAATTGTCATTATTCAAGATGCAGCTTCATGTATATAGTGAAAAAACTTTTTTTCCATAAATACATATGTTGTGGGTACTTGCTGGAATCGCCTCTGGGGAAGTGATTATAACAAGTACTCACAAAAATGTTTCATGGGGAAATAAGAAATTGAATTGATCTCTCTTATACATGTATTTATCATGAAGACAGTGAACTGAGCCGAACTATATACCTTTGGTCATGTGCAGTGATAAGATTCATGGAAATGTGGAAGAGCTTGATCAATTCTTATTTCTTATAGGATCTATAAAAATATATATGTACATGTATGTGTTTCGAGTTTTCCAACCATACTTTTGCTGTGACCCTAATCATTTTATTGTGGAAATTTGACAAATATACTGAAAAAATGGGAAAATGTGTGTAAAGTATTAAAAATCCAGTCAAAGATACCTAATATTTCCCAGTCTGAAACCTAAACACATACATGTCTTTTTTTGTGTTTTTTTTCCCAGGACTTAAACCTAGAGTGGTCTAGGTTTAAGTCTCAACAGAAACATAATCCTTTTTAAAAATACTGTCAACCCTCTTTCCGGACATTTGATATGACAGCAAAACTCTTCATAACGATAGTATGACTGGAACCGGATAAGACTGGCACGGTTAATCAGGTAATCGATTAATTGATCGATAAATACCACAAAAATGATTATCATAACAGATTTGCTAATAATCGATCATTTGATTTCTGTGTCTGTTACTATACCGTATTTACCCTTAGTATTCAGACACCTCAACAATTTTACCATACTTAGTCTAAAATTTGAACAAGTACAATTTACTACCCAGTTTAATGTCTTGAATAGCTGGATGAGTGGCAAACAGTGTAGACCCTGATGAGACGCCACATTTGCGGCATCGTCTCATCTGGGTTTACACTGTTTGCATATGCTTGTCTGACCAAATGCATACAGTAAAATATGTTATGCTCGGTCAGATAGGCAAAATTATTACCGAATCTTCAGTGATTACTAATCGATTATCAGTCACAATGGCAGGACTGATAATAAATTATTTTTTTAGCTCTGATTAGCCAGCCTTAGAAAGAGTCCTTACAGCTCAAGATGAGACAGATAATAAGAAATTATTCAACAATACTTGATTTAATACTCTGAGAAACATATATTGCAGATATTTGTTAGAATCGCCTCACCGAGGTGGTTCTTATAAATACCCACAAAAAATATTCTGTGTGTAACTAAAAAAAAAGTCCTTTAACAGTGTAATACCTATTATACTGCTACATTTTCGGGTCCTTTAAAGCTGCAAATTGTTATTAACAGCAAAATCTTAGGGAAAAATGCTGCTGTTATTTTAAGGTCCTCTGTATAAAACTATGTAGATTTTTGTCCAGATGCTTGGTTGATGTATTAATAAATAGAAACTTTAATATCAACATCTTAGTACTTAATAAATAGTAAATTTATCAACATCTTGTTTGTACTTTTTATGCAACTGTCAAAATTCCATAGCATGGTGGATCTGAAAGCTGGACAGGTCTCTCAGTAAAGTGCAATTAGTCTAAATAGGTACTTTCACAGAGACAGCAAAAGCTCAGATGTGCAGCTCTGTCTGGGCCTTTGCTGTGAGTTATTACAATGTATGAGTCTGTCAACCAATGTCAAGATGTTTCATTGCAAAATAGCACACTGAAATATCCTCAGTGCTCCTTTAAGTCAGTCATTCACTATATGCACACATATCAACAGGTCTTGTGTCTCTTGCTGGCAGTTACACAAGACCTGTCAATATGTGTAACTGCGGTGAACAACTGACTTTCAGGTTTATTTTCTTCACTATTGTTATGCAACTGATCAGGCTGATCAAATCGTAAACATTCCAACATATGACTGGAAGAGTATAAAAGCCGAGACTTAGGTTGGCAGTCGGGACCAAACCTTAACCAGATTTTAACGAACAAATCATGGTGACAATTAAATTCAGACGACTTAGTTTTGTTGTCAACTTCCAAAACTGGATTGCAAAGTAATATTGATAGACTAAATGCATTTTGTAAAAGTTGGGCCTAGATATTAATATTAGTAAGTCAAAAATATGGTATTTTCTAAAAGCGGTCTTGTTCCAAAGGATAAATTAAGATATAACTCGTTTGCCGATGAAAAGACCATTTTATTCTATGTCTTGAACTGATGTTCGCTGAGGCAAATTAAACAATAAATTTCTGCTTAAAGCTGATTGTTTGTACATGTATAAAAATTTGTATATACATGTATAGTGTCTGCTTATGTAGTATTGTACACATTTATTTTTTACCAAGTCTCCCTATGGAAGAAATACACACAATATATATGTATATTCAGCTAATGAATGAATAAACTTATTTTCTCTTGGGCAGTGGCTATTTAGCTGGCCCCAGTCAAATAGCCCTTAGGGGCTATCCTGCCGGGTCCGGGTAAATAGTCCTGGGCATATTCAGATATAAGAGGAGTGGCTATTGAACCGGACCTAGGGGCTATTTTGCCGGGTCTGGTTACATAGTACATAGTATTAGGGATATTCAGCCAGACCCGGCCAAATGGCTATAAGGCACACGCAGGCTATTTAAACAGACCATTTTTCTTTTATTTTATATTGTGGCAGTATATTAAATTTTATTGACTGATTTCTTGCGCAGTTTTCATTATGATCACTAACGTAAAGCATTCTGGTTCTAGCATCTCCTATTTGCTACCTATGGACAATAGTATAAAAAAGATAACAAGATAAGGAAGCGGGAAGAAAGTTGCATTTTTGAAACAGACAACATAAGCTCTGTAGAGCTTTACTGCGACATATCAAATATCCTTAACCAACACTTACCAACCTTCTTGTAGCCTCCTAGCACTACCCTTTATGTAATGCATTTAACATAACATTTAGATAAAATTTTGTATGAAAATGTTTATTCATTCATTTGTGTATGATGGACTTTTCTTTTTTGAAATAGATACATATCTCTCAAAGTCAGGTCTTGGTCTGCCTACAGTTTGACTGCCTAAGGCTCAAAATAGACTTGTATAACAGGATAGTCAGGGCTGAGCATCAAAAGCTTTTGCCAATATCAGGCAAAATTGAGGTGAACATCACTTCCAATGGTTGGCAAATCCTGTTGTTGATCAGACTCCACATATCTTTTGGTTAGATTAGCAGTAAAAAAAACAAGACCTGTCGCCAGACAGGAAAGCTCGCCTAAACCATGTGAACTGTCCTTTGTCTACATGTATAAAAGTCATATTAGTCCATTCGCTTGACCACAAGGGATCAAGGTTACAGTTTGCATTTAAGAAAGTCATCTTAAATTTTCTTAGGGCTCATTGTCAGAAGTTTATTTCAACTATAAACTATAGCAGTAGTGTTCAAGTTAAATTAAAAATCAATTGATTTCTCTATTTATAAATTCTTACTTTTTCATATTATGAACTTATGAACCTCTTCTGACAAATTCCAAACATCATGAAGGGATCACACAAAAATATATGTTTAGCTCACCATAGCTGAAACCTGCTAGCATATAGCAATGGCCCTGTTGACCAACAACATTTTTAAACGTGCTGGGCTTAAATCAAACAACATCCCTGAAGTTGTTATTAAAGATCCTCATTAAGCAGACTGAATGATATATGTATACAGTCCTCATAATGATAGTCTGCTTAATGGCTTAATTGTATGTTCCAAAATTTAGGCAGACTAAAAAAATGTATGTCTATTACTATTAGCCGCATGACTTTGATACGAGAACAACTTTTTTCTGAGCATATTTAAAGAATTGTTTAATTGCAGCTGCAATGTTTCTCACTGAAATGCAAAGTCTGGTCTTGGTCTGCCTAAGGGTGCTTTAAAAGAGGTGACTGCCTAAGGTTGAAAAAAGAATTATATATATATATATATATATATATATATATATATATATATATCTTATGGGGGGATGCTGCATGGTTTTGGTGGTCGGCGGAGTGGAATGGGAGATCGGTTGTCATTAATGATATTACTAGTTTTCGAAGTATGAGACTCCTGACACCTCTCATGTTCAAAAGTTTGATATTTGATCAATATATTATGAAGTTAATTTACATACTTATTATTTTATACTACTTACATGATTCTTGTGATATTGCTTTAGGTGTACTGTTTGACCAACATCTTTCAGTTATCTGTAAAAGAAAATGAAATCAGAAAGGTAGAGTGTGGTAATGTGGTTGTTTTGGGGAGGTCTTACAGCTGTTTTGTTCATTCTCAGAACAAAAACCTGTCCGATGCTCAAGGTTTGGTTTGAAAATAATATCATCTAGCACTATTGGATGGTCATTGTACCCTTAAGATGCTTACCTCCCCCATTTCGGCCTGCAAATGAAATCCTTTTGAATTTCATTTTAGCTACTGTTATACTGGCCCTGTGTCAAGACAGAGCCTGTTTGTTATTTATCGGGTAGAACATGGTTTGTTAACATTATGTTGAAGTCGACTGTAGGGATCTGTTATGTCAAGATGTGTTTTCATTCTCTGTTCATGAAAATGCTTTGCTCATCATCACGTCTTGCTTCATGTTGGTTTTGGTACCCGGCTTCTTTCCAGCCAACAAAACATATTATATTGCCAGATACATCTTTTTCACATTAATTTACTTGTATCTTGCTATTATTTTATTTATAATACTTGCTAGACAGTTGTTATGGTCCAACTATACAGGTTTTAAACAGGTAAACGCTGCTTGTGCATTACCGTACCATGGCCCGGTTCAGTGGTGCACAGGTTGTGTTTCTGCTGGCTTAGGTTGGCAATCTTAATGTTTTGCAGGTATTGAGAAATAATTACTCTGTTTTCATTATGAGCGTATTTTGTAAGACAAACTTTGGCATCCCAGTGTAGGTGGTTCATTTTAGGACTTGATTCAAGATAAGCATATAGCTGGGGACGGTTGGGCTGAGAATTGTTCCTGGGGTGGATGTATCTGCATGATCTGATTATTTGAACATAGTTTAAATTATCTTTTAACTTTAAACAGATTTATGAAATGTCCTTGGATAATTGCAGATGTGCTGGTATGATTTTTGAAAGATTGTTATGGTCTTATTAAACTGATGGTAAGTACTTTGAAAAGAGTTGTCACCTTCAGAGGTATTACTGTTTTCTAGCCTGTGTAGGAAGTATGTGCTGGCTGGAGTTATTAGAGGTGAACACTTTATAGTCAAAATGTGGGAATTCATGCCACCCCATACTGCTGTGAGCTGCATGAAGTTTCATCTTTTGGACAATTGCACGGTGGTTTCACGGTGGAATTTATATTTACATCCGGGTTAGCGCCAGGTTTTAATTAATGTACATGTATGTATGTGTAATTATATGTTTTTATAGTTCTTAATGATATGTTCATGTTCTGGTTGCATCGTTTACTTCTTAATCAGGATCTCTGAAAGGAAATGATACTCCAGATTTTGAATGTATTTGGGGTTTAAATATTATCTCTCTGTTCCGCGATTTGAACCTGAACATTTAATATCTATGTACATGTAACTTGTGACTCCAATTAAATAGAGCAAATTCTTCCAATACCGAGGCACCTTTTTTGGATTTGAATCTATGTATATCTAATGGTACAGTTTCCACCAAAATTTATGATAAACGGGACGATTTTGATATAGTCAATTTCCCTTTTCTGGATAGCGATGTCCCCCGGCGTACCTCATATGGGGTATACATATTTCAACTTATAAGATTCGCCAGAGCTTCTTCAAATCTTAATGACTTTAACTACCGTAATAAAGCCCTTACTACCAAACTTCTTAGGCAGGGCTATCGTTATTTTAAACTTCGTAAGGCGTTTTCGAAATTTTATCGCAGACACAGTGCCTTGGTAGAAAACTTTAGCGTCAGTCTGAAAACACTTCTGCAACAAGGTATATCGGAACCCAAATTTTACGGTGACTTAGTGTACAGATTTAGAAAAATTGTAGGTAAATCTAACTTTTCGGAGCAATTCAGAAAACTTATTAACCGTTATAAAAGACCTGGCTATAGCCTGGACATTATGCGGCAGACTGCATGCCTAGTTGTCAACCCAATCATTGTTGATGGCTATGCTTCACTCTTTAATTGCACAACGGCGGTTTGGGCCTCAGAATGACGGCCTCTTCGTAAAACTTTAACCAGTGGGTTGGGGCTTGACGATATGTCTTTGGCTTGGCCCGCCGTGGTTTAACTATTGGTTTTCATTTACTCTGACATACAGTAGAATTAGCCATGAGTACTCGTCTTTGTTTATTATAGTGATTGATTTGATTTTTGTGTTTTCGCTTTGATGCATTGACTGAGTTGGGAGCCTTTATGCGAACCGAATTTTTACTTATTTCTGTATTAAGAGTAGAATCGGGACCCAGGGTGAAGTTAGCTAGCTGTAAAAGTGCTTTTAACCCCCCGGTGGTTTGCTCTACTGACCGTTCTAAGGCGGTGGTCCCGGTGTTAGTCTTACTCTTTATTGCTTTGTGGTTTATTCTACAAGGCGATTTGTTGTATGTCTTTCCGTGTGTCATTTTGTTCTTGTGTTTTTCAGTCCTTTTAGTATTGCGATTACCTCGCTTGGGGAAGAGAGAGCTAATCTTAGTGCTTTTCGTACGTTTGTTCGGTTTGTGCTTGTTTAGATTTGTCGGTTTCCTCTTCCTCTTGGGAAGGGCTGCGGTTTGTGATTGTGGCACTCCCTGGACTTTTCTCTTACCTTTTTTACTCTTTGTTGCTTTGTGGTTTATTCTACGAGGCGATTTGTTGTATGTCTTTCCGTGTGTCATTTTGTTCTTGTGTTTTTCAGTCCTTTTAGTATTGCGATTACCTTGCTTAGGGAAGAGAGAGCTAATCTTAGTGCTTTTCGTACGTTTGTTCGATTTGTGCTTGTTTGGATTTGTCGGTTTCCTCTTCTTCTTGGGGTCTGGTAAGGGCTGCAGTTTGTGATTGTGGCAGTCTCTGGACTTTTCTCTTACATTTTTTGTGGATGATGAAGATTATGTTAGGGTTGCCTGGTACCGGGTAATATAAATACTGTGTGTACTTTGTCATTTTCGAGTAATCTGGCCTTAGCTGGACGGATTGTTCATGACTGAACCATTTGAGTGCCCCTGATGGTCTCTTCATCTAAATATTTTATTATATTTTTGTGGCTTTAGAGGAATTTAACTCAGAGATGGTACTTTGGTTTCAGACACTGGATGGGTTGACCTTGCAGTATAAGACTTTAAACTATTTTTACTTACTAGAGCAAACAGTTCCTCCCAATTTGGGGACCAAATCCTAAGATGGGAGGTATTGTAGCGTCCTTGGTCCACCCATACAGAGTTTGCCGACTGGAGACCCGAAATCTATTTCAATTTATTTTCCGTGTTTATCATGCTAAGCTGTGTTTATGCGAAGTTAGGGAAATGCACCGCAATTTCTACTTTATTTTCTATTACCTCGCCTTACATCCGTTATGATGCCATATTATATCTCACTCGTTTCATCCTTCCAATATCCATCTTTCTTGTCAAGCAGTTCCTACGGTTTAAAATCCTATTTTATTCCTAATATCTTGTTGCATTATTTGTTCATCTTGCCAATATGGCGTAGTACAGTCATCATTCGGAGTTTTTCGGTACCGATTCCCAGAAAGTGTATTGTATTCGGAACGGCCTTCCGAGATATTCCGGATGATGTTGTGACGTCAGCTAGCACGTGAATTGAAAGTATATAAGGCAGTGGGCTTGTGTCTTCTGGTTCGGACATCGTTCTAGAGACAATAGGTCCACTTCGCTGAGTGTCGTAAGACCTCCTACGGGGAATTACTACTCCTGCTCTATCAGCTACTCCTACAGTATACGTCTACGTACGTCTGGATATGTCCGCTACTAGGCATTTGTTTGGCAAGGTTAATAGAATTATTAAAATCTTGTAATTCTTTTGTTTATTTTATTTTGTTTACTACTCCTACGCTAATGACTCCACCCACTCCTGCAGGCGTAGTTTCACTGCTCCTGTTCCTGGCATATCAGCATTGCAGTAGTTGTCTCTACGGTTTGTATAGGTGAATTGCGGCTGTGTATTTCTCTTTCTCCTGTACCTTTGTAGAGTATTATTTATTGTACCCGTTAGCCCTAGGGAGTACTGCCATTTTGAGGTGACACTATAGTTGATCTGCTTATGACTATCTCTAGGCGTAAATCGGTATTGCAGAATTATCAGGTAGGTCTAAATGGTCACAGCTATTTATTCAACGCCTTTAAAAATATAAAACTATGGGAGTAGTACGCGTAAGAAGCTACTCCGGGCGCCTGTAAATCACCTTATATAATAAAACCTACATTTATTTGAAAGTCATTTTGTTACAGAACAGAATAGAACAGATATACCTTCTAGTCATACACAAATGTATTTATCATTCTGGTTAGGAGTAGTTATGTGGAAGCAGAGAACTCTCTGGGTAAAATTTAAAACTTGACCGAGTAGTTACTTGTCTTTTCAATTCCAGAATTTTATTCTATGCATACAACACCAGGTGAACTCAATTATACTTTATTACCCCTTACTCGAATACATATTTACCGACCCCTAGGCCGTACATTCTGACGTTAAACTTACATAGCAGTTACAGGGTTACAATATATAGGGAAATGAGCCCCGCCCCCTGGCGGCCATGTTTTTTGATGAATCACGATTGCTTGAATAATCTTAATAAAGGCCTACTAAGGAAACATTTCTGCCAAGCTATATTGAAATCGGTCCAGTGGTTTCTGACAAGAAGATTTTTAAAGTTTTCTATATAGATATATAGGGAAAAGAAGCCCTGCCCCCTAGCGGCCATGTTTTTTGATGACTCATGACAGCTTGAACAAACTTGGTAGAGGGTCACATTCACATTCAAACATTCCTGCTAAATCGGTTGAGTGGTTTCTGATAAGAAGATTTTTTCCTGTTTTCTATTTAGATATATAGGGAAGATAAGCCCCGCCCCTAGCTGTCATGTTTTTTGACGAATTATTATTGCTTGAATAATCTTGGTACAGGATCACCAAAGCAAATTCCTGCCAAGTAAAATCGAATTCAGTCCAATGGTTTCTCACAAGAAGAATTTTTATTATTAATTTCTATATAGATATTTAGGGAAGATAAGCCACGCCCCCTGGCGGCAATGTTTTTTGACGTATCATGAGGGTTTGAACAATCTTGGTAGAAGGCCACCAAAGCAACATTCCTGTCAAGTTACATTGAACTCTGTCCAGTGGTTTGTGACAAGAAGATTTTTAAATTTTTCTTATATAGATATATAGGGAAAGTAAGCCCCGCTCCCGAGCAGTCATGTGTTTTGACGAATCATGACGGTTTGAACAATCTTGGTAGACGGTCACCAAAGAAACATTCCTGCTAAGTTATATTGAAATCGGTTTATTGGTTTATGACGAGAACACTTTTAAAGTTTTCTATATAGAAACATTGGGAAAATAAGATCCGCCTTCTAGCGGCCATATTTTTTGACGTATCATGGCGGCTTGAATAATCTTTGTGGAGGGTCACCAAATGAACATTTCCGCCAAGTTATATTGAAATCGGTCCAGTGGTTTCTGACAATGGGATTTTTATAAATTTTATATAGATATACAGGGAAAATGAGCCCTGCCCTCCTCCCCCAACCCCCGCCCCCGCTGGCGGCCGAATCACGACAGCTTGGTAACTATTGGTAGTGGGTTACCAAAACAACATTTCTGTCAAGTTATATTGAAATCGGTCCAACAGTTTCTTACGAGAAGGTTTTTAAAGTTTTCTATATAGATACATAGGGAAAAGAAGCCCCGCCCCCTAGCGGCCATGTGTTTTGACGAATCATGACGGCTTGAACAATCTTGGTAGAGGGTCACCAAAAAGATTCCTGCCAAGTTATATTAAAATCGGTTCACTGGTTTATGACAAGAAGATTTTTGAAGTTTTCTATATAGATAGATAGGGAAAATAAGCCCCACTCCCTGGCGGCCCTGTTTTTTGACGAATCACGATCGCGTGAACGTGATGGCTTGAACAATCTTAGTAGAGGGTCACTAAAGGAACATTCCTGCTAAGTTATATTGAAATGGGTTCATTGGTTTCTGATAAGAAGATTTTTATATAGATATATAGGGAAAATAAGCCTCGCCCCCTGTCGGCTATGTTTTTTGACGAATCACGATTGCTTGAACATGATGGCTTGAACAATCTTGGTAGAGGCTTACCATGGAAACATTTCGGCCAAGTAATATTAAAATCGGTGCAGGGGTTTCTGACGAGAATAATTTTAAAGTTTTCTATATGGATATATAGAGAAAATAAACCCCGCCACCTGGCGGCCATGTTTTATTGACAAATTATAACGGCTTGAATAATCTTGGTAGAGGGTTCTAAAAGGAGTATTCCTGCCATACTACATGTATATTGCAATCGGTCCAGTTGTTTCTGATAAAAAGATTATTTTAAAGTTTTCTATATAGATATATAGGGAAAAAAAGTCCCGCCCCCTAGTGGCCATGTTTTTTGACGAATCAAGACGGCTATGGTCACCAAGGCAAACATATCTGCCAAGTTATATTGAAATCGGTCCAGTGGTTTCTGACAAGAAGATTTTTTGAAGTTTTGTATATAGATATATAGGGAAAATAAGCCCCACTCCCTGGCGGCCATGTTTTGTGACGAATCAAAATTGCTTGAACATTTCTGCAAAATTATACTGAAATCGGTCCAGTGGTTTCTGACAAGAATATATATATATATATAAAGTTGGGAAAAGGAGCATAACATCTAACAAAAAATCTTTTTGGTAGCACTGGATCCAGAAAGGATGCTGAAATGATAGGCGTTAAACTATACGTTGAGAGTTAATCATTAATAGTGCAAATAATTTGTTTACCCGAGACCTTTCGGCTTTCGCCTTCTTCAGAGGTTTTCTATTTTAAAAATATATATATATTAGCTCCTGTGACAGATATGCAATGGACCGGAACCATTTGAACAACTTTGAAAGAGGACCAACCAAGGATCATTCCTGTGAAGTTTGGTCAGAATCCAATCAGTGGTTTAGGAGGTGATGTCGTTTGAAGAAATTGTTTACGGACGCACAGACGGACGCACGACGGACAAAATGTGATCACGAAAGCTCACCTTGTCACTACGTGACAGATGAGCTAAAAGAACAGCAAGTGCAGGAAACACTGAGCCGTAATCCCGATAGGTCAGCAGAAATATGAAATTTTAGTGACTGCATGTGCATCTGGCACTATCCCAAGAGTGCATCACGTATTTTACTTATTGTTGTCGCATGAGTAAAATGACTGGATTAATAGTGCACAGAAAAAGAAAATATTATCCTCTTACACCATCAAGTAAGTAATGTTTACTGAAGTTGATGACAAGCATACACTTAGGTTTTGGACTTTAAACATGCTTCTGGAAATGAAAGAAGCAATACACGTACAGAATCATAGGTGCGAGCCTGTGATTTAAGCATATTTTACCATGTTTAATGCGTTTCTTAAGTTGGCATTGACATTTTCTGTAAATTTTCCAATTTGCCTAATTTTCCATTCTGAGCCAAATACACTTTTGCCATATTTGTGTTTCTTAAGTTGGCATTGGTATTTTCTGCTTGCTAATTTGCCTAACTTTCCAATACAGGTCTAATACCCTCTTGCCATATAGCTGATACTTCCACTAGTAACTTTTCTATGTTTCTTTGGATGCAACATGAAAATGCAGAATTATCCATTGTGTTTTATGCTGCACAAAATTATTCAAACACTTTAATAAATTCAGGGACATTAAAATGCAAGCATTGCTCTAGTGAAACAAAGTTTGCATTGATATAAACTGTTCCTTTGTTTTGCTGTGTATACGATAACTAAATTGCAATCTCATTGCATATATGCCAAATGAAGGCCCAGATCAGACCGCATATGTTTCAAATCTGATCAGAGCCTTTTGTCATTTTACAAAGATTGCACAAGTCAGACTTGCATAGATGTGCAGGTTGATCTGGACATTTGCTGATCACGTGATACAGCATAGACGCTCCTTTGCTACCGATGCACTGGAATTTAGAATAGAAACCGTAAACACTAAATACTAGTTTCTGATACTTGTGACACAATTTTCCAATTTGCAATATCTCTATATCTGGCTGAACAGCCACAATTTATGAGATTTATCTCAATTAATTCCAGAGTTCCATATACATACATGTATATGACAAACAGAAAAGACCCCTTTTATTGAGTTATATCTATGCATTATAATTTTAATTGAAGATATTGTTTATTTGTCACCAGATTTCTTTTTTTTTTTAACAATCGAAACCACTACAATTAATTAAAAACCATCTTTCATAGAGCTATGTCAAGCCAGATGGTGTCTTTTTTTGGCAGATTGTCTGAAAAAATGAAAGGTAACAATCCAGAATATAGTCTGGCAAGCCACACAGTTGGACCAGGACTTTTAGTTAAACAAGGTATATTTTACAGTATTTAGTTCTTTTTATTAATTATTATGTCCAAAAGGCACTCTTCTGCATGCTAAAGCTGTTGAATAAATTTAAAAGTAAACAACATCAGTTTCTTATCTTCAAGTTCTTCCCTCTTCTTAAGTAAATAAAAAGTCGTTTAGGCTCAACTAGTTTAATCACTTACTTTTTAGGCCCTTGGAACAGAGCATAGGCTTCAAGCATAGAACCATATAACAGAGGATAACATGGAACATTTACAGAAAATTTCACAGATGCTGTTGGTACTTTTTAGAATTGCCTTGCCGAGGCCATTCTAATGAATACCCAAAATATATATTTTTATGCAGAAATAAGGAAACTATTCCTGCTATTCCTTGTTATCTGGAGCTATGGAGGATTATTAGAACCATCTACTTTTATTGGTTTTTGAACAGACAATGTACTCCAAGCCCAAACTCCTTGTAAGGCAGTTGGTAGTGGCCAATAAGTTATCCCAACTTTAGATCTCCTAACCAATAGTCAGTTGCAAATAGTGGTCTGAAGGACCAAGCTGGATGTGATTACTGCCAAATGTCCTTGGTCAGCACTCAAGTTGACCAGAGCTAGTGAAACAGACTATTCTAAGCTTGTTTGTTACAGTGTATAACAATTTAGTGACAGAGTCAGAGTTGTGGTTTAATGTCCTTCTAGCAATCAGTAACTCTTAATACTTACTGGATTGATGGAGGTGTTTTAGCTCTTATGATAAAATATTTCTGTTTTGTTCGGCAGCGTATTATCAGTATAGGAAATGTCTAGCCTTGTTATCCAATCAGTCTTTGTGATAATATTTGACCTATATAACAATTTTACTGCCAGTTTGCATAAAATAAGCAATAGGGGGGCGGGGCTTAAATAAGCAAAAAAAAAAAAAAAAAAAAAAAGTACTTCAGCACAAGAAGTTCTTACAGAAAACTTGAAAGACAGTACCCATTATACCTTTAATTTGCAAAAGTAGTGAAACGCAATATTTAATGTAACAACATGACCATTTTAAGTAATTTTTTCAACCAAAAAATAAAAATTATCTTATTCAGATCATTATTTATTGAAAGAGGCTATAAAAAAAATAGAAACATTAGACGAAAGCAACTTTTCTTGCAAATAGACTAGGTAATTTGGCTCTAAACACTACAATCAAATGATCTGATTTTCAGCGCGTAACTACGAGTAGTCTATTTGACATTTTTCTTTATTTTTCAAATTTCATCATCAAAAAAATGTTCAGGTAGTTCACATAATACTTTTCTTTCAAAGAAATATCTTGTCAGATTTATTGTAACTTTCAAAATACTGAAACATTTATGCTTTTGATTCTTCCTGTAAATTTCTGAAAAATGCAGACGGACTAGGTTCGCAATGAAGCCTCGATTTTTTTAAAGATAATAACCCATGTGAATGCGGAAAAAACATTGTATTGGACACTTAACATTTTTTGTTGAGAATTTTAAACTGAAAAAATAATGTTTGAAAAATCATCGTACATACTCTTATAAACCTAAGAACGCTGCGTCCGATCAGGTCTGTACTGTTTGCATTTATCCAGAAAAGTTTTAGAAACATCAACAATTAGCAAACTAAAGAATACGTAAGGTAGGGAGTTAATGTGTCCCAGTATTTCGGGTAAATATAGAAAAAATCATATGGGGCAGACAGGCCTGAGCTAACAGTGCAGACCCAGATCAGACGTCGCAGAACGCGGCGTCTGATCAGAGTCTGCACGGTTTGTCATACACGTAGCAAAGTTTTAGAGACACCAACAGTTTTAGGCGCTGCCTCTATGTGACTCAGTTGCCTGGCAGCGTTAAAAATCTGTAAACTGTAAAAACCAACAGTTTGTAAAATTTAGGACAAGGTATTTAAAGAAGTTAAGGGGCCCCAAGATTTAGGGCAAATACGGTATATTTATATGGGAAAGGCAGGTCTGACCAAACAGTGTAGATCTAGATCAGACACCGTAGAAAGCGGTGTCTGATCAGGGTCTACATTGTTTGCTACTCGTCAAGCAAATTTTTAGACATCAACAAATAGCGCATTTAGGCCAAGTATGGTAGCCCAGCTAGCATTCTTTATAAATCTATAGCGGGCCGTTCCTGACGGGCCGATAACGGCCCGCTATAGATTTATAAAGAATGCTTACTGGGAAGGAGTTAAGTGTCCCAGTATTTAGGTTAAATACTGTATATTTAAATGGGACAGACAGGTCTGAGCAAACAGTGGCGATCCAATGCAGACGCAGCATCTTATCAGGGTCTACACGGTTTGTCACTCATCCAGCAAAATTTAGGACAAGTATGGTAAGTAGTTAAGGTGTCCTAATATTTAAGGCAAATACTGTATATTTATATTGTAACGCATGGTTTACATAGCGAAGTACACAATAATTCTCGTATATTGTCTGGTATAGTATAGTTGACAATCTATGGTCATTTTCAGTAGTAGTTTGGTTAATGGATGTTAAGTATTTGCAAACTTTTTCACCTTTATATCTGTCTATGTAAACATTGATGGTCACACCTTAGATATCGAAGTTTATAAATCAAGGTTTGTTATGATTTTCTTACTTTGTTATTTTTTTTATCCATTAAATAGTATTTGCCGTCTGTCTTAAATTTTCGTACACTAACTTTTCTGATAAAATAGCATGTGCAAACAGTGCAGACCAGATCATACTACACTCCAGCTGCATTTCCACGATGCTTTTGTGAAATAAATGCATACAAAAAGAAAAGGTGCGAATTAAAGTGTTCGATATTTTAGCACATATTAAAGTGTTCGATATTTTAGCACGTTTACCGGAAAGTATCCAGCGGGCACATGACGTTTACACAACGTCGCATTAACATCGACGCTGATGCGACGTTGTATAAACGTTATGTGCCCACTGGGCACAAACTGCTGTAAACAAACAGTGAAATTCCACACCAGCCTGTGCATGTATAGTCTGATCAAGTCTGGTTAGGTACTACGCTTTTTTTGTTTCTTAGCTTCTGCAAGACACCAAACTGTCCGGATGACCTGCTGTAAAGGACCGTTTCTTGCTACAAGACATTTTATGTTTTATTTTGTGCACATTCTACCCATGTCAATCGTCATTTTATAGCTGGTTTGACTGCATTTTAATCATATTATCACTTGACAGACAGAACATATCATCTTTCTATCATGATAAAAATTCTATTGTTGGAATGTGAAAACATTAAAATATACACGTATATGCCTTTTAGAGCACGGGCTGTATGAACGCTTCAGACATCCTTGTGGTGACAAAACATATTGTTTTAAGTTAAAAAGGGAAAAAGGAAAAGGACAGTTATAGGCCGACTATGTACACAGTAGTCCGGTAACACATTAATGACAACTGGAGCCGCTTCTCGATAAAATGTGTCTTTGGATATATTCCACTTACACATATCTATATCAGTCTGCGGACATGCGCAGTGTAGTCTGGGCATACAGAGGTATGTTTTTTTTTTAAATCTATAAGACCCAAATGTAATCTATCAAATTCCGTATGCTACCGTATGACTAAGCTCCCGTCTGAGCATGCGCAATATACATGTAAGCGAGGACAGTTTTTTTTTTTTTAATCATGTGACTTACATTTATGTACTTGTATATAAATAGGTCTAAAATGGATGAAAAGTTATATTCTCTTCACAGTAATATGAATAGTTATGGCTGAAATTTCATTTTATACACACATCCGTAAGATAATAACCGTGACCAAGACATCCTTATCCAAATCAATGACACTAAAATGTGTATTTTTTTCTGCTATGATAGTTAAGTAATCTACAATTATCATATTATTACTGTCCATTTCTTGGTCTTAATTCCTAAATAAAATCTTATCTTATCAAGATATAAACATTTTGTACATTAAGAAATACCTCCGCGCGCATTCAGGCTAGGGCCGCGTGATGTTCGCTGTTTCCCTATACAATAAATGACCCTTTAAATTAAAGAGAATTTATATATCTGATAGTTTTTTCCCGCCATTATATTCAAGTGACACAAATCCTATAAATTTTCCGCCATTTTGTACAAGGGAAACAACTTTTTTCTTCCTGTTTCCTTTCCTACAGATCCTGTTCGGTTCT
Organism: Anodontia alba; assembly: GCA_964016985.1. Taxonomy (NCBI): domain Eukaryota; kingdom Metazoa; phylum Mollusca; class Bivalvia; order Lucinida; family Lucinidae; genus Anodontia; species Anodontia alba. The sequence continues at coordinate 72,281,791 of OZ024825.1, forward strand.
GTATGCGACCGATTACCGGTCGACTCTACCTAGGGAACAACCTACGTCGATGACCGAATAGCACGAAACCGATGGCGGGAAGCCGTTTGATCGTGAATCACAATAGAGTAAAAGCTCCCCCTGTATTATAACAACCTGTGACATCCTTTCAAACTTGGGTGAGAAAGCAAAGCCCCCTTTCAACCCGGGAATCATTAACGAGATTTTAAGGTGAATTTTGGCATTTTTTTTTATCTGCTAGTATCCGGGCACCCAACCCATTTAGAATAACCTCTAAATGAAACCACACTGAGCTCCTCTTCACAGATCATAAGTCAAGCCATGTCTCGGCCAGTTGATCTATAGATTTAATAGTTCAATAAAATGAAAAATAAATTATATTTCGCTTAAATAATCTCGGTCCTCTGTTACTAACCAGGATGGGAGTAAGTAATCTTCACTGCACTTGTACGCACTACGATATCTTAAACTAAGGTATGGGATGGTGCTTTGTGTAGTTGCAGCGGGTGCGGATGCAAAAATTCCAGTTCCTAACAGATTTGTTCCTGTGAAGATTGCGTTGTCAGAATCAAAGAAGTCCATGTTACCAGATATGCTGGAAGTGTATTATAGCACTACTACTTACAGTTCTAGCCAAAAAAAAAAAAAAAAAAAAAAATGCATGTGCTGATGTTGAACATGCTTTTATTCTCAACTGTGTACAACGTCGGTTTCGCCAGTTAACCTTATTCTTGTGCATGTGTCTTGTTTTCAGTGACAATTCTTATTCAAGAAAAGTAATCTGTCCTATGGTTATCTTTCTTACACTAGACTTACCTCCCTTACATTAGATTAGCTACCAAAATGTTGTATCCTGAGGACCTAATTAGCCAATCAATTGGTTTTCTGGCTGTTTTCAACTGACTGAAGAAGACGAAGTATTTCGCTTGTTCCTGATATTACGTATTGTTGTTTCACAGGCTACCTCTCAGTAATCCTACTCATCTGAAGGATGTCTCCCAAAACTATTTTAATGGAATTTTGTGTCTAAAGAAAAAGAGATACCCGGATAGTCTATAAAGTATCACCAAACTATCTGAAACCTGATTTAAGGGCAACATGAAAGTCTCACTAAACTTTTAGTAATGACATTTTCTATTTCGACCATTACTGTGGTCAGCCACTTTGTATAAGCTGTAATGAACACTTTCGGATCGACTGCATTGAATTCTCTCATGTGCGACGTCAATTTTTCCAAACAAATGACCTGAGATACTTATTTGAAGATGTACCAGCTGATAACACACTTATGGTTTTAAAACACATCAATCTTTTCAACAAAATATAACTATTTTTATTTTTAAATTCGTTCTAGGTTCACAGTATATGCGTATATGGCTTATCATTATAGCCGTTTCATTAGAAAACCAAGTTAGTTCATCATTTTGACGCAAATGACCTTCATGGATTGATGCGTCGTTAAACCTGAACTCATCATCACCATTACTGTGCTCTGTGTAACATTTCAGTCCACTAAGATATTTTTCATCAAAAACACTACTTTTGTGGCCACATCCTCATTCTAAGAGTGTATAGCATAAAATGTTTGAAAACAACAACAACAACAACAACAACAACAAAACAAACTACTAATTGTAGGTTTGAGTTATAAAAGAGGAGCTTTGATACAAACATGATTTCAGGAGAAGTACAAGATTCTGGTTCCAGTTCTGGAGCCTATAGAACACCAAGTGACATAATGAGCGTTTTGACCCAATTGATAGCTTCTGTTGACAATTTGTAAGGTGGATATAATGAAGTAAATGGCAACCCGGACTCGGTGATCTTGTCTTGAAACTACTCGGCCTACTGAGGTGCAGGGGTATGCTGGTCAAGACCCGATTACAGAAGTGATAGCAGGCTCACCATGTAAAGAGTGGTTGCTCATGCTAGATCTGGGAGCTGGGACATATTGAATAGTCATAAGATACCAGCAAGTTTTGATGGAACCAGCAGCTTCAAGGATTATTTAGTACAGTTCAATATGGTTGGTGATTTCAGTAGATGGGATACAGATACTAAGACCTTGGAATCAGCCACCAGTTTACGTGTGACCGCTCACACTGTGTTAAGGGACTCTCTCCCGAGGAACGGAGAGATTATCAGCAATGTGTGTGTGCGTTCACCGCTAGATTTGTACGAACCAATCAAACCGAGATATACCGTGCCCAGAAGAAAAACCGACTTCGTAAGAGATCTGGAAGCGTGCAGGAATTTGCAACGGATATTAAGCGGCTTGTAACAAGGTCTTATCCACAAGCCTTAAGGGACAGACGTTTCGTGACTGCTTCATTGACTCCCTTAATGAGCAAGAACTTGAAAGGTTTGTATATCAGGGTAAAATAAATGACAAAAAAGATCGCCTTTAGAAACAAAGAACACATAAAATCACGAAAATCGGAGACCCGGTTTGACTGATTCTCTCACATGCATCACTGTAGTTTACGAGCTGCATATGCCTCCTAGAGCCGGATTAAGCGGTATTAGATTTTCCAAATAACCAAGATGGCCTCAATGATCCCAAAGGAAGGGGTAAACCGAAAACCGTAGATGAAGCCATGCAGCTAGCATTAGAGTTTGAAGCTTTCCAAGCGGGTCGAAAAAAGGGCGGCCAATATCAGACAATGTACCGAAGATGACTCTTCTACAGATTCTTCTGACCCTAGCAAAATACTGCACAGACTTGAGGCTTTGAAAAAACTTCAGGCTGTTTTAAAGCAATCTAACAACATAATTTACCATAATTACCAAGGCCGAGGACACAATGACAAGGACTGCCCTCAAAATAAAGTTCAAGCTAACCACCCACTTTTCGCCTGCCATGTTAGAAGAATGTTCCGCAAGTCTTGCTGAAAAGAGAGTTCTTGTGACCAAGGCCGTAATTGACATATTTACAAGGTAGTTCCCATGCGCCTACTGAACGTGAATAGTTTCGTTACAAAGCTGTACCAAAATGAGCTGCATGTGGCCAAGTAACTGTCGTAGATGGCAATTCGCGGAATGAGAGAATATCCGGAGCAAATTTATTTTTTTACACACAAAAATTCCGATGATGTAACCCCTGCCTGAGCACGTGCGAAAAATGTATGAGTGTCGCATAAGTAATTTGTCTCATGAACAGGCTAAATCTCTCAAAACCTTTTTTCTGAAACATGCGTTTTCTCGCAGTCCAAGTCAGACTTAGGGAATTGCGAATTATTCCTCACCGGATTAATACGGGCTTAGCCCCACCTATCGGATTACCACCTTGACGAATACCCATGACTACGAAACAAGCAGTTGATGATGAGGTCCAAAGGTTAACTGACAATAATCTAGTCGTAAAAGCTAAAAGTCCATGTGCTTTCCTTGGTACCTGTCCTCAAGAAAGACAAAAGTATTCGTTTATTTGTCGATTACCGAGGCTCAATGACCTGATTCTTCCAGATTCGTACCCAATACTTCGGGTACAAGAGTGCCTAGATGCATTAGAGGGAGCATCATGGTTTTCGACACTCGATTATACTTCGGGATTTTTCAGGTTCAACATTATCCTGCTGTATAGACAAAACTACCTTCGTTTGCAGTAAAATCTTGTTCGCGTTCCGCATCTTGCCGATGGGTCTCGTCAATTGTCCAGCAACGTATCAAAGATAATGGAACATATAGTTTATTGACTGACTAAATTTTGAAACCTGCTTGGTATATTTAGATGGCTGCATTGTATACTCCAAAACTTTTGAAGAGCATATCGAGTGCCTTGATGAATTTTTCACCAGAATATGTAAAGTAAACTTGAAGTTTATCCCCAAAAAGTGTCATCTTTTTAGAAAAGAAATAAAATACTTGGGTCAGGTAGTTTCCGCATCCGGAGACACAACATGTGAAGATAAAGTTAGACCTATAAAAGAATGGCCAGTTCCACTTTGCGTCAAAAAACTGAAAAGTTTTCTCGGGTTAACCGCCTATTATAGGAGGTTCATACAATCGTTCAGTTCCATTAGCGCGCCCTTAAACAAACTGGTCCAAAAGCATAAGGCTCTTTTATGAAATTCAGACTGACAAAAAGTTTTCGACACACTAAAAGAGTCACTGATACAAACCCCAATACTAGGATTCTCTAATACACAAGATCAACATTTCCTTGGTTGCGATGGAAGTTCAGCTGCCATAGGCACGTTATTATCAAAGAAAAGCAAGACAGACTTCCTACGTTATATTGGTTACCGAAACTTCATAAACGACCTTATAAAGCACGTTTCATTGCTAATTCTAGTTCATATACGACTACTGTTTTGTCCAAACTGCTAACTTCATGCCTTACTGCTGTTAAAAAACATTGGATTAGATACTGTGATACTGATTACGAAAGGGACGGAATTAAATATTTTTGGTCAATTAAAAATTCTAATGATGTTCTCAATAACTTTAAATCTAAAAACTTTCAGGCTTCTAAATTGTCTACATATGATTTTTCTACACTGTATACTACGTTACCTCATCATCTTATAAAAGATAAACTTATTGATTTAATTAACCGAACGTTAATTCGGGAGAATACCCAATATTTGGCTTGCAACGAAGAATGTGCTTTTTTCACTTCTGATGTATATAATAATCACAATTTATGGTCGTGTCAAAAAGTCTGTGATGCCCTTGTGTATCTTTTGGATAATATTTTTATTAGATTTGGAGCTAAACTTTATAGGCAAACTATTGGTATTCCGATGGGAACTAATTGTGCTCCTCTTGTTGCAGATTTGTTTGTTTTGTTGTGAGAGAGATTTCATGAAGTCTCTCTCACGTGAAAATCAGGCTGACATTATTGAGGCTTTCAAATCAACTCCACGATACCTTGATGATTTATTAAATATTGACAATATTTACTTTGACCAAATGGTGGACCGGATATACCCTACAGAACTCCAATTAAATAGAGCAAATTCTTCCGATACCGAGGCACCTTTTTTGGATTTGAATCTATGTATATCTAATGGTACAGTTTCCACCAAAATTTATGATAAACGGAACGATTTTGATTTTGATATAGTCAATTTCCCCTTTCTGGATGGCGATGTCCCCCGGCGTACCTCATATGGGGTATACATATCTCAACTTATTAGATTTGCCAGAGCTTCTTCAAATCTTAATGACTTTAACTACCGTAATAAAGCCCTTACTGCCAAACTTCTTAGGCAGGGCTATCATTACTTTAAACTTCGTAAGGCGTTTTCGAAATTTTATCGCAGACACAGTGCCTTGTTAGAAAAATATAGCGTTAGTCTGAAAACACTTCTGCAACAAGGTATATCGGAACCAGAATTTTACGGTGACTTAGTGTACAGATTTAGAAAAATTGTAGGTAAATCTAACTTTTCGGAGCAATTCAGAAGACTTATTAACCGTTATAAAAGAAATAGCTATAGCCTGGATATTATGCGGCAGACTGCATGCCTAGTTGTCAACCCAATTATTGTTGATGGCTATGCTTCACTCTTTAATTGCACGACGGCGGTTCGGGCCGCCTCAGACTCAATGACGGCCTCTTGGTAAAACTTTAACCAGTGGGTTGGGGCTTGACGATATGTCTTTGGCTTGGCCCGCCGTGGTTCAACTATTGGTTTTCATTTACTCTGGCATACAGTAGAATTAGCCATGAGTACTCGTCTTTGTTTATTATAGTGATTAATTTGATTTTTATGTTTTCGCTTTGATGCATTGACTGAGTTGGGAGCCTTTATGCGAACCGAATTTTTATGTGTTTCTGTATAAAGAGTAGCATCGGGGCCCAGGGTGAAGTTAGCTAGCTGTAAAAGTGCTTTAAACCCCCGGTGGTTTACTCTACTGACCGTTCTACGGCGGTGGTCCCGGTGTTAGTCTTACTCTTTGTTGCTTTGTGGTTTATTCTACGAGGCGATTTGTTGAATGTCTTTCCATGTGTCATTTTGTTCTTGTTTTCAGTCCTTTTAGTATTGCGATTACCTCGCTTGGGGAAGAGAGAGCTAATCTTAGTGTTTTTCGTACGTTTGTTCGGTTTGTGCTTGTTTGGATATGTCGGTTTCCTCTTCCTCTTTGGGAAGGCTGCGGTTTGTGATTGTGGCACTCCCTGGACTTTTCTTTTACCTTTTTTTTTGCAAAATGGCCAAGAAAGAATGATCGCATATTTTAGTAAAACAATCAATAAAGCTCAACGCCAGTATTGTGTGATAAGACGTGAGCTCTTGGCAATCGAAGAAGCTGCAAAGTTTTTCCGTCAGTATCTATGGTGTCTGATTCATTGTCAGAACAGATTATGGTGGTGTTCAGTGGTTAAGAAATTTCAAGAATCAATCCTCAATTCTTGCAAGACGGTTGGAAGTCCTGAGCACATATAGACTTGAGATTAAATTTCGAGCAGGAAGCCAGCATAAAAATCTGATGAACTCTCTCCTCGTTCTTGCACCTCTGATACATACTGTAAAAATGTGAACAAGAAGAACAGGAAAAACGAATAGAAACAAAGTTTCAGTTCAAAAAGGTTCAGAAATGCATAAGGACTGGGCAGTGTTAAATGATAGACCAAGGGAGAAAACTCCAAAATGTACAGAAAATGTAATTGAATAATTTTTCGAAAGAAAGCCAAAGTAGCAGTGGTTTCTCTTCAAACCAGAGGGGACCTTTAGACCATGGGGTATCAATGCCGATGACGTAAATTGCTAAAGATTGGGATTCAGTGGCCACAAATTCCATTCCTTTTGAGTTATGCCTAAATGAGATCCAAATGTATATGTGAGAGGAGTACATTATTCCGAGTGCAATAGTGAGATTTATTGGGAAAAATGAGCAAGACTTTGCGAAATTGAAAAAAAAGTCAAGGTCCAAGATCCAATTTGATCAACCCTATATAACTGGGTGGACAGAACTGAAAGGCCATATTGGTGGTGGTGGTGGTGGGGGGATATTTACAGTATGGACAAAAAAGATGAAAACTTTTAGGCGTCGTGACCTAAACTTTTTCTGCATAGAGGAGTTTTATGCAGAAAATATTTTGATGATAAGACATATACATATTTTCTTCAGATCTTGGTGCCTTGTAATTGTCGTGAGGATGTGTTGGTTCAGTTACACAACCACTTGACATCGGGACCACAAAATAATAATAATAACAATAATAATCATAGAGAAGGTACAGAGGCGTTTCATTGGTATAAATATACACAATTTTTTGGGAACTGGATCAAAAAATGTCAGTAGTGTCACACAAGACGTCTTTCAAAACTTCGTCCTCTGGCACCTATGAAGCAGAGTAGTGTAGCACCCCTACTAGAGCCTGTGTGCACTAACCTTCTCGAGCCTTTCTCTGAAAGTAGAAATAAAAATAAATATGTTCTGTCCATTTGTGATCAATTCACGCGATGTGTGGAATTATTTCTTTTCAGAAACATTGAGTGTAGTGCCAGTTACGAAAGTTTTCGTGATTGAATTTGTGTCACAAGTTCTGACAAATTAGGGAAGACAATTTAAGTCTGTACTCGTAAAAGAATGTGTGAATTACTAGACACAGACAAGAAAAGAAGAACCAGTTTGCATCCTCAATCGAATGGTATTGAAGAGAGATTTAATCGGACCACAGAATATAGCTTAGCAAACTTATTAGTAAAAATCAGAGGGACTGGGATGAATACTTTCCTTTATTGATGCTCGCTTACAGATCCTCTATCCACGAGTACTAGACAGACCCCATATGTGATGTTCTTTGGTCGCATTGCGTTGCTACCCAAAGACTTCACACATGCATTCCCCCATGTACTGTAAGAAAATTATCAAGTCATGAATATGTCTTGGATCTTCAGGGACGGTTACAGAAAGTGTGCAAATTTGCGCATAGTGAAACGACAAAAGCAAGCGATCGTCAAAAAATACATATGATCATAGGGGTTCATGTCATGCCTTACAAAGAGGGTGACTTGGTGTGGCTCAGCTACGTAGTCGAACAAAGCGTCTCTGCCAAAAACTCAAGCCCCATTGGAGAATCCCTCTGGTAGTGGAGATAGTAATGCCTGAGAAAAAGAACAGCAAGAAAATAGTACATCACAACAGAATTATACCTTATATCAGATAGATTTCCAGTGCAGACCAAGACCAATGAAACTTCCTCGCACAGTCCTTTCTAACACTCGTCGCTGTATCTACTTATTGGTCTGGTGGGTAATTCTGGTGGAGTAAGATCACATGAGAATGATAGAAATGGCAGTCTGGAACTTGTATTTATAACCATCTACTGTCTAGCCATGACTGAAATGCTTTTGAAGAAGTGTAAAACCCTGAAACTTAGCATGTGACTGTGCTTTTCTTCGTTTAGTGTTATAAAACTGGTTTACATCATATTTCTTTGATATCAAGCTACTTAATATCAAGTTCTAGAAAAAAAGAAGTCTGCTTTGCATAAACACAATTAGTGACCAGTGGCACCTTCTGAGTGCCTTCATTTGAAACTTTGGGATCAAAAAAAAAAAATGCTTGAAAGAATCCTCTTTAGTTCCATGATGTCTGACCGGCGTGTTGTAAAGTCAACCAAATAGAGCCGGTTTGGGGCAGCAAAATTAATTTTTGATGCGACGCCTGCGATGCTCTTTCTCAGAGCGCAGCCGACTTACCAGCTACTATCGCGAGAGTAACGATCCTAAAGTATACTGTTATCACTGCGGTATAGACTCCCCAAGGCCAAGAGCCAGTGACATGAGAGACCATGAGATGCGCTGCTCAATGGCATCCTATAAGCCCAGGGGTAGGATACGGAAACATCAGGAGCAGAGAAGACCGCCATCCAGGGAAGGTTACAGAAGGAGAAAAACACCAAGAACAGCAGAATAAGATCTCCAAAGATCATATCATCAAACAGATCTTCCAGACTTTCAAACCAGCTCATCCAATTCCAGACCACGCAGCAGATCACCCTGGGACACCTCCAGGCACCAGATTTATTCACATCAACGTACAAGCAGCAGATCTCTATGCCAGAAAACTCCTCTCATGCACCACATTCCAGATATTCAGCTTCAGTCTCAAGTACCACCACTACCAGAGATAAAAAAAATCTCTACAAGCAACTACCTCTAAGACCACAGACTCCAAGATCTCAACCTCTGACCAGAACCAACCATCTACAGCACCATCATGTCAACAAAGAGAAGAAAACACTTTTAATGACCTTCCTATGTCATCATTCCTTCCAAATCTGAGTGGCAATACTAATCTCTTCTCCACAGCTAACCCTATATGATCAACCTCAAGATATTTTTACTAATGGAACTATAAATGCTTTTACACATTTAAATTTGGATAATGACACTTCTTCTGCTAAAATCTTTTATCCAGCTCTCATCTCAACATTCTCCTCTACATCTGACGCTCTTACTAGCCTGATTTCAGGGATGCCGCAGAACACTAATGCTGACAGCTTTACTTCTTCAATGATGCTTAATAAACCAACTACAATTACTGTTTAATCAAAACAATACCCCTCTCACAACTGCTCCTCTAGATCTAGTTAATGATGCCTCTCTTCTGTCAAGCAGCCAGCTAACCTCACTGCTTTCGGCAGATAGTCAGCCTCCACTTATTCAGCCACCTCTTATAGATCACAAGGAAGGAGCTAACAAAACGGCACAACAAGATATACCTCAAAATCATTCTTGAAAAGCCATTCCACCACCATCCTTACTAGAAGTACCCCACAGGACCTTGACCTTCCATCTCCACCACACAAAGAAGTCTCTGTTGGGGAGCTAACAGATTTTGCAGATCCACTACCACCACCACCACTACAATTTGTAAAGTTTACAGAACCGTTATCAACACCACCGCTACTACCAGAGCTGCCTGATTCCTCTGAGCCTCTGCCACCGCGACCAGAACTACAAAATCTGCTGAGATGTTACCTCCATTTTCAGAAGAACATGCTCCAGCTCCAACAGTAATTAAGCAGACATCCACATCAGACCTGAATCTGCAGGCAGTGGCAGTTGAAGAAGTGCCGATACCGGATATGACTTCGTCAACATTGGAGGCGACTGAGGAAATTTACTGCAGACCCCTCCTTATTGCCCTTGGAAGTCAGGGAGGCACATCACCGAATGCAGTCTCACCAGTATCAGCATCGGACCTCACTTCCCAAGCACCGATAGCTATGGTAACTTCATCGCCAGACCCCGTTTCATCAACCCAAATAAGTGAAACCACAGGACCGGTAAGCACTCATAAGCATCATCCAAAATAATCAAGTTCAGCAAACCAAGTCATGGCGCAACCACCATCTCTACCGGTCTCTTCGCCAGAACACCCAGTGACAGATGATACCCCGCCAAAACAGTTTGCAGAGGATTCTTCAGATGACGACTCTCAATTTTCTTGTTCCTGTTCCCCTTGTCTGTCAGACTGTTCTAGTTCTTCCGCTGAAAACTCGAAGGAAGATGTATCGATCCTACAGTTCGAAAACGCTGCCTATTTCTCCATGTATAATAGATGACACTTCCTGCCTTTCAGCCCCAAAAGATCACATTTTGATATTTCTACAACTTCAACTTTTAGCTGACTGAGAAAATCCAACCATACATACTATTCCTGAGTCCTTCAGATGCGAACCACTATCAAATCCCTTATTCTCTTTCTATGCCACCTTAGTCCCCTCCTGGACAATCAACTATGATCCGTCGAAGTTTCAGAAGCAAGGATTGAAGCCTGTCTTTCCTCTTAAGCGGATATCTATCCCCTTATAACCTGGCAGGGACAGGTACTCTTTCCAATGACATGACCCAAGGACTTTAGTTGCAGAACTCCTTCTTTTGCTAAGAACCCCGACTGCAGGTACGCTTCTATGCTAAGAAGGAAAGCCCTATAGATTGGATGCCAACCTGAAGATATTTCTTACTGTGTAAACGGGCATACACTTACCAAAACAGATGAGGTGAAAACAGACTCCTTTCACTACAAGATGATGACGACTTTCTCGCCCATACCAAAAACCACTAGATTTTCAACCAACACAACACAGACAAAGACCTTCGGCCTCTGATGTTCCAAGGACTACTCAGGATGTGGTATGCTTTAAACCTGTCAAGCTGAAGATGCAGACTTTTAACCAACTAATATTGCACTTTTCTTAAATTCTGTGTTTGAAATATCTTGTTTCATAAGTGTTCAAACTCAAATCTTTGATCAAATTAATTTTCTACATACATACTGTCCCAGTTTGACACTACTATAAAAGTAGAAGTATTTCAATTATTTCATTTATCGCACTGAATTTGGTGACCTTTTCCCTTTTTCTCTAATGACTCAAATACTCACATGCACGCCCTAAGTTAGGCTTCTAAGTAGGTATCTCCAATGCTTCAGTATTTGAGACATAGTCAATCCCTAAAGAGTACAATTTGTGTGATTCTTCTTCACTTCTGTAACCTAGCCTATATCTAGCTTCTGTTCTAACTCTCTTTGATCGCATGTGGCAAACTTTTCATTCTCCTGCCCTATCACCACATTTCATGTATATTCCCAACTGTTATCTCTCCTCTGTGATTTCTGTCCGACCGAGATAGGACCCATGCATTATACTGTTTAAGAACGTCACGAATTTCTGCACAATAGAAATAAAAGCGTTGCAAGCACTGCACCATGCCGCGCTACTACACCTACATCAAGCAAGTGCCATTACGCTGTCAAAAATAAAATGTGTCCTACATGTTATATCCCTTGACATTTTTGCAAGGCTTCAAGAAAGTCTTAGAAACCATTTTCAAGTTACAGAAAGGACACACGTTTATGACTTGGATCACTACTGACAGTGTTCAAAGGGCGGTAACATCAAAAGCAGGTTAGTCAGAGTTACAGTTCTTGCGCTTTGCAAATTGTATTATGATGATATACATTTGCATACAGTTTCAAGAAAATATCTCGAACAGTTTTCAAGTTACAGAGAGGAGACAAATATATTACCGAAATCACTATTTTAAAAGTTCAAAAGGCCGTGGCTTCAAAAGTAGGTTAATTAGAGTTACCCTTCTTGTGTTCTCCACCTTGTCTCATGATGTTTTACATTTGTGTGAAGTTTCATTAAAATATATGGAACGGTTTTTAACTTACGGAGCGGACACAAGTACATAGTAAAAATGGCTATTTTCAATATTTCCTATGTTCAAAGGGCCGCAACACCATAAGTAGGTTATCCAGAGTTACAGTTTCTGTGTTCTGCGTGTTGTCTTGTAGTGCTTTACATTTCTTAAAAGTTTCATTAAAATATCTGGAACGATTTTTAGATTACAGAGCGGACACATGGTAGAAATAACTATGTTCAAAGGGCAATAACTCCAAAAGTAAGCAAACCAGAGTTATGGTTCATGCGTTCTGCACGTCGTCTCATACTGTTTTACATTTATGTGAAGTTGGGTGAAAATATCTCTGACGGTATCAGAGTTATGGAGCGGACACAAATGATGCAAACGCTGACGGACGGGCGGACGGATATTCAAAATTTCGGACGGTATAACATAATACCCTCGCCACTTTTTGTAGCGGGGAATAAAAAGACAAAACAGACCTTATTTAGTTAAGAAACAGTGATCACTTGCACCGATAGTGTCAAATGAAAATTTACTTAGACCAAAAAGTAACTAGAGCTATTCACAGAAAACACAAACAACAACAACAAAAAACAACATGTCTCCCCCAGCTGCCACTTACATATAGACAGTTCACCAAAACTAATTGTTTTATCATCATTGAAAGCCCGTACCCAGAGGAGGTGCATGGGATGCGAACCCTTTTCTGGGAAAATTATTTGTGGTCTGCATGTCGTCTGATGATGCTTTATATTTCTATAAATTTTCATGAACATATCTTGAATGGTTTTCAAATTATACGGCGAAAACAGAACTGCTACTGTCAAACTTCAAAGAAGAATAACTCCAAAAAATAAATAGACAAGAGTTACACTTGTGGGCTGCACATCATCTGATAAAGTTTTATATTTCTGTAAAGTTTCACGAAAATATCTTGAAAGGCTTTCTACTTTATCAACGGCAACAAAACTGTCATTGTCAAATTTCAAAGGAGAATAACTCCAAAAAATAGAAAAGAGTTACGGTTCTTGTCGTCTGCATGTTGTCTGATGATGATTTATATTTCGATGAAAGTTTCATGAAAATACCCAGATTTTCAATTTATAGACTGGACACGCAACTACTATTGTCAAAATTTCTAAGGGGAATAACTCCAAAAATATATAAACAAGAGTTATGGTTCTTGTGGTCTGCATGTCGTCTGATGATACTTTACATAGAGTGGACACGAAATGACCATTGTCAAATTTCAAAGAAGAATAACTCCAAAAATGTAGCAAGTGTTATGGTTCTTGTGGTGTGCACGTTGTCTGATGATGCTTTATATTACTATGAAGTTTCATGAAAATATCTTGACGATTTTCACACGAAATTACCATTGTCTATTTTCAAAGGGGAGTTACTCCAAAAATTATAGACAAGAGTTACGGTTCTTGTGTTGTGCACATCGTCCAATGATGCTTTATATTTCTATGAAGTTTCATGAAAATATCTTAAAGGGATTTCAAGTTATAGAGCGGACACGAAATGACCATTGTCAAATTTTAACGGGGAATAACTACAAAACTATAGATATGAGTTACGATTCTAGTGCTGAGCAGTCGTCTGATGATGCTTTATGTTTCTATGAAGTTTAATGAAAATATCTTGAAGGGTTTTCAACCTACAGAGCGCACACGAAATGACCGTTGTCAATTTTCAAAGGGAATAACTACAAAACTGTATAGACTAGAGTTGCGGCTCTTGTGTTCTGCACGTCGTCTGATGATGCTTTATATTTCTGTGAAGTTTCGTGAAAATGTCTTGAAGGGTTTTCAAGTCATAGAGCGGACACGAAATGACCATTGTCAAATTTCAAAGGGGAATAAATACAAAACTGTATGGACAAGAGTTACGATTCTTGTGTTCTGCACGTCGTCTGATTATGCTTTATATTTGTATGAAGTGTCACGAAAATAACTTAAACGGTATTCAAGTTATACAGCGGACTTGAAATAACCGTTCTCTACCCTAACCATTCTCTGTTAGGGTAAAATCCGCCAATTATTATGAGAGTTATGTACCTTTTTCAACTTCATTTTTTGCAAAATGCCTGTGTGCGGTTGAAGATGGCCCCTGTGCGGGGGCATCTGTGTCATATTGACACATTTCTAGTTCATCCTTTCTTTCTTTCATTTATTTGCTTGTTTCTTTGTTCGTTCATTCTATCGTTCGTGCATATAGAGTGCATGTGTTTAAGAAAAATAAATAAATAAATAAATAAATAAATAAATAAAAAAAAAAATTAAAAAAATAAAATAAAATAAAATAAAATAAATAAACGTCACATGCAGGTCAAGTGGAAGACAAAACGACCGTACGTTTTTTTTTTGTTTTTTTTTTTTTTTTTTTTTTTTTTGTAAAGAAGATCCTGCTCAAACTGTCCAGATGCACGCATGCTGTTCTGGAACTTGTTTTCTTGGACGACGTCCCTTATTTCATTTAGTTTTTTGTCTACTGTAAAGACCCAAAGCCAGACAGCGCGGATGCACATGCTGATCTAGAACTTTGCTGGTCAGATGTTTCTTGGGCATCACTTCATGTTTCATGTAAGTTTTATTTTATTTTATTTTTTATTATGCCCCCGCCTATTCGAAGAATAGCGGAAGGGCATTAAGTGTTACCCCTGTCCGTCCCGTACGTACGTACGTCCGTCCCAATTCGTGTCCAGCCATAACTCCTAAACCGTATGAAATATATTTATGAAACTTTACAGGTGCATGCATGACATTGAGACGATGTGTCATGAACAAGGAAGACAACTCTTGCTTGTTTGGTTTTTGAATTATCTGCCCTTGACTTAGTTCCATATAGTAAACCGTGTCTGGGCCATAACTCCTAAACCATACGGAATATATTTATGAAACTTTATAGGTGCATGCATGACATTGAAACGATGTTTCATGAACAAGGAAGACAACTCTTGCTTGTTTGGTTTTTGAATTATCTGCCCTTGACTTAGTTCCATATAGTAAACCGTGTCCGGGCCATAACTCCTCAACCGTATGGAATATACTAATGAAACTTTACAGGTGCATGCATGACATTGAGACGATGTGTCATGAACAAGGAAGACAACTCTTGCTTGTTTGGTTTTTGAATTATCTGCCCTTGACTTAGTTCCATATAGTAAACCGTGTCCGGGCCATAACTCCTTAACCGTATGGAATATATTTATGAAACTTTATAGGTGCATGCATGACATTGAGACAATGTGTCATGAACAAGGAAGACAACTCTTGCTTGTTTGGTTTTTGAATTATCTGCCCTTGACTTAGTTCCATATAGTAAAACGTGTCCGGGCCATAACTCCTAAACCGTATGGAATATATTTATGAAACTTTACAGGTCCATGCATGACATTGAGACAATGTGTCATGAACAAGGAAAACAACTCTTGCTTGTTTGGTTTTTGAATTATCTGCCCTTGACTTAGTTCCATATAGTAAACCATGTCCGGGCCATAACTTCTTAACCGTATGGAATATATTTATAAAAATTTACAGGTGCATGCATGACATTGAGACGATGTGTCGTGAGAAAAGAAGACAACTCTTGCTTGTTTGATTTTTGAATTATCTGCCCTTGACTTAGTTCCATATAGTAAACCGTGTGTGGACCATAACTCCTAAACCATATGGAATATATTTATGAAAATTTACAGATGCATGCATGAGGCGATATGTAATGAACATGGAAAACAACTCTTGCTTATTTGGTTTATAAATTATCTGCCCTTGACTAAGTTCCATATAGTAAACCCTGTGTGGGCCATATCAACCTTAATAATAACTTCATGCTGTACCTGTCACAATTACATATGTAACCTTTTTCTGAATGGCATTTTGGCGGGAGCATCCGTGTCCTATGGACACTTTTCTAGTTGTTGTTTTTTTTTTTTTTTTTTAGTTTTTTATTTATTTATTTTTTTTTTATTTATGTTTTTTTTTTTTTTTTTGCAGAAGTCCGGACCGGCCGATATTTCACTTATGTTTATCTGTTGCAAAGACCCAGATCAAACTGTGTGGATGCTCATTATGCTGAGCTATCAAACATCTTTGATACCTCATTCCAGTTGAGATAATAAATAAACAAAGTAACTTAGAGAGAAAATAGATAAAGTAAGTGCTTTGATGTGAAACGGTTAATAAATAAAGTGGTTTGGGGCATTTCGGGGTTGTTTGCGGTGCTTTGGTGTGTTTCGACGGACTGACCTATTTTTACGAAAGCACCTACGCGCCATGTACATCATTAATTCTGTCAAATTGATATTTTAAATAGAGGTTTTCTTTGTATTTCAAAAACTTGACTTTGGCATGAACTTGAAGATCATATTGTAAAGATGATTAAAAAAACACACAATGAAAGTTGAATCGAAGTATTTGACGAAAATACCCGCTTCATGAAATTTATCATCGCTTTAAGATATGTACATACTTCCATACAGAGGCTGACAGGCTTAGGTCACATATGATCTTATAAGACTTCGTCTAAAACGTATACGGAACGATGAAGAAATGGATTGTCTATAGGACGATTGCAATAATGTGAGAATAATAATTAGGGTTCTCTGATTAATTTTGAGAAAAGGTGTGTTGACTGATCGTTCAGCGACTTCACACAGCGTCTGACAGCCTGCAATTCGCTCAATATTGCACTTACACGAAACCAAATCAATACACAGAAAACATGCTGGCAATAATCGATGCAGAATTTGAGACACTTTACGATGAAATATGCATAAAACGGAACTGACAAAGGAATTAATCACGTGCAACTTGTAAGTAAACATCCCTGGTCAAGACCTTCTTAACGGATCTGTATGACAAACAACTTAAACGACAAAATACACATAAAATGTCCCGTTAGAAAGAGATTCATAGGAACCGGTGTGCGGCAAGCTAGAATCTGGGCACATTACAATACATTACAGTAATAACTGTAGAGTAATTAGCAACGAGAGGTGTAACAATTATATTGAACTGAACAACAGAATGATATTTCACTGTATTATATTATAATTAAGGTGGTAGCAGCGTCTTGATCAATGTTAGATTAATATTCTACTGCGAAAAACACTTGTATAATAACTGTAATAGCATGTTCATCTAAAGGTACTGTTTGTTTGTTTTTAACATTTTTCACAAATATCAACATGACGGCATTTTCTCCGCATGTGCTTTTAATTTGTATGGTGCATATTTGCTGTATTCACCCAGCCTAGGTTGTAACGCTAATTTATAAGGCAAAGTATTTTAAGAAGTTCACCCTAGTATGCCGTGTTCATCCACTAGGTACTATTTAAGAACTGACTGTAACTATTGCTTCTTGCCATGTTCAAGTTTTTTTATCAGTAATAGCTGGCAAACTTAATGTTTTGCATCTTCACAGTATATTGTGGGAGTTGTAATGTGGAAAACATCAAATCATTAGTAAGTTTTCAAGACGTTGAGGCTGTTCATTTGAAGTAGGTTAAAGAGCCTGCAGCATAATGTATATGTGCTATTTGTTATAATATTACGCTTAAGAAAATGTTGGAGAATTACGGTAACGGCCATATTTATAATTGTATTCAAAACAGCTGTTTGTGATATTCTGTGATATCACCCGTTTAGCATATTCATTATTATTATTGTTTTATGAGATTATTCGATTACTCCGGAATTCTAGTGCCATAATAGTTGACTTTTTTATGATTTATGTTTACTCTTAAAATAAGTCAAACTGGTTGTTTACAAGTTTTCAATGCTGGAAGTTTTACCGCGCAACAATAAAAGATCATCTTGTATTATAAAAGTCTGTGGCATCCTGTCAACCATGGGTAAGAAAGCAAATGCCCTTTCAACCCCGGGGATTATTTATTAATGATATTTTAAGGTGAATTTTGGCATTTTATCTGCCAGTAACTGGCTATCCCGTTCACTTTGAAATTTGTGACCCTCTAGGTGAAGCCACACTGAGCTCCACTTCACAGATAATTGGTCGTCAGGTCTCGGCCAGTTAGTCTATACATGTAGATTTAAAAGTTAAATAAAATAAAATAAAATTATATTTCGGATAAGTAACCTTGGTCCTCTATTACTAACCAGAAGGAGAGTAAGTAATCTTCACTGGACATGTACGCACTACGATATATGTGCCAATGCACAATTTTGACAAAGCTGTCTCCCCTGCAAGTGTATTCGTTCCCTTTAGCTGCACTGATGACTGGTTTTTAGTGTTTGCTTTTTATGTGGCGGTTTTCTGGGATGTGTTCAGTTATCGAGAGTTTACGGGAAAAGTAGCATCAAAGATGGGACAAGTTTGAAGAAGTCGGGCTTACAAGCTAGACAGTGGATTTCAGGAACCTTTAAACAATATGTCCGTTGTACTTATACAGCGGAGGCTGTAATGGTGTTGTGTGTCCGTGCCTGCGAGCGTGTGTGTGTAATGTTTCCTTATACTGCTGCACAAGACAAAGCGCCAGTCTCAATACGCAACCGCAGTGCATTTCAAAATGCACTGCGGTTGCGTATAAAGTACAGTCGAACCTCAATGGCTCGAACATCTTTGGGACCATGGAAATTCGTTCGAGACATGGGTAGTTCGAACCACAATCATGGCACCAGTTCAGGAAGCAAATAACGATAATTTAGGGAAATCTTTTCGATTTTCTACACAATGATTGTATGTTGAGTGTACTCATTAGAATCGCCTCGATGAGGCGATTCTAATGAGTACACACAACACACAATTCCAAGATAAAATAAGAAAAAATCCCTAAATATTTGTTTTCTTGAGCTATTGGAAGATTTTTTAGGGACTGGAAAAAAAGAGTTCGAATCATCTACGGTAAACGAGCCATCCGTGTTCGAGCCATTGAGGTTATACTGTAATAAAGATAGGAAAAATGATTCTGATGAATGGTTCATATGTAACAAACTACCTAGCTGCATATGAAGACTTAATAAAACCGAGTCTCTGATTCACGTTTTTTTTGTGCGTTCTTTGTTTCCAAATGCAATTCGTTCAGATTTTTATTGTATGTATGGCTGTCTAGATGGTCAAGAAAGAATTTTAAAACCAAATCAGGATAACCAACGAAGAATATATGAGCAGTGACATGGGAAAAAGTGTCTTTGCGGCACATGCATGCAGTAAAGCTCCAGATCAACCAGCGAAATCGCAAAATCTGTTTAGAGCCTTTTCTATACATTCGATACATTCTACGACAGCCAATGATTCTGTAGTCGGACAGCGAAGGCCCTAAGCAGACTGCGCAGTCTGCTCAGGGCCTTCGTTGTCCGCATTTGCCTCGAAGACACATTTTCACAGGGCGCGACTCATATTGAATTAATGTCATTTTAATGCTACTTACCAAAGGCAACCTTATATATTTCTATTTTATTTCACTGCAGCTGGGGTTAAGTGTCGTGTGGCGGGCGTTAAACGTCACCCCGCTAACCATAGCGCAGATTTTACTTTATTTTCTTGGGGATCGTTTAGCCCATTCTGGTTATTTTGAAAATCGAATGCCGCTTAAGCCTTTGCTGCATAAATAGGCAACCTTTTAGGTTTTTATTTCATTGTTGCAACAACCCTTTTTCAGACAAAAATGAATCTTCGTTCCGGGCGTAAGGTTAATGCAGTGGCAGTAGCGTTGGGCGTGGCAGCAGCAGAAGCAGCTAGTATAGTCTACTTCATGTTCACACCTTGGTTCCTGAGCCCAGGTGATCGGTCCCTCTACTCCTCAGTGGCATTTAATGTAATACTCTTTCTCCTGATAAAGGCGCTAGTCGAGTAAGTATCGCAGTTACCCTAAACCTTTAAAATGCCAAGAAAACCTGCGTCTAAAAATGTCATCTGTTTATGTCGTCTGCTGAATAGTCTTGCAAACTTTTCAAACCTATTTTTGCACACAGGCAAACAGTGTGGACCCTGATCAGACTGTTCCCTAGAGAAGCAGTCTGATCTGGGTCCTCACTGTTTGCAAAAATGAATTTTAAAAACGCAAGCAGATGACAAGGCAGACGACAACTGTTGTGACTGGCAGTTTAAGGGTTAATATTGGGACATGTAATCTCCTTACCTTACTTGTCGTTAAATTTAAACACGTCCATTTTACTAACTGTTGATGTCTAAAATTCTGGATGAATGTTAAACAGTGTAGATCTTTATCAGAAGCCATATACTGTTTCATCTGATCTAGATCTTCACTGTTTGCTCAGGCCCGTCTTTCCAAATTATAAGCTTTGTCATCATGGATTAAAATGCACTGAGTGTAACTGGGACAGAAACATACATGGTGGTTCATACATAGTTTGTTCCCTTTTATTTTATTTTTAGCGGTGAAATCAGTGTATATCTGGTGAAAATAAATGTGGTATCAATCACTAGTGAATTGATATCGTATCATTTCACTAGTGACTGATACGATTTATATTTTCACTCCTCGCTTTGGACGACTTCGGTTTTCTTCATTTTTTCAGAAGTAGATGTTACCTTCACTTCAGATTTTTGAACACCTCTAACTTCTTTGTTTCTGAACTAAACTATTAAGTGTTGGTATGCATTTTCTTAGTTAGGCTGTAAAGAACATTTTGGTATCAAGGTTATTTTGATTTGCCGAAACTTTTTGTTTTTTGTCTCTCCAGCGCTTTACATAGATGCCATGACGTTCATGTTTTGTTTGATGACGTTAGTTATGACGTCAGAAGCGCGCATTGTCGTGTAAACAATAAAATAAAAAGAAAATTTACTCTTTTTCAGTGAATACCATAACAATTTTCATCTCGTGTAATGAAAACATTCAAATTTTCACTCGTGCTTCGCACTCATGAAAATACAGATGTTTTCATTACACTCGATGACAATATTTATGGTATTCACAGCAAAAGAGTGAATATCCTCTATATATACTATGTCTACGAGGGCTAGGTAACAAGGGTAAAAATAGTATAGATGTCCAGGAAGAGTCACAATCACAAAACATGGCCTACCAATGACACTTACATAGACTACATTTTTTAGCCGAACTTCAATGACCCAAACATCTTTGGGACTATGGACTTTTTCGATATATGGGTAGTTCGAGCCACTGAGGAAACAAATGACGATCTTTAGGGAAATCTTTTCGATCTTCTACACAATAATATATGTTGAGTCTACTCATAAAAATCGCCTCGATGAGGCGATTCTAATGAGTACACACAACCTAAAGTTTCATAAAATAAAAAAAATTTCCCTATATATTTGTTTTCTGGAGCTATCGGAAGAATTTCATGATGACTAAAAACAACGAGTTCGAATTATCCATGGTAAACGAGTCATCGGTGTTCGAGCTATTGAGGTTCTACTGTACTTACAATGACATAACTACGGCAAGAAGAAACTAAAACGGAGTGGCTATTACCAGTTAACATTGTAAAATGGGCAGTGTCAATATAACAAGGTACTCGACCTCAAATATTCTGAAATCTGACTTACGCGTAAGAATCTGGAAAAGCGCTAAAAATGAAAACAAAGAAAAACATGTATTCTACTTTTTTCCGTCTTAAAATTATTTGGTACATCATAATGTCTTATTTATTTCAAAGTTTTTGGTTTCAAAGTAAGCGTTGTCATTACGTCATGTTTTATTGTGTGTTCGGGGTATTTGAGGACAGCGAAATCTAAACACCTTAAAGGTAGCCTATTCCTCGTACTGATATTATATATCAATTTTTTAAACCTTTCTTGGATACAAAAAAAAAAAATGTCTATTTTTGAGGAATATAGAGCTTTAACTTAAGGTTTATACCCGTGCTAATATAATCTTACTTTTTATTGTCTAAAAAAACTTTTTCCAAATGAAATTAAATTGCCCCTGGTTTGCTATAAAATGCTTCCGAGAACTCTGCAGTAAAGTATTTCTAGGGCAAAACATTGTCTAAGTACGTAGTTTTCCAGACTATGTAGCCAAGTCAGGCCATTGGAGGTACAAATGTTATCAATTAAATGGCGATTATAACCTTACTTTATAAGGTTTAGTATATTTGTATTTTTATGTATTTTATGATAAGCATGTATATTTCTTTTACAATGAGTATGCAGGTTCTTCAGAACCACATTGAGAGCATAAATTATTTTTAACTTAGAGTAATTTAGTGTATCAGAACACTTATTCTTAATAATTTTACAGACAATATAATAAATCTGATCAGGGCTTTCATGTTCAAGAACTCTGGAAGAGGACAGCAACGTTTTGGGTTTTTTTTCTCGGATATAAACTGCACCCTCCACCCTGCCGAACAAAAATGGAAAAGAGAAATGCAACACTTCTGAACTGCAAAGAAAACTAAGATTAAGATTAATACCTGCTTTTTTCAGTTGCAATAAAATTTAATCTATATACGCGCAAGTCCACATTTTTGGATGCATCCTTTATATTCCGGCAATACCCTAAATTATTGATTTAAATGCACGTTTCAAATAAGGTATTTGTCTTCGTTTCTTTTGCAAGTTAGTAGTGTCAGGTTAGGTTTCATTTTTTTGGTCAGTATATGTATTTTCTCGTGCTAAGAAACGGGCTCGTTATTCAAAGTAAACAAATGTCATTTTCTTGCAGAAAATACTGGTACTTACGGAGCTGGAAGGACGCCGCCATGCTGAGTTCTTGGATAACCGTGCTACATATATGTATCCAGGGTCCACACATAATTGTCTGGTACAATCCTCTTAGTTACATGTACCTTTTAGGACCTGCGGCTCACACTTTGATTATAACAGGCACAATGACTGGAGTTTTATTTTATTTTAGAAATAAATGACGGAAATGCTGAATACATATGGTGCGAAAACGGGAAAAGGGAACTTATTGCATATGCGGGCAACGTAGGTCCAGATCAGCGGGCAACGTAGGCCCAGATCAGCCTGCGCAGGCTGATCTGGACCTACCTTGCCCGCTTAAGGAATCAGTAGATACTGTAAATATAAGGCCGAACAAGGCCCTATTTAGGATGCGCGGATTGGGAGGCGGAGATGGGCATTCGCTGTTAGCATATGGTATAAGCGCCTTTGTACCAGTTTGAGTGTCATGTATGCTCAATGTTTAGGATTATCGGACTTCAAAGGCAGCCAGACTGCAACAAGAGAGAGAGAGACAGAGAGAGAGAAAGAGAGTGAGAGATCTACTCGTGCTATGCCAGTATATCTTGGAAGCATACTCGTTCTGTACAACTATCCATCCATCCACCCATCCATCCATGCGCAGTGCAAACACATGAATTTGGCGTGTTACGATGGTGGTCGTCTTATGATATTATAGACTACTCATGTATAATTCTGTCAGCACAGATTCTTGCTTATCTGTCTTAATATTATGTACATCTATACTCGTATGGCTCTTTGGTCCTAAAATGGTGTAATTGATGGTTACAATTTTGTTTTGAAAACAATTCATTGAATCTCAGACTGACATCTACTTAAATCATTTATTTCACCCCATTCAAGCACATTTAGGCTAGTGTTAGATCTACTGCAGTTACTAATCATAGGCCCCTTCTCAGCTTTTTTTTTTTTGTTTGTTTGTTTTCATGGTTAGTAGCTTACCATTCCAAAGTGTTTGTATTGATGTCAGCTGAGTGTTATACAATAAAAGAAATAACAGCCAGCTGCATTATTACTACGACCGATTTATGTGTTTTTAGAATTGATTTAATTCATTTTCTCTGTCACCTTTTACAAAAGCGTAGTAAACACAACGTACCAAAACCTTGAACATTTTTGCTGCGGTTTGTATGACTCAAAATTGAAATCGAGAGAAAATAATTATAAAAAAAAATATGAATTATTCTGATTATTCAAGTAAATTTATAACTATTTGCTTGTAAGAAGAAGAAAAGAAATCGGCTCTGATTGATAGGAAATCTAAATGCAGCAAGTGAAACTAGGACAGAAACATATATTATAATTCATTCGTAGTTATTTCCCTTACACATTAAAAACCACCAAAACATCTTATGAGAAAACAACGAAGCCAAATATCAGCCTGAGGACAATAAGATACAGATCAGCATGTGCATCCGCAAAGTCTGATCATTTGCACTTTGCACATTTTTCTGGTCCTAATCTGTGTAGTCATACATCCAAATTGGGCGCTTTTTCAAACGAAATGTACCGTATAATTTAATTTTTTTTTCTATACAAAAATATATGTTGGGGTGCCGATGCGCTTCTGTTGAGTATTATGTGCTTCCAGGCCCCTGAACGTTGTCCCGGTGTGTTCACGTTGGATGTACGTATTATCCTTCACCGGAGGCAGCAATGCCGGAGATAGGCGGAGAAACAAACCTACCGTGAAGTAAGAAAAATGTAAAGCCGGGTATTCCTCTTAGTTGGGGCTATGTCCAGTCAGGGTCTACCTTGGTCACTGCGATGAGTTATTTGAGTTTACATCTAAAAAGACTAAATTGGCCGTTGCAGCAGACGACATTTTTTTTTTTTTTTTTTCATTTTTCAGAGGAAATAAAGCTTGAAATTACAAGTGACTGGTTTACTTGAAATGGCGGCTTTATTTGCTCTGAAAAAATACAGGATTTACTAAAAAAACAGAATGTCGTCTGCTGCAAATTTGCTACGCGCTTTAAGGGCTAAAAGCTCCGAGCTCTAAGGCTGGTCACGTTGCCCAAGCGTTCAATGCTCTGAATTCACAATCCTGCGGTCAGGAGCTCTCCAGTCGGACGTTTTTCGTACTGCATTTATCCCAAACATTGAGACAGAGAGAAGCAAACAGTTTAGACCCTGCGCTAGTTGCCATTCAGACGCCAATATCTTAGATACAGTAAAACCTCAATAGCTCGAACACCGATGGCGCGTTTATCATGGCTAATTCGAACTCGTTCAAGAGTCCCTAGGAAGAACACTTGATAGCCCAAGAAAACAAATATTTATGGATATTTTAGGGCAGTTTTCGTATTTTGTCATGAAATGTGTGTTGTCTGTACTCATAAGAATCGCCTCGATGAGGCGATTCTAATGAGTACACACAGCATACATCGAAATTGAAAAGACATCCCTAAATAATATTCATTTGCCTCCTGACCTGGCGTTTTGATTAATCTTAAGTGGCTCGAACTACCCATGTCTAGAACAAATTTGCATGGTCCCAAAGATGTTCGAGTTAATAAGGTTCGACTGTGTATCCTAGGTCATCACGAAAACATACCTATATAATTCTGACCCCCTTAAACCCCGCTTTTATATAGTAAAACTGGGGTTTACAGGGGTATACATTATTTTACTTATTTCTGCTCAAAAACATAGATTGTGGGTACTCGTTAGAACCGCCTCGCCGAGGCGGTTCTAACGAGTACCCACAATCTATGTTTTGAGCAGAAATATGAAAAATATCAGAACTTTTATCTAAAAATTTTCAGTTTTTTTGGAGGTGAAATTTTCTACATATTTGAATAGGCGTGTTTTCGTAATGTAGCCAAATGATCTTGTTCATTTTTTTTATAAGAATGTTAAGATGTCCGAATATATAGGGTAATTACTGTAGGTGGCGTGATTGTATCATCCAGGTCATGATATGTCTCCTCCTCTCATATACCTGAAATGTCATTGATACAGTCGAACCTCGATAGCTCGCACACCGATGGCTCGTTTACCATGGCTAATTCAAACTTTCAATTCCTACGAAATTCTTTAGATAGCTCGAGAGAACAAATATTTAGGGAAATTTTCTTGTGTTATCAGGAAATTGTATGTTGTGTGTACTCATTAGAATCGTCTCATCGAGGTGATTCTAATGGGTACGCACAACATACTATTAATATGTAGAAGAGCGAAAAATGATCCCTAAATTATCGCCATTTGCTTCCTGACCTGGCGCCATGATTAACTCTCAGTGGCTTGAACAAATCATATCTCGACCAAATTTCAGTGGTCCCAAAGATGCTCGAATCATTGAGGTTCGAATGTATAAGGCTGTAAACCCTCTAAGCATCCGTCCGTCAGAGTTTTAAGCGTATTCAGATGGTATATAAGTACAGAAATATAATGAACCTTACCATGAGAAAATGTGCCTTTAGTCTGATTCAGGTCTTAATTTAGACAAACTAGCTGCTGTGTCTACATTTAAAAATAAGTGTTTCTGTATTGTTATACTAATTCGCGTTTCTGTGCCACAATTCCCGTCTGAAAAAAGGAAAGAATTCTATATTGGCCGTTGCATAGACTGGTCTAACCTGGCTCCACGTTATGAGTTTACATTTCTTATCTAGCAAAGGTAAATTACTCCTCCTAGACTATTTTTCTACACATATCATCTCCCTTACCTGACAGAAGCTCATATAACTGATCAGCCAAATCAGAGAGAAGGACATTCCAAAAGATAAGATTTTTTTGTGTTGATTTATGTATCAGTTAGACGGGAGCCAGTCTAAGACTGGTCCAATCTCCAGTGACTAATTTTTTCCCCTTATAATCCTGTTTGATAATCCTTTAAAATAAAACCAATATAATATTATGACTATAAAGGCTAGTGACCAGCCTTTATAGTCGTGACATTATTTTGATTTTATTTTAGTGGATTATCAAACAAGATTATAAGAAAAAAATTTTTAGTCACTGTTGACTGGAGCCATTCTATTCTTTGCACGGCGTAAATTTACTGTGAATGGGTTCATGCAGTTAAACTTTTGTGCTTATGTTTCTCGTGGTCCTTAAACTTCTACGTATGTGCCTAGATATGATTATGCTTTGTGGAACCTCATGTTCCCTCCTAAACATAAATACAGACATACCCACGAAAGGCTACCGTCTCCAAACAAAGGCCTCCCAAGCCACCAAATGAGGAATGACAAGACAAGACAAACTTTGTTGAAGAGGAGCGAAAAAAATGAAAAAAAAACTGTAATAGAAATGCCATCTTGAAACGTCGAAAGAGACCATTTGAATGACATGTCGTCTTTTTTTTTGTGAAAAATTCTGAAGAAAATAACATTCGAACTTCAATGGCTAGAACAGCCTTGAGACCATGAAAATTTGTTCGAAATATGTTTTGTTCGAGCCACTGAAGATTAATCATAGCGCCAGGTCAGAGAGAAAATGGCGATTATTTATGGAAATCTTTTCGGTCTTCTACACAATAATTCTATGTTGAGTGTTCTCATTAGAATCGTCTCAATGAGGCAATTCTAATGAGTACACACAACATAAGCTTTCATGATGAAATAAGAAAATTTCCCTAAATATTTGTTTTCTTGAGCAGTCGGAAGAATTTCGTAGGGACTCAAAAACGAGTTCGAATTAACCATGGTAAACGAGCTATCAGTGTTCGAGCTATTGAGGTTCGACTGTATATAGCTTATTTTCATATCAAGATTTACTCATTTGGCGAAATTTGTCGCAACGGAACCAATTTATCATATCGAAACTAAATTCAAAACCGCAAAGAAAAATCGATATTAAGCGCAGGATATGCGCTTTTCAAGTTCACACACTCACTTAGCGAAAATAGCAGACAGCATATTGGTGATATTTTTTCTTATTTTTTCCAGAAAACAGGATTTGACATATCACGAAAGTTGTCATCATTTGAGACAATTTGCATGAAATATCAAATCATGTTTTCTGGGAAAAATAAGAAAAAACATTTCCAAATGTCGTCTGCTAAAGATTTTACCCAGAGAGCTAAGCGTTAAATACAGTGCAAAGACACTTTTTAACCAATCGGTTTTATTCCAAATTCCTTCCTATATTAATTTCCAACGACAATCTGATTTGTAGCTTTTTACACAAACAAATCAATTGTTAATGAATTGTGCTTTTTCCTTAAATCAAAGGATTAGTTGATGCAATCAAACACTGAAGCGACGCCCACCATACTGAATACAAACGGAAATGACAGCGCCTTAACGACGTTGCTTATCAACACTCAAACATCTGCAATGATCCGGATTGAAAAATAATCCAAATTAGTTTCTGCTAGATGCCTCGAGTGAGGCTGATTCCTTTTATTCTTTATCTTCTTGAAGCTAATGTCATTTACTGTCTTGTGGTCAATTTCCCAGTTATAAATCAATTTATAACGGCTAAGTATTTGCATATCTGGAGAGTAGATGTTTCAGAATACTTTCCCCGCGGTAGTATGGGGTGTATGTAACTCAAATTTAGTGGTGTGTTTGAGATTATAGCGTTTAAATTCCGACCCATTTTCAAATATAAAAATTGATAAAATTAGATGCTGATAATGGTTGGAGGCTATGAATGGGCAAATTTTCTATAAATTATTTTTTTCTGAGACATTGTCTTTTCACTGTCTAAAAACGTAGCGTTTGAGAGATTTCTAGTGGCGGAGTAACTGTTTCATGTTTTGCGAACTTTTTATTAGATTTCAGTGACGCAGGAGTCACTTTTTCAAAAGATATGGCCTTCAAAACGTGGGTTTGAGATATTTCCAGGAGAGTAAGAACATTATGGTTTGGAGAAGTCATTTTCAAAAGCTACAACTCCGATTAATTTCCATTTGAAACCGATTATTGTCCCACTGATCAAATCCATTAACGATTCTATGAAATATGTACCCCATGCACCCCACCCCACCCCACCCACCCCATAATATCCAGTGAAAACGGGGTATGCAGATTTCTACATTCTTAACCAATTTATGACAAGTGGTTCCGTCTACCTTAACTCTTTGGACCAGTCTATTTCCAGTAAATGGGGTGTCTTGTTAGTTTTTATTACAATCATGTTTTACAGAAAATACTGTATTTCATGCAAACAGAGTAGATCCTGATCAGATTTTGCGGCGTCTGATCTGGATCTACACTGTTTGCCAATGTCCCTTATATAGGCCACTAGGCATAAAGAGTTAAGCTGACTTTCAGAATTTTGCAGCTTTTTTATCGCTTTTCGATGTATTTTTAGCTCACCTGAGCTATGCTCAGGATGAGCTATTGTGATCACTTTTTGTTCGTGCGTCCGTCCGTGCGTCCGTCAACATTTTCAAACGACTTCTCCTCTGAAGCCGCTGAGCCAATTGTGCTTAAATTTCATATGGAGCCTCCTTAGGGTGGGGGAACGAAAAATTGGTTGCGGTCCGTTGACCAAGATGGCCGCCACGCCCATATATGGTAAAAACCTTTAAAAATCTTCTTCTCCAGAACCGAGAATGCCTTGGGGCTGAACCTTTGCGGGAATTATCGGGGACGGGAGGTCTACCAAAATTGCTAAAAGAATTGTCGTACGTTGACGTTTGACCTTTTTACGGCAAAGTCAAGTTTGCTTCCCTATGCATTTGTATGGGAAAAACCTTTAAAAATCTTCTTCTCCAAAACCGAGCATGCCTTATGGCTGAATCTTTGCATATATCATCGGGAACAGGAGGGCTACCAAAATTGCTAAAATAATGGTCGTACATTGATATTTGACCTTTTTACGGTAAGGTAAATTTTGCTTCCTTATGCATTTTGTATGGGGAAAATATTCAGAATTTCAAACAACTCCATTGGCGCCTCTGGGCCAATTTTGCTCAAATTCCATATGGAGCCTCCTTAGGTAGTGGGAACAAAAGATTGCTAAAATGGTCACGGTTCGTTGACCAAGATGGCCGCCATGCCCATATATAGTAAAAACCTTTAAAAATCTTCTTCTCTAGAACCGAGGATGCTTTGGGGCTGAATCTTTGCATAAATCATCGGGGACAGGGGTCTACCAAAGTTGCTAAAATAATGGTCATACATTGACATTGACCTTTTTACGGCAAGGTCAAGTTTGCTTCCTTATGCATTTAAAAATCTTATTCTCCAAAACCGAGGATGGCTTGTGGCTGAATCTTTGCATAGATCATCTGGAATGGGCGGTCTACCAAAGTTGCTAAAATAATTGTCATACATTGACATTTAACCTTTTTACGGCGAGGTCAAGTTTGCTTCTGTATGCATTTGTATGGTCCCCATACATTTGTATAGAAAAAATGTTGATAATTTCAAATGGCTTTTTCTCTGAAGCCTCCAGGCCAGTGTTGCTCAAATTTCATGCGGAGCCTCCGTGGGCAGGAGAATGAAAGATTGCTAAAATGGGTATGGTCTATTGATCAAAATGGCTGCCATGCCCATATATGATAAAAACATTTAAAAATCTTCTTCTCCATAACCAAATAAGCCCAGGGTCCTAATCTTTGCACAAATTATGGGGGACAGGAGATCTGCCGAAATTGCTAAAATGATTCTATGTTGACATTTGACCTTTTTACCTCCAAGGTCAAATTTGCTTCCCCATTTGTATTGGCCATATACATTTATATTGAAAGAATCGAAGTGACCTGTAGATCAACAGTAGTTAAAATTGTTCTGATTGGAAATCTAAGATGGCCATCATCTGGTTTATATTTATAATATTTCCCTGCCACTGTGCCGTTTACATGTATAAAATCATGATTCTTCAAAACCACTTAGCCATTTTCCACCAAATTTCACATTGATCCTTCTGTTGAAATGTGATTGATAGTTTATTCAAATGATCATGCTCCATTGACTGTCAGGCCCATATATTCTTCTTCAAAACTAAGAACTGCTCAAATGATGATATTTTCATTTGTTGCGATGATAGGATTGGAAAAATGTTGCATAACATCTGCATGTCTGCAGTGGCTATGTCACTCAGGTGAGCGAACCGTGGCCCGTGGGCCCCTTGTTACGTCTAGTAACCTTCTTTACTGCATTAATCTGCCTTAATTTGTTTAATAACCAAAATATTCTTAATTTCCCATTTTATAAGGTGAAAATGTAATGGCTTACATAGGTGTGTAATGTAATGCCCAAGTAATTGTACAAACAGTGTAGACCCAGATTAAACTACCCTTAATATGATTAACTTTTTTCTAGTATATAAATTAAAATCGCCCAGCATCCGTTATACCACATCAAAAGATTTTCGGTAATGATAAAATGTGTGGTACCTATCGAGCAGCTTTAAGCAATTATTTACAATATTTGAGCCTCACTCCCACAAACGGTAAATAAAATTCTTTTTCAAAAGATACTGAAATGTAGCAGCACCCAGGACGGCAAATTTTGAAATCTTCAAGCATCAATAATGTTCATAGTAATTACTTTTCACT
Source organism: Anodontia alba (assembly GCA_964016985.1). Lineage (NCBI taxonomy): Eukaryota > Metazoa > Mollusca > Bivalvia > Lucinida > Lucinidae > Anodontia > Anodontia alba. The sequence goes on from OZ024825.1 coordinate 72,313,030, forward strand.
TTACGCTGACCAAATCGTTACTAAAAACTCATGACTGATCAGGCCGGGGGCGGATTCAGAAGGGTTCGTGGGGTTCGACTGAATCGCCCTTTGATTCAAAATTTCATTTTCATGGGACATTTTGGAAAAAAAAACTGATAAATTTGGGATATCGTATTACCCTAAATATTCACATCCATTACTCTTTACCGTATATTTCTCTTCAGCAAGCCCATTTAATTACTTATGAATGCGTGTAAAAATGCTGGGTGAGTGGCAAACAGTGTAGACCACGATCAGACGCCGCGAAATGCGTCTACACTGTTTGCTCAGGCCTGTCTTTTCAAATACATAGATTAAGCACGGTAATTTGATCAAATCGAACCCCCACCCCCACCCCCTTAGAAATCATCCTTGATCCGCCATGTCAGGCACTCTGAGACGACTGGGTGCACTTTGTAGATTTTCAGCAATTTTTACATGAGGATAAGTTGACGTTTATGACCCCTGTTTGCTTACCTGCACACCAATCCCCTTCGGAAAAGGGTTCTACTCTAAAGGAAAGGGGACCGAATACTCTTTTAACTCTGTCAAACTGTTTTGTTTGCCTCCCTTCTGAAAATGGATCTACTCTAAAAGGAAAGAATTTGCTCCCGATGGGAGCAAATTCTTTCCTTTTAGAGTAGAGCCCTTTTCAGAAGGTAGCCAAAATATTTTGAAAGTTGCTTTCCCTGAATGTAAATTAATTTCCCACAATTTTGATAATGTTCCTTGTCAACATTTCTTTTCTGTTGAACACTAACAGATCTAAGATATTTTTAATGACAACAACTACTGAAGGCAAAGACTCCCATTACCTGTATCAGTTAAAGAAAACAAGCTGAAAAAATTGCAGTGAACAATAGCCGTGTCAAAGGAAATTGCACCTTCTTGGCATATGCGAACAGCGGAGGCCCAAATTAGCCTGCGCATCCGTGCAGTCTTATCGGACCTTTCATTTGTTGCCCCCGCGCACCTTATAGAATTATTGGGTATTCTAAAAGATAACGGTCGACGCACAGTAGAGAAAAGTTCATTACGTTAACAAGTGTATGTATATTGTATCCCTATGTTCTCCAATAATATATAGTGAAAACAGGAGCGTATAGCAGCTTATCAGAGTTTTTGCAATTTTACAACAGCTTTTCGATTTGTTTGCTACTTTTAGCAACCCTTTTACTGCATAAATTGTTTTAATGCGCTTAATAATCAAAAGTCTTCTAATTTCCCGTATTATATGGTGAAAATGCAACGGCTTACATAGGTCTGGATAAGTGGGGTATCAAGAAACATAGTTTTCCTATTTCTTCACAAAAACTATGTTGTGGATACTCATTAGAAGTGATTCTTCGAGGCATTTCAAATGAGTACCGACAACATATGCTTTTTTTTGGCAAAGAATTAAGAAAAATTGTATGTTTTACTAAAAGCATTGTCTTATCTAGAGCAATGGCTTATATGTATACATTTTACTTGAGTGTGTTAACGTAATACCCTGATAAATAGTTTCACAGGCTGATCTGGATCTTTGCTGTTTGCATATTTGTCTCGAAGATTTGCATATGCCTCGAAGACATGTTGCCATTCAAAAACGTGTCCGGGCATGTGCGGACAGCGAAGGCCAAGATCACAGTGCGCATGCGCAGTCTGACCAGGACCTTCCATGTCCGCTAACAGAATCATTGGATACTGCAGAATGTATGACTGGAGAGCAAAGGCCCGGATGATGTTTTGCGCATGCGTATGATCTGAATCTGGGCAGGTTTCGCATGTTCGAAGGTTTTTGTTTTTTTTTTTCGCTTGACGTGGCCAATATTTTCTTATGACGCGGCGTGTATGTTAGTAACTAAATAAATAAAATTTATCTCGAGTCGTCTTCTTCACCACTATGATCCCCGAAGTACACAGACTCGGGAGAAGTAAGTCCTCTGTGGCTTGTCGGGTCGTATCGTGACATAGTTTTAGAATGATCAGATGGTGGGAAAGTTTGTCTGTTTGTCGCAATACGAATGTTACCAGTGTTCGTTTGTTCAATGTCTTCCTTTTCTTGAAACTCAACAACTGTCGTTAACAACTTAATATATTTTATGGCATATCTTAAAATCTCACTTTTACTGAGTTTTTTATCCGGCGGATGAGTCGGGATAATCTTGCGGAGATCATTAAATGCACCGTTTACGTTTTGTTGCCGCCATCTTTCTCTGCTGTTTGTATAAACGCGACGGTTGCACAGTTTTCTTGGCGTACCAGCATTTTCCATGCCACAATGTGAATCCAAGAGTTCCAGCTGGCTTACACTTGTGTATCTTCTGTTGTGACGTAGATCAAGAGGCAGGTCATGACCTATTGTATCCGAGAGTCTAGCGTGGCATATCGAACTATGAGTCGACATTTTGAACGGAAAACTTCCGAGACAAATATAGTTCAGAGAAGGTTTTTCGTCTGTAAACACACTATCATCTTGTTCGTCATGATCTTTAACTTCAATGTCTTCTTCAATTGCCGGTGACTCGTTTAATACAGCCGAACATCTTTCTGCAGATACTACCTGTTTCGGACTGACTCCAGAAGGCGGAGTGTGACCGCCACTATCGCTGACAGTGTTCCGAATGAAAATGACGTCACTGTCAGCAAAACGTTTCTCGTCTGCAAACTGCAGCGGCGATATGCACGGAGACATGTCAATCTTTGTTTTCATCATTGTTTTTGGCGTTGTTTTTTGTGAAACCTGAAAGGAAAAGGACAGATTAGTTTCTAATAGCACATCAGCCGTACCAACGAGGACAAATCTGCTCTGAAATGTACTGCCAAAGCGATGTTCATTACCTGTTCCATCTCGTATACATTTTAACCCATTTTAGACTGAAAACTCTCTCACACACGTTACATTGGAAGATTCCAACTTCAATTTAAGGTAGGCAAGGCAGTTTGAATTAGATATTTCTAGAGTAAAATGGGTAAGCTATTTGCAAAAGATAGAGACACTGGTAGGAAGCTGCATTCTGCGGCGTCTGGTCTGAGTCTGCACTGTTTGCTAGTTACCAGTTTGGGAGTTTCAAGATTAAAATGAGTAAAGCTTTAGCAATCTGGACCCAGTTGTTCAAAACTTAACGTTGTTAGCTAGCGTGACGTTAAAATTTCTATCTTGAAATACGGCAAATACACTGACATTTTTGCAGCAAAAATACCAAGCTACAACAATCAATGAGTTTGTCGTTTGTCATTAACGAGCTCGTTAAGCCAACGATGCTTTGAACAACTGGGCCCTGTAGGGTAATTGTTTTGCCTGCTTTTTTTTTTTTTTTTTTTTTTTAAAGAGTCTACTTTAAAAGGTAGCAATTTTTTTCCTTTTAGATTTTTTTTCCAGATGGGGCTCGGTGTGCAGGAAAGCAAAAAGGAAGTTACAAAACTTATCTCCCTTTTAAATGGAACTATACCAAGTGTAACCAGTCCCTGTATTCCTTGCCTAGATTGGCCCCAGTCTCCAGTGACTGAATATTTATTCTTATAATCCTTTTTTTTATAATCTACTAAAATAAAACCGAAAAAAAATATCATGACTATAAAGGCTTGTCACTATATTCTAGTGAATTATCAAACAGGATTATGAGAATAAATATTTAGTCACAGGAGACAGGAGCAAGTCTAATTCTTGTCATACTTCTTTTCAAAACAAATCCATTTGACTACCTAACAGATGGATAAAAAACAGTTGGATAAGCGGCAAACTGTGTACATCCTGATCAAATGCTGCTTTTTGTGGCATCTGATCTGGATCTACACTGCTCTGGCAACACTTTACTAATTTCAAACATTTCAGTGTCAAAATGACACAACCTAAAAACCTTTAGAGGGTTTAATACACATGGTATATTTTCCACCATATTTTACAAGGGGGACAACTTTTGTGACTTCCCGATTGCTATTCTGCAAACCAAGCTCCTTCGGAAAAGGCGTCTACTCTGAAAGGAAAGAATTTGTTCCCAAGAGGAACAAATTCTTTCCTTTCAGAGTAGACTCCTTTTTAGAAGGGAGGCAAAACTTATTTGGCAAGTTGCCTCCCCTGAAAGTGTATTAATTCCCATAAGAACAACAAATACTATGGTAAACAAAAACTATGGTAAACAAGCGTCAGAACCAGTCTGGGAATATTTCTCTCCGTTCAGACTGGTTCCCTGAGTACAGACCCAGACTGGTATCCATCTTTCAACACTTCCAGCCATTGTTGCACTATATCGAATGCAACCAGCACACCTGTCGAGACCTGTTCAGACAGTGGAACGAGTGTTCTCTCAAGCTTCTCGAGTGTGTGATTGTTTATGCATGCTCTCATAATTTTGATACATATCGCCAGTTATTTATATCTCTACGTATCGCTGTTAAAACGATGCAAAGTGCACAATTTCATAAATGTTTATTGATAATAATCTTCTTGTCTCTAAATGACGAAAGATTCAAAGACATGGAACAGAAATATTTATAAAATTAGACCGTTTGAGCGAATGATATTTAATATCTTTATTAAATATGTTTCACCCTCCCCAGTTTAAAACCTGTAAATTACTGTTGCGTCAAGATAATCTAAAAGTTTAACAAACTGTCATCAAAAATCCGCAGGTTTTTCCCAGTCGTGTAATCCGACCGACTAAAACTTAATACGCAGTAGGGTGAGTTGGGCGAGGGTATTACGAAAACACGACTATTCAAATATATAGAAAATTTCACCTCCAAAAACTGAAAATTTATAAAAAAAACTCTGATATTTTTCATTTCTGCGCAAAACATAGATTGTGGGCACTCGTTAGAACCGCCTCAGCAGGGCGGTTCTAACGAGTACCCACAATCTATGTTTTTGAGCAGAAATAAAGAAAATAATGTATACCCCTATAAACCCCAGTTTTACTATATAAAAGTGGGGTTTAAGGGGGTCAAAACTATATAGGCGTGTTTTCGTGATGGACTGAATAGTAGGCCTACTCACACGTTTTATTCTGCCACATAGGCTTGTCTTAGGCAAAAGACCACTCAAAAATAGCAAACTGTCTCTTGGACCCCAAACAGTTCCAAACAAAATTATGACGGATCCAACCCAAAAGTTTGTCCCCAAAAGTACCAAGAAAAACATCGACTCCAAGTAGGTCCGTAGACTTAGAAATCACACAGCAACAATCTTGCTGATTCTATAAAAGAGATTCTTGACCACTAATGATTTCTAAAAATTTCAACAGACGACATTTTTAACATTTTTTTTTATTTTTCCAAGAAAATAGGATTGCCATTTCATGCGAATCGTCTCTTGCATGACATGCCAAGATCAATTGTTGTCTGCCGAATTAGCACAGACTGTGGTAAAGGTTAATTTGACACGCAATTACATGTAAAAACCAACATCATAGAAATGCAAATGATGATAACAGCTCCATGGATATGATTATTAATTGCACATACAATTACTTTGAGTGAGTGAGAATGTATAGTTAGGATGAAAACGTAAAAACAAAACAAAAACACAAACACTGCAGTTCACATCTGGAAATATGCCAACTTTTAAATGCCCCACGCCCTCTAAAAAAAAGAAAAGAAAAGAAAAAAAATACTACTCTCAAGCTTACCCCACAAAAAATCGTTAAATGTTAAGACTCTCAAAATAATGCATAAAGCTGGACTCCCGAAAGAGTAAGAAATCCAAATAAAATGGATACACCCATGACATGAATACAATATTGTTCTCACATTTTAGAAGGAAATAAGAAAATACGCTGAGACTTTTTCCTGTCTCTTTTTTTTTTTTTTTTTTTTTTTTCGGACATATATGAAGACCAAGTTGCGGACTTGCGCAGTGTGATCTGTCCTGGCATGCTCAGTTAGCTTTGTTATGGGAAATTGTTTTTCCTGCCATTTGTATTTACATTTTCTCATAAAGAATTTTCTCGGTATCTTAACCCGCTCTGGATTAAATCATGAATGAATAACAATCATTATTTATTTCAAAGCAAATAGTGTGATAGAACCTCATGCTGACGCGCTCGGGTGTTTTCTTATTTGTAATCCGTAAGAATTTTCCTGGTATCTTAACCCGCTTTGGATTAGCTTTTGTATAACCACTAGAAAAAAAGAGCGAGAATATCTTTTGCTAACGCGCCCGGGTTTCTTGTTACTTGTAATCCATAGAATTTCCCCGTTATCTAAACCCGTTGTGAGTTAACTTTTGTATAAATGTCATGGTATGTTTTAAAGAAAGAAAGAAAGAAAGAGAGAGAGAGAGAGAGAGAGAGAGAGAGAGAGAGAGAGAGAGAGAGAGAGCCTCGTGCTAACGCGCTCGGATGTTTTCTTACTTGTAATCCAGAAAGAATTTTCTCGGTGTCTTAACCTGCTGTGGATTAAAATATATGGATCATAATTATTTTAAATAAAAAAGAAGAGAAACTACATCAAATGTCAGAATGTATTTAAACCAACATGGTACATATGTTACCTCTAGTATGATACATGCACTTCATAACAACATTTGCCAACAGACACTCTGAAGTTTAACAGGATGACGTACGTCTTCTTCTTTCCTCACTTTATCAGGATGAGAAAAGTATTAAAATATGATGTATTACCAGTGCTCCAGATAAGGTTTAGATATATGGAGTATTTAACACCCGGCTTTAAATCTCAATGCTGAAATGCACATGAAATGCTTATCTCTTAAAGCACCAAACTAAATTGTAGTATACAAAATTCCATTTGTTTAGAGAAAATAAGGCTTGGTGTTTCTTGTGAATTGTCTGCTTGGCAATACACATGAAATGTCAAGCCTTACAAATGTACTTTCTCTATTTGAAAATAGGTATGACATTTCATGTGAATTGTCTTGACAGACAATTCACATGAAATGCCAAACTTTATTTAATAATTTCAGAATGTCATTTGCTACATACATCATTGGCTTAAATCCTTTCTGATCTAATGTACCAGTACTGCCCACAAAGAGAACTTGATGTTAGCCCTCTAAAATTTGGGTAGACATAATAATTCATCAAAGATACAGTTAAATCAATCTGACAATGATCACTTTCCTATTGCATACTAAATTGATAAACATGAAATGACGTCTAGCAAAAATATGAAAAGACATAACAGCACACACGCACGCACAAACACAACAACAACAGCAACAACAAAACAACAGCAAAACAACAACAAAACAACACCAGTTTGTCTGCCGACTTTGCACATAGAGCGCCAGCGATAGAGGCAGGTTTCTCGGCCAAGGCGGGTTCCGTTTTTTTTTTTATTATTTCAAGTTGTAAATTAATTAGGAAAAATGATGATAGCTGTGAAACATTTTTTTTTTCTTCATGCAACGGTTGAGAGACTAGACTTTTCAGTATTTTCTTTTCTTTTCTTTTTTATTTTTAATTTTTTTTCCCTAAAACTAGAGTTGCAGTTTTTTAGTTGAAGTTTATCCCTTGAAAAGATCGAATGAAAGGTCGAACTAGCAAACTTGAAAACAGTAAGATAGCATTTTTCTAATTATTTATAGTAAATCTTCAATGACTCAAACACCGATGGCTCGTTTACCGTGGCTGATTCGAACTCGTTTTTTGAGTCTCAAGGAAATTCTTCTGACAGCTCAAGAAAACAATTATTAAGGGATATTTTAGGGTAATTTTCTTATTTTATCATGAAAAGGTATGTTGTTTATACTAATTTTAATCACCTCATCATGGCGATTTCAATGAGTACACTCAACATACGATTATTTTATGGAAAATCCCATGCCTAGAACAAATTTCCATGGTCCCAAAGATGTTCGAGCCATTAAATTTGACTATATCTGCAAATTTCGCGAAATGTAAGCTAAATTATAGCATGACACAGAGAAAATTCTGACAATGAACATCACTTGATGCAGGAGAAATTGCGAATATTGATACATAAATTTTTAACGCTTTGCATGCCGAGTAAAATTTTCTCACATGGCTTAATCTTAAATGGTGGAAGGGCTGAGTGGGGGTGTCGCGCAATACAGTCGAACTTCAAAGGCTCGAACATCTTTGGGACCATGGAAATTTGTTCGAGACAATGGTAGTTCGAGCCGCTGAGGTTTAATCATAGCGCTAGGTCAGGAGGCAAATGGGGATCATTCAGGATTGTCTTTTCCAACTTTTATATAATAATGGCATGTTGTTTATACTCATTAGAATGCCTCGACACACAACATACATTTTCAGCATAAATTAAAAAAGTATCTCTAAAACTAGTTCGAGTCATCCACGGTAAACGAGCCATCCCTGTTCTAGCCATTGAGGTTACACTGTATTATGGCACGACAACTCTCACTTCCGCATTTTTATCATCTCCCCTTGTAGTATTTGGCCATTAAACCTTGTGTGTGCTCCATGACCCCTAGGCCTCTTGACATATTTTTATTATATGTGATAAAAATGTTTGATAGGCAGGGTAGGTATGTTCTGTAAATGAAAGACAACTCTGGCTTCCTTATATTTAAGCTTATCTCCCTTCTTATTTGTTTGTGTTGAGGTTTTACGGCCCAGTCAACCCAGTAGGGTCATGTCGAGCGCGGTCAGTTTACCTAACCACACATTTACTGGGCAGGCTTAGTCCTCTAAGCGGTTAACCAGTATTGTGCACATTCTTTCGCCAGAAACTGATAATTGCCCTTCTTGAATCAGCGGAAGGGAAAGAATGACCGTAGAAAATATTTCATGATCAATCTCCACGAAAGAATGGAGCCGACCTCGGCGGGGGTTGAACCCGGGACCTCCTGGTCTCCAGTCGGACGGCGCATCCAACTGAGCCACCGAGGCCGGCTATCTCCCTTCTTAATATTTCGGGTTTTGAACCTTGTGTGCTCATTATATAAGCCATGGTATGCTCAACTATGTAGATTTCAGGTACTTGAGTTTCATTTTTTTTCTCTGTATATCTGTCCGTCTGTCCGTCCGTCTACATTCATCAAAGAGTTTTGGATTACACGTATTTACTCTAAGTATTCGGACAGACAGGTCTGAGCAGTGTAAACCCAGATCAGACGCCGCAGAATGCGCGTCTGATGAGGGTCTTCACTGTTTTGCAGTTCTTCAGCAATTTCAACAGGTACTGAAAATGAACAATATGAGAAGTATGGTTAATCCTTTCAGCCCTGTAGACCGGTACAGACCTATGCAAACGGTGTAGATCCAGATGAGATGGCTCATAATGATCCATCTCATCAGGATCTACACTGCTTGCCATCTTGCCAATGATCATTGACTAAACCCCCTATTTACAAAGAATGGACGTGTCCAAACTCAAAGATGGAAGAGTCCATTTCTGAAACTCAGGGATGAAAGGGTTAAGGTGTCCGAATACTTATAATCTAATCCATTTTTTTTCTATAGTTTAAAATGTAAGTGCTTCATTTGTTATTGAGAACTGCATCATTTTTAGCATGTCCACAAAAGCGGTGAATTAGACTTTTGGATAAAAGAGCCAGCACATAGGAATAAGGTACCTATCCTATAAGCGACCAGCAAAGGCTAAGCTAAGGCCAGCCTGCGCATAAGCGCAGCCTTGCCAGAGCCTTTGCTGTTCGCAGACATAGTAGAGAAAGCTTCAGGCAAAAACGCATATATGTAGCCCAAACAGGGGACTGCGCATGCGTATTTGAAGAACTAAAACCGGGAAAAGATAAGGTCCTTTTTTTCGGTGCCGGCTAAAATATGGTAGCCATAGACTGTCTTCCCTTTGTCGGGTGATGATTATGACCTTTTATCTTAATTTAGGAATAAATTTCATTTTTGTGAATTTTATCAATGTGTAAACGCCGGCGAATAACTCACAAACTGTACAAAGACTGGCGTTATATTAATTTTGTGAGTGATTCGACGGTGTTTACATATCGATAAAATCCATAAAAATAAGGTTCATTCCTTTTTTATTCCAGCTTGGGCATATTTACGCTGAAAACATTGTTGAATAGCTAATTTTAGAAATTTGCGCTAAGAAACTAATTCCTAAATATATCACGAAAACACGTCTATATAATTTTTACCCCTTAAATCCCACTTTTATATAGTAAAACTGGGGTTTACAGGGGTATACATTATTTTTCTTAATTCTGCTTAAAAACATAGATTGTTGGTACTCACGAGTAACGAGTACTCACAATTTATGTTTTGAGCAGAAATGTGAAAAAAATCGGAATTTTTTATTCATTTTTTTTGGTGGTAAAATTATCAGTATATTTGAATAGGCATGTTTTCGTAATGTGGCGTTTTGAAGTTGTTTCTGACCAATCAAAGTACGCAAAATTATTGTAAGTGTGTTGAGGTGAAATCACTAAACGGCAGAGACGCTGATCTCATTGACAGTTTGTGTATGCTGATCTGGGTGTACGCTGTTGGCATATAGCATTATGTTTATTTGGGAGATAAACTTTTAAGAAGATATGATAAGCCTGTATTAAAGACAAATATATGGAACAAAGACATTTAAGTGCACAAAGAGGAAAACATTCCATAGTAGAAATACTACACCCCACTTAAAGACATCAAGTACCTATTGAACATTTGAAGGAGTTCTAACAAAGAACGAGATTAAACATTTGTTTACATTTTGAGGAAGCTTAGTTGTCAAAAGTGCTGTAGTACTATGTTCGGTCAGTACATTTTGGGAATAGTTTCTACTAAACACATTTGGAAACATAACAAGAGCCATTTGTTAGGGGCCGATCCAGAGGGGAATCGGGGGTTCCCTTGATTGAACTAAAAAGACTCAAAATTTCATTTTCGTCGGACATTTTTGGATGATTTTGATAAATTTTAGAGACATAATTTACTTTAAATATTCACACACCTTACGTTTTACCTTATACATCTAAAAAATTCAACAAGTCCATTTTACTACATGAATATGTCTAAAATTGATGTATGAGTGGCAAATAGAGTAGACCTTGATCAGACTGCGCCTTCTGATCAGGCTTGTCTCTGCAAATAGGGTAAGTACGATCATTTGATCAAATCGACCCCGCCCCCGCCCCACCCCCCTCAAAAACTGATGCACTCCCACACCCACCCTTGTGCTCTTTCAAATGAGCTGGCCCCAGATCACCCAAATCTGATCAGCTTTTATGCATTCCAGATGATATATCGATACAAATTTGGTAATAATTCGTCTACTATTCAAGAGGCGTGCAGACAAGAAACAGTCACGCCTACGTCGACAATATAGTCTGATTCAGAGATCAATTTACGTATGTGCTGTAGTTTTCATTTCAAACTAATTCTTTTTTTTTTTTTTTTTCAATCGAATTTCAATGGCTCGAACATCTTTGGGACCATGGAAATCTGTTCGAGACATGGGTAATCATAGCGCCAGATCGAGAGGCAAATGGGAATGGTTTAGGGATGTCTTGTTTATCTTCTTTAAATTTATGGTATGTTGAGTGTACTCATTAGAATCGCCTCGATGAGGCGATTCTAATGAGTACATACAACATAATTGTTCATGATAAAATGTTAGCAGTTCCCTAAATATCCCTAAAAATATTTTCTTGAGCTATCAGAAGATTTTCCTAGGGACCCCAAAAGGAGTTCAAATTAGCGACGGTAAACGAGCTATCAGTGTTCGAGTCATTGAAGTTTTTAATGTATATGTGTTTCTGTATTTTTATACTAATCAAATATGCCTAAGTAATTGAATAACGTCGCTGTCCCCTTTTGACGTCATCAGCATTAGGCTTACTGAGTGGCGTTATTGGAAAAAAAAAAAAAAAAAAAAAAAATGGCGTCCAAAAAGACCATGCGTTAAAATGCCACTTAAAATAGTTTGATATTTTCAGAATACCAGGAATGTATGGGGAAATAAAGGTTTATTCAAAATATTCTTCTTTTGTTTATAAGTGCTAATTTGTTATTAGTGAGAACCGTAGAACCTCACATGCTTGTCCACAAAAAAAAACAAAAAAAAAAAACAAAAAAAAAACGTAGACTGGCTCCCGTCTAGATTGACTAAATATATATTCTTATAATCCTGTTTGAAAATCAGCTAAAACCAAATTGATATCATGACTATAAAGGCTGGTCACTAGTGACCGTCCTATTATTTTGCTTTCTAGTTGATTTTAGTTTTATTTTAGTGGATTATCACACAGTATTATTAGAATAAATATTTAGTCACTGGAGAATGGGCCAGTCTAACAAAAGCGGTGAATTAGACTAAAGCGCCAAAATAAATCCGCACAGAAACCAGTGCGCCGCACATCGGCCCTGTATACTACTACTTGATAGTGTTACCGCCGATGATCATCGACTAATCGGAAAACTCTGTTTTAGAAACATATTTTCTCTCAGGCAAGTTGCAAAAAAAAAAAAAAAAAAAAAAAAAAAAAAAGAATACTAACCTATCTGTTTCGGTCAGTTTAGACTGGTGGTCAATAAAGGTGATGATATTTGATTAAATAGCCTGAAATTAAGCACTTTTTACAACCAAAAAGTACTGGTGTAATCATTAAAAGCATATCGGCGAGGCGCTGCTAATGAGTACCCACAACATATGTTTTCATGAGGAATAAAAATATCATGTGGATACCACGCTTATCGATCTGGAGCTATGAATAAGTACCTAGAAGAGGGAATATAAGTTCTACAAGTTGACTATTAGTCGACGACTATTCAGTTTTACTAAACCGATGATCGACTATGAAATTCCGGCCGATTCCCAACACTACTACTTGAGAGACCCTCCCAGGGGAGAAGCTCCATGTTCCATAAAATAATCGGCCTTGTTCCTTAAAAGTGATTTTAAAAATTTCCATGTTCCATGTTCCCCAAAATTAGTTTCGTTCCCTTGTTCCCTTAAAATATTTGCCAATGTTCCCTTGTCCCTGAAAATAAATGGACATATTCCCCTTGTTCCCCAAACCCCATGGGAAGGCCTCACTTGGGAAGGAATAGGCTGACAGGAAATAGGCCTTGTTCCTTAAAAGTGATTTTAAAAATTTCCATGTTCCATGTTCCCCAAAATTAGTTTCGTTCCCTTGTTCCTTAAAATATTTGCCAATGTTCCCTTGTCCCTGAAAATAAATGGGCATATTCCCTTGTTCCCCAAACCCCATGGGAAGGCCTCACTTGGAAAGGAATAGGCTGACAATGATTTTAAGTTCCATTTCAAATTATCAGCCAACATGTGCAGAATGTTTATATGCACAATCATAAGTCTTTAACCGACTTTGTGGATTAGTTAACACAGTCCATGATAAACATTTTTTTTTTGCTGTAAAATTGCTGGTATCTATAAATCTACATTTTCTCCACCTAAACATGTTTCTTGGTATTCTGATCAGAGTCTTTGCTGTCCGCATGACGGTCATTTGCATCCTTGGCTATCCAAAATGCAACTTGCTAAGATTCTGAACCTTCGCGGAGCGAAAATGTCAAAAGGTACGTTTTCTGACGTAGCGGCTAATATATCAATGCAAATCATAGCCTCGTTACGCATATTACGCATTTGCGTAACATGCGTAAGAAAAAAAAAGTATATTAAAGTAGCATTAACTTAAAATATTTTGCTTAACTGCCATAGGGACTGCTCTTAAAGGAAAGAATTTGCTCCCTGTGGGAGCAAATTCTCCCCTTTAAGAGTAGCCCCTATTTTGGAAGCGATTCTAGGCAGTTTCAAGATTTATCCTGGGTGTGCGTCAAAATAGTTCCGTTTTGTCTACGCCACTGCAAATGTGGTAATCAACTGTCTACTGGTTCAAGAAACATCGTGCAGAGAAGGCCCATTAGGGTGCACATGCACATGACGTTTACACAACGTCGCATTGATGTCGATGCAACATGACATTGTATGAATTTAATGCAACGTTACATGACGTTGCATCGACATTGCTAATACGTTGTATGAACGTCATGATGTCACATTTACGTTAATGTGACGTCGTATAAATGACGTTTATACATATAACGTCGCTTTTATTCAGCGGATAACGTCATATCATAAATTGAATATGAAATGACCACTCATGCTAGATCCTCTACGTGCCCGCTGGGCGAACTGTCACGCCGACGTTAAGGCACGGAAACTCCACCGGACCTACGGCCTGGGAAGGGAGGGGCTGACAATGATTTCTAAGAGCCATTTCAAATTATCAGCAAACATGTGCAGAATGTTTATATGCATCAACTATCATAAAGCCAGGCCGCGTCAAGCGATAAAGTGCCTTCGAGCATGCGCAAAATGTACGTAGTCACATCATCCTGCGCATGCGCAAGGTCATCCGGGCCTTTGCTCTCCACTGATACATTCTAATGATTCTACCAGCGAACACTGCAGGTCCTGATCAGACTGTGCGGATGCGCAGGCTGATCTGGGTCTTCGCTGTCCTCAAATGCCTGAAGACACATTTTCGCATGGCAGCAGCCCATAAGTCTTTTGACGGCTTTGTGCATTATATATAAAAAGTCCTAGATAAACTAATTTTTTTTTTCTATAAAACTGCAGGTATCTACAATATCTCCGCCAAAACATGTTTTCTTACTCTTTAGAAGCGTCTGACAGAGAAGATTCCGCTGAGTTCACAACGTTTATGTTTTGGTGAAGAAATATGGAGAAGTATCGAAGCATTCCGTTTATCCCGAGCTCCTGCATAAGTAATAAATATAGCGCTGTTTTGCAGCTTTGATGCTTTATTTTGACACTTATTCGATCTATCACTTTCTGAACATGCTCACATAACAACATCCCACTGTACGTCTATTCATGTCTTCAGATAACAGGTCACACACACTGCCAGGAAAGGGCATTGAGGATATGGGAATTGCAGGTTTTATGATTTTTCATACACACCGAAGATGCATTTAAATAACAGCTGTCGCAGGACAGCGTAGCTCGCCTGAATCGCGCTGTACCTCTAAAATTTTAACCAAAAAAAAGTAACATTTTTTTTCTAAGTCCGTGACCTTGACCTCAAGGCTGTGCTGTATAAATTGTAGTCAGTTGTTCGCTTCTCCTGCTGCCTTCGTATGTACAGTCGAACCTCAATAGCTCGAACACCGAAGGCTCGATAACCATGGCAAATTCGAACGTGTTTTTGAGACCCTACGAAATTCTTCCGATGTCTCAAGAAAACAAATATTTTGGGAAATTTTCATATTTTATCATGAAATTGTATGTTGTGTGTACTCATTAGAATCGCCTCATCGAGGCGATTCTAATGATAACACTCAGCATACCATTATTATGTAGAAGATCGAAACGTCCCTAAATTATCGCCATTCGCTTCCTGACATGGCGCAATGATTAACCCGCAGTGACTCGAACTACCCATATCTCGAACAAATTTTCAAAGGATGTTCGAGCCATTAAGGTTCGACTGTATCAGGTGGTACATTTTTCTGTTGTGATTCAGAAATGTCATTTTTGACTGAATAAAAACGGGTGAAAACGAAAACTCTTTATTGACAGTTTTACACTTCTGATGAGAAAATTTTGTAAACAATTTCAGGAATTGTTGAAACAAGTATTTTATATTGCCGTCTTAGTGTTTTAAGATTTCAGTATCAACCCAGTTACATGAACGCTTAACGTGCTGTATAAAATTTTCAGCAGACGACATTTTGAAAACAGACAACATTTCATGCAAATTGTCTTAGTTGTTTCCTAAGGAGACAATTTGCAGGAAAAGTCGAAGCATTTTCGGAGAAACATTGTTAAGTTCAGCCCAGAGAGTGATAAAGATTAAATAAATATGAAACCCATTGCCACGAATCGCTAAATTGAATGTTGTCAAAAACAGATACCTGTACCTGTAGATGGCAAATGTTTTCCTTGTAGAATAGACCCCTTTTCAGAAGGGGACAGAACATTTTAACAGAGTTGCTTCCCTTGACCGTGCATCCATTCCCCTTAAAGGCGGGGTATGTAGGTGTGCTGTTAATCACGGCTGGTCCACAGAAAAATCTACATTACTTCCATACACGAACAGCGTACGAGTAGCTCTAGGTCAACCTGATCGTAGCTTTCGCGTGTCCGTGATAAATTACACAAAAGTCATGTATTGTGTTTGCTAACTGCGAAGGCCCTGACCAGACTGCGCATGTGCTGTTTGCATAAGACGTGGCGCAGACTTTCTGTGTGGCGGCTTTTTTTTTCTAACTTTTACCGATCTCTGGGCAAATTCAACAGGCGACAAATTGATGATATATTTTTCTTCCCCACCACCCCGCCCCCCACCCTGCAAAAAGACTGACATTTCATGCAAGTTGTCTCCTGCGTAGACAATTTGCATGAAACGTCAAAGTCTGTTTTCGAGGAAAAATAAGTAAAATATTTCAAAATGTCGTCTGAAGAAATTTTTACCCAGCATGCTAAGCATTAATAATAAAAAGTACAGTTTTTATTAACGAAGCCGTTTAATAAGGACTAATTGGTCAGACGATATCCATCCCAAACATCTTCCATTGCCATAAAACGTGATAACTGGCAAGTTTATTAAGAAAATTATCTTCAGTTTATTAAGAAATAATCACTTCTGGCTGATCAGCGGTTGCTATTTTCATCACCTTTTTTCAGCCAGGCATTTACTAACGAGGGCACGTATTGCCAAATTTGAGAATGGCAAACAGTGTGGACCCGAATGGAACGGCCCTGTCTCATCGGGATCTTTCCTGTTGGCAATATATATATATATATATATATATACTAGAAAAGTACCCGCGCTTGTAAATCCAGATGAGATGAGCCGTCTCATCTGGATCTACACTGTTTGACATTCAGTATTTCACCTTTGCATATAAACTTCTTTCCAAGCGATAGTTTGTTAAGAAAAACAAAAAAAACAAACAAAAAAAACGGACGACAAATTTGGCGCCCAGGGGAGAGTCAGGTCAATATAGGTAGTCGCCGTTTGATCACTCTGGCTGCGCATTCGATAAGTTGCTAAGAGTTCAAGGTTTCTACGTGCGGAAAGTGAAGACGGATCAGACTGGGCAGACGCGCGGGTCATTTAGTTGATTTTGACATGCGATAGAGTTGCCTCTAGGACCAATTACAGTTGACCCTCAATAGCTCGAACCCGATGGTGATCAGATTGGGTTCGGACCGATCCAGCGGTGTTTGAGATGGTTCGAAGAGTGAGTACAACGTATCCTGCTTATAAAACAATTCATCTATATTGACCACAGAGGACAGTAATAACTGACCTAAATTAAAATATTTATTGGGTAGATTTTTCAACGCAGTTTGAAATAAATGAATTTTCCCGAAAAAAAAAATATTCTTAATCATGTATGCCATTACGTTCTCGTACTTTGTGCTTTCATTCGGTTCACACCATTGTCGTATACAGAAGCATCGCTGCAATGTATAAATTGCCCATAACACCACACTGGGAATACCGAATGTTCAGTCAGATAAATACGCACCTGTCTATGATTAGATGAAGTCCGATTTATTTACAATGTGCATGAAATCTATTAATAGGTGGTAAATTCGAGAAGCTACTTTGGGAGAATTTGAATAAAGTATTGTCTGTTTCCCCACAAAAAAAAACAACAACTGAATCTTGAATAAAATTCCGGAAAATAAATATAAAATTTATCAATAAGAACAATATCGTTATTAATTTAAACCAACTAATCGCAGCAGGTTTTTACCGTTTCCTAGTTTTTGAGGCTAATTCGTTCTTTTAGAAGTATAGATATATATATGTGTGTGTGTGTGTGTGTGTGTGTGTGTGTGTGTGTGTGTGTGTGTGTGTGTGTGTGTGTGTGTGTGTGTGTACTACATGCGCACTTGATTGCGCCTCATTTGTATCCATGAAAGAGCATTATTACGTACTTATTGCGAGAAATGCAGGCCTCAATCGGACCCTGGGTCTGAACTAGGAAAGCGCAGATCGCATTTTCTTTTTATTTTATTTATTTTTTTCCCCCATTGGGAAGCGGCGTTGGGGCGAGGACGTTGCTTCGGCGTTGAGTTCCCTGTGAGAAATAAAGAATCTGAATTTGTTTTCGACATTTTTAGAAAGTCGTTTTTAGCATGGCGCTTTACTCAGAAGTAAAACTACAGTCGACTCTCGTTATCTCAAAGTCCAAGGGACTCTGAAATGCTTCGAGATATCCGTACCTCGACATATCAGATTCGCAGACTTGAGGGGAAAATAAATCGAACAACCCCATTTCACAAATGAATATGTAATTCGAGGTAGTGTTGGCACCGGATCCAGTTGGCCTGGTGTACAGATATACCAGTCAATCTCTACATTAAAGTCACTGCTACATATACTTTTCATGATATACATATATTCATTTTGGTACTGGACCGACTTGCTTCTGGGCAATATACCATATAGTCTGAAGACATCAAATAGTACATTATATTTCACAATCTTGTCTTAGGGTGAGGGGGCCTCGGTGGCTCAGTTGGATGCGCCGTCCGACTGGAGATCAGGAGGTCGCGGGTTCAACCCCCGCAGAGGTCGGCAACATTCTTTCATGGAGATTGATCAGGAAATATTTTCTACGGTCATTCTTTCCCTTCCGCTGATTCAAGAAGGGCAGTTGACAGTTTATGGCGAAAGAATATGCACAATACTGATTAACCGCTTAGAGGACTAAGGCTGCCCAGTAAACGTGTGGTTAAGTAAACTGACCGCGCTCGACATGACCCCACTGGGTTGACTGGGCTGTAATCCCTCAATACAAACAAACTTAGGGTGAGGATATACACCTAAGTGTCGGATCCGATCATTATGCCCAAACCCCAATATGTCAGCTCAACGTTATCAGTAGGTAGGATGTATGTATTTCTTTGCATTTTGGTCCAGAACATTTTTTTTTTTTTTTTGCATTTTGGTCCAGAATATCTTGTGCGTCTGTTTGCTTTTTTATTAAGCTATCAACCTTCTGATGGCTCCTATCTCTCAATCAATAATTTCGTAAATGGAGTCAAAGGCACCTTTATTGAGATGTGGGAATCCTATCTTATTAAACAATAGATATGTTTATTACATATTAAGATATCAGTAATAAGTAATACAGTGTCCAGGTTTAAGGTCATTATATACTCCTTTTCAATTGTTCTGTTTGTCGTTTTCTCTCTCTATATATGTTCTATGCACACTATTCTCTGTATTCTGTTTGGGATAGGTTCTCCGCAGCGGTTCTTAAACTTTGAGACTTTGTTAGTCTTACTCTTTGTTGCTTTGTGGTTTATTCTACGAGGCGATTTGTTGTATGTCTTTCCGTGTGTCATTTTGTTCTTGTGTTTTTCAGTCCTTTTAGTATTGCGATTACCTCGCTTGGGGAAGAGAGAGCTAATCTTAGTGCTTTTCGTACGTTTGTTCGGTTTGTGCTTGTTTGGATTTGTCGGTTTCCTCTTCCTCTTGGGGTCTGGGAAGGGCTGCGGTTTGTGATTGTGGCACTCCCTGGACTTTTCTCTTACCTTTTTTTCATAATAGAGGATGGCGGTTAGGATACTAACAGTTAATTGCCAGGGACTGTCATCAGTAGAAAAAAGGACTGACGTATTCTCCTATTTAAAATCTAAGCAATGTCATATATATTGCCTACAAGATATTCATGCAACTCCAAGAATGGAGAAATTTATTCGTTCACAATGGGGAAATGACTGTCTATTTAGCTATGGAACATCAAATTCAAGAGGGGTAGCAATTTGTTTTAAAAAAAACATAGATTACAAAATACACAGTCATATATTAGACCCAGATGGAAATTACATTATTGTAGATCTAACCATAGATGACAATAGACTCACGCTCGTCTGTCTCTATGGTCCAAACAAAGATTGCCCAGAATTCTTCACTACCATTATTAGACATATAGAAACTTTGAATAATAATACTTCTATTCTGTGTGGTAACTTTAATGTTGTGCAAGATCCAGACTTGGATTACTACAATTACTGTGGCATTAATAACAAAAAATCTCATGAAAAAATCCTAGAAATAAAAGAAAATCTCAATCTTATAGATCCATTCAGAGAAGCTAATCCCAAATTAAGAAGATACACATGGAGGAAGAAAACTCCATTGAAGCAAGCAAGACTTGACTATTTTCTAATATCTGAAAACTTACTCTCTTCGATTGATAAATGTGTAATAGAAAGTAGTTACCATTCAGACCACTCTATGGTTGCTTTGCATATTAATTTTACGCAGTTTATTAAAGGTAAGCCTCTTTGGAAACACAATAATTCACTTCTGTCAGATATTAACTATTTAAAACCTATGAATGACAAAATAAATGATGTTAAAAAACAATATGCAGTACCGATATATAACCTTGAGAATTTACATGAAATATCAAACGATCAAATTCAATTCACAATAAATGACCAGTTGTTTTTAGAAACTTTGCTAATGGAATTAAGAGGAAAATCAATTTCCTATTCAAGTTGTATAAAGAAAGAAAATGAGACACAAGAAAAGGAAATAGAAAGAAAAATAGAAGAGATAGAACACAATCTTACACCAGAAAATACTATAGCTTTAGATGAACTAAAAGATCAGTTACAGACTTTACGTAAACATAAATGGCATGGTCACTTAATCAGATCTAGAGCAAAAATTATTGAGGAAGATGAAAAATCGACAAAATATTTCTGCAACTTAGAAACACATAATTACGCAAACAAAATTATTCCCAAAATAGAAAAATCTGATGGAACAATAATAACAGAGCAAAGTAGTATTTTGAAAGAAGCAAAACAATTTTACGAACATTTATACTCAAATAAAGATGAACAGTTGTCAGACATAAACTTATGTCAGGAATTAGCTGGATCTGATGTTCAAATACTTACAAAGAAAGAATCTGATGCTACTGAAGGATTCATAACTTTAAAAGAAGCAGCTGCAACTTTAAAATCAATGTCAAATAATAAAAGTCCAGGATCAGATGGTTTTAGTGCAGAGTTTTTCAAAGTATTTTGGAAAGAATTTGGTCAATTTATAGTTAGATCAATAAACTATGGATTTCAAAATGGAGAACTTTCAGTAACTCAAAAAGAAGATATTATAACATGCATTCCAAAGGATAATAAGCCACGCAGATTTTTAACTAATTACAGACCAATATCATTACTCAATACATTATACAAAATAGCATCAGGGGCAATAGAAAATAGAATAAAACCTACTCTACAAAAACTTATCCATACCGATCAAACAGGGTTTATTTCTGGGCGATACCTAGAAGAAAACATAAGACTTATATACGATATTATGCACTATACAGAAGAACAAAACATACCAGGTTTACTTTTATTTATAGATTTTGAAAAGGCCTTTGACTCTGTCTCATGGTCATTTATATATGAAACTTTGAAATACTTTGGTTTTGGCACATCAATTATACAAATGGATAAAGCTCTTCTCTAAAAATGCAAAATTAGCTGTAAATCAAGGAGGCAATCTTTCAGACTTTTTTTACATAGGTAGAGGCTGTCGACAAGGAGACCCTGTGTCTACTTGTCTATTTGTACTCTGTGCTAAAGTCCTTGCAATTAAAATAAACAATAAAAAATATAAAGGGAATAACTATTAATAATACCGAATACAAGTTGTCACAATATGCAGATGATACATCGGTAATATTAGATGGTTCATCCACCTCATTAAATGAAACTCTTAATGTACTATCTAGCTATGCAAAATATTCAGGTCTTAAAATAAATTTCGATAAAACTAGCGTAGTCTGGATTGAAAAGAAAAAATACAGTACTGACACCATTAAAACAAGATGGAAACTATCATGGGGTAAAAGTAACTTTAAATTATTAGGAATACACTTTAATGTTGAATTACACACAATGTTAGAGTTAAATTATAAAGAAAAACTAAGTAAAATGAAAAATCTTATTCAGATTTGGAAACTTAGATATCTTACCCCACTTGGGAAAATAACAGTTATTAAATCTATCTTGATATCATTACTAACTCATCTATTTATATCTTTACCAAACCCAACCAGCAGTATCATAAAACAACTGAAGACCATGCTACTGGATTTCTTATGGGAAGGACCTCCAAAAATAAAACAAAATGTGCTTGTAAAAGATTACTCAGAGGGGGGATTAAAAATGATAAATATTGATGCATTTATTAAAGGATTGAAAGCTACTTGGATTAGACGATTAATAATTAGTAATAGTAAGTGGCAGTATATCATAAAATCAAATTTAAACATAAAAGACTTGATAAACTTTGGAAAATCATACTCTGAGTCTTTGTTAAAACAAATTAATAATCCTTTTTGGTCAGATGTTGTAAAATCCTATTCCTCTGTTATACAACATAAAGAAAAGTACACAACTGAATACTTTTTATCGAGTCCAATTTTTCACAACCCAGAAATACTAATAGGAAAAAAGACAATTTTTATCAGCAGTGGTATAACAAAGGAATTTGCTATATTAATGATATGTTCAAAGAAAATGGGGAATTCTATACTGAGTTAGAATTTGTGCATAAATATAATATAAAGACTAATTTTCTACAATTTAAAGGTTTAAAAGCAGTCATAAAAGTGTTTGCTAAAAAATTAAAACTTGATACTATAAGGAACAAATTAAGTAACCCAATGCTACCAACAAACATCTCTGTTTTTCTTAGATTAACTAAAGGCAGTAAAGATCTATATAACATTCTAAATCAAAACAACTACACCCCGACTTCAAAGGAAAAATGGCAAGAAATCTATGATATTGAGGAAGAAACTTGGAAAGATATTTACAGTGCTCCTTTTAAACAGAAAGAGAAATGGTTTCTATGTCAATTAAGTTGTTTTTTTTTTATTATAATTATGGCTGGCTAATCGAAGCTGAAAAGATAATCGATTATCATTCCTGCCATTGTAATCGATAATCGATTAGTAATCACTGAAGATTTGGTCATAATTTCACCTGTCTGAGCATGACTCTTACCATATGTTATACTTTATTGTATATATTCGGTCAGACAGGCCTGAGCAAACAGTGTAGACCCTGATGAGACGCCGCAAATGCGGCGTCCCATCAGGGTTTACACTGTTTGCCACCCATCCAGTTATTTTTAGACACAACAATGGGTAGTAAATTGTACTTCTTCAAATTTTAGATTATGTATGGTAAGGAGTTGAGGTGCCTGAATACTAAGGATAAATACGGTAAAGTAACAAACACAGAAATCAAATGATCGATTATTAGCAAATCAGTAATGATAATCATTTTTGTGGAATTTATCGATCAATTAATCGATTTTCCGATTAATCGTGCCAGCCTTATAATTATTTCCTTTTGAATACAACGCAACAGAAAACTTCTTTCCAAGTGAAGCCTTAAATTTCATTTTAGGGTAAATATTTCGGCAGAAACACAAAAGAGAAATGGTTTCTATGTCAATTAAGTTTTTTTTGTTTGTTTTTATTATAATTATTTCCTTTTGAATACAACGCAACAGAAAACTTCTTTCCAAGTGATGTATAAAGGACTGTAACAATTTTGATTATATTGCACGCGCCGCAGAAAAGTGGACCGACCGACCGTACGGTAGATTTTCGGACTGTACTCTATAATCGTCTTGTGAGTTCGTCAATGGTCAGTTAGCGAAAATTGCCATAACACTTGCCGTTAGGAATATTTAGATAATTTTCGCACAGAGATTGATACAGACAAGATCTTGTCAAGTGCCATTTTTCATCGCGCGAGGCAAAGCCGAGGCAAAAAAAAATAATAATAAAAGAAAAAAATAAATAAAATAAATAAAAATATGGAAATGTGATAAAATTTTGTATACACATTGGCAAGATCTTCCCGAACGCGCTGCTAAATGCCATTTTTCGTTGGTTGAGACTAGGCTGAGGTCAAAATTCTTTTCTGTGGTCTGTTAGTGAAAATGCCCATAACTCTTCAACTGTCAAGCATATTTTGAATGTTTTCGCTCAGAGACTGCTTGTTTTAGCCAATGGGCCAGTCAAATACCATTTTTCATTGCCCAAGACTATGCCGTCCAAAAATGTGAAAATATGAAGATGACCGTAGGTTGCTAATTTGATAGAAATTGTAAACAGATTAATACTGACAATATCTAACCGAAGAATGTGTCAAATGCCTTTTTTAATTAATCGAGGCAAAGACGAAATTTCTTTTCTGAAGTCAGTTAGTGAAAACGACCATAACTCCATCTCTACTTTAGGGACCCGCTTAGGGGATGTACATAAAGAGCTAGGTAACCGCTTAAGGGACTAATACCCCGTTTATATGCATAAGTTTGCCCCTAGGGGCAAATTTACCCCTAGGGGCAAAATTCGTCATGTGAACGCATTTGCCCCTAGGGGTAAAATTTGCCCACGTGGGTAAAATACCCCTGCTATTGGGTAGGGGCAAATATTTGCCCCTAGGGGTAAATCTTGATAATATATTTGTAATAGTTTAAAATACATACATATCATGTTCATTCTACCTAATTACTTTTCTTTTTTATCTGATATCTACAAGAACACTTGTTTTCATTTATACCTGTAATCTGGTCAAATTAAATTTTGACTGTTACAAGTATTATCACAAATGAATCCTGTGAAGAACCTTATTTGTGAAAAGGAATAGAGCCGATTAGAATTAGCAGGTGTGCAGGCTGAGTAAGGACATGGCTGCTGTGATGTAAATTGCGTAGTTTTACCTATTGACTCATGTCACAAAATCATCAGAGTTGAGCTTTTCCATGACCCTATAATATATATGTCAGCAGTACTTGTGTGACCCAAATTATACAGCAGCAGCAAGTAATTTATTTTTTTTTTGTATATATCATACCATCGTTTTCCTGTTTCTTGATAATTTCTAATAATTAGTTCTGTTACAAATTGTTTCTGTTTTTTTTTTTTTATTCCTTTTTTTTTCTGGTCCATACAATATAATAGTTTTAACTGGAAAAATATAAAACATGGTTTACAAAACATTAGTTATATATCAGCATTGTATGTGCTGAACTTGTCTGTGTGCAACATCTGTGATTTTGCTGCTGCTGCTGCTACTGTTGATTATTATTGTTGTTGTTGTTATTATTATCATTTAAAGTAATGCACATTTACCCCTTCTTTCAATATCCCATATAAACGCAACCGTTTACCCACGTGGGTATTTCACAAGGAGGGGCAAATATTTACCCCTAGGGGTAAATATACCCCTAGGGGTAAACTTAATGCATATAAACGGGGCTTAAGCCTTCCCGGGGAGAAAGTGTGAGTAGGTTAACTGACCGGCTCACAGTACCTTAATAGTGTTGACTGGGCCGTAAAAATCCAAATTAAACCAAAATCAGAAGGGACGTATTTTTTTTTTCTTTGAAAGTCTTTATATTTTTCCGTTATATCAATTAATCCATTTATGTCTAGCGTTCTATAAAAGGAACATTAGCAAATAGTGTAGATCAAGATCAGACTCCGCAGAGCGCGGCGTCTGATCTTGGTCTACACTTTTTGCATTAAATACAGGATGTTTTATAAAGCATGGTAATTATAATAATAATAATAATAATAAAACTAACCAGACACCCCATCAGTTGGAAATGGATCAGTCCAAAGTGATGTGGAAGAAGAATCGACTCGGCATAAATGGGTTCGACTCGGCATAAATGGGTTAATTTTCGGTTGCCGTCGTAATACTGATGAGTGCGTTCTTTTTGTTTTGTTCTTTAATCTCTAGATCTGAATCACTTTTGCGCATAAGTTGAAATCTTAAACGGCTTCTTGTATTAACGCTCTGCATGCTGGGTAAACGACATTTTGCAGACGACATTTTGAAACATTTTTCTTATTTTTCCCAGAAAACAGACTTCGATATTTCGTGCAAATAGTCTCTTAGGAGACTATTTGCATGAAATGTCAAAGCCTATTTTCTGTGAAAAATAAGAAAAGTTTGTATGAATTAGTCGTCTGTTCACTTTGTCCACGGAGTGGTAAAGGTTAGACTGCTACTTGTATTAAACTCCAATTAATTTAATGCCTGTTCTGAAATAAAGACACTTAGAATTGTTACTTTATCTGATAATTCCAAGTGCGGATTCTTTATCGGCTTCATCGATAACCTTATATTGTACCGATGTGACCCAGTCTCAAAATTGTCTCTATAAAAGATTTATGGGATATCAACTTTAAATCTTAATTTTAAAGAGCAAATTTCTGTACCTCAGCAATTGGGTAAGTCTTACTAAAAAAGGTGCGTATTAACAAGGTTTTGACATGAATTAACCGAATACCTTTTATTGTGTACCTATATCTGTACTGCTTTTATTTTATCGCAATTTACTTTTATACTTTTACTGACTGTCAACTCATAGTGCCAATCTGACAAATTATACTTTTCCGTGGCTTGTGCTATATAAACACGATCAGCTGCACTCCGCAAACTTGCAATCGAGATTTGGTACGTTGTATTCATGAGATCAACACATTCCGCGTGGGGCTGTTGATTTTTGTTTAAAATCAATTTTGTACGCTGTGTTTATGTGTATAACTAATAGCGTTGCTACACGCACGGCACACGGATTTTTGCGTTCTGCTAAAGAATGGGCTGCGGATAATGCGAGGGATAATGGGCAACTTTGGCAATTTTCGGTCATTCAATTTTGCGATATAATAAAATCTAAACAAGCTGACATATATATATATATATATATATATATATATATATATATATATATATATATATATATATATATATATATATATATATATGAATTTTTGCGTTCTGCTAAAGAATGGGCCGCGGATAATGCGAGGGATAATGGGCAACTTTGGCAATTTTCGGTCATTAAATTTTGCGACATAATAAAATCTAAACAAGCTGACAATATATATATATATATATATATATATATATATATATATATATATATATATATATATATATATATATAATCTGTTTTGTTCAAGCTTGCTAACCTACATCTCGACATTTTCCTTTCTTTCTCTTCTCTTGCGTTACACACTTGGTTTTATTCTCCTTTTTCGCCTCTTTTCAATAATGCAACTATCATTTGACACAGATAATTATTTAATCCACCTTATATAAACGCGTATATGATAAAGTAATCCAACAGACACGTTTTCAAAATTTTGAATGCCTTACAAGTTGCGTTTCCTCCGTTTTGCCGGTTTGAAAATTAGCAATTAAGATGTCGTTATAATTAACTATTTTGCGAAGTACGTAAATGCATTCGGGGAATTCATACAATTAATTTTAACGCTTAGCATGCTGGATAAAAATTTCAGCGGACGACATTTTGAAACATTTTTCCTACTTTTCCCAGGTTATATGATTTGACATTTCATGCAAATTGTCTCCTTCGGTGGAGATAATTTGCATGAAATGTCAAATCCTATTTTCTGGGGAAAAACATCATCAATTCGCCATCTGCTAAATATGCACACGGAGTGGTTAAGTCTAATATCTCATGAATATATATATATATATATATATATATATATATATATATATATATATATATATATATATATATATTAAATAAAAAACTTGGTTATGCGCAATTTGAATGGTTCTAAATTATTGCCCAAACAAAGATAAATGAAAAGATTATCTGCGCCATGCAAAAATGTACTCTTAAGGCATAGGCAGACGATATAGGCATAGATCAGCCTGCGCACACGCATAGGCTGAGACAAGAGCTTCAGATCACATGGACAGTTTTTGAATGTATTATTTCTGATCTGAGAGTTCTTTACAGGATGCAAAATTTTCTTACATTGCCTCAAATATAAATAAATAATAAAGAAAGAAAGAATAAAGAGATAAATGAATGAATAGCTCAACCTAAGTTTCTAAAAATTACTTACCATCAACAATCATACTCCATCTTCTCCAGCATGCGAGAAACCTACAGCTATATAGTATAAATTTTATTCAACACTTCTTGACAGTATTTCAAGTACTTTATTATCATAACACTGCAGAATCCTATTTCATTTTGCTCCGCCTTCTCTGGTCACATGATAGCACGTGACCTCTGCAAGGCAAATTATATTTTGATTCAATAAAAAATTAACATTTTTTCCGCTGTGTATAATTATGATATCTCGACCGGTGATGAAGCACACTACATCTGTAAATTCAGCTACATACGGGTCGCGTCAAGCGAAAAAGTGCATTCGAACATGCGCAAATTGCATATTCAAATTATTCTGCGCATGCGCAAAGTATCATCCCAGGTATTTGCTCTCCATTCATACATTCTGTAGTATTCAATGATTCTGTTAGCGGACAGTAAAGGCCCTGATCAGACTGCGCGGATGCGCAGGCTGATCTGGTCCTTCTGTCCGCATATGCCCGAAGACGTTTTCGCATGGTGTTTCCAAACTAGAAATGAGCCGTGTCCTAAGAATTCAAGTTTTCGGACAGCGAAGTTCTTAATCAGCCTGATTAATCAAGCCTTAATCAAACACTGATTGAACTGTTAAAAATATAAAATATACTAATATGCAAACACACAAGCAGTAGTGGTAATAAAAAGTTAAAGAAATATGATAATACCAATAATGACGTTATAGATATCCCGCCACTGGTACAATGTAACATATTTTGACTTTAATAAAAATTGGCAATTACTCTGCGAAAGGGCCATAAATGTCTAAATATTTATGCACATTGAGATGTGATTTTCATCACCCATGGAATGAAGTCGTCTCACAGATCAACTTTATGGACGGACATAAGTACGTACGACAGAGGGACAGACGGACAAACGTTTAGCTGGGTATAATAAATACGCAAATTTTAAGGGAAATTGATACGCTTACGGGGGAGGCAACTTTGTCAAATTGTTTTTGTCTCCCTTCTGAAAAGGGATCTGCTTTAAAAGGAAAGAATTTGCTCCCCTTAATTCCACTTGGGAGAAAATTCTTTCCTTTTAGAGCAGACCACTTTTCTGAAGGGACATGGGGTGCAGGAAAACAAACAGGAAACAACAAAAGTTATCTCCTTTGTAAAAACGCAGAAAAGGGGCCAGTTGTTTCAAGTTCATTTACTCTACAATCAATATGCAAACAACATATCTAGTCGGAAAATGGAGAGATCACTGCAGGCGAACTTCACTGGCTTGAACATCTTTGGGACCATGGAAATTTGTTCTAGACATGGGTAGTTTGAGTAACTGAGAGTTAACCATAGCGCCAGGTCAGAAGGCAAATGCGTATAATTTAGGGATGCCTTTTCGATCTTCTGAAAAATAATGGTATGTTAAGTGTACTCATATGAGGCGATTCTAATGAGTACACATAAGATTCATTTTCATAATAAAATAGGAAAATTCCCCAAAAATATATCCCTAAGTTTTGTGTTCTTGAGCTATCGGAAGAATTTCCTAGGGACTCTAAAAAAAGAGTTCGAATCAGCCACGCTCTACGAGCCATCGTTGTTCGAGTCATTGAAGTTTTGCTGAATATACAACCTATGTGCGAGTAGCAAAGATTCTGACCAGTCAGTGCGGGTGCGTATAAGAACCTTTTTTCGCACGTTGTACACAGTCATCTTGAGCGAAAAGTTACTCAGCTGCGCATATTCTAGTACTCAGCTTAGCTTAGGCCTGTTCTGTACAAGCTCATCACGATAACACGCCTATATAATTTTGACCCCATCAAACCCCACTTTTATATTGTAAAACTGGGGTTTACAGGGGTATATATTATTTTTTCATATTTCTGCTGAAAAACATAGATTGTGGGTACACGTTAGAACCGCCTCGTCGAGGCGGTTCTAACGAGTACCCACAATCTATGTTTTGAGCAGAAATAGGAAAAGTATCAGAGTTTTTCATCTGAAAATTTTCAGTTTTTGGAGATGAAATTTTCTATATATTTGTATAGGCGTGTTTTCGTAATGTATCACGAATGTGAGTAAACGTTGCACATTGATTTCTAAAAAAAGTAAAGCATTTCAAACGTTTTAATGTCGCACATTAAATAAAGAAAGAATTTTAAACATTTTTAATGTCGCGCATTGATTTCAAAAAAGATTTTCAAACATTTTAAACGTCGCACATTGATTTCCAAAAATTAATTTCAAACACTTTTACCAAAACTAAACTTGTTGCAAGCTCTTGTAAATACCTTGCAAATGAAATTTTTTTCCAGGCTTTTTTTGGTACTTTACAATACGGAACAAAACAAGGCTCTGCGATTGGTCAGTTCCGTATACACAGAAGAGGTCCGGAAATGTATCAATTATTGTAGCCCTTGAAACTGAAGAGAAAGTAGGGCGACTGAACAAGTTAAAGGGGTTTCTGTAATTTCTGCTTACGTCGTGAAAGAATAGAAGCATCCTAACCGGATCAAGGTCAGTGTAACTTGAAACATCTACCACTCTCTGGGCTAATTCCGCAGACAACAAGTTGATTATATTTTGCTCATTTTTTTTTATCCAGAAAATAGGCTTTGGCATCTCATGCAAATTGGAAGTGCCTAAGCCTATTTTTGGGGGGAAAAAAGTAAGAAAAATATTTAAATATTTCAAAATGTCTTCTGCTGAAATTACCCAGAGTACTAAGCGCTAAGGTTACGTCCGGTTACTTTCACATACTAACTGTCGTTATAGACAGGTTCATTCCATAATGTTCCAATATATTTTTGGGGACAATGTAGGAAAGGAAGGACTTTATCGGACTGCATGTTTGTGCGTGCGTACGTGTGCATCTGTATATATATATTTTTGTGTGTTATGTTTGTTTCGCTGGTCTATTTTATTTTGGCAGGGCTCAAGTACACTGCATATTGAAGAGTCATCACCTCCACTTGAACAGATACCATCCTATAGCTTCTGAGCCTCAGCTGAAACTTGTAAGTATCCGGGCACATTGAGAGCCTTCTAGAGTAGCCAGGGCTGCTGATGAACACAGTATTTACATCACTTCATGTACTTTTCATGTTTCATTGCAATACAAGTCAGTTATTTTGCAACGTGAGGAAATGTAAAATTGGGCATATGCACCTAGTGAAGACTCAGATCGGTCTGCGCATCCGTGCAGTCCGATAAGTCTTCACTTGGCGCTCTTTGGATAACTAATGTTTCTTCTAGCGGAAAGCGAAAACTCTGATGAGACTGCGCTGATGCGCAGGCTGATCTGAGTCCGCTGGGCGCACATGTCCGAAGGTACATTTTCTCACGAGATGGCCATATATGTTCGTATTTTTAGAGCAGCGACGCCAATATTTGTGCTGCCTCATGCGAACAAAGCCTTATAGCCTATGAGCGACCAGTGAATGCCTAGACCAGCCTGGGTATCCGCTCATATTGATCTGAATTTTCTTTCTTTTTACTTGGAGAAAGTTTGGAATCTGTACAATATATTGGCGAAAACCGAAGACCCGGATCAGCCTGCGCACCGCGCAGGCTGATACAGGTCTTTGGTTTCCGCGTATGCGCTGAGACCTCGTCTTGGTTAACGCGGCTCGTTTGTAGGTCAAGACTCGCAGTTTCTCAGAACCGGCTCCATAGCGGAGTCGGTAGCGCGTCTGCCTGCATATCCAGGGTTCGCAAGCTCGAATCCCAGCTCGGCCGCATAACTTTCGTGGAGATTGTCCATGAAATTTTTTCTACGGTCATTCTCCCTCTTCCGCTGATTCAAGAAGGGTAGTTGTCTGTTACTGGCGAAAGTATGCACAAGTAGATCTACTGGTTAACCGCTTAGAGGACGACGCCTGCCCAGGAAAAGTGTGAGCAGGTTAATTGATCGGCTCCACATGACTTAAAGTGTTGACTGGGTCTTAAAACTTCAGTTTAAACAATCCAACAAGCTTCTCAGAAGCCCTGGTAGAGACGAACTCCGACTCAAGAGGATCGGAAACTCGGCGGAAGAACACCCTGCTGAAGAAAATGAAACAACTTGAAAACCACTTTGGTTGAAATTTAAACAATTAAGTTACTGTTTTCAATGAAAAATAAATGATATAGGTCATTCTGCTATTTGTCGTCTTAATATAAATTTCAGGCTTACATCCTAAAGGTTTACTATAAGCTGTAACACACTCGCGCGCACAGCTTTATGGGACCTGGTTCACTCTGTAAATTGTCCGCCATTTTATAAGGGAGACAACTTTTGTGACTTCAAGTTTCCCCTATAGGTCATTCTGCTATTGGTCGTCTTAATATAACTTTCAGGTTTACATCACAAAGGCTTAATATAAGCTGTAACACACTCGCGCGCACAGCTTTATGGGACCTGGTTCACTCTGTAAATTGTCCGCCATTTTATGAGGGAGACAACTTTTGTGACTTCTAGTTTCCAAACATTTTGACAGGCTTGCCTCCCCTGAAAGCGTATTTATTCCCCGTAAAT
The DNA here is from genome assembly GCA_964016985.1 of Anodontia alba. Lineage (NCBI taxonomy): Eukaryota > Metazoa > Mollusca > Bivalvia > Lucinida > Lucinidae > Anodontia > Anodontia alba. The sequence goes on from OZ024825.1 coordinate 72,345,386, forward strand.
AGCGTACATGCCAACAGTGAATGTCACCTATAGTCTACCGTATTAACCCTAAGTATTCGGACCCTCAACTCCTTACCATATTTGTTCTAAAATTTGAACAAGTACAATTTACTCATCACGAAAACACGCTTATATTTTGACCCCCCTTAAACCCCACTTTTATACAGTAAAACTGGGGTTTACAGGGGTATACATTAATTTTCTTATTCCTGCTCAAAAACATAGACTGTGGGTACTCGTTAGAACCGCCTTGCCGAGGCGGTTCTAACGAGTACCCACAATCTGTGTTTTGAGCGGAAATATGAAAACTACCAGAATTTTTATGCCCCGCCCCAAAAAAGTGGCGGGGTATTATGTTATACCCTCTGAAATTTTGAGTGTCCGTCTGTCCGTCCGTCCGTCCGTACGTCAGCGCCCCCACCATTCTTCTGCCCGCAACTCCTCCTACAGTTTTAGGCCAATCCTTTTCAAACTTTACAGGCGCTTTTAGGATGTTCTGAAGATATGCATATTGTTTTTTCAGAATCCAAAAATTATTTTTATCACATTTTTTGCATTTTTAACTTAGACTTTTTTCGAGCCCTAATACTATAGAAATGTATAGGGAGTATGTACCTTCTGCTCGCAACTCCTCCTACAGTTTTAGGCCAATCCTTTTCAAACTTTTCAGGTGCTTTTAGGATGGTCTGAACATATGCATATTGTATTTTCAGAATCCTGAATTTACTTTTATCACATTTTTTGCATTTTTAACTTAGACTTTTTTCAAGCCCTAATACTACAGAAATGTATAGGGAGTATGTACCTTCTGCCCGCAACTCCTCCTACAGTTTTAGGCCAATCTTTTCAAACTTTACAGACGCTTTTAGGATGGTCTGAAGATATGCATATTGTTTTTTCAGAATCCTGAAATTATTTTTTATCACATTTTTTGCATTTTTAACATAGACTTTTTTCGAGCCCTAATACTACAGAAATGTATAGGGTGTATGTACCTTCTGCCCGCAACTCCTCCTACAGTTTTAGGCCAATCCTTTTCAAACTTTACAGGCGCTTTTAGGATGGTCTGAAGATATGCATATTGTTTTTTCAGAATCCTGAAATTATTTTTTATTACATTTTTTTGCATTTTTAACTTAGACTTTTTTCGAGCCCTAATACTACAGAAATGTATAGGGAGTATGTACCTTGTACGCGCAACTCCTCCTACATTTTCAGGCCGATCCTTTTGAAACTTTACAAACGCTTTTAGGATGGTCTGAAGATATGCATATTGTTTTTTTCAGAATCCTGAAATTATTTTTTATCACTTTTTATTGCATTTTTAACTTAGACCTTTTGGTGTTTTTTTTTTTTTTTTTTTTTTTTTTTTTTTTTTTTTTGAGTTATGGAATAACTGTTTATTGCTTCTCTTCATGTTTAACTAAGATTGTTTTCAGCCCTTATACTACAGAAGTGCATAGGGAATATGTCCCTGTGGCGGGGCATGGTGCATGGCTTGCAGTTTTATTCATCTGAAAGTTTTCATTTTTTGGTGGTAAAATTCTCAATATATTTGAAAAGGCGTGGTTTCGTAATGACCCAATGTTGTGTCCAAACATTGATGGATGAGTGGCAAACCGTGTAGACCCTAATGAAACGCCGCGTTTTGCGGCGTCTCATCTGGGTCTACACTGTTAACTCATGCCTGCCTGTCCGAATACATACGGTCAATACGGTAATTCGCCGTTTTGTGGACATGCGTTTCAGCCTCCTGTGCAAAAAGTATGCGGTTCTTGATAACAAATTTACCACTTAAAAACGATTGAAAATAATATTTTGAATTTACGTCCATTCATTCAAACTTTCCCGGTGACCGCCATCCAGAAAAATGCACAGTGTCAGAGATTGCACCAACAAGCGCCTCAGGAAGAATACCTCATACCAGCTGCATGGACATGTCCTTGACAGCGTTTAGTTGACTGCAGTAAGTACCTGGGCGTCAACAGGAATGAAGACCTGAAAGAAGCGTGTTGGTCACACCGCTGCCAAAGCCTCTCGAACACTAGGGTATTGCGCTGCAACCTAAGGGATTGCCGGAAAGAGGTTAGAGTTACAGCATACAACGCCATGGTCTAACCTACATTAGACTATGCTTCTACCTCTTGGGACCCATGCACCAAGGATGGCATAAACACATTGGAGAAGGTTCAACGCAGAGGTGCGCGATGTGTCTGCAACAACTATACAGAACGAACCCCTTGCTAAGTAACTACTATGCTTGAAGGTCTGAAGTGGATCCTCCTGACAACGAGAAGATAGAGGGACTAGACTGGCTCCAGTCTCCAGTAACTAAATATTCTTCTCATAATCCTGTTTGATAATCCACTAAAATAAAACCAAAAATATCATGACTATAAAGGCTGGTCACTAGTGACCAGCCTTATAATCATGATATTACTTTGGTTTTATTTTAGTGGATTATTAAACAGATTATAAGAAAAAAAAATAAGTCACTGGAGACTGGAGCCAGTCTTAAGAGAGGCCTACAGACTCTATCAGCCTCCAACGACACACAGTGTTAACAAATATTCCTTCTTCCCCAGAACTATCAGCGATTGGAATAGAATTCTAACAAGGGTGACAGACTGCCATTTACTGGACGAGTTCAAGGCTGTCCTGACACATGCAGCCAGCTCATCCATCCCAGTGTACTAGACTGGACTGAGATGTGTGAATACTTTTAACAGTATATAGACTGATTTTAACCTTTCCGGAGGGTGGCTGTCCTATTCCCTGTCGCTGGACAACATACATTCCGACGTGGAATCCTGTCCAAGTCCTTCTGGAAGAAGAAGAAGAAAATCGCCAAACTATTTTTGAATGGCATTTTCAACCTTGTACTATTATTGAGCGCCATTATTGAATGGCATCACGTAAGAATAACGATGACATCATGAATGAACAACAATGACTTTGAAATAATTGATTGGTAAAGTAATACAGAAACAAATATAGAAAACATTTTTTTTTTTTATGTAGCTACAGCACCTATAGTTTAGTTACCCCCCCCCCCCCCCCACCCCACCCCCACGAGGTGTAAATAACAACTCTGAATCAGACTATAATCTGTATGGTTTACCCTAAGTGTTCGGACAAACATATCTGAGCAATAAGTGTAGACGCAGATCGAACGTCGTAGAACGCGTCTGATCAGGGTCTACACAGTTTTCAATTCATCCAGCATTTTCAGACTGTAAAATGGACTTGGTCAAATGTACAAGTATGGAAAGCAGTGGTGGAGCGTAATTTTTTTTACGCACACCCAGGAAAAATCTTGAAAAAAAAAATCCCTAGTATCGCTCCCAAAATTGGAGCGACTCTTAAAGGAAAGAATTTAGGGAGCAAATTCTTTCCTTTAAGAGTATCCCCTATTTCGGAAGTGATAAAGTCTTTCCTGTAAGAGAAGCCCTTATGGTAAAAATGCAAAGTATTTGACGTCAGTTGATGTCAGTTGATGTCACTTTATTGCAAATAATAGAATTTTTCTTATGCATGTTACGTACATGCGTAATGTGCCCTACGCCCATCGAAAGGACTTAAGGCGTCCGAATCCTTAGGGTGAATACGGTAATCACGGCTGAGTCTATGGGGAATGTCGTCCATTTTCAGACCGTGTTGCAGACTGGCGTCATGACATCAGTCATACATTCTCCTCCAGCTTGAACTGTGTGATGCGCTAATGAAAGTGTAACATAATTAGAAATTATAACTTTGTGATCGTGTACTGCCCTCGCAAATGTTGCAAAATAAATAAATAAATAAATGAATGAATATATAAATAAATAAATGGTATTAGGGACATTTTGTCAGGTTGCGTATGTTGCATATGGTGTAACATATATATTTTACTTTCATTCGAAATCTGTTCTGTTGTTGTTGTTTTGTTGTTTTTATATAAATATTAATTGTTATCTAACGAAATTTTATAAGCGTTTTTTTTTTTTTTTCATTTTACGATAAGCGACTTATTATTATTATTATCATCACGATTATTAATATGATTATTATTATCATTATTGTTATTGCTATTATCATTATTATTGTTATTATTATTATTATTATTATTATTATTGTTATTATTATTATTATTATTCTAAACGATCTGGCCTCGAGCTTATAAAACTTTTTTTTCATGTTCATCTCAGCTGAACATGAAATTTTCCCTGCTAATATGAAAATGCCAACAATAGTTGGCATTTTCATATTTATTAGCAGAAAATTTTCATGTTAAGCTATGTTTAGCAACGGAAAGAATTTGTAGTTGTTAATAATATGAGATTAATTTAGAAGGACAAAATTTCATGCTCAGCTGAGTTGAGCATGAAAAAAGTTTTATAATGCTGATCGATTCAGGTGCATTTCATTGCGATTTCTGTCTTCGTACCGAGATCAAGGATTTTCCATTTTTAATGCTCTGCATGCTGGTTAAAAGTTTCAGCAGACGACATTTTGAAATATTGTTTTTTTTATTTTTCCCCGGAAAATAGGCTTTGACATTTCTTTATGAGACGATCTGCATGAAATGTCAAAGCCTATATTCTTGGAAAAAAATAGACCTATAAAGAAAAACATTGTCAATTTGCCGTCTGCTGAATTAGCCCAGAGAGTGGTAAAGGTTAAAATAAACTTACTGATACCACAGTTTCTACGTTAAATATGCACCATGAAAAGGTGCTGAATGAAGGACATGACTTTGTGCATTTACGGTTTATTAAATTCAAACAGGATTCCGCTCTGCAAAAGAGTTTCAAGCTAAGCGTATTCATGGTAATCGAGTGCGGCGAACGCTCGCTTTTGACGCCCGTGCTATTGCACGTGACTGTCACATGTCATTCCTACAATGCAACATTCTTTTGACAAAATACGCCACTGATGATATCCATAGCGTATTTTAACCTTTACCGCTCTCTGGGCAAATTCAGCAGACGGAAAACTGATGTCATTTTTTTTCTTATTTTCCCAGAAAATAGGATTTGACATTTCATGAAATTTGTCTCCTTAGAAGACAATTTGTATGAAATGTCAAAGTCTACTTTCTGGTAAAAATAAGAAAATATTTGGAAATGTCGTCTGCTGAAATCTTTACCCAGCATACTAAGAATTAAGCTCAAGAAGTATCTGGCAAAGAAATTGACTTTTAATTATTTGTGTGTTAACGTGACAATAATCCTGATTCATGAGCGAAAACATTAAAATTCATGAGTCCCTAATGATGTATTGACGTCAGTCGGTCGGTTTGCCGGAAACTGATTAACCGGAACTCACAAGATGCGGTGACGTTGAAGGATAAATGTTCCGTTTTTTTTGTTTTTTTTTTGTGTTTTTTTTTTTTTTTTTTTTTTGTTATCTCTATACATGGACAAAAATTTTACAGATACAATCTAGAAATATTTCAAAATGGCGTCTGCTAATATTTTATCCGGCATACTAGGCGTTCAATACATAACCAAAGGCACGAGTCTTTGGGATGGGGGCGGGGGTGGGGGTGGGGGTGGGGGGGAGTGGAGGATCAAAGCAGAACCGTCCATTATTTGGCAAATTCAGCACACGACGAATTGATGATAATTTTCTTGTTTTTGTTTTTTATTTATTTTTTTTTCTTCTTCATCTATTTTTGAGACCATTTGCATGAAATGACAAAGCCTATTTTCTGGGAATGATAGGAAAAAATAACTATTCAAAACTGTCGTCTGATGATATTTTTACCCGACATGCTTAGCGTTATAAAGAAATGCGAACTGTGTATGCCCCAGATCAAATGGCACACATGCATGTCAGGTAAGGTTACGCACAATTCACGAAACATATTTGGACATTGTTATAGGGGGAAAAATGTGGGTATCATTCCAAAACTGAATAAAGGCTTAGTGATTCGCCGGAGTTTACGCATCGATAAAATCCACAAAAATAATAATTCATTTCTTATAATTCCAACTTTGTCATCAACACGTTAAAAAGATTTTTTTTTTCTTTTTTCTTTTTTTTTTTTTTTTTTTTTTTTTTGACACGACGGAAGTAAAACAGATCCGACGGATTCCTTTCTTTTCTTTTTTTTTTTTTTCTTTTTTTTTTTTTTTTTTTTTTGAGACAACGGAAGTAAAACAGATCCAACGGATTCCTGATCTGGGCTTTATTGAAGTGTAAAACGTTTCCTTCAATCCAATTGCGCGAAATGTATATAAAGATGAAGAGTTTGAATTACAGCGAAACCTCGTTACAACGACAGCGCTTGTTCCAAAGAATTGCCATTAAATGAATTTGCTGTTGTACAGAATACTTAATGAGTAGATTGATATATAAGAACAGTCATGTTTTGTTCTTATTTCCATAGAACGTATATTTTGGATATTTGTTAGAATCGGCTCACTGACAAATATCCAAAAACATGTTTCAGAACATATGTTTTGGATATTTGTTAGAATCGCCTCACTGAGGCGATTCTAGCAAATATCCAAAAACATGTTTCTTTAAGGTATTAAATACAATATTCATGCAAAATTGGTGACTAATTGTTACCTCTTAAGCGAAGGTTTCGTGACACCCCAATTGTCATTATAACGAATTTTGTCGTTGTATCGCGTGTCGGTATAAAGAGGATTTTAAAGGCTCCATATTCCTCAAAAATAGACTTTTTTTTATCCAAGGAAGGTTTAATAAATTGATATATAGCATCAATACGATCATAAAGTATGGCACCTGACAGCCTGTAAAATTTCAATTACTGTCCTTTTGACATCCGACTCGGAAAGACGTTTTTTTGCTTGGCGTTTTATTTTAAATGAAAATATTTTGTTCTGATTGGCCATATCTTATCAGAAACCATTTGTATTTTCTGTTTCTGTGTTTTGTTCTCAAATATTTACCCAAAAATTAAATTTATGGCCAAAAATTGGTCTGACCTATGCAATTTCTATAGTAAAGTGATTTTTTTGGAATTTTTGTCTAAAAATATATTTTTTACTTTTCTTTGCTGAATTTGAATTATTGATGTTTCACAACAATACTGTGAAAATTTCAGAAAAATTGAATAAGCGAAACTTGTTGAAAATCTGCCTCCAAGTTACCTACCCAACAGATTTCTCCATAATTTACACCCATTTTTACTATGGGGAAAAAAATGAAAATATAAGATTTTTTTTTTAAAAAACCAATGACTAGAATAAAACTTTGTGTGCATAGGTAGTTAAGACAAATGGTTTTGCATTAAATCATGACAAAAGTTTGCAAATTAACTTCATGTGTGTAAAGCAAAGAGCAAAGAACGACTTTCTGAAAGATGTTAAAAGCACAGAAGTCTCGTTTTTGAACTGGATTAAAAATGATATGATTTCTTATCCTGTCTCTGAATTAATGTTGGCAACATTAATTCAGAGATATGATAAAAAATCATTTCATTTCAAGAACGAGAGACCAACTGAAGTTTTACAGGCAGGGGCCACATTTTATGTCTATATTAATACCATATTTCAATTTATTAAACCTTTCTTGGATAATAAAAAGTCTATTTTTGAGGAATATGGAGCCTTTAAGCGAAGATTTCGTAACAGTCAAATTGCCATTATAACGAATTTTGTCGTTGTATCGAGTGTCGGTATAAAGAGGATTTTTAGGGGTCTAGATACACCTGATAAATTTTCCGTCATTTTTGACAAGGGTGACAACTTCGTTGTGACTTTCTAACGACCGTTCCACGGCGGTTCCTCTGTTGCAGTTCTTTGTTTGTGCGTCTGTGATTTCATATGTGGCGTTTGTGGCATCCTTATTTGTCCCTCATCTCTTCTTCCTTTGCTGCATCGGGAGGGCTGTGCTTCGTGATTGTGGCATTTCCTGGGTATCTTCACTTATAGTTTTCATGTTTGCTTCCCTGTACACCAATCTCACTCTTAAAAGGGGTCTATTCTAAAGAAAGATTTTGCTCCCTTTTGAGAAGGAAGCAAAAACAATTTTTACAAAGTTGTCTCCCTTGAAAATGTATCAATTCCCGTTAAAAGGGCCCTGCAACAATAGAACAAGCTTTTCAATGGTGCGGATCATGTGTTTTATTATTTATATATGGGCCACACCAAGCGAAAAGGAGTCTTCGAACATGCGCAAAATGTGCAGGTTCAGATCATCATGCGCATGCGCAATGTCTCATCCTGGCATTTTCTCCATTGATTCATTCTAAACTATCCAATGATTCTGTTAGCTGACAGCGAAGGCCCTGATCAGCCTGCGCGGATGCTCAGGCTGATCTGGGCCTTCGCTGTCCGTATATGCCCGACTGAAACATGTTTTAGCATGGCGCGACCCATATAACATCATCAGAAACCCGGGAAAAGTAAGGGTTGGGGTTCAGATCCCTCGCACACACCAAAACGGCTTTTAATCGAAATTATGTGGACCACTAAATGTATTTTCTACCAAAATTAATTATACAATATATCATATTAACCTTTACCATTCTCTTAGCTTATTCAGCAGGCGACAAATTGAAGATATATTTCTTACTTTCCCAGAAAACAGATTTTGACATTTCATGCAAACTGTCTCCATTGGAGACAGTTTGCATGAGGTATCAAATCCCGTTTCCCAGGAGAATAAGAAAAAAAAAAACAACTGAAAATGGCGTCTGCTTAAGATTTTACCCAGAGTGCAAAGCGTTAATAACACAAAGTAGGCAAATATATTTGTTTATACATATACTCCTACAGGTCTGAAAATTTTGGTTTTCATTACGAAAACACACCTATTTAAATATATAAAAGATTTCACCTCCGAAAACTGAAAATTATCAGATACAAAAACTCTGATATTTTTCATATTTCTGCTCAAAACATAGATTGTGGGTACTCGTTAGAACCGCCTCGACGAGGCGGTTCTAACGTGTACCCACAATATATGTTTTTGAGCAGAAACAAGAAAAATAATGTATACCCCTGTAAACCCCAGTTTTACTATATAAAAGTGGGGTTTAAGGGGGTCAAAATTATATAGGCATGTTTTCGTGATGGGTGTCGGGCTTCGGTTCTGAGTCAATTTCGGGATAAATGGGTTAGTTGATTAATATACCCCTTTCACTTAATATCAGAGTGAAAACAATTATATAGGATGTAATTTTATGAATGCTATATAGTATAAAATAATATCAATAAATTCTTTCAATCTTTTAATCTTTCAATAAACACGCAAGAACGTTATTTGCAGTGGCGCCGTTCAGGTTGCGCCGCTTAGCACTTCGGGTGAAATTTTCAGCAGACGTCATTTTTAGATATTATTCTTATTTTCCCCAGAAAACAGGATTCGACATTTCATGTAAACTGTCTCAGTTTGCAATTTATCATCTGCTGAATTAGCCCAGAGAGCGGTAAAGGTTAATAACAGCTCAAGGATTCGCAACTGTCCGCCGAAAACCGTCACAGTTGAACGGGAAGTTTACAAATTATCCGCGCACCTACGAAAGACCGGAAGTGATATTTCAACTTCACGATTTCAACTTCACGAATTCAATTACGAAAGACCGGTAGGGACATTTCAACTTCGTTAATTCAAGGTTTCAACTTCACGAATTCACGATTTCAACTTCACGAATTCAATTACGAAAGACCGGTAGGGACATTTCAACTTCGTTACTTCACGAACTCACGATTTCTACTTCACGAATTTATAAGTTTTATGAATATATTCCATACGGTTTAGGAGTCATGAACCAGACAGGAATGTACGGACGGACAGAAGTAAAACTTCCACCCTTCCACCATTCATCGAATGTCGTGGGCATAAAAAACATGTCTATTTATAACGGAAGTAAACAATGAACACTCCACGCATCCGCGCAGCCCGTCCAAGGCTCTCACCTGCCTACGACAGAAGCGGTGGAGACTGAACAAAGGAAGCCAAAAAGAGATGGCGCGAATGCACATGCCGGTTCAAGTCACACCACATGCGTAATGCATAAATATCCCGAAACCCATGTCTCATCTAAAATACTACCTTTATACAACACAGTAGACCCCGCCAGTGCATGGCGTAGCCAGAACGGAATTATTTTTACTCACACCCAGGAAAAAATCTTTCCTTGTATGATGGCAGGTTTGTGGTGTGGCGCGTAAGTTATCACAAATAAATAAATAAATAAATAAATTTGTTACAAAGCCACCAGCAGATTAAAACTATTTACAAGAAGTCCGGACAGGCAATCCATACCCAGACCTGCCCAACTCTAGGATATTATATTTTGGCCTTAAACCCATCCACTGTCTCCGAAGAGACAGCTTTGGTTGCAAGGCGATTCCAAGTTGAAATTGTCCAAGGCGATTCCAAGTTGAAAAAAAGTTCTTAAAACCGTCCGTATAAGCGTTTGGACGGTGACACTGAAAGGGATGGGACCTGGTTCTCCTCCCTCCATCGGCCTCAGATAAGCACATATTCTTATTTACAATAGCAAGATTGCTATGGATTTTGTAGAATAGAGACAGAGACGCCTGATGTCGTCGTTCCTGCAGATCTGGCCATTGGAGTTCTTCAAGCATTTCTCCAACATGACTCTGATTGCGCCAACGCCTACAGGTCCAACAGGCAGCAGTTCTCTGTCCTTTTTCTATTTTACTGATATCTACTTGGTGATACGGCATCCAAACTGGCGCTGTATATTCAAGTTTGGGCCGTACCAGAGTTTTGTATGCAGCAGCCTTGGTTTCCTTCGATGCAAAAGTCAAGTTTCTACGAAGGAAACATAGTGTCTTAGTAGCCTTACTAGTAATTCCATTGATCTGCTGGCCCCTGTCGAGGTCATCCGCGGTTTTAACTGCTAAGTATTTAGCTGAAGATACGTTCGCTAAGACTTGTTTATGTAATGTATAACCATGGACAATCTGTTTTGGACGGGGTGCCTATAGTCACTCTTATAGAGTGACATTTGACAACATTGAATTTCGTCATGAGTCATACCTCTTGCCAAAGTGCCAATTTATCTAAATCATCTTGGAGTATATGTTGGTCTTCAGACCGTTTAATATTTCTGTAAAGAACACATACATCGGCGAAAAGGCGGACTGTTGAATTTATGTTGTCTGGCAGGTCATTAATAAAGATCTAGAATAATATGGGCCCTAACACAGAACCCTGGGGAATGTCAGATAACACCGGGACATGGTCTGAACAAACACCGTCAAGAACAACTTTTTGTGTTCGTCCAGATAATCAGGCAGAGATCCACTAGAGGATATCATTTCGGATACCACAGTATTCAAGTTTATAGATCAGTCGTCTGTGGGGTACCTTATGAAAAGCCTTGGCAAAGTCCATGACAATGAGGTATGTCTGTGACCCCTGAATCTTGAATAAGCCTAAAATTACTATTATATATACAGTCGACTCTCGTTATCTCGAATTCCAAGGGACTCTCTGAAACACTTCGAGATATCCGTACCTCGACATATCAGAGTTGAGAGAGTGAGGAAAACAATAATTTGAACAACCACATTTAACAAATGAATATGTAATTTGACTCCTGAAGTTAGAAATATATATATAAAATAATGTGGAAAAGGGGAGAAATTGCTCCTTAGGAGCAATTTCTCGTCTTTTCCACATTATTTTGTTACCTGTTGTCATAGTTTCATGTTAAAACAGGGACCAGATTTTCACTTCGAGATAAGCGGTAATTCGTAATAAGCGAGTTCGAGATAACGAGGTTCGACTGTATATATATATATATATATATATATATATATATATATATATATATATATATATATATATATATATATATATATATATGTGTGTGTGTGTGTGTGTGTGTGTGTGTGTGTGTGTGTGTGTGTTACTAAAGTTATGGCTTAAAAGAAAGAATTTGCTTCAAGTGGGAAAGCAGCAAGTGATGTCACTTCATTGTATTTTTTTCTTACGCTTGTTACGCACATGCGTATTGTGCGTAATGAGCGCTATGCCTATGTCATATGACATAGTAAGGCATGAGCGACATACAAAAATATTTTGTTCTGAGTAACCATATCTTATCACATGTATCACATACCATTTGTCGTTTCTGTTTCTGCGGTTTGTTCACAAGTATTTACCCTAAAATAAATTTACGATAAAAAAGAGGACTGACCTACACAATTTTTTTTTTTTTTTTTTTTTTTTTTTTTTTTTAGTTTTTTAACCAAGGAAATATTTTTATTTTTTATTTTTTTATTTATTTTTTTTAATTATTGGTGCTTCACAATACTATTGTGAACATTTCAGAAAATTTTGAAGAAATGGAACTTGTTGAATACCAGCCTCTGGTATGAAGGCGTGTGAGTCATTTGCTTCTGCAGAATTCCATAGTCGGAAAATCTAAGGCTATGTCACTGAAGAACGATGCCTGCGTCTTTTCATTGCAAAATTTATAGAAATTCACATTCAAGTTTGAATTTTTGTGTTGTGTTAGAAGTCTCAGCGTTGTAAATGATTTAGAAGCCACAAACGCTGTATTGAAAATTCCGAAAAAAAAAATTATCAAGCAGAGATCTGACATTTAATGGGTGAATGGGTGAATGCCTTTCGATCTGATAATCTTCGTAAAACAGGCAATTTATGAGAAATTACACTCCCGTTCTAATTTCATTTTTTTTTTTTTTTTTTTTTTTTTTTTTTTTTTCATTTTGAAATATGGAGACTTCCCCTTACTGTAGATGAAAAGGCAAATCAATATTACATTCTGTAAGGCATGTGTCTCTTTTGGACAATCAACGAACTTCACACGTTGCCACTTTACGCCATTTTCCTTAGAAGCCGAGGCGTTCAAAACCAGAAGCCGATGCGTTTGCGTTTATATTGACCAGTGTGATAACCTCCAGGAATTACCTAACCTAATGATTTCTGCATTCTTTGCAGCCATGTTATTTGATTTAAAAAAAACATTACGAAAACACACCTATTCAAATATACTGAACATTTTAACCACCAAAAAAATGAAAATATTCGAATAAAAATTCGGATATTTCTCATACTTCTGGTCAAAACATAGATTGTGGGTACTCGTTAGAACCGCCTCTGCAAGGCGGTTCTAACGAGTACCCACAATCTATGTTTTTGGGCAGAAATAAGAAAAATAATGTATACCCCTGTAGGTTTACTAAAAGTGGGCTTTAAGGGGGTCAATATTATATGGGCATGTTTTCGTGATGAAAACAGGCATGTTTTCGTGATGAAAAAAAAAAAAAAAAAAAAGATTAGAATAAAACTTGTACATGGGTAGTGACGACAAAAGGTATTGCATCAAGTCTATGGGATTGCTTTTGGTATCAACACGTGCAAGACTATACTAGATTCATTCAGTCTAATGAAGAGGATATGGTGGAGGGTTTGGAGTATTTATCTCCCCTGGGAGCCAGTGACCATAAAGTATTAACGTTTCAGCATAATTGTTATTGTAGTCACACAAAAAGCTCTAGTACACACTTTAATTACTACTATAGAGGTGATTATGAGGCAATGAGGGATGAGTTGAAGATAAACTGGAAATAAGAGACTAATTGGTCTATAATTTGACGCCTGTTAAATTATAGACCAGTTAGTCTCCTATTTCCATAAGTTGAAGATAAACTGGAAATAAGAGACTAACTGGTCTATAATTTGAGTAGGTAACGGTGACGTAAACAGTATGTTAAAGATATTTATGGACAGGGTTATCTCAGCTAAGGAGAAATATATCCTAAGATCAAGGTCATTTCCTAGAAAAAGGGACAGTTCCACTGTGTAAAAATACTGTTGACGCTATTAAACGTAAATACCGGGCGTAGACAAGATATATTGAATCGCCAAATGAAAATTTTTACAAACTATATGTGAAAGCTCGTAATAAAATAAAGTGACTTGTAAGGAAAGATAAGCGCGAAAGGGAAAAGGAAATTGCACGGACATCAAAATCAAACCCTAAGAACTTCTGGAAACATGTGAACTCTAAGCGAAAAACAGTCTCAGGTATATCTGAACAACATACTAAGAGAGATAACTCGACCTTTATTGCCGAAAGTGATGAGGATACGGCGGAAGTACTGTCAGGCTTTTTAGCAGTGTTTTCCAAGGAGCCTAGTGATGATTTGTCAGACGAGAATTTTGATAAAGAAACTGTTAGAAAATTGCTTACAAGTGTTAGCACATCAAAATCACAAGGACCCGACGGCTTGCACCCAAAGTTAATGTATGAGCTAGCAGACGTAATCTGTAAACCATTAACTTTAATTTTCAACAAATCGTTTGAAATATGGATAGTACCGGACGAATGGAAAAGTCAGATAACCGCATTGTATAAAAAGGGAGACAAAAACAGGCGTCAAATTAGAGACGAGTTAGTCTCACTAGTTTTGTAAGCAAAATATTTGAAAAACTGATTAGAACTACAATCGTTGATCATATGAATAGTAACAATTTGTTTAGCAACAAACAGTTTGGTTTTATAGGAGGCAGGTCAACTTTGCAATTACTGACTATGTTAGATAAATGGACAAAGATATTAGATAATGGGGCCACTATTCATGCAGTTTATATGGATTTAATGAAAGGATTTGATAAAGTCCCCCACCGTCGACTCATTGTAAAATTACGAGCATACGGAATCAGTGACAGAATGTGTAACTGGGTAGAAAGCTTTCTACATGACAGGAAGCAACACGCCCAAGTAAATGGTAAATTTTCTAAATGGTCAGATGTCACCAGCGGTATTCCGCAGGGCTCAGTATTGGACCCTGTGCTGTCCGTGACTTATGTCAATGACTTACCGTATTCAGTTTTCTCAGATATTATCTTGTATGCGGATGATACCAAAATGTCGAAAGAGATACAGTCAGACACAGATACTATTGTAATACAGGATGACTAATTTTACTTGCAAGACTGGTCTGATGGTTGGGAAGAGAGAGCTAATCTTAGTGCTTTTCGTACGTTTGTTCGGTTTGTGCTTGTTTGGATTTGTCGGTTTCCTCTTCCTCTTGGGGTCTGGGAAGGGCTACGGTTTGTAATTGTGGCACTCCCTGGACTTTTCTCTTACCTTTTTTGGTTGCTATTATTTCACCCAGATAAATGTATAATTATACGGATTTATCTACCCTGGAAACAAAACGACGAAAAACCAGAATATTTCATGTGAAAATCAAACGGAACTGTAATTAAATTGGAGGTTAGCAGTTGTGAAAAAGACATTGGAGTTTATATCGACGAGCATTTGTCATTTGAAACACATATTGACTCCAAAGTGAATAAAGCCAATAGTATAATGGGAATAATTAGAAGATCATTTACATATTTGGATGAAGAAATGTTTGTTTTGCTGTTTAAGGCGCTCGTGCGCCCTCGTTCAGAATATTCACATTCAGTGTGGAATCCGTATTTGAAAAAGCACATAAATTTGGTTGAAAATGTTCAACGTCGATCAACGGAAGTTAATCCCTGGATTTAAGTTGACATATGAAGAACACTTAAAGAAATTGAAATTACCTACGTTGAAATATCGTAGATTAAGGGAGGGGGGGACATGATTGAAGTTTATACGGGCATGGCCAACGTTGCCTTTGTTGACGCCGGCGAAGCAACTTTGGCCTGCATGCCTATAGTTAACACGCATGAAATTAACCTCTGTGTCCTGCCCATGTCTCTCAGCTGATCCGTGCCAAAGTTACCAAATCTCGCGAATTGAAAACTTGCGAGAAACGGAATGATTCACCTGGCGCTTACATCTCAGTTCGTCAGAAGCATATCAGATACTATAACTCAAAGCGTCTGCTGATAATCGTAACGCTATAGAACCAGTCGGATTTTGACACTGTATTACGGAAATGATTTTTATACACATTTGTTCTACACTCGTTTATACCTTCCATTTCATTAATTGAAGCAACTGCAGAAATTTCAAAGCTACATAAAGCGTTTGAAAAATATAATCATTTATTCTTGACTACTTCAGTAATGTTGTTCAACGTTAAAGAGATGCTCATTGGAAACGAATAGTTAATCATGGTGACATTCGGCGGGAATCGTAATGAAAAATAGACCAGTCTAGTGTATTTTTTTTTTCGTCTGCATCGTTACAGATTATGACCCTGTCCTGCACTTCGCTTAACTGAAAATTAAGCAATTGCCATGCCCGTTTCTAGGCAGCGCCTAAATTCATATTAAGATTCTACATGGAGTTTACGATGAACGTGTTAGGCCTACAACTGAATTATCTAATGTCGCGGATCAAGCACGGACGCATGGTCACTCACTTAAACTGGCCAAACACAGAAGCAGATTGGAATTACGTAAGAATTTCTTCACGTCAAGAGTGATAAATGTATGGAATTCGTTAACGGAGAAAGTTGTATGTGCATCAAGTGTAAATGCCTTCGAAAATCGCCTTGATCAGCTGTGGTCCAACCATCCAATGAAATAACCCTGACGCGGAATACTAGTAACTCATACACGACAATGCAAGATCCTGGAAGTTTTCTTACCATTTCTTACCATCTTAGACGTCGACAGAAAGCCCTATAGGGCTCGTTGAGACGCGTTTGTACTGTAGTTTCGTTGTCCGGTAGTTTGTGCAGACTCATAGCAGGTAGCGTTGAACTTCAATGGGTGTCTACTCAATTGCTTGTAATAGAAAACCTAACTGAGAAAAAGGGTATTCGTCGGTATTAACTGAGGAAAAAAGGTATTCGTCGATATTATAGTCCTGTTATTTGTGCCAGATATGAAAAAATAACGCAAACTGAGTAAATACTTTCCCCCAAAATATCCCAAGCCCCGTTTTCTGAATAAGAATCCCCCAAAGAAACCCTTTTCCCGTGAAAAACTTCCCTTGCATGGCATTATACAGTAGGGGGAACATTTTAAGTTATAGCTTCTGTGCCTGTATTATATACTCCTGTTATCTATGCGGGCACACATAAAGAGACTATTATAATGGAAGAAAGCCGACGCGAAAATGAAACACTCCTGTAGTTGAAGCATAAATGTCCTCGATGGTGACCCTATCAAAGCAGAAATTATCGTGAGCGCATTCTCGATCCAAGTAATATCGAAATTAAAGATTTTGAAAATCCATGGAATTTTTTCTATCTGTTTGGTACTGAGGTTTGATAGCACAGGCTGTCCAGTACTTTCTGACATAAAATTAGGGCTAATTTTAGGGACAAAAATAAGAAATTTTAGGGCTAATTTAGGACTAAATTTGGAATTTTGTAACTAAAATAGGGCATGTGAAGACGTTTAAATGGGCTTACCTTTGCATATTTGACAAAAAAGAAACTCACAAATAATGCTTTATGCTGATTTTCATTCCATCTTTTATCCTTTATCCTTTAGTTACAGGAAATGTGTCTTCCAGGGTTTCAACTATTGGTTTTCATTTACTCTGGCATACTGTAGAATTAGCCATGAGTACTCGTCTTTGTTTATTATTGTGATTTATTTGATTTTTATGTTTTCGCTTTGATGCATTGACTGAGTTGGGAGCCTTTATGCGAACCGAATTTTTATGTATTTCTGTATTAAGCGTACCATCGGGACCTAGGGTGAAGTTAGCTAGCTGTAAAAGTGCTTTAACCCCCCCGGTGGTTTACTCTACTGACCGTTCTAAGGCGGTGGTCCCGGTGTTAGTCTTACTCTTTGTTGCTTTGTGGTTTATTCTACGAGGCGATTTGTTGTATGTCTTACCAGGTGTCATTTTGTTCTTGTGTTTTTCAGTCGTTTTAGTATTGCGATTACCTCGCTTGAGGAACAGAGAGCTAATCTTAGTGCTTTTAGTACGTTTGTTCGATTTGTGCTTGTTTGGATTTGTCGGTTTCCTCTTCCTCTTGGTGTCTGGGAAGGGCTGCGGTTTGTGATTGTGGTACTCCCTGGACTTTTCTCTTACCCTTTTTTTTTTCATTGTCTCAGCTGTTGTTGGCTGTGACCTGAAAATATATATTGGATGATATAATATTTAATTTTACTGAAAGAACCCACTAAAAAGAGGACTGTCACAGACTTTGAGAAACTGTCCACTAGCTATACACTTAAACAGTCAGTGCCTGATTGGAACAGAAATTTACCAGTACTCCTCTTCTCCCCTTCTAGCCATCACATTTCCTCACCATGAGATATTTATTCATTGATTTATTTAACTTTTTTACATTGTACAATAAAATCTTGAAATGAAAAAGAATATTCTACTCTTAAACATCTACAGCATTGACTAGAAAGTGTGTAGCTAGCAAAAAGAAGAACCATTTGCACAAAGCATTGTCAAGCACACAAACCACTGTCTAAAATAAGTCAACAGAGGATACTTAATTTATAATGATTATGCTCAAAATAAATGATATTTAATCATGAAACAGATACAGCCACTAAAAACCGCTCATCAATATACAGATGTCAGCACAATGACATCTCTTTCACCCATGAACTCAGACTGAACTCAAAGAACCAATCAACAATTGGGCTATCAAAGAAACTGGTCATAATTTTACAAAGAATATAACACTCTCAAATGTTTCCATCATAACAAAATTTAACTTGACTAGAAAATATATTTAGTAAACACAAAGCAGTGTCTAATGTAAGTGTACATGTAGGTTGAAAATATTGCATGTATTTACATATGATAATTATACACAAATATACAGGATACATGCAGTACACCATCATGAAACAGGAACAAACACTGAAACCCCTTTGTGACAAAATGTTGGATCTTGGTGTTCAACACTGGCAACTGTATTTCAAGGAAGTGAAAAATTAGAACCTTAGTTCATTTCTTTATAGCAGATTTTGCTGGAGCCAATCCTTCAGAAGAACCTTCTATCAGTTTCTTTTGCTTTGCATCTACCTCCTCTTTGCTTTTTCTGTTTTTCTCAATCGGCTGTCTTGTTTCCTTCATTTTATAACTTGCCACATCAATTAGGCCCTGTGCAATCCCAACCTCATCATAATGTTTCTTCTTTATTGCCTTTTTTAGTCTTTCATTTGCTTCATTGAACAGTTTTTCTGCAGATCTTAAGTATTGTCCATGTTGCTTGTCAAGTTCCAGCAATGCCTTTTCTTTTTCCTTCAGGGGCATGTAATTTACTAGTAATTTTGTTTCCCACTTTCCAATTCCTTTCTGGATTTTTCTAGCCTCTGTCTTTCTGCTTCTGATTCAAGTCTTGCCTTTTTTGCCTTTTGCTTCTCAAGCTCCTCTTCCTCAATTCTCCTTTTATATAAGTTGTGAGCCTTTCTCCCAGCTTCAAGCAGACTCTTTGTTATGATTATATCTGCAACACTTCCACAGCTAACTTTTACAGCATCCTTAACCATTCTTAGACCATTCACAGAAGAGTCAGATAACAGTGTCCTTTCTTTGGTGAGCATTTTCTTATTTTCTGATAGGCTTCTCTCAACTTCAGCATTTCCATGAGGAAAGCATAATACAGCTTTTACTAGGGACCCTAATTATACTTTGGTGAACTGCCACTGTTCTTGGTTTGAAGTACCCTGTTCCAGTACCCATCAACTCTCACATCCTTTCGAGTGTCATCAACTTTGGAGCTGTCAGGTATGTCTTGAAGTTGGTACATTTTCCATTCATCTGTTACCTGGGAAATCTCATTTTCATCCATAACCTGAGACACACTTTCAGCAATTCTTCTAATTTTGCTTGTCCCTCTCTCAGATTTCTGTTCTGGTGGATGCAGGCATTTAAGATCTTATAACATCTCATTGCCAACAGGCAGTCTCTTCTGAAGATACTTGGTGACTGTCTGGTAAAATTTTCTCATGTCCAATACCTCTTTTTTGCCAGGTCTGGTTTCTTATCCAGCAGTTTCTGTGTTGACTGTCCCACTTCTAAGTCACTTCGCTGAATTTCAGAGGGCTCAACGTTAAATTCCTTTAGCTTCTTCCCAGTCTTCAGACCATCAACCACTGTTCCCTTCAAAAATCTGAGCAGAAAAGATCTCAGAAGATCCATCATTTCTGAGTGAAGGACGTGCACTAAGGGATCCTCTCTCTGAAACAACTTAAGAAATCTATCATACGACAGAGCAGATAGGCTAAGCAAGACGTTGATCTGAACCAGAGTTGTAGGAGACTTTAGCATACGGCAGATCCGAATGTACCTGGTATTACTTTCCAGCATCTTCAAAGTTCTTGCAGCAGCTGCTGTCTTAGGCAATGTGGTCAGAAAGTATTCCTCTAGAGGTTACCAGTTCTACACATTACGCTCTAGCGCAGGCAGCAGTGACAGCCATCTAGATTGAAAATGCCGTAAAAACAATTCCTCATCAAAGCCAAGAGATGTTTCAACCTCAAAGAAATCTTCTCTCTTGCAAGGGGTATGCTTGAAGAAGTAAAATATATCAATGGCCAATTCCTCTACTTCCTGCCCATACACTTTCAGGCCTTCTCTGAATGTTTTAAACCACATGCATGTTGCAAGGAATAAATGGCAACAGCCCAGGAAACCCCTTCAACTTCACAATTTCATTCACTTTATTCCAAACTGTCTTGTTCACATTGGAACCATCAGAGTTTAAATTTAACAATTTTCCCAGAGGCAATCCAGTTTCTTGCAATGTTTCCAAAATACTATTTGCAACACCCTCCCCGGTTGCATGTCCAAACATAGCTGCTTTCAAGAAATGTACAACAACCTGCCCCTTTTCTTCAGACCATTATCGTACAAGAATATCACACTGTTTTCTCACTTGAGAGTTGGCAGTTTCATCATACTGAACAACATAACCAGGGGAAGGCGTGACTTTAGTACAGAAATCCTTCCTAAAATATGGCCCTAATCCATCTGATATTAGATAGGAAACTTTACTTTTACTCATAGTAAAGTTTTCTGCTACTACATTACCAGGGAACATTTTCTTGAACAGTGAGGGTAAATCATTACATGATCTATATGAATAAATAATTGCTATGGGACACTTTCATTCCCTATAACAATTCAGACTGGGTGACAAGATCCTTGGTGCATTTATCAAGACAAATAGCTGTAGCTGCATTTGACTTTGGTCTGGTTGTGGACAGACCAAGGGATTCCTCTACAGTGCTGCAGGAAGCAGTAGCTGTTTCAGAAACTTTAAAATGAAGCTGAGTAGATGAAAATCTGGATTTTACTAATGATTGATGCTTAGCTCCTCCAGAATGGGCCAAAACTTGTTTAAACCCAGAGTTGTCAACACTGAATGACTTTTTACATAAAGTACAGAAGCCTTTTGTATCACACTCATCTGCTTTGCACCACTGTCCAACAAGAAATCCTTGTGTAACTTCTTTCTTCAACCATCCTTCAATGAACTTGGTTTTTCCGTGGGACATACTTACTGTAGTGATTCATATACTACTGAAAATATGGTATGAATTATATCTAAAAAAGCAACAAATACAGAAGCACATATCACAGAAGTATAGCCTAGTTACTTTATAAGTTGTTGTAATACACATCTCATCCGGGTTGTATAGTACCACAGACTAGGTGTGTATTTTGCCTGGTAGCAGTGACGAAATCTTGTCGGAATGGATGCTTTTACAGGCCCGTCGCCGGATAGTGGAAAGTGGTCCGGCGGAGTTAGCGGCGAGTGCCGAAGACACGAGAGGGGGGAGAGCATGAGAGGGGGATTTTTCCCATGTCGTAAGTGGGGTTCGGGGGATCTCCCCCGAGAAAAAATTTGTGAATGATCGACGCATGTACGTGCGTTTTAATGCATTTTGGAAGCTTTTGGGGGCCAGAATTTCAGTCATTCAAAGTAAAAAAGTTTTATACATAACTTGCCGACCGACATGTTCTTTGATTTAGAATAATTAGAAAAATAGATTGAGGGGATTTAAACTTTCTTCTGTGGCTCTTTTTAATACATTCTGAATCAAAGCTCAACGAGTTTATCATGTCTTTGAATATATAAAGTGATTTTAACGGAATAAATCGAAGTTCAGAAGTGAGATTATTTCCCGCCAAATGTCAACTAGTCGACACTGCTGTTTTGAATATGCTGTTTCAGGGCCTCAGAGGTGAACGTCAGTAACTTTATAAATTTTATTAAAAAATCTCGTCAGTTAAATCCTACGAATTTATTTGTGCCGCGGCTTAGGAAATAGGATATTGCCCAGTTTTTTTTTCGTCTGGTCGTTCAGTACAAGGTTTTATACAACCAATTGGGTTAACGTTCTTGACAGGGTTCAGGACAACTCGGCCCAAAGACAAGTCGGCCCAGGACAAATCGGCCCATAAAAAAGTCGGCCCAAGACAACTCGGCCCAAGTCGTCCCTATTTCAGAAGACAACTCGGCCCAAATTGCAAAAGACCACTCGGCCCATAAAAAAATCCGAAAAGACACCTCTTAATGTATTTTGATCGGACGCCGCTTTAATTACGCGACGTCAGATCTGATCTAGTTATATTTTGATAAGATCGATCTGTCCGGATACCGAGTGTAAATGTACCTATTTAACACGAATTGCTACCGTTCTGAGAAATGTGCAAGCTCACCTGGGCGCTACATAACGTAATTTGTGCATGTGAAATCAGTTGTTTTCTTCGTGTCATTGTTTCGTTCAAAAACAAAACTGTAATTAATCTGAATAGTAAAATACATCAGCGAAGTGAAACTCACCTTCTTCTGGATTTCAACGGCTCTCAAAATACCCGGTCTAGCAGCATGCAGGTGGTCTTTGTGCTGTACGAAGCAATTTCCACGCTGTTGGATCGTTACAGGGCATGTCACCGTCTTGTTTCTAATGGCACATCGCCACTCAATTGTTTCCCCTCTGTTCTGTCTCTTCAAAGTGAATGTAAACCCGTCACTAGACACAAGCTTCCTCTTTCCTCGCTGAGTACCACTCTCGACGACTTGGAACGTTACTTCTGCCTCATCAGGCCCTTCCACGTGTACTGTGCTGTCTATCCGCGACCTGTTTTAAAATATATTTATACTAATCTTAAAGAAAGTTTAGTATAAACTTATAATTAGCGTCTCAAAAATACGAACAGTGTAGACCCAGGTCAGACGCCACATAATGCGTTTCTGATCAGAATCTACAATTATTTTACACTAAATACCAGATTTCCGTAAAACATGGCCATCGACCAGTCCAAAATGTAAAGACAAAAGAGTCTTTTTATTTTTATTTTTATTTTATTTAAACAATGTTTAAAGAGGATGACACAATTAGCTATAAATAACTATTCTACCTTGTGGTCCTCTAACTAAAATTTATATACATATATACAACAAGACTTAACTAACAGCTAAGAAATTCATGGGATAAAAGTAGCTTGTAGCGAAGTGAATGCTTGTATAAAGTTTTTATCAAATAAAAGTGCTAACAGGTATGTGCAAGTGATTTAAAACCAAACATGGCACTGAATTATATCAAAGACAAATCTGTATGTTATCACAGTTTTTGTAAGTGCTTTAAGATTTGACGAGCGCATAAAACCAATATCTAAAACAATTATGCTAGGTCATAAAAGCTCTCAATTCAGTTACAATAACGGTTTCAGCGATAATTTTACACATGGTATATCATTTAAAATCATAGTTAAAGACATTTTATAAGGGTTAAAATGTTGCTTTAAGAGACTGCTTAAAGGTAGAGAGTGACCCCGATGTTTTTACTGTTTGAGGTAGAGCATTCCATAGTCTTGGTGCGGAACACGAAAAAGAGCCATCAAAAAGTGCTGTCGTGCTTTCGGCACATAAAGTGAGCCATTTTCTGATGACCTGAGGTTAAGAGTGTGTACCTCGGATACTGGTTTTAGAAGTTGTGTTATATATTCAGGGGATAAATTATTTATTGCTCGGTATGTCAAGACAGCCTTATTATATTTAAGTCTGTCCGGAATTGACAGCCATCCCAGCTGACTGAACATATCTACTGATGGGGTATCGTAATTTGCTCGCAGGATGATTCGAGCAGCGCGTTTTTGCAGCTTGGATATGCGTTCAATATTAGTTACAGAGGCTGACCCCCAGGTAACAGAGCCATAATCAATATAAGGAAGAATATACCCCTGATAGTAAACTTTTTGAATATGTGTCGGTACATACGTTGCTAACTGGCGTAATAGAGATATTTTAGATGAGATAAGGGAGCATAAGTGGTCTATATGGGCAGACCAAGAAAGGTGTTCATCGATATAAACACCAAGGAGTTTCTGTTTACTAACGGATTGAATATTGACATCGTCAGCAATAATATTTAGAGGTCGAGAGTCGTTCAAGCGTTTTCTAGCGCCAACTAGCATACAAGTTGTTTTGGTCATGTGAACATTCATTTTGTTTATCTTTCCCCATGTTTTTGTGTTACCGAATTCTCCTTGCAGATCTTCTTCAATAGCATCTATGTCATTACCATGCGTGTGAATCGTCGTGTCATCTGCATACAAATCAGAGGAGCACTTTTTGATATGAAGCGGAAGATCGTTGATAAAAATGAGAAATAAGGTCGGGCCTAATATTGAGCCCTGAGGCACACCAGATTGTACGGTGGTGAAATCCGTCAACCCTTTATCACTCTCGATTACTTGTTGTCGAGAACATAAATATGATTTGAACCACTGAATGGCAGAAGGGTTAAGTTTGTATAATGCAAGTTTATTCAGCAAGATGGAGTGATCAACTAGATCAAAAGCCTTCCGAAAATCGATAAAAAGGGCTCCAACCAAGTCACCCTTATCAATACATTTCATCCAGTCATTAATGAGTTTGACTAAAGCTGTTTGGCAACTATGTTTTGGCCTGAACCCGGATTGATTGTCATGTAGAAGTTTATATTTGTTCAAATATGCCATAAGATGTTTGTTCACGTGCTTTTCGAAAATTTTAGATACAGTGGACAGGATAGAAATTGGCCTATAGTTTGAGGGGTCGGACTTTTCACCACCTTTGTAAATTGGAAGTACCTTTGCCAATTTCATTTGAGAAGGAAACTGGCCGGTCGCAATGCTTTTATTGATAAGCATCGCAATCGATGGCGATAATGATTTAGCAGCAAGTTTGATGATCCTTGGCCCTATGCCGTCAAGCCCGGTCGATTTTGAAACCTCTAAGGTATTAATATGTAATAAAACTTGTTCGGGGGTAATAAATGGAATTGTAAATTGTGTGTTTGTAGGCACTTTGCTATCAACAAAATCGCTGATTTTATTGGTGTCAAAGTCTAATGAATTTCCGGATGATGTGTTTTTATTCAAAAGCTCGGCAACTGAAGCAAAGTATTTATTCAGTTTGCTCGCAACAGCTTCAGACTCCGTAATGGTTTCATTTCCGATTATAAGTTTTTGAGGCAAATTACTGGAGGCAGTCTTGCTACCATTAGTCACGTCTCGCAGGTGTTTCCATAAGGATTTTGTATCTTTTGAATTTGTTATGCTATTAGAAAAATATTTACGTTTTGCTTGTCGTATGAGTTGTTTTGTTTTATTGCGGTATTTTCTATGATCACTCCATTGCTTTAATCGTTTGGTTTTATCTCGTAAAGATTGCATTTGAATTACATCTGGAGTAAACCAGTCAGGCATACGTTTAGATTTTACGCGTTTGGATTTAATCGGAGCATGATTGTTCAAGTGTTTCAAAAGGAATGAATACCAGATGTTAAGGTCTTCGTCTATACTTGATTTATCTGCCGCAAATTCATCCAAATCGTTAGCAATATCAGATATAAACTTATTTTCGTCAAAATGCTTGTAGCTGCGATAAGTAGTGGTAGTATGTTTGTCTTTTAGAAGCTTTGAGTTTACTTTTCGTGTAAAGCAAATGGGAAAGTGATCGCTTAAAGATAAAGTAGAAGTAAAACAACGTACAATATTCTCTGGATGAGTCGTATATACATGATCAATTAACGTATTGGTAGTTTCCGTTACCCTTGTTGGCTCTGTTACCAGTTGAGTTAAATCGAATAGATTTATAAGGTTTAGCCTTTTATTATTCGTATGAGCTTTCAAATCAACATTAAAATCACCCATGAGAAGGAATTCAAGACCAGATGTCTGTGCTATGGAAAGCTCTACCTCAAACAAGTCGATCCATTCGCTTTTTGCATCGGGTGGCCTGTAAACTGTACATAAGAGAAAAGGTTTAGCATTCGGTAGCTCGATTTCAGCCCAAAGTGTTTCTAAGCTAGATGTTTCAAACTCAGGCCTGCGTTTGAACTTAATTGTGTTTCTAATGTATAATAGTAGACCACCACCAGTTTTATTTTTGGTCTCTGCTCTATCTTTTCTAAGAATCTCAAATCCGTCGATCGCCACCACATTGTCAGAGACGGTCGGTTTTAAAAATGACTCACAAATACCCAGAATATCTGGGCATGTCTTGTTAGCCATGATAATGCGTATCTCATCAAATTTAGAGACAATGTGCCTAACATTAAGATTACAAAAATGCAACCCTTTTGACTTGGATAACAAGTCCAAAGTGGTATTACTTGTGGTGTTAGGCATCAAGCAGGTAGGATCAGAGGTATGAAAGTTTGGTATAATGTTTTGATTGGGCAAAGAAGAAGTGTTAGCAAGGGAAGGATCACCGGGATGCACAGGTTCTTGTGGTATGATAATTGTTTCATCATATTCACATTGTTGTTGTGGTGAATGGTTTTCTGTGTCTGGGGGCAGTCTCATTGATATATTATTATCTGTTGGTAATATGTGTTTCACACGCCCATTTATTTGCTATTGGGGGAATCGACCCGGCATACCAGTGTTCCTCCCATTGTACCAACACATCTCGGTACTATGGCTGTTTGTTTTGCAGATATGGCAGAATCTCGACACCGAGCGAGGGCCCTTATGGTAAGGAGGCCTTGCTCCCTGTTGATATCCTTGAAACAGTCTCTTTGGTCGTAAAGGTTTCTGAACATTGGTGATTTTACATACATTGTTGATGTTCGACAAGAGTTTTTGTTTACCCTGTTGATTTAAATGCACTTTGTCTTTCCAAAAATAATTTGCAGGTATTTCACCCGTGGCAAGAAGAAAACTGTCAAAGTGGTCTACAAATTCAATGTCATTTTCAGCACATAGAGACCTGAGTTGTTCGTTATAAGGTTCAAGATTAGCTGTCTTCCTCGGTAGGAGTCCTGATACTATGATCCGACGGTTATCAGACGCCAGGCTCTCTAGTAGTGCGATGTAATTATCACAGAAGCTGTCTATATCAACACCTTGGTCAGCATCATTACCACCGACATGCAGAATGATGGTTTTACACTCATCAATATTGTACTTTTTAATTTTGTCATTAAGGGTTGTTATAGTTGCTCCTGGGAAAGAGCGCACAGTTGTATGACCGTTTAGTTCATTTGTTTGCACTTGTTTCAGGATGGAGCTGCCAATCAGAAGTGTTGGTTGTTTTATAGGTTTTCTTGCGCTTTCAGTCAGGTCTATATGATCGGTCTCGTCATCTGTATTCAGAGTTAGTTGGGACCGTTGGGGTTGTACTTGTTTCAACACTATTGAGCTATGAGCACTACGTTTTGTATATGTGCTGTTTAAGAGTTTCTGTTGTGTCTTTCCTTGAGGTTTCTTGAACTGTTTCTTCTGTGAAGCACTTTGGTTGGCGTTGGTTGTCTCAGTCTTGTTGATTGTATTGCTTGAGATTTTGGGTTCCTCTGCAACTTTCATCGAGTCATCAGTTTTTGTTTTTATCTTATCCAGGACTGCTGTTGTTTTATTCAGTATTTGGCAGGACTTTTGATCTAGGGAAGTTTTTAGGGTTTTAGTCGAAACTTGAAGTTGCTCAATGGATTCTGAGATGCACAAGTCCTTACCGTTTATCTGTTTTGTTAAGGCTGTTATTCGGTCATTGATACCTTCAAAACTATTGTCAACTTTTGCAAAAAGGTCTTGAACAGATTTCAGGAGGCTCTGAGTGCAAACCTTAAGGTCATTTAATTCAAGTTTCATAGAGTTTACATTTTGTTTTAGTGAAGTTGGTATTTCCCTGCATGTATGACAGAGCCAAATTCCCACTGGCTCATCTTCAGTTATCCCAACACAAGCTTCATGAAACCACTGGGCACATAGTGAACAACGTATCTGATCGTAATTCCGTTTTGATGTGGGTTTGACCTTACAAGTGTCACAGCATTTTGTACTCTTGGTTGGACGTTTGGATTCTGTCTTGGATGCATCAGAGGAATCCGCATGTATCGGTTCACTCCTTGCTGCTTCTTTGAGGAGTGTCACACTATCATCCAAACAAGTAGTATCCTCCGCCTCGTTCAGCTCACTATCGTCATCACTGCTGTCGTGGTCGATATCAGCTTTATTTTCATTTGATTGTAGAGTTATATCTAAGTCATTTAGGATTGTCTCTGACAGAAGCTGTGTGCTGTGCTCTGTTGATTTGCGAGACTTTCTGCGAAGTAGTTTCTGTACCTCATTTTGCAGAAAGTTTGAGACGCACAGTGCTGTTTGGTCAAGACGAGATTGACTTTCAGCTGGTAGAAGCTCCTTTATCTCATCTAGGATGATCAATTTATATTCATATTTCTTAAACTGCTTCAGTTCTACGTGAGACATGCGGTTTAAGATTCCAGAGTATTTATCTCTCAGAGAATCCTCCGCGCTATACAGCTTCGAATCGGCAGACATATCCGCTGCAGTTTCACAGATAGTCGGCATACGACATAAATAGGTTAAACGGGAAGTTCTTTTTTTGTTTGTTTGTTTGTTTGTTTTTGTTGTTCTAGCCATTTCGCGTAAATTTGATCTGGTTCAGTGTGTTCATGCGCATAATGTTGGACAATCAGACCAAGTACATTTTAAATCTGTATAAAATAGGATACGCATTAAAAATGCCTAAGTAGATGATAATCCGCCTGACGTCGCATGCAGAGCTACGTCTGCGCAGTAAGTGACAATCAGGACAAGTACATTTTAAATCGACACAAAACAAAATACGCACACTGAGAAAATGCCTAAGTAGATGATAATCCGCCTGACGTCGCATGCAGATCTACGTTAGCGCAGTAGGTGATGTCAGCGGTTCGAGTGCGGAACGTTAAGCACTTAACATAATATCAGAGCCTTTTGCAAGATTTTAGACTCAAGAAAATTCCATTTTTACAGTGAAATAAAATAAATTTTAATGGGATTATTGATTGCAAATTCACAGGAAAATTACAGTGATTCGTTGAAACGCATTAATTATAAAAATGTTACATTTACTCTTCTGCAAGCTGTCTAGGGCGGGCGTATGTAATGTCCCCAATATCAAAGGAAGCTGTATCAACGGCCGGTTGTACCACGATTGTTTCATTCTGTGTAGCTGTCTCTTCTGAAGCTGAAGTTTCCAATGCCTGGAATAAATTGCATTTCTGAAAACACTGTGTACCAGGAATAAACTCCAGATCGCACCCTGAGTAAACAAACAAACAACCCCGTTGCATTGTAAAGGCTATAATAGGATCATTATGAACATACAATTACATGTACCAAAAATGCATGTTATCGTATTTTATCTTTATGGTTTTATCTTTATTTATTGTTATAGATATTTTTTATTACGTTTCGGAATACACCGGTAGTCTTCATCGTTACCTGAGCAGACGCAAAAAGAAAATATCACTTTTAAACTAAATACTGATATGACCCAGTCTTTGCCGTGTACGAATGAATGATGCACCTGGAAACTGCACCCCTTTTGCATATATGATGGATCATCGGTTTGTTTCCTTCAGGTTGTGAGTTTTACAGTATGACAGTTGCTTGTGCGAATGGTAATTACCTTTTTCTTTTGCGTTTGTGAGTGTTCAGATGACAGAGTGTCCTGATACAAATGTAATTAATCAGTTTTCTTTGCAGCCGCCAATTCTGAGATGACATGTCGGCCATATTTGTTTGTTTACATATTGCGCAATAGTGCATTCTGGGAACGGTTGCTACGGCGCGATGTAAACAGATGCCGTCTGTCAGACTCCGAATTTTAGGTTGCAGAGATAGTTTTAAACTCCCTGTTATAAAGATTTATTTATAAATGTAATGGTCACTTTTCAAAGTCATTTTCCTTTTGTTTCCCGATAATTTTGGGTAAAGTTTAATTTATTAATGCTACATGGCGAGTGTTTTCTGGGGTCAACCCTTACGAGTTCTCACTTTGGGTGATGGCGGCCGTAACTCTTGTTGGTAGGGAAGCACGTTTCCCGCATGAAAGTGTTGCGGAGGCACGCGCTCCCACAGAGTTTTATTGTGGGATTGCCATCACGCAGGGAGACTTGTGGGATTGCGGGGTTGTGGGGTATAAAAGCGAGGGCACGAGAAATCTCGAGGACTTCACTTTTTGGCTTCAAACTGTTAGCATCACAGGACACAAAAGGCTACTTATTTATCCCTTTTTTTTCTTTTCAAAAATTGTTTTAAAACTTCGAGAGTCACATTTTCTATCTTGTTTTGAACAAGAAAGAGTTTGATTTATCCTAGGTAATTAATAATTTCGACTTTTATCATGAGAAAGAATTTTATTTCGTAAAGTTTACTTTGTACAACCTCTTGGTTAGATTCAGGTCAAACTTATACAGCAATACCCTTGACAAAGAGGTATCTTCAATTTAAGTATCAAAGAATATTTTTTCAGAGTGATTTCTCATGCCGTTCTTTTATTTTGAAACTAAATAGTAACCTGTAGGGCCTTGTATTGTTGATGAGATGGGCGTTATATCTGGTACACGCCGGATGGGTAGCTAGTGATAATACAGGCTCCTTTCACAACAAGAACACGCTACCAATTTTGTTGTTGATTAACCATTCGCCGTTTTATGTGAACGGCATAGAACTAAGAAATAACAAGCACGTTTTTTTTTTTTTTTTTCGTTTTTTTTTAATAGATTCGTGACTGTAGTCAGTTCTTGTGTCTTCCTTTACTTTCCCCTGATTATATTTAGGTAGATAATCTAAAAGACAAACACGAAAACACACTTTTATTTGAAGTCCCTATTCATTTATTCAGTTTCACAATATACGTATACAGAGTTGCTAAATCATAAAATCTGGTCTCGGCTGAAACAGCCCTGGTTGTGAGGGACGCTAGCTCGGCGCGTAACAACAGTGGTGGCACAGCGGTGCGATCTGGCTACTTCCACAGCAGGTCGTGCGATTCGAACCAAGGTACATTATGAACATTCAGCAGACCAGAGAGGGCACTGCCGATAAGGAAGACAGCCGACAGGCCAATAGTGACCCTGGCAACGAAGAGTCTCAGAGCACCAGGCTGCACAGCTTGCATACTGAAACGTCCGAACAAAGTGAGGATTTGGCGCAAAGAAATCAAGACAACAATGAGGAACGTCGGGGCTTTTCTACCGACCAGGCGGCGGCAGAAACACTAATGCAACTACAAAACAGGTCGGCACCTAGCTTATCTAATGATAGTGCCGTTGTATGGAGGACTACGGAGGATCATCTATCCCCCTCCGCCCATCAAGAGTACCCTAATCTAACTAGGTCCTCGCGCACTAGATCTCGAGAACCTGTGATTTATGGTCCGTCAAGAAACGCTAAAGCCCCTAATGACATAGACGACTTTCGAAACGCAGTAGTGTACTCAGATGCAAATGTACAAAACACCATGATAGGCCTAAATAATGCCATTAACAGCATACAGCATCAACAAGTAAATATGCAGCGACAGCAGACAGACATGCACCTTAAGCAAGAAACTATCACAAGCACGCTGAACAATGTAATGTTAATGCTACAGGAACTGACCAAAAGCAATCAGAACTCAACGCAAAATAATTCCGTTAGTATTGCGCAAATAGGCACTGTCCCTTCCCAGGGCGACTACATATCTCCTGATGCGGGAAGTGCGCGGAGCAGGCCAATTGACCTTTATAACGCCGAGGGCGCCCAAAGGTCTTCAAGACACGATGTCAATAGCTTGGGAGAGGCTACTTATCTGTATAATGACGCAGTAAGTAACACAGCCTGCACGTCGCACTCAGCCGATCGAGAGCCCCATGCAAACGCGCCAATGTACACCGCGCCAGGTTTGCTTGAGCCCCAGCAAATGAACACTAGGTACGATACAAGACGCTACGCTCAATGCGAGGAGGCTGAATATCAGCGATATACAAGGCGTCTGCCTTATACAGAACCCTCCCAATACCAACCAGGAGAACGCGCTTCTGAAAGGCCAAGTTATCGAAGGAGTCAATCAAGCTGGGAATCTAGCGACGCGGAATTACCACCTTTTAACGGGAAAGAAGACTGGAAGGTGTGGATAAATCGTTTTGAGGCTGTAGCTGAAAGGCGACGTTGGAACAAAGAAGCCAAACTTGACAATCTTCTACCACGATTGCAAGGCAAAGCGGGAGACTTTGTCTTCACCCAATTATCGAGACGTACGCTAGCTTGTTATGATGACCTAATAAAAGAGCTTAACAGCAGATTTCGGGTAGTAGAAACCAAGAAAACCTATGCAGCTAGATTTAGCCAGAGAAACCAGAAACCGGGTGAAACGGCCGAAGAGTTTGCGGCCGAGCTGAAGCGGCTATATGCAAAAGCATATGAATTTCGGGACAACAGAACAAGACAAGAAGACCTCGTAAGACGGTTTTTGGATGGCTTGCGAGACGGGGATGCACGTTTTGAGATAGAGTACAATAAAGAGCCCGAGGATATCGATGAAGCAGTTTACCATGCTGTCAATTTTGTACAGACACGACACAGAAATTTTAAGGAACATTTTGCCGACAGACAGCATAAGAAATATGCTCGAAGAATAAGTTCCTGCGATGGCATCTCTGACGATGAAAGTGACTCACCAGAGGATAATGGGCAGCTAGAATATGCCTGCAGAGTGCCTACAGGTACTGAACAGGGGTGTAAAAGGAAGCCGAAGAGTGCCGAACAGAGAAAAGAGCCCACCGAAATAAACTCTGCGTATCAAACTGAGTCCACAAAAATTTTATCAGACACAAAAGGCATGATCGAAACCTTCATGGGTCAGATTAAAGAGCTAATGAAGTCCAACAGTAACGCATCAAACAGACTACCACAAAAACAATCTTCTAGAAGTAAGGTAATGGTTTGCTACGGTTGCCAACAGACAGGACATTTTTTGAGGGACTGTCCCCAAAAGGTAAAGAAGTTTCCCCTAAACACAGGAAATCAGGGTACTGCTAATAGTGAAGTGATTACTTCACAGCAGCAGGGTGGTAGGTCATTAAACCAACATTTAAACTAGAACAGGCTATCTCTGGAGGCCACAGAGAAGCCTGTTCGCAAAACATTGGCCACAAAAGTGATAGTGTTGCTCAAGAGGATAACGTTATCAAATCGATAAAGTCAACGCGGAAATTACCCGATGGTGTGTATATACGTGGCTCTATCCAAGGTTATCCTCTTCTTTTTACTACTGATACAGGGGCGTCGAAAACGATCATTTCCAAACGCATATATGAGTCCATGAAAACGGGTGACAGACCAGAACTAAGTAAATCAACAAAATTAGTAGGTGCAGGTGGAACAGAGATAATCGGACAAGGAAAAGGTAGGTTTCAAATAAAGCTAGGACCAATACAACTTGATATAGATGCTATTGTAGCTGACATAGATGATGAAGGTCTACTAGGTGTGGATGTCTTACAAAATGGAGTTGGTGGTCCGACGGACCTACTGTTGAGTAAAGGAGTTTTGAGGGTACATGATCAAGAGGTACCAATTATCCAAGTAGGCATCAAGAGTAGAGTTCGCAGGGTCACAGCGGCTGACCATTATGTTATACCAGCGCAATGTGAATCTGTGATAGATGTATACATCGAAAGGCAAGAATACGATGATTTCTCTTCCGAGAATGAGTACCTTATTGAGCCCTCTGAACACTTCCAAGAAACTTATCCTTTATGCATGGCAGCTACTTTAGTAGATATAAATAACGGATGCACGTGTAAAGTTAGAGTATTAAACCCATTTCCAACAGCCATGTCGATTAAGCAAGATGCAGTGCTAGGCCAAGCGGAACCAATAGAAGGAAAGCCAAGAGTTATAGCAAAACAGGAAAGTGACGAGGAAGATAACTTCCATAGAGCACGTCGGATAGACCTAGTACAGAAAAGTGATATTTTGTGCTCGAATGCCACACAAGGGCCAAAAGAGAAGTTCACAGATGAAGTACTAAAAAGTTTGCCAGACCACCTGATAAATTTAAGTGAGAGAGCTACGAAAGACTTGCAGTGCCATGAGAAGCAAAGAGTGATCGGTCTAATAAACAAGTTTCAAGATGTCTTCTCTAAAGATGAATGGGATCTTGGTCTTACTCATCTGACAGAACATGCGATTAGCACTGGTGATGCTGCTCCAATAAAACAGCCACCTAGACGTGTACCTTTGGCATATGCTGAGAAGGAGAAGAAAGCTATAGAGGAGCTGCAAGCTAAAGGCGTCATAAGAGAAAGCGTATCCCCGTGGGCGAGTCCAATCGTACTTGTCTCCAAGAAGGATGGAGGGGTTAGACCATGTGTAGATTATAGAAAAGTGAATGAGCTGGTCAAACCTGACGGCTTTCCCTTGCCCAGAATTCAAGACTGTTTAGATGCGGTAGCAGGATCACGGTTATTTAGCACTTTTGATCTCACAAGTGGGTATTTCCAGATACCACTGAAGGAAGAGGACATACCGAAGAGCGCGTTCGTTTGTAAGTATGGGCATTTTGAGATGACTCGAATGCCATTTCGTCTGAACAACTCGGCAAGCACTTTTCAGCGCACGATGGAACTGGCGCTGCAGGGTCTCCAATGGATTACCTGCTTGATATACATTGATGATATCATAGTTTTCGGTAACAGCTTTGACGAGCATTTGCAGAGAATAGAACAGGTCCTCGAAAGAATCCGAACAGCTGGACTTAAACTTAAGCCCGAAAAATGCAATATGTTACAAAGGGACGTAATTTTCTTGGGTCACGTGGTTTCAGGAGAAGGTGTGAGTCCAAGTCCAGTTAACATAGCCAAAATTTTAGACTGGCCTAGGCCTAAAACCGCAAAGCAGGTAAAACAGTTCGTTGCCATGGGATCATACTACAGACGTTATGTAAAGGATTTTGCTAGTAAGGTCAGACCAATGGTAGAGCTAACCAAAAAAGGTAAGCGTTTCCTGTGGAGCGAAGCATGCGAGAGGTCTTTTGAACAATTGAAAAGGGCCTTAGTAAGCTCCGATATCATGGGCTATCCACTGAATGATGCAGGGGATTTCATCCTAGATGTAGACGCATCGGATGTGGGAATAGGAGGTATTCTGCACCAGATGCAAGAGGGCAGAGAACGAGTCATAGCCTATGCCAGCAGGGCTTTAAACAAAGCTGAGACAAACTATTGTATTACAGAAAAAGAACTTTTGGCCGTACGTTTTTTCATAGAGTATTTCAGACAATACTTACTAGGCAGAAGATTTGTGGTGAGAACAGACCACCAGGCTTTAATTTGGCTTTTCAAATTAAAGGAACCAAGAGGGAAGATAGCTAGATGGATAGACATTCTCAGCCAATACGACTTTGCAATTGAATACAGAGCGGGAAGGAAGCAAGCCCATTGCGATGCACTGTCCAGGTGTGAAAACCCAAGAGATTGTGAATGCCAGGAGCAGGACACAAGCGAGCCATTAAAATGTGGACCTTGCTGGAAGTGCATTAAAAGAGCCCAAGATATGTTACATGAAAGTTGGTATAAAGAAGTGGCAGCATCGGAGCTGGTACAAAAAGAAGCGACCACTCAGGGCGACGTACCTCTTGCTGGAGTAGCCAGAGGAATATGCAAAGAAGCTGAACCAGAGTCTGGTCCATCACAGGAAAACAGTTTTGTTCCCTGGACCGGTGGACACTCAGTTAGTGATCTGAAACAATTACAGAGAGAGGATCCGGATATCGCACCTATATTAGCAGCTAAACTTGCGGGTACAAAGCCAAGCAGCAGGGATATGGTATCTAGCAGCCCAGCCAGCAGACACTACTGGGTCCTTTGGGATTTGGTCTTCCTGGAACAGGGTCTTTTGTATAAGAGATTTCTGAAGAAAGACGGCTCAGGTGAACATCGTCAGCTCATAGTGCCAAAATCTTTAAAGAATGAGGTTTTATTTCAGATGCATGACTCAGTCGTTTCAGGACATCTAGGTTGTAAAAAAAACAGAGGAGAAAACCCTTCAAAGATTCTATTGGTATGGGTTGAAAGAAGATGTAGCTTTACATATCAGAAAGTGTGATATATGCGCAGCAGACAAGAAGCCAAATAAAATGCCACGTGCTCCTTTAGGATCACTGAGGGCAGGTGCACCCTGGGACTGTGTGGCCACAGACTATCTAGGTCCTTTTCCAGTGACAAACCGTGGGAACAGGTATATCTTGCTATTGACAGATCACTTCACGAAGTATGTAGAGATCCTGGCAGTTCCAGATATGACTGCTGAAGTGTGCGCTTCAAATATATTAAACGAGTTTATCTCCCGTTGGGGCTGTCCATTATCCATTCACAGTGACCAATGCAGGACATACGAAAGTAGGGTCTTTAAAGAACTGTGCCGTATGATGGAGATCCGGAAGACCCGCACTAGCGTCCGAAACCCTCGAGAGAATGGGCAGTCTGAACGTTTCAACAGAACACTTCTGTGTATGATCAAAGCCTACCTTTGTGGAGAACAGAAGCAATGGGACTTACATCTAGGCTGTTTGGCAGGAGCATACCGAGCAACTCCTAATGAGGCCACCAAGCTAACACCTAATCTTTTGACAATGGGGAGAGAGGTTCGCCTCCCTGCAGAGCTGGTGTTCGGGAGCACGGGATCCTATCGAGATGAAGAGGTGACTTCCTATGGCGAGTATGTTGATGTTCTTAGGTCGCGCATGCAACATGCTCATGAAATAGCCAGGAAACACTTAAGTTCCGCAGCTAAAAGAAGCAAAGAAATATATGACACCAAAATTGCGGTGAACAAATACGCAGAAGGCGATATGGTGTGGTGTCTGGCAGAAGCTCGAAAAGTAGGAACGATGCAAAAGCTTGAACCAGCATATGAAGGTCCCTTCCTCATAAAGAGAAAAATCTCAGAAATCAATTTTGTGCTGATGTTAGACAAGACAGGGAAACAGAAGCTTGTCCATCACAATAAGCTTAAACCCTACGTTGGAGAGAAGCCTCCAAACTGGTTGAAGAAAGCTAGGAGGAATCTTCTGTCACAACACTCTGACCAAATGGCCATAAACCATTAACTGTGCAGTATTTTTTCTAATAAACTGAAAAATCAGATATCTTTAATTTTGTCATTAGAATATTTTCTTGTTTGTTATGGTGTACATGTAGTAGTTTGCATCTGGATAAGTAGTGAGAGTGTCGATTGGGGATGGCTTAAGTAGAATAGAAACACTGACTTTATGTCCAGGATTGTTTACGTCTCCGTCAAAGGCTTCGAGTAGGCATAGAATGTTATTTCGCAAGCTAACCACGAATAGCAATAATAAGACGTTGTGAAGAGCTATGCATGACAGAGTGGATCACAGGAGTTGATAGAAGAGTTTTGAGGTGAGCGAAGAAGTACGGTTATTTGCAGTTGGAGAGGCATACACGTTGTAGTAGAGGTGTGTGCGTTCGGGTTTACTTCTTAAATAAACAAATAAAGAGAACAGAAGAAAGGAGCTGAGTGAGTGGAATTATGCAGTGAGGCGATCGTCATGGAAGCATAGGTCTTAGCTGTCCGTGAGAGTCGGTAGAGTTAAGCTAAACAGAATAAGTTTGTGCGTGGAGAAGCAACGGTAATAGGGCTACGATTCGTCCGAAAGTGTGACGTCAATGAGAGAAAGCGAGTAATAGGTATTGGCTCTGTAGAATGGGTACAGATAGGCTCTGCAGAATCCGTTCTCGAGAGTCGAAGTGGTGTAACATTGCGTCTAATCAACAGCGTAGCGTTCATGACAAGTGACAAACATAATCAGTGCCGAGACCAAGAATCATTAGGATTAGGTTCAGCAGATATCGTTTGCGAGCGGTGAAGTAGGGATCAGAGCAAAATTATTTAAAGAACAGCGCGACCTTAAAAAGAGAGGATGCGCAGACAATGTAGCTGTGTGGTAGGACTGGTAGAATTAGTTAGCAAAATTATTTCACAAGCCGAAGTAACAGCAGCGGTATTGCATCAAGTAAAAATAGATCAAGCGCAAAACGATAGGGGTGCGTGAGCGGACGTTGCACAAAAAGGTTGGTAGAGTTTGTTGCTTCAGAAAGCGTCCTAAGCACAGTTATGGTGGCGGAAGTGTTGCATTAAACCTACAGTAGGCTAAAGGCAAGAAAGGTATGTGAGCAGGAGTGGAACGATAGAATAGATAAAATTATCCCAAGCCGAACAGGGTCTCGTATGACAGTGGCAGTAGAGTCGTTCTCAATTATTAACTAAGAGTTCGAGGTTAATGCGAAAAGGTGCATGGAATCCGAAGTAAGGTTATATAATTCTTAATCAGATTTGATAGAAAATTGCCCAGTCAAGGAATTACGGTAGTATCCCTTGCTACCGGTAAAATGGACGAGTTAAATGAAGAAATGCGAATCAGTAGTAGGGATCAAAATAAACACCGTAGAAGTTAGTCGAACAGCAGCTACTCTCGGGTCGGGAAATAGCTCAACGTTGCGTCACTACTATCATTAACAAGAGTTCAATATTTAAAGAAAGAAACGCGTTCGCAAGTAATACTATAATCAATCACTGCACGTCTGACCTGACAAAGATCTTAAAGAGTTCTCTCATACACTTCAGGTGAAGATGGCAGACTCGGTTGGTGGAGGTGATGTAGAGAATAGA
The DNA here is from genome assembly GCA_964016985.1 of Anodontia alba. Lineage (NCBI taxonomy): Eukaryota > Metazoa > Mollusca > Bivalvia > Lucinida > Lucinidae > Anodontia > Anodontia alba. The sequence continues at coordinate 72,384,180 of OZ024825.1, forward strand.
GAAAAGGCGAGAAGGAGGGGAAGGGCATATCAATGTATGCACTGTTATCATAAAGAAGGCCAGAAGGTTATAGACGTAAAATATAGGATGGAGGATCACATACTGAGATTGCATATGACATTAGAACAGGCCCCATTCTACTGCAAATTGTGTTTTTTTAGATGTTTTAAGTGGGAGCAATTAGTAGATCACATAACAAGCTACCGCAGGCATATAGCTATGGCTCATAAAGGAAATATAGTTAATCATGGTGATTTTCTAGTTAGGAATACTCAGGCATATAAGATAAGCCAGCTAGATTATTGTGCGTTATCTGCAGAAGACAGCTTTAATCATTTCTTGAGTGTGTCTAGAGCAGCAGAGGCTGCAAAGAAGGAATTGCCTTTAGCAGTGCGACAGTGCCTACCAGATTTAGACTTATACTCTGTTGGTGCTACAGACCAATTAAACGCAGAATATGTGCCTACACCAGTAGCAAATATAAGTACACTTGTTGAGAGTAAGGACCCATTTTTTTTGGATCAACCCATTCATGCAATACCATGCAAATCAACAGACGATGATCTTCAAGAACCAGTGGCCCCCATAGAACAAAATTATTTTCCACAGGATTTTCTAGATAATCAAGAAGAGGTAAATGTTACGGAAGAGAAGAATTCTAATATGGAAGGCTTGAATTTATACTGCAGTAGTGGAAATTATAGTGTGAGTACGGAGGGTAACATAGTGTCAAAGGAGAGTGACCCATGTGTTAGAAGTTATAATGCAAGTACAAAGGATAAGGCGGTAATGAAGGAGATTGACCCATGTGTTGGTAGTTTTGATATAAGTACAAAGCAGAATGATGTATTAGAGGAGAGTGACCCAAGTGTAGGAAATGATATAGTGAGTGACAGCAGGAGGGTGCATATGTTTGGAAACCAGGAAGGAGAGGAAAACATAATGGACCAGTTATTGCCAGTTGAAGATGTACTTGTAACACCAGTAAGAAAGAGAAGTTTAGACGAGTCGGAGAAACCTTTGCCTTCGCCCAAGAAATTAAAAGATGTTGATGTGCGGGATATGAGTGAAAGGACGCTGGTTGAGGTGGTGGGAAAGTTAACAGAAGTGATAGAGAAAAATAATAGAGCTCTACGAAGAATGGAAGATTTAATGGTAGACAATACATGTGTGATGGCGAAAGTTGTTGATGCTATGACAAGGCTGAAAAGGACAATAGAGGAGAGTGAAAGGCAGGAGAGACGAGAAGAAAGGAGACATGAATATGAAGAAAGAAGAGATGCAGAGAGGAGATGGGAAGATGAGAGGAGACGGAGAGAAGAAGATCGCAGAAAGGAATCCAGGAGACAAGAAGAGAAAGAAAACAAAGAACGGGTGAGATCAACCTTAGGAAGGAGTTTTACAGAAAACAGAGGAGACGGCACAGGAAGAAGAAATCAAATTAGATAGTTAGTTAGATGAGTCATTTTTTTAAAGAAAACAGGGAGTTAAGCTAATATTGTAGAGAGAGAGAGAGAGAGAGAGAGAGAGAGAGAGAGAGAGAGAGAGAGAGATTCACAATACTTGCTGTTAAGTGCATGGAGGTCGAGAGTTGTTGTTGTTGTTTTGTTGTTGTTTTTTTTTTTCTTTTTCAATATTTGCAGTACTGATGTTTTCAGTCAGTAATTTTAATTTTGATATGAGAATGTATGGACTCGTAAGTGTAAATATGGTGAATTCAACTTATTTAGTACTTCAGCGGTGTTTGATGATTTGAACCTCCATGACGTGCCTGAAAGGTCTGTTTTGGAGATCCAAATTTTCATCACTCACCCGAGAGCTATAAGTGTTAGTTATTATTATGGTTGTTGGGTTGCGCTCACTAGATTTTGTCGAGTCCAATTAAGTAAAAAAAAAATCACTAATATTTGCTATGTATATGTAATATTGCTGTTTATGTAGTACCTGACAGCAGATGCAGTGCCTTTGTCCTTCACTCAGATTTTGTGGTGTTGACCGGGTTTGGGATTCAGTCCTGTCATTTAATGTCACCAACTAGACATACAGTGGTCCTGAGTAGTTTGACTTGTGAGGGCGACCAGTGTATGGGTGGCTGGTGCTGGTAGGACATTGAGTTCGTCACCTTTTGATACTTATGAATCTGTGTGGTATAGATTACATGTCAATTTGGCAGTTTCTGCGTGCGACATAATAGTTTTTTGTACTGGGTACTGTCATATGTGTTTGGGCATTAAGTTTTTATATATATTATTAAATGTGGTGTCAGAAGAGATTTTAGATGTTAAAGGTTATTCAGCAGTTATATTTTTTTACTTGACGATGTTACATTGACACCTGTCCATAAGCCACTTCATGGTCAAATAACGTTTTATTGATAGGACGTGCCGGGTAATTGTTAGCAGGAGGCATTAAGAGGAGTAAATATTGCGGGGATGAGTTTCTATGGTGGTTTAGCTCATTTTTGTCAGTTTAGTTATGCACATTTGATGTCAATTTGTTGATGTTGTTCTAGTTGTTCAGTTATGGACACTACGCATATATAATTCTGGTGCCGTTACCAGGATTGAAGTGGTCCATAGTTATTTGGTGTGGTCCCCATGTGCATCATTTCTTGTACCTTGCAGCTGTACTTTCCTGAGTTGAGTCATATGGCCTATCTGTAGGGTCGTTAGTCGGAGCTTAAACGACCTTGGAGGGGGGTTGTGATATGACCCAGTCTTTGCCGTGTACGAATGAATGATGCACCTGGAAACTGCACCCCTTTTGCATATATGATGGATCATCAGTTTGTTTACTTCAGGTTGTGAGTTTTACAGTATGACAGTTGCTTGTGCGAATGGTAATTACTTTTTTCTTTTGCGTTTGTGAGTGTTCAGATGACAGAGTGTCCTGATACAAATGTAATTAATCAGTTTTCTTTGCAGCCGCCAATTCTGAGATGACATGTCGGCCATATTTGTTTGTTTACATATTGCGCAATAGTGCATTCTGGGAACGGTTGCTACGGCGCGATGTAAACAGATGCCGTCTGTCAGACTCCAAATTTTAGGTTGCAGAGATAGTTTTAAACTCCCTGTTATAAAGATTTATTTATAAATGTAATGGTCACTTTTCAAAGTCATTTTCCTTTTGTTTCCCGATAATTTTGGGTAAAGTTTAATTTATTAATGCTACATGGCGAGTGTTTTCTGGGGTCAACCCTTACGAGTTCTCACTTTGGGTGATGGCGGCCGTAACTCTTGTTGGTAGGGAAGCACGTTTCCCGCATGAAAGTGTTGCGGAGGCACGCGCTCCCACAGAGTTTTATTGTGGGATTGCCATCACGCAGGGAGACTTGTGTGATTGCGGGGTTGTGGGGTATAAAAGCGAGGGCACGAGAAATCTCGAGGACTTCACTTTTTGGCTTCAAACTGTTAGCATCACAGGACACAAAAGGCTACTTATTTATCCCTTTTTTTTCTTTTCAAAAATTGTTTTAAAACTTCGAGAGTCACATTTTCTATCTTGTTTTGAACAAGAAAGAGTTTGATTTATCCTAGGTAATTAATAATTTCGACTTTTATCATGAGAAAGAATTTTATTTCGTAAAGTTTACTTTGTACAACCTCTTGGTTAGATTCAGGTCAAACTTATACAGCAATACCCTTGACAAAGAGGTATCTTCAATTTAAGTATCAAAGAATATTTTTTCAGAGTGATTTCTCATGCCGTTCTTTTATTTTGAAACTAAATAGTAACCTGTAGGGCCTTGTATTGTTGATGAGATGGGCGTTATATCTGGTACACGCCGGATGGGTAGCTAGTGATAATACAGGCTCCTTTCACAACAAGAACACGCTACCAATTTTGTTGTTGATTAACCATTCGCCGTTTTATGTGAACGGCATAGAACTAAGAAATAACAAGCACGTTTTTTTTTTTTTTCGTTTTTTTTTAATAGATTCGTGACTGTAGTCAGTTCTTGTGTCTTCCTTTACTTTCTCATAAAATCTGGTCTCGGCTGAAACAGCCCTGGTTGTGAGGGACGCTAGCTCGGCGCGTAACAATACCATAAATAATTTCATCTCTTCTAATAAAACGTAATTTCACTCGTGCCTCGCACTCGTGAAATTACTAATATTTCAGAGCATTTGATGAATATATTTCTGGTATACGCATCGAAAGGGTAAGTATCTTCTATTTATTCCCTTTTCAAAGCTGAGCAAGTAGTAATAAAAAGGTTTTGATGGAAATGTTGACGCATGGGCGGACGACGGACAACGGGATACAGGATGGTCAAAAGTCACCTTTCATAAAAAAAAAACTCAGTAAGTGTTTCAGTTGACGAAGAGATAGATTGACTTACAAGGTCCTCGATAGACTGGTCTACATCGATGTCAGTACTTTCATTCAGCTCGATCTGTTGGATAGGGGATGTCTGGTGCTGGGGCAAGTTGGAAGTAGATTCTACAACAGGCACGACGATGAAGCTGGAGATGTTGCCGATTGTTTCTCTCTCCGCTGGTTCTATTTCCGAGTCTCGTCCCTGAAAATAAATAACATTGCTCCAGAGAAGGCGCGTTTTCATCCAAAAAGTACTGATATTTTTCTTATTTCTGCACGAAAACATACGTTGTGGGTATGCATCAGAAGCGCCGAGGCCACAACATATGTTTTCGTGCCGAAATAATAATAATAGGTGTATATCCCCTCTATGTTAAATTTTCCATTACGAAAAAATGCCTATTCAAACATACTGAAAATTTTATCGCCAAAAAATGAAAATTTTCAGATAAAAAGATTCTGATATTTTTCATGTTTCTGCTCAAAACATAGATTGTGGGTACTCATTAGAACTGTCTTGACGAGGCGGTTCTAACGAGTACCCACAATCTATATTTTGATCAGAAATAAGAAAAATAATGTACACCCCCTGTCAACCCCAGTTTTACTATATAAAAGTGGGGTTTAAGGGGATCAAAATTATATAGGCATGTTTTCGTGATGCACTGTTTTGTGCGTTCATGATTGCCAGTGAAAATTACGGGGTGTATTTCGTTTCCGAGTTGTTTCTCATCCATTCTTTCCCATTTCTAAGGCATAACTCCAAATATAGAAGCGTGGTTGGAATAATTTTAGGATAGTGTGCCATATTCATTAAAATTTCCTCGTGGAGGTTAATCTTACAAATACACATAACACATGTGTTATGTAAAAAAACAAAACAAAAAAAACTTGAATAGAAACGTTTCTAAAATATCCTCCTTATATTATTATATATTACTTGAAAAGGTAAAATATGGAGGCTGTTCGATTTTTTTTTTTCAGTGTAAGATCGTATATTATTTTCGCGAGTGGCGTTCATCAGTGAAATAAATTCGATCTTACACTGAAAAAAATTCTGTTGCTTTTATGTATTTATTCAAAATTATTATCCTTCTGCCTACTCTGAGACACTTAAGTAGGAAAATTTACTTCTTCCTAGCCATTTCGCGCCTGTTTGTCTACTCACCCAAAATTCCAACAAAGGTGCCCTTGCCTCATCATCAGTCTCATCTCTCATCGGCTGGGGTAATGAGTTCCAGGATAGGAGGCACATCAAAGACGCTTGCTTCACTCTCGTCATCAGTCTCATCTCTCTCATCGGCTAGAGAAATGAGTTTCAGGATAGGAGGCACATCAAAGACGCTTGCTTCAGTGTGTGTGTGTGACACGAAAACATGCGTATATAATTTTGACCCCCTTAAACCCCACTGTTGTATAGTAGAACTAAGGTTTATAGGGGTATACATTATTTTTCTAATTTCTGCTCAAAAACATAGAATGTAGGTACGCGTTAGATCCGCTTCGCCCAGGCAGTTCGAAAGAGTACCTACAATCTATGTTTGGAGTAGAAATATGAAGAATATCAGAATTTTTATCTGATTTTTTTTTTTTCATTTTTTATACAATGTAGTTTTTATTATTTTTATTATTATTATTATTATAATTTCTGCTCAAAAACATAGATTGTGCTACGCATTCAAACCGCCCCGCCGAGTACCCACAATCAATGTTTGGAGCAGAAATATGAAGAATATCAGAATTTTTTATCTGACATTTTCATTTTTTTGATGGCATCACGAAAACACGCCTATATAGTTTTGACCCCCTTAAACCCCACTTTTATATAGTAAAACTGGGGTTTACAGGGGTATACATTATTTTTCTTATTTCTGCTCAAACACATAGATTGTGGTACTCGTTAGAACCGCCTCGTCTAGGCGGTTCTAACGAGTACCCACAATCTATGTTTCGAGCAGAAATTTGAAAAATATCAGTTTTTTATCTGAAATGTTTCAGTTTTTGGAGGTGAAATTTTCTATATATTTGAATAGGCGTGTTTTCGTAATGGTAAACTTTTCAATATATTTGAATAAGCATTTGTTACTGGTGTGTGTGTGTGTGTGTATGTGTGTGTGTGTGTCTGTGTGTGTGTGTGTGTGTGTGTGTGTGTGTGTGTGTGTGTGTGTGTGTGTGTGTGTGTGTGTAAAATAGAGATTCTTATCATGGCGTCTGTTGGTGCTTTGTTTCTTGTATAAATGTTCTTCGAAGAGAGAGAGAGAGAGAGAGTGTGTGTGTACTCTAAAAGAAGCAATTGCTCCTATGGGGCGAATTCTTTCCTTTTATAGATTATTTCTATTGAGGCAAAACATTTTTGATAGTTACCCATCTTCGCTGTGTATCCATTCTCCTTAAATCATTATTAAATACATATCTAATGTAAGCTTACATGGGTCATCGTCTCAATTTTTTTTTTCAATCAAATGAGAGAGAGAGAGAGAGAGAGAGATAGAGAGATGTCGTTATCATTAATATTGAAGATAATTATTCATGAACGTACCTCAATCAAGTTATAACTGCTCTCCGCGTGACATGTCTGAAATGATATATTCCAAAGTGTAATGTTTGAAATAAGAACAGTCGCTTTATGCGAACTCGTGTAACGGACGGGCGGCTCATGTTGGAGCAGTCTGATTCGGACCTGCAATGTTTGCCTATGCCATTTTGTCGGAGACTGGTGTGTGGGATTTAGAGGCATTTGCCAGGGTATATGAGAAATGATATTAAAACTGTATCATGTTGTATGAGTAGTACTATTTTAAGCGTTGTAAACTAGAATGCTTGCTTACATCTTTTTTGTTTTCAAAAATAAATATGTTTTGTGTATATCGCATGTTATATATATAGAAAGAAGCGTCCCTCTGATGCTCTGCTATAATTCGATTTATTATGAATAACAACAAGAAAACATGCACAAATAATATTAACCCTCTTAAACCCCACTTTTATATAGTAAGACTGAGGTTAACAGGTGTATACAGTATTTTTCTTATTTATGCTCAATCATAGATCGTAGGTACTTGTTAAATCTGCCTCGTTGAGGCGATTCTATCAAGTACCCACAATATATGTTTTGAGCAGAAAAATGAAAAAATTTCAGATTTTTTTCCCTGATAATTTTCTTTTTTGTGACAAAGTGTTCAATATATTTGAACAGGCGTGTTTTCGTAATGATCAGTGGAAATTATGTCCGTCAAACGGAGAAGATATAAATTTACATTCTTCCATAAAATATATTATATAAACGCAACAAATATATGAATTTCCATGCTGTTTACCCAAATACTTTTCCAAAATATCCTCATTTTCGGACCCTGACTTAATATTTATGTGACATTATGATAAGCGTATGCATCTTAGAAATCTGTCTGTACTTAAACATAAAAATGAGAACTACCTTCAGTACAAAATATTAGAGTGATAAGTAAAATATTTACCAGTATTACACCTCAGATGCTGCCAAGCCTCTCACAGATCACAGGAAACGGCATGGTGACCACCACGAACAATCTTACTACACGCAACGCAAAAATCGGGCATAATGACTGTCAATATTCGAGTTTAAGACACTGTATGTACGTATTGTACGCAACAGATGCCAAAACTGGATCAGAAGCTTCTGGTCATTTGGCTTATCCATTACGCAAACATGCTTATTCAAATATATTGAAAATTTCACCATCAAAAACTGAAAGTTTTCAAATAAAAATTTTGATATTTTTTCATATTTCTGCTCAAAACATATATTGTGGGTACTCATTAGAACTGCCTCATTGAGGCGGTTCTAAAGAGTACCCGCAATCTATGTTTTTGAGCAGAAATAAGAAAGATAATGTATACCCCTGTAAACCCCAGTTTTACTGTATAAAAGTGGGGTTTAAGGGGGTTAAAGTTTTATAGGTATGTTTTCATGATGCTCTATACAGATCATGTCGGCAAATAAAAGAAATAATTTAAACAAAAGTTGGCAATTTGTTATTGCTCAAACTTACTAATAATTAACCTTTGTCGGTTAAAGGATGACAATTAACACTTTTGTTGCGAATTCACTCTTAGTAAATTTCAGTGCTTGTCGTTAATTGATCAATTAGCTTAACAGGTAATTAAATCAAACATTGAAATAGTTTAAGTTTGAATTAAATGATTAAAGGAGATTAACCGCTGATTAAAAGGTGATCAGCCGCTGATTACCACCGTTCATGAAAGTCTCTAATAATTTTTCTTCGTTTTTTTTAAAAGTCCGATTTTTTTTTTTTTTCTTCACTTTTTTCATGACTGAATACAAAGAATTAGATAGATAGATAAATAGATAAATAGATAGATAGATAGATAGATGGGTGAGTTTGATGGATCTCACGCACTTTTATTTTCAATATTGAATAATTTTTTTTCGGTCACTTACATTATGCTGCCATAACAATCAGATGTCATTTAAGTTAGAATATGTACTTTAGCGATCTGATCTAAGACATCTGCATATGCATTTTCTTCATCAGGTACAGAGCAATAAAAGTACCATCATCCAATCATTTTTAATACATTAAGAGGTGCCTGGTCTGATTTTCATGGGCCGAGAGGTCTTCAAAAGCTTAGGCGATTTGGGCCGAGTTGTCTTCTGAAATTGGGACGACTTGGGCCGAGTTGTCTTGGGCCGACTTTTTTCTGGGCCGAGTTGTCTTGGGCCGACTTGTCTTTGGGCCGAGTTGTCCGTAATTCTCTTGACAAACTCTTTTCTTTTGGAGGAAATAAGTAGTGTAAACTTCCGGGTTAGAAAAATTGTGCAGATGACACGTGAAATATTGATATTTATCACCATCAGATGAGAGCAAATCTCTCCTTTCGTCAGAATGCCAAGAATAGTATTTCTTCATCCTGATCTAGGAATAGGAGGCGCTGAAAGAGCCGTAATAGACGCTGCTTTAGCCTTGAAGTCAAGAGGACATCATGTCGAATTTGTAACCGCGCATCATGACCCGGGACATTGCTTCGAAGAAACTAAAGATGGAACTTTGAAAGTAACTACAGCTGGTGACTGGCTGCCTAGGTCTTTGTTTGGGAAGTTCTACGCACTCTGTGCGTATATACGAATGATATACGCTGCCATATATTTAGTGTATTTCAGTACCATAAACTTTGATGTGGTATTCTGTGACCAGATTGCAGCCTGTATACCATTTCTGAGACTTTCAACGGCAAAAATAGTATTTTACTGTCATTTCCCAGATCTGTTGCTGACTAAAAGAGAAAGTGTATGGAAGAAACTTTATAGAGCCCCTATAGACTGGTTGGAGGAGAAAACAACAGGAATGGCGCATTGTATTCTAGTAAACAGTAAATTTACAGGTATGGCAGAAATTATTTTGCTGTCTGATATTGACTCTCAGTGCTGGTGTGTTTAAGATAACCATCCTAAGCTTTAACAAATAACAAAGATCTCAAGAGTCAGGAACGTTAATTTAAGATCCCCCAATTTTCTTGGTCCAAACATGCTCCATTAGCAATGTTGTGCCAGGAGAAGAGAGGGCATGCACCCTTTTGCCTATTAGATATTACAAATGACTCTTTCATCTCAAGATTTAGGGTCCTGTTGTCTCTCAGATATCCTTTTTGTTTATATTAAAGTTACAGAGGTCATTTAAACTATTGGGTGCCAAAAGGGCCATCAGTGTCCTTGAAAAAATTGACACTAGATACAATACTGATTAATATCATTCACAAGAATCCGGGTCGTTTCGCCCGTGGGTCGTTTCGCCGGGTCGTTTCACCCTGGGTCGTTTCGCCCTTGTTTTTGGGGTGGGTCGTTTCGCCCTTATTAGGTGGGTCGTTTCGCCCGTGAGTCGTTTCGCCCTGGGTCGTTTCGCCCCAATATATTATAAGGCCCATACGGACATACAGATAGACAAACTGGATGGAGGGAGGGAGGGTGAGATGGGTGGGTGGATAGATGGATGGATCATAAATATTATAAGGCCCATACGGACAGATAGACAAAATGGATAGATGGATGGATGGATGGATGGATGGATGGATGGATGGATGGATGGATGGATGAATGAATGATTTAATGGATGAATGAATGTATGAATGAATGATTTAATGGATGAATGAATGAATGAATATATTATAAGGCCCATACAGACATACAGATAGACGAACTGGATGGACAAATGGAGGGAGGGAGGAATGGGTGGATAGATGGATGGATCATAGATATTATAAGGCCCATACGGACAGATATACAAAATGGATGGATGGATGGATGGATGGATGAATGTATGAATGAATGAATGAATGAGTGTGTGTGTGAGTGTGTGTATGTATGTATGTATGTATATATGAATGGATGGTGCGTGGGATAGATCGTTTCGGCTCAATTTTAAGGCCCTTACAGACAGATAAACTGGATGGATGGATGGATGGATGGATAGATGGACGGACGGACGGATGGAAACAGACAGGCAGACGGACAGATGGATAGATAGATAGATAATTAATGTCATTATGTGGTTGTTTTGTCAGTATTATTAATTATACGAGATGACAGAAGTGTGAAAACACGTGCGCGTTAATTGATAAAGGCGTTAATCCATTACGGTAATCCTTTCAGGCTTATAATCACAAATTAACTAAGGTTACTCATGCCTGTTAATTAAAGACGGTGTTTGGCCTTTGTCTTTGGCGGCGAATGGCGGCCGACGTTCCTGAAAAGGCTTTAATGATCCACAAAAATTTTATGCACAACTTATTTTTGTTTTAAAAAATGCTTTTATGTGCCGACTGTAGTGTATATAAATGAATTTCAGTCCACATCGCATCATTCATTTTTGAAATCTTCTTCTGATTGTCAAAGAATCTCTAGTTATGTCTGAGTTGTGCATTTCGTGTAATTTCTCTGTTGGTCGTCGGCAAGCAGTAACTTGCGATGTTTGTGGTAGAAAGCAACATCGTCTTTGCGGAACAGGTGTCATTTCAGCTGTACATGAGAGGTAAGTTTATTTATTTATTTATTTTATTTATACTCATCAAAATGATTTAAGGGCCACTTAGTGCAAATTTCCATATATGCAAACGTTGGCCGGGTATATAACAATACATATATATTTATGTATTGAGCCAACACATGAGATTTTGGTACTTATCGCATATGCGAACAGCGAAGGCGAAGGCGCGACTGCGCATCCGCGCAGTCACGCCAGAGCCTTCTCTGTTCGCACACATGGAGTAAGAATCAGACGTCTAGCAACACTAGATGGCTGAGCATGCGCATTTGAAGAATGCATTTACGGAGAACGAAAAGTACCATTATCTCGTGTCACAACTCAATTCGCGAAATCACGCCAGAGCCTTCACTGCTCGCACACATGTAGTATAGAACTAGACGAAGGTTCAGACCAAGAATCAGTCATCTAGAACCACTAAGTGGCTGTACATGCGCATTTGAAGAATGTCATTACGGAAGATGAAAAGTTCCATTATCTCGTGTGACGGCTCATATGTCTTCTGGTTGCTGGACTATGAAATGGTGCACGTTCCTCATGAGTAAGGGGTTTTCTCCAGTATGAATCAGGAACCCCCCCTCCCCCCCCCCCACAAACCCGCACTCACCTAAAAATTATCGTGGGAAAGTCCAGGCCACCATAAATATCTCCAAACATGGCCTGGCTCAAGCCTTGGTGCTTTAATAAAAAACAAGGGAGAAACGACCCACCAAATAGGGGCGAAACGACCCACGGGCGAAACGACTCAGGGCGAAACAACCCAGGGCGAAACGACCCACGGGCGAAACGACTCACGGGCGAAACGACTCACGGGCGAACCGACTCACGGGCGAAAGGACCCAGGACCAATCACAAGGATGCCTAAAACAGTAGTCAGCCCTCAAAATTAATATGTTAACTAGATTACTGCATGCCTAAATACACATTTCACAACAAAACTTAGGCAAGAAAAGTATGGAAATAAAGTGTTTGAAATTATAGGTGTTTACCATAGTCATAGTAAAGCATCATGAAAATTTCACTTGCCTAGGAAGAACGACACCCAAGTAGTCTTACACAGAAATACACACACACACACACATACACACAGATTAATGTTCATCAAGGACTAAAGACCCACATCAGAATAATTGCAGTTTTTAAAAAGAACCCGTCTTTTAACATTAAGCGTCCAGGTAATTAGCACTCTTTACTTTGGACCACGATGCTCTGCTGGAGCGGAATTTAGCTGATGACTTTACAGCACTTATTGCATGAAGCCTTTCAATATTAGCCTTCCATCATTTGTTGGGTGGTTCCTGGGCTACTCTGGAGACAAAGAAGTAGTGCTGTCAGTATCAGTTAGATGATATTTAATCATATATATATATATTTTATTTTACTAAATGTCATACTTATAATATCAGATTTTGATCATTTTTGGCAAAATATCACATCTGACAAAATGTTGATTCAACAAAAGGGTCATTCAATCAGTAGGGTGTTTGATGAAATAGAATCGATCAAATTTCATGCAGTGGTGTTCTAACTGTAACAGTTGGACTTATTTTCAGCTGATGTGTTTAGAACAACATTCAAATCCTTACTCAACCACAGTCCTGAAGTTTTGTACCCAATACCAGATTTCACATCATTTAATTTGCCGGTTGAAGAACCAAGTGATGAGCTTATTCTGAAGCAGAAGAAACCAGTATTCCTATCTATCAATAGATATGAGAGAAAGAAGAACCTGGAACTGACGCTGAATGCTCTCAGTAAGTTTAATGGAGCCACACCAGGCGAAAATGTATCTTCTGTAAATGCACGGACAGAGAAGGTCCAGATCAGACTGTGCAGATGCTCAGTCCAGACTGTGCACATGGGCAGTTTGATCAGGGCCTTATCAGTCCTGTGCCAGTTCTATATATCAATGGGAGCAAAAGCCCATATGAGACCTTGTGCATGCACAGGATGATGCATGCTCAAAGGCACTTTTTCACTTGACACAGCCCAATTGATAGGGTTATAGATAAGCATATCTCCAAGTAAGGCACTTTTTTTTAAGCCAAAAGCTGTTTATGTTTTTCTTACTTCTTTATAAAAACATATGTTTTGGGTACTTATTAGAAGCGCATTGGCAATGTGCTTCTAATGACTCATAATTGAGTACCCACAGCATGTTTTCTTGAAAAAATAAGAACTGTATATACGAGGGCAAGTCAATAAGTAACCAGCCTATCCCATTTCCAATTGACCGAGACACCCACAATTTTCATGCCTTGTTTCAATACATGTTTTAGGCCTCAGAGCAAAATTGCAACCTTATCGTGTCATTCACTCATAAGATATTGAATGTCAAACATGGCTAGCAATGCAAAAGCAAGCTTTTCGTCAAAAGTTGAGTACCGTGCAGTAATTCGGTACTTGTATTTGAAAGGGAAAACAGGTCAGGAAATACATTACGAATTGACCAATATTTATGGGTCTTCTGCACCATTATATGCACAAGTTAAATTCTGGGTTGGGGAATTCAAACACGTAGAACGTCTTTAGAAGACGAAACCAGGTCTGGACACCCATCATATACCACCGATGAAGAAATGTGTAACAAAGTACGAGATCTGGTGTACTCTGATTGGCGAGTTAAGGTGGAAGAAATAGCGAATGCATTACACATTTCACATGGTAGCGTTTCAACAATTTTACATGATCCCTTGGGTATGTACAAGCTAACAGCCCGTTGGGTCCCAAAATCCCTTAGCGACGAGCAAATGGCAACCAGAGCATCAGTATGCAGCGCATTGTTGAAGCGGTTTATGTCAAAGGAAGATGATTTCCTTTCACGTCTGGTGACTGTAGATGAGACCTGGGTCCATTATTATGAGCCAGAGAATAAAGCTCAAAGTCGCCAGTGGGTTGGGCCGGGGTCTCCGAGACCAAAGAAGTTCAAAACGCAACCCTCTGCTGGCAAGGTGATGGCAACTGTATTTTGGGGCGCACAAGGCATTATTATATTGGACTTTCTAGCAAAGAAAAGTACAATAACAGGTGAGTATTATGCAAATTTGCTCGACCAACTGAGAACTGCGATCCGTGAAAAACACAGAGGTAAACTCTCCAAAGGGATCTGCTCCAACAGGACAATGCGAGGCCACACTTTCAAAATGGCAATGGATGCTGTTGAGCGGAATGGGTATGGGCTAATACCGCAACCCACCTATTCTCCGGACTTAGCTCCTAGTGACTATTTCCCATTTCCAAACTTGAAAAAGGATATCCGTGGACGTCATATGACTTCTGGTCCAACGAAGAAGTCATGGCAGCAGTTGAGGAGTGCGTCAGAGACAAGGACCCTGGCTTCTTCAGTTCTGGGCTGATGGCACTGGAACACCGTTGGTCCATCATTCTAGAGAGCAATTACATCGAAAAAGAAGAGATCGATCTCACCCAGAAATACGTTAGGCTGTTTTTTTATTGACTCGCCCTCATACATTTGTACCTGGATATCTCTCTTAAAATCTTGATCTATTATATAATTTTTTTTCATCCAAATCATTTTGATATTATATATGTACATGTATGTACCTGTTAAAGAAAAAAAAAACCCAAAAAAAACAACAACAAACATTTACACGTTTCCTTTGTGGTTTTATCAAAGTTATCCCATTTTTGTCTGGAGACCCCCTTTTTATTGGCAAACAGTGCAGCCCAAGATCAGACACTACAGAATGTGGCATTTGATCAGGGTCTCCACTCTTTGCAAATAGATTAGCCATTTTTCTCTTAGAATATCTAAACCAGATAGCCTGACATAACTAAATTTGAAATTGGAAGCAGGATGGAATGATTGTTGGTACATTTATTGTAGTAGGTGGCACTAGTATGCATCTGCCTAAAGGTAAAAGGATGCATATGAGGAGTGTCTCAAGGGTGGTTCAGTGTATGGTGGACTTTGTATTGCTAAATAGTAAGTACATAGCCATGTACTATCTTAAAGAACATGATCAGACAAACATTAATTAGTTGGTCCTTAAGAGATCTCCAGTCAAGCTCATTTAAATAAAAGCATGTGCAAGACACTTTCATACAAGGAGTACGTGTAGTTGCTTTTCACCCATCTAGCAGTCCTCCTTTGTTTCTTTTTTTTTTCAGTCTTATTAAGGTTTAGCTTTGTGTCCAAAATGATGAAGCATACTCAACTTGGGTTGTGATGGAATTCAAACAGTGTAGGAACTAGGAACAGTGTGATCTGTATTTCTAAATATTTAGGGTAAATATGGTATGCAAATGACAGATTACCATATTTATCCGAAGTATTGGGACACCTTATCTACTTCTCATACTTGTCCTAAAATTTGATATAGTCTGTACTACTACCACATAATGTGTCTAAAATATTGCAGTATGTATGGTAAACAGTGTAGACCCTGATCAGAAACTGCATTCTGTGGCATCTGATCTGGGTCTACATTGTTTGCAAAGGCTTATCTGTCCCAATACTTAGGGATATTACGATATGCAGACATTTCAAAATGATTTTTTCTAAATCTCAAAGAAAGGATCTTGACATTTCAGGTAAGTTCCTTTTAATAGGAACCATTTTGATAAAATATTAAAGCCGTATTTTCTGGGATACATGTACATGTAATTCACATGGAATTTCAAACCATATTTCCTTGGAAAAATAAGAAAATGTATTATCAGAAAACAGAGCTTGACATGTGATTTAAATTGTCTCCAAGACTACTGTATGAAAAAGTCCAATTCTTATTATATTATTGGCAAACATCTAATACGAAAATGTCATTTCCTTTATTCAGGGAAAAATAAGAAAAAAAAAAATGTTGTCTGCTGAAATTCGGATTCAGTGTTGTAAGTTTAACTCTAGATAAGAGGGATATCAAGTTAAATATCTGTTTTATTTTTCTGTGAAATTGTGTTGCTTTAGGTGCTCATTAAAAGGGTGTTGTTGAATGAATGAATATCCACAATATATGTTTCATGCAGAAATTTGAAAAATATGAACCAGTTTTGGTTGAAAAACCAGAACCCATGTTTTCATGAATAAGAAAAAAATTATTTTTTTTTTTTTTTTGAAAAGAGTGTCTTATCTAGAGCAGTGGAAAGGAATTATTGTTTATTTGTCTTCCAGGTCATCTCAAAGATATGGTATCCGATAAAGAAAAAGAAAGTATACATCTCATAATAGCTGGTGGTTATGATGAAAGAGTTACAGAGAATAAAGAATACTACCTTGAACTGCGGAAACTGTGCGAGGAACTTAAATTGAATGAAAACGTAACTTTCCTGAGGTCTTTCACAGATTCACAGAAGAGAACTCTTCTACATTATTGTGATTGTTTGATTTACACACCTGATAAAGAACATTTTGGTATTGTTCCCATTGAAGCCATGTATATGAAGTGTCCCGTGATAGCTGTCAGCAGTGGTGGACCACTGGAAACTGTGGTTGATGGAGAGACTGGTTTTCTCCGTCAAGGTACACCAGAGGAGTTTGCAGGTGCCATGTTGAGGGTAGTTCAGGACAGTGGATTGGTCGACAAACTTGGAGAATCTGCCAGAAAACATGTCATTAACAAATTCTCCTTTGATGCATTTACAGAGCAGTTAGAGTCTGTCATAAATAAAGTGCTGAATAATTAAAAGTTTGTATGCTGGGTAAAAATTTCAGTTGGCACCATTTTGAAATATTTTTATTATTTTACCTAAGAAGGATCTGACATTTCATGCAAACTGTCTCCTAAGGAGACAGTTTTACAAAATGTCTGATCCTATTTTCTAGGAAAAATTAGCAAAATATCATGTTTGTCATCTGCTGAATTTGCCCATAGCATTATAAGTGCTAAAATTGCTTTCATTTGAATTGCTGTATCCTCCTTTGTTGGAGTTATAGAATGCTTAAAAGAGACTGTCACATATGGCATAGCTGCAGACAAGATGCTTTTTTCAACCAAAGAGTACATTATCCTGCAGAAATAAGAACAAGTGGCTCAGTGGGCAAGGATCGCTCACCTGAGTCAAAGAAGTTTTATCTGGCTTGCTGTTTCACTTGTTCTAAGACTTAAGTTTTAAATATGTTTTTTTTTTTTTTTTTTTTTTTTTTTTTTTTGGCACCCAAGGCAAATAACTTCAACATGAATTGTTTAATATGGCTGAATTTGTAACTGTTGGGCATGTGTATCAGGTGTCAGTAGCCTGATGTGTCTCTTTGTCTGCCGAAGGTAGATCATGAACAGACGATGCTTGATACATTTTTCTTTGTCTGCTGATGGTCACTTGAACGGGCAATGGTCAGCTGATGCTGAAAGCTTTGATGTTACCGCAGGCATTCATTGATGTAAACATGTAATGTAATAGCTTCTGTTGCCCAAATAAATTGTCGTTGTTGGCCGATCAAGAGCGCAAAAAAATATTGTCAGCCAATTGTCTTTTTTGGCTGGGGTGTGGCTTGCCAAGGCAAAGGCCAAAGTTGTCATACCAAAATTTCAACCCCCGCCAAAGCATTTACCGAGAAACCCAAGTAAAAGTGCAAAGTACCACTTGCATCTGTGCTGAAAACAAAAGAAATGACCTGTGAAAATAAAAATACATGTATATTTGGGTTTGAACATAATAATTAGATATAATTTTACAACAAACTTTGATAGATGTGTGGTGTTGATCGTATGAAACTGTTTGACTAAGAAGTTTGAGCCTTGATGAGCTTATTCCTAACTGCAAATTAGTATGCTGTAACATTAAAAGAAAACACGATTATTAACCGAGATAGCCGTTGGTTATCTACCCGCCCGGTCTGATAACCTGAAGCAGTGTACTTTGAACGGACAAGGGTTATCAGCCCACCCGCGATGTTATTGTTACATTGTCCACCTCGGTGGCTCAGTTGGATGCACACCCAACTGGTGATCAGGAGGTTGCGGGTTCGGCCCCCGCCGGGTCGGCAACATTCTTTCGTGGAGATATGATCATGAAATATTTTCTATGGTCATTCTCTGCCTTCCGCTGATTCAAGAAGGGCAGTTGTCAGTTTCTGGCAAAAGAATGTGCACAATACTGGTTAACCGCTTAGAGGACTAAGCCTGCCCAGTACAAAGTGTGCTTAGGTAAACTGAGTGACCGCGCTCGACATAACCCCACTGGATTGACTGGGCCGTAAAACCTCAACACAAACAAACAAGATAGCCGGTCTAGATAGCCGATAGTAGAATGGAAAAGTATGAGTATTTCTGTATCTGGAAAGCTGGAAAAAAAAAAAATGTCAACCAATTTTGATATTTGAAATTGTATTGTGCCTCAAATCTTTTAATAACTCAGGATTTGACCCATTTGATGTTTGGTTTTTTATTGCCTGTCATCTCGACAGGTGGGTAGTTCACAACCATAGATAAGAAGATAATTTTAGTGATATTTTGTGCCATTTTTTGTTGCAAAACATATGTTATGGGTACTCATTAGAATGGCCTCAATGAGGCAATGCTAATGAGAACCCACAACATATGTTTTGTTGCTAAAAACACTAAAATGCTAACTATATCTCTAGATAAAAGGGGTTGGGGTGGTATGAGCTGAATATTTTTCTTATTCCCCTATGAAAAGATGTTGTAGGTACTCATTAGAAGTGACCTGTCGAGGCACTTCTAATGTGTACCACAACATATGTTTTCATGGAGAAATGAAAAAAATATCCATACTTTTTCATTGAAAGTTTTCATGGAGAAATGAGAAAAATATCCATACTTTTTCGTTGAAAAAAGTATCTTATCCGGAGCCTTGGTAATAATAACTCACTGAAAGTTTTGAATTAACGCTTATGAAAACCTGTTAACAGTAGAACACTATTCCTATGCCCTGGCCTCCAGTGCTTTGATTTTGTAATGTAGGCATTAAGTGCCTTCTTCTCAGGTGAGCTATAAATGGCCAAGAAAAGTTAGAGATGCTGCTTTCCCAAATAAAACTATATGGGAAAGTTTTTCTAAGCTCAAGGGCAAAGAGTTCTGAAACAAGAAATGTTTGTAAAACATTATGCTTTATATTTAATTCCTGTCTTGGTAACTTGCAAATTTTAAGAGAAATTGGGCTAAAAAAATACCCGTAGTCTGTACACGTTCATAAAATCTGAGGTTCAGAAAATGACAAAGTTAAAGTGGAAAAAGTGACAAAAATAAAATTAAAAATCCTATCCAAACCACATGCACTTCTGCAGACCTGGGAGAAAACATGTGCAAAGTTTCAAAAAGACCGGTTTAAAATTGTAAGAGAAGTTGCAATCACAAGGTACCCACTGTCTGTACATCTGAGGTCAGAAAATGACAAAGTTCAAAAAGAACAAAAAAGTGACAAAAAATACGGCAAGGATTATATGAAAACCACATGCACATCTTCAGACTACGGAGAAAACGTGCAAAGTTGCAAAAAGATTAGTATAAAATTGTATGAGGAGTTGTGCTCACAAGGTACCCATTGTCTATATATTGAGGGTGAAAAATGACTAAGTTCACAATGTGGAAAAAAGTAAAAAAAAATAATCTAACAATTACATCCAAACCACATGCACATCCTCATACCATGAAGAAAATGCATGCAAAGTTTCATAATAATTGGTACAAAACTGTAAGAGGAGATGCGCTCACAAGAGGTACATGTACCAACTGTTTATATATAAAGGTGAAAAATGACCAAGTTCACAATATGGAAAAAGTGACAAAAAATAACTTAACAATTACATCCAAATCACATGCACATCCTCATACCATGAAGAAAACATATGCAAAGTTTCAATGATTGATCATGAAATATTTTCTACGGTCATTCTCTCCCATCCGCTGATTCAAGAAGGGCAGTTGTCAGTTTCTAGCGAAAGAATCTGCACAATACTAGTGAACCGCTTAGAGGACTAAGTCTGCCCAGTAAACGTGTGGTTAGGTAAACTGACCGCGCTCGACATGACCCCATTGGGTTGACTGGGCCGTAAAACCTCAACACAAACAAACAAAGCAGTTTCAAAATGTTCGGTACAAAACTGTAAGAGGAGTTGCGCTCACAAGAGGTACCCATTGTCTATATACTGAGAATGAAAAATAACTAAGTTCACAATGTGGAAAAAGTGACAAAAAATGTTCTAACAATTATACCCAAACTCTTTCAAGCCATTATGCCTGTCCTGGTTACCTGCAAGTTTGAAAAAGATTGATAAAAAATTTTCGAGAAAACTCTCTGGACTTTTCGCTTACCTTTTTTGGGAGACACCATTTTTTAGCTCCCCTGGACAAAATCCAGGAAGGGTTATTGCACTTCCCCCCAGAGTCTGTGTCCACACAACGTTAAAGTTTTTTTTAAGACCTCATATGTTTCAAACAACTATATGGATTTGGTTTATATTTGGTACGATGATAGATATAGGTCCAAGGTTCTATTCAGCAATACACCCAACCACGCATATGGCCTTAAGGTCAAGGTCACAGACTTAGAACTTTTACATTAAAGTTTTGCATTTAAGTTTTTAACAGCTCATATTTTCCAGATCATACGATGGATTTGGTTTATGTTTTGTATGGTGATAGATATAGGTGCAGTTTTTTTCAGCAATACCCAAACCACACCTATTTCCTTAAAATAAACATAAAAAAGATTGCCTTTGGAAACAAAGAACACATTATGGATTAGAAAATGGGAGTCTCGGTTTTATTGAGACTCTTCATAAGCAGTCATAAAGTTTGCAACACTGCTTACGCCCTCTAGCATATACATGAGCAAAATTCCATTTTAAAATATACCACAATGGGCCCAATGATCCAAAAGGAAACAAAATATAATCTGTGCTAGGTCGATGATTTAGAACTATGTTAAAACTTTGCATTAAGGTTTTAACAACTTGTATTTGCCGGACCATAAGATCGGCCTCGGTGGCTCAGTTGGATGCGCCGTCTGACTGGAGACCAGGAGGTCGCGGGTTCAACCCCCGCCGAGGTCGGCAACATTCTTTCCTGGAAATTGATCGTAAAAATATTTTCTGCGGTCATTCTCTCCCTTCCGCTGATTCAAGAAGGGCAGTTGTCAGTTTCTGGCGAAGGAATGTGCACAATACTGGTTAACCGCTTAGAGGACAAAGCCTGCCCAGTAAACGTGTGGTTAGGTAAACTGACCGCGCTCAACATGACCCCATTGGGTTGACTGGGCTGTAAAACCTCAACACAAACAAAGATTGATTTGGTTTATATACAATGTTTTGTATGATGATAGATAAAGGTCCAAAGCTTTATTCAACAATACCCCACCTATGCCAATGGCCTTAAGGTCAAGGTCACAGAGGTAGAACTTAACATTAAAATTTCAAATGGGTCAGATATTCTAGACTATTTGATGGATTTACAGTGTAGTTTATAATTTTTATGATGATAGATATCAGTCTGGTTCTCTTTAGCAATAGCCTCACCCACACCTATGCTCTTAAGGTCAAGTCTCAGACTTAGAACTTTTATGCCAAAGATTTGCCTTGAAATTTTTAACTGTGCATATTTTCCAGACCATATGATGGTTGCTATGGTGATAGAATATAGGTTCAAGGTTTAATTTATCAATACCCCACACCCTTGCCAATGACCTTAAGGTCAAGGTCATGGACTTGGAGCTTTTATATTTTAATTTTCAACAGATCATATTTTGGATTTGGTTTATATTTTTTATTCAGCAATGATCCCCCACCCCCCCACCTCACCTCCCGCCTACACACACACACACACACACACACACACACACACACACACACACACCTTAAGGCACATGTTCAGGTGAGATCTGCTGTTGATGACAGCTCTTGTCCCATCATAAATCAACAGGACCTTCAGAAAGCAACCAGAGTTTTTGAAGGACCTGTCTCAAACCAATATGCAATTCAGTTCTCCATCCCAACAGTGCTGCATATCAAAATTGATTCAGACTGGGCTACCGGTCTGGGAGATATTCTTGTTTCAAAGTAAGAACAACAAAGGGCGACAGATCAAGCCTATACTGTAAGCTTACCTGACGAGCCTTCGACTCAGATGAGCTTAAATTCATGTAAGCCCAAAGAATCTTTTCTGGGCACACATGCATTTTAGCTCACCTAAGCCGAAGGCTCATCGGTAAGCTTACAGTATAAGCTTGATCTGTTGTCCTTCAGCTCAGGTGAGCTAAAAGGCATGTGCACCTAGGGAAGACTCACATCAGCATGTGCATGCACACAGTCTGATCAGTGTTCACAGGGCAGCTCTGTGGCAGGCAGACAGCTAATACTGATCAGCCAGTGTGGATGCTGTGCCTCAGCTCACATTATTGTGCCATCAGTAAACTCACAATTGTTTGCAATTTTTTGTTGACTGTGTACACTACAACCTCTTTGTAACACAGTTCATTATAACACGATTTTGGATATAACACGGTTCAAAGACAGATCCCAATAAAAGCACTGCAAGCATAATACCCCGCCATAGCAATTATTTGTTTATGTATTAAAGTTATCGTTGCGAAAATGTCGGGAAAGAAAATGACGGTGGGACAGATAACAATCCTAAACCAGATCTTGATAGTATCAATGGAGATAACAATCCTAAACCAGATCTTGATAGTATCAATGGAGATAACAATCCTAAAGCAGATCCTGATAATATCAATGCATATAGCAAGTTTGGTTAAAAGGCCTTGTTACTCAAGTTTGACGAAATTTACCCATTAGTTTGATGAAAATCCCTTGTTATTTACTCAAGTTATTATCTGGAAATGAAAATATGGGCGTGTCTCGGGCAGATAACTCCGTAAAAAAATTGATGAAATTTGCCCGTTAGCAATCCCAAACCAGATGTCCTTAATGTCAATGCATATAGCAAGTTTGGTGAAAATCCCTTGTTATTTACTCGAGTTATAGTCCGGAAACGAAAATATGGGCGTATCTTGGGCAGATAACTCCATCAAAAATTGATGAAATTTGCCCATTAGCAATCCCAAACCAGATCTCCACAATATCAATGCACATACCAAGTTTGGTGAAAATTCATTGATGTTTACTCAAGTTATCATGCGGAAACGACAATATGGGCGTGTCTTGGACAGATAACTCTGTCAAAAATTGACGAAATTCGCCCATTAGCAATCCCAAACTAGATCTCCACAATATCAATGCACATACCAAGTTTGGTGAAAATCCATTGATGTTTACTCAAGTTATCATCCGGAAATGAAAAACGGACTCACGGACGACCAACGTGAAAATGTAATATCCCACCACTATTGTGTGGCGGGGTATAAAAATGTATGGTCATTTTTCAATATCATCTATATATTTTTGTTTGAATATAACATGGTTGTTCAACTAACACGGTTTATGCTATGGACCCCAACAATAGTGTTATAAAGAGGTTGTGGTGTATTTCAAACCAGGAAATAGACTTTCACATTTTATGCAGATTGTCTCCCTTGGACATTTCATGTAAATTGTCTCCTAAGGAGACGATTTGCATGACATGTCAAGCCTGTTTTCTGGGAAGAATATGAAAAGTTTTTCAAAACGTTGTCTGTTAAATATTTTACCTAGCATGCTAGGCATTAAAAGACTATAAATATGATAATGTAGGGATGGATATAAGGCAATAAATGACAATAAAAAACATGACTCACTGTTAAAATTTATTCACATTGGCAATTTAACGTTTACTACTCTCTGGTCTAATTCAGCAGATGACAAACTGCTGCTATTTTTCTTATTTTTCCCAGAAAACAGGATTTGACATATCATGCAATTGTCTCCTAAGGAGACAGTTTGCATAAAATGTCAAATCCTGTTTCTCCTAAGGAGACAATATGCAGGGAATGTCAAATCCTGTTTTCTGAGAAAAACAAGAAAAAAATATTTTGAAATGTCATCTGCTGAAAATTTTACCATGAGTGTTATAAAGCATTAATCATGCTTACAAACTGCTGAAAACCTCAGATCTTGTCTGACTGTGGCAGCTATGATTTTGTAAATGCCAGTATAGACAGCATTTAACATCACTGATTTTGGAGTCGAAATTTCAACAGCCGATTCAACTGTTCTGTGGTCTTGTATGCATGCTTCATCGCTCCAGAAAAGATGCTCAGTTTGGACAATTTGTGTTAATTTTTGCACTGAAGTGTATCTAATGTGATACCACTGAGTACTCACAAGATGGTTCTGGGGCAAAGAACACTTCAAACTCATGATATATAGTATAATCCAATCATTTTCTGCATCTTATATAATATGCATTCTAAAAATTGTGCACACCCTGATTAGACTGTACAGTAGCTGCTATATGCCTGCTAACAATGTATCTTTACCCTTAAAGCGCCAAGAAAATCTGCATCTGAAAATGTCATGTTTATGTCGTCTGCTGAATATTCTTGCAAACTTTTCAAACATACTTTTAGCATATAGGCAAACTGTGGACCCAGATCAGACTGCTCCTAAAGGAGCAGTCTGATCTGGGTCCACACTGTTTGCAAAAATGACTTTTAAAATCACAAGCAGACGACAAGGCAGATGACAATTGTTGTGATTGGCACTTTAAGGGTTAAAAACAACTGGTTACCACTTGGCATTCTAGAAGAAACCCAGACATTCTGAAGATAAAATATTGGATGTGTTTCTCATATCTGATGGAAAAATTTTATTTTTCAATCTCTTTCATCTGAAATTTCTTGGACATACAATGATTCTACAGGGAAACGTGACCCATCAGAATCCTACCATGTCTTCGCTCAGCATACATCCGAAAGTACATTATCTCTGTGGCTCAATTATTTTCCACTTTCTTGGCTGTGAAAGATATTGCACTATGAGGAACCAAGGTTAACCTTTATTCCTACTGCAGATGACCATTAGCAGAAGACAAAAGTTTTTGCCAATCATGTAGGAATTTTCTGGGACAGCAGGTAGGAAAATAGTCCGTATTGGACTTGTTCAAATTTTGGAGCAAGTATGTTGAAGAGTTAAGGTATCCACAGGGTATTTACTTAGGGTAAATATGGTAATTTCATGTTTATCATTTAAATAAAAAATATAAAAGATGGTTTGAAAGAAAGGGCAAGCTCTATCTTTGGAAGATATTAAATACCGGGATGGGAATTCAGGATTAATCCTGATTTCAGGACTGAGAACTTTCTTTTTAAGCATGAAATTTCACTCATCACGAAAACACGCCAATATAATTTTGACCCCCTTAAACCCCACTTTTATATAGTAAAACGGGGGTTTACAGGGGTATACATTATTTTTCTTATTTCTGCTCAAAAGCATAGATTGTGAGTACTCGTTAGAACTGCCTCGTCTAGGCAGTTCTAACGAGTACCACAATCTATGTTTTGAGCAGAAATATGAAAAATATCAGAATTTTTATCTGAAAATTTTCGTTTTCTGGTGGTAAAATTTTCAGTATATTTGAATAGGCATGTTTTCATAATGTTTACACTTATTCACAAGACCACCCTTTTGTGTCAAAAGTAGTTATTTAGGTTAATATATGCCTGAAATAACTTTGAAAACTAATTATTAAACTAACTATAAGTGGCATAGCTTCAGATAAGAGAATAATGAATTTCGTATTTCTCAATAAAATCATATGTTGTGGGTACCTATTAGATGAGCCTCCCTGAGGCACTTCTAATGAGTATCCACAAGATTTGTTTTTATTGAGAAATGAGAAAAATATTAGTAGTTTTTGGACTGAATTTTTAGATTTCAGGATTGACTAATAGCAACTATTCTCACCCCAGTAAATACTATCTTAAAATTTCATCTGCTAATTTTTGTCTGCAGTGGGCTAAAGGCTAATATATGTCTCAAGATTTTTTTATTTTCTTCCAAGGTGGTTGTATGTCATCTTCAACTTTCTTTTCTTCTGTCTCTGCTTGGAATATAGTTTTAGGCTGCGTCCTAGAAGACAAAAAATGCTGATGATGATGATTCAATGTTTTACATCCCATTCAACATTTATTTATGTCATACTGAGGCAATGGAAGGATGATAATGAAAGGCGCTGTGCAATAAAGTGCAGTACAGTCATGAGCTGAATTCTGCCGCCAGTGGGATTTGAACCTAAAACCTTGTGATCTATAGGTGGGAGGGCTAACCAATTAGCCACCATTATGCTTCCTACTCAAACTAAAAAGTATTACCTCTTTCAGATGACTTTAACGCTTGTCATGACGAATAAATTAAAATGCCACGCCCACTCCAATTTTCAGCCAATCAGATTACTTGATCCAGGATGTTGATATAAATTCACATACTGAATGACAAACAGTGCAGATCCAGATCAGTTAGCTTCTTCAGAAGCCAACTGATCTGGATCTACACAGTTTGCAAAGGCAGGGTATATCCGGGCTCAACAGGACAAGGGTTAATATTGTATTTTAATCAATCTGATTTACTCTTCACTGCGTGAGAAATTTTAACAAACTGCATAGCTCCAAATAAGATGCTTCGTTTTCAACTAAATATCATTACTTTTCCCATTTCTCCAGAATATTACAGTTACCCATTAGAATTGCTTGGCACAGTTCACTGTTCATTAGTCTATTATAATTAAGTCAGGGTACAGCATTTCCTACTAGATTGCATGTGCTTTCAGTGAAGACTCAGACCAGCCTGTGCTTGTGCACAGGCTGATCAGTCGTTGCTGTTCATCTGAAGATGTTTTGGATCCTTGGCTACCCAGAGAGTGTGCATGCTGATCTGAGTCTTTTCTGGATGCACATGCAATCTTGTAGGAACTTCTGTGCCCGTACACATATCTTTTAAACTATTACAGTATGAACAGCCTTGTCAACATTACAAAATTGTTTGAAATTTTGCTTAAAAGCACTAACTGATGCCAGAAAGAGGCACTATTCAGTAGGTTCATTAGCGATGTCACATCTAAGCCTGAAATGATGTTGACAGCACCATTATTCAGTCTATGTCTTTTTTTCTGGCTGACAACACTGCATTGTCTACTTGAAATATGTAACCTGTCTGCTAGAATTATGAGGGGTGCATTAATGGTCAACTACTATGACTATCAGTTAAAGGGTATTGTTTACTTACTTGGAATATGCTGGTAAAACATAGAGAGGTTTTTCCTCTGCGACCTTAGCATGTCTGAGAATGGCTTCTCTAGGATTGTTCTCATATGGATCCTCCTTCTGTACCACCAGCTGCTGTACCACATACTGAGAGAGGGTACCACCTTTGACTGCTAGGCGACCACCCTCACCTGTCAGAAGCAATAGTTACATTCAAGTCTCTTTTATAAGTAGTCAGTATAAACAGTTTTACTGAGCTATTGTATTTACCCCAAGTATTTGGACAGACAGGCCAGTGCAAACAGCATATGCCTTGATCAGATGCCACATTTTGTGGCATCTGATCAGGATCTACACTATTTCATTCTTATCTAATAATTTTTATACACTTCAACAAAATGGCGGTAGCCTTCACAACTGATACAAACTCTTTAACTTAGCACTCTGGGTAAAATTTTCAGCATGTGACATTTTGAAATATTTATGTCCCCATACCTAAAGTGAGGCAGACATACTGACTTTGGTGTGGATCCCGTTGGCGTCGGGTCTCACTTTCTTGTCTGCACAATATTTAATGAACCAGTTGTTGGATTCTTACCAAATTTTTATGGATATATAATTGGTACATAACAAAGAACTGATTAGGTTTTGGTGACCTTGACCTAATTTTTAAGGTCGCAGTGGTAGAAAAACTGAAAAAAATGTCACATTTTCTTGTCTGCACAATATCTTATGAACCAGTGGTTGGATTCTTACCAAATTTTCAAGGATATATAATTGGGACATAACATGAATATACAATTAGGACATAAAAAACAGAGATTAGATTTTGGTAACCTTGATCTAATTTTCAAGGTCACAGCGGTAGAAAAACCGAAAATTGTCACACTTTCTTGTCTGCAAAATATCTTATGAACCAGTGGTTGGATTCTTAAAGCTTCATGGATATATAATTGGGACATAACAAAGAACTGAATAGATTTTCAGTGTTTTATAATGCAGATAAAAAAGGCTCTAATGAAGAAGTAGCTAAGGTGAATGAACACACCTCAAAGACATAGCACTGTAATTATAAGTCAAGTTATTTAAAGGCATTATAAGGCATTATTTGGTATCATCCAAATAGGAACTAAATCCATCATTTAGTTTAGAACTAATGAGATCCTAAAAACTTTGATGTAAAATTTTAATATGAAAATTCTAAGCCGTGACCTTGACCTTGACATGACCTAGGGTAGTGGGGATGGTACTGCGCAAAATTTTGGACCAATATGTATCATCATACCAAAAATGAATCCAATCGGTGATAAGGGTAGGAAATAATGAGGTCTTAAAAACTTTAACAAAAACTTTAACATTTGTGGATGCCAACGCCCATGCCCACACCGAGGGTAGTACAATAGCTCTCCGTGAACGTTGTTCAGGTGAGCTAAAAATCAAAACAGAATGGCAAACATTATAGCTCCTGATAAGACAGCTTGTTATGAGATGTCTCATCAGAATACTGCAACACATTAAAATCTGAACTGTACAACAGACTGGTATTTTCACTCTGGGGCATTAGTTTGTACTTACCTGGACCATAGATGGGTAGGTCTGGCCTATGTGACTTGACAGGATCTCTTCTGGCCCTTTCTTCTTGTTTCTTTGTACTTGTTTCTCTGCCTTGTCTGAACATTGGCAGTGCATATGCTGTTAAAAAAGAAAACACAAATGTAACAGATTTCCAGATGATGTCTTTTTCACACTTCATTATGTTTAAGGGAAATATACATTTTCAGGGGAGGTAACTTTGTCAAAATGGTTTTACTTACCTTTTGAAAAAGGGTCTACTCTCAAAGGAAATAATTTGCTCCCCTTTTCAAAAGGGGTCTTATGCACTAGAGAGTAAACAGGAAGTCACAAAAGTTGTCTCCCTTGTAAAAAATGGTGAAAAATCTGCCAAGAGTATCAAGTTCCCTTAATCTGGACCACAAACCCACCTCGGTGGCTCATATGGATGTGCATACCACTGGTGAGCAGGAGGTTGTGGGTTCGATCCCCGCTGGGTCCAGCAAGATTCTTTCATGGAAATTGATCATGAAATATTTTCTGTGGTCATTCTCTCCCTTCAGCTGATACTTAGAGGACTTAGCCTGCCCAAGAAAAGTGTAGTTAGGTAGACTGACTGGCTTGACATGACTCTAATGGGTTGACTGGGCTGTAAAATCCAATCAGTCAATCAGAGTCCACATTTGTTAAAATTTGTTAAAACTAATTTTTTGAAAGTAAAATATTTCACATACTTGTAGCACTATGCAATTATTCCATTGATAGGGGGTCCATCTGCTGACTAAGTTTTCCAATGGAAAAAGGAAAACTCTGTATTATTAGGCTGGTAAATATCAGCAATTCCTTCCCTAAATGCAAATAGTATAGACCTTGATCAAACACTGCATTCTGCGGGTTCTGATCTGTGTCTACACTGTTTGCCAGTCAATTTTATGGGATGCTAGGCATGAATGGTTTAAGTTTGTCTCCATTTACTTAGTAGCAAATTTTGTGTTAGGGCTGTAATTTGAATACCATTTGGGTATAGTTTTATGATACTTGATGAGACTACAGAATATGCTGAGATGCTGTATTTGTGTACAAGAATGACAACCATTCCTGTTTTTTCCAGTTTTCTCCTTCAGTTGGTGTTCTTTGGAATGTTTCGGGATATGTGGTTGGATCGAAATCAGAATCAGAATATTTTACTAGTGATACATCAATAGACATTCATTCACTAGGGCCAATGACTGAGAATACTAGTCTCTAGATCTCACATGAGGATATTACAGATGCAGGAAGTGCATTCCAATCCCTAATGGTGTCTGGGAAGAAACTGTATTTGTAAATGTCAGTTCTAGCATATGGCACTTGAAACGCCATTGGCTGCTGATTCCTACTGCGCCTATTTGGGGTTTGAAAGTCGCCACAAGGTATACTAACTCTACCTTTCATACCTCTGAACAGCAATATGACCTTTGCGTCTTTGTGAAAAGACTCCCACCCTAACTATTCAAGAATGCTAGTCATACTTCCAGTTTCAAAGTTGTAGTTTCCAGTCACAAACCTAGCTGCACAATTCTGACCCTTTTCTAATTCTTCCTGGACGACTATTCCATGCGGGTCCCAAACAGGGCTAGCATACTCCAGGAAGGGTCGCACCAACCCCTTGTATGTCATTTCCTTAATATCTTTGGGGCATGACGATAGGTTACATCTTAAGATACCAAGAGTTCTGTTTGCTTTTGTGCAAACATTGCTTACATGAGTATTCCATTTCAAATCCTTAGAAATTGTCACACCAAGGTATTTAATATTATCCACGTTTTCAAGGACTGTTCCTTCTAAGGAGTAAACTGCATTGATCTTTTTGATCCGCTTCCCAGTAAGCTGCATAATGTTACATGTCACGGACTGAAATGCCTGTGTACCAGAAAACTCTTCTAGTTATTTTACTGTACTTGGTAACAGAGTCTGTACAGGAAAATGTGCTTTTCATGGAATTTCTAAGTCTCTTATTCAAACAAACCTTTATATATATATATATATTCAATCTGCTAAATGCAACAGTCAGAAATTCCAACATCATTCTCGGTTTTTAACTGCATTTTCACTTTCTGCATATTTCAGAATGCATAAGCGTCTTTACTGCTAAAGAACCCTTACAAATATTAGCCCACACAGGCTGATTATTTCACTGTAATGAAATCAGCCGTTGATGTCTACTATTTAGGGAATTTTAAGGCAATGAAAGGATTGGGTCCTGTTTTTCATATGTAGCAACCTAAGACATGGTGGGCTCTAATTCCTACCGCTCCTATGGCCATGACTATAGGACACTTTTACTTTTATACTTTTAATATGACTAAAATGTTGGCAGGATGATGAACAATGTGGACTCTGATCAAACAGCCCCTTTAAGCATGGATAACAATACAGTTTGATCTGGGTCGATTCTGTTTGCTCAAGAATGTCTTTCCCAATATTTACTGCAACTATTGTATGACTGAAAATACTTACGTGTTATAATTTGCCTGGATGCAACTACTTCTGTCAGCTTAACTTTTGATGGTTTCTTTCCTACACACAATAATGCTCCCCTGTAACAAGATTATAACAAGACTGTCTAGAAATAAATATAAAACTACCCTACATTAATCCTAAATATTGGGACAATATAACTTCATAAATTTTATCA
This sequence comes from Anodontia alba, assembly GCA_964016985.1. NCBI lineage: Eukaryota > Metazoa > Mollusca > Bivalvia > Lucinida > Lucinidae > Anodontia > Anodontia alba. Next base: position 72,415,821 of record OZ024825.1, read on the forward strand.
AGTCAATTTTACTACCTACTGATATGTTTAACTAGAATTCCGAGAATCGGATGTGTCGCCTGCTTAAAGCGCCAACCATTTAATATGAAAAAGGAAAAAAAACACTGGTCCTTATAATCGCTCCTATCCTATAAGGCAACCCCTCACTACAGACTTCGAATGAAATCAATGCATCCCTTCAAAAGTTATTGAGGGGAAACAATATCTTTACCTTGTATTTTACCCCAACAACAAAAAGTCGAAAAAATGGCCATAACTTGGCCAAAATTTTGTGGATGATTACCAATATCAAACTTGACCTGTATTTTACAATGATATATCCTTCTGCAAACTTTCAATAAAATCAATGCATCCCTGCAAAAGTTATTGATCGGAAACCAATATCAACACACCAACAAAAGTTCTGCAAAGTTTGAATGAAATCAATGCATCCCTTCAAAAGTTATTGAACGGAAATGAACAACAAAAACTAAGTCGAAAAAGGGCCATAACTCAGCCAAAATTTGGCAGATGATTACCAATATCGAACTTAACCTGAATTTTATAGTGATATAAAGTTCTGCAAAATTTGAATGACATCCACACATCCCTTCAAAAGTTATTGAACGGAAACGACACGTGTGATGACGACACAGACGACACGGACACCGCCGCCGATGACGCAGACGGACAACATGATCCCTATGTGTCTGCCATGCTACACAAAAAACTGCTAGAACGAGTGGCTAACTATGTAGACCCAGATCAGATGCCGCATTTTGCGGCATCTGATCTGGGTCTACACTGTTTGCTCAGCCTGTCTGTCCCAATACTTAGGGTTATTATGGTACACTCAAGTCCCTTTTACTTCATATTGTTTTATCCCTAACAAGATCCTGCTATTTCTTTTGCTTTCATATTATTTTATCCCTCACAATTCCTGCTATTTCTTTTGCTTTCATATTGTTTTATCCCTCACAATTCCTTCTATTTGTTTTGCTTTCATATTGTTTTATCCCTCATGATTCCTGCTATTTCTTTTGCTTTCATATTGTTTTATCCCTCATTGATTGATTGATTGTGTTGAGATTTAAAGACATGTCAACCCTTGTGGGACATTTTGTTTCATCTCCCAGAGAAAGGGAGAAGAGAGATAGAAGAGATAGTAGAGGGGATTAAAGACAGGGGCAGAGGAGAAAGAGATAGTAGAAGAGATGGACAGGGAAGAAAGAGGAAAATGAATGAAAAAGAAGAAACAGAAGAAATAAAAACATTCCCCCTCTAACCATACCTGCTGCAAGGATAGCAGTCCTTGCCCAACTGTAAGCCATATCAGTTGGACACCCCAGTGATCCAAGATACATAACACCTTTGCCTTACCCAATCAACTCCTGTTAAAACCCTCACGGTTCCTGCTCTTTCATATTGTTTTATCGCTCACAATTCCTGCAATTTCTTTTGCTATCTCTAAAATTATGCAGGATAACTCTCCTTTATTGGAATGAAATCTACTATTTGATAAAATGGGTACATCTCCAACGAAAATAACTTTTACATAGGCGAAACTACCTCCATTGTCATTAGGACTACTGTTAACTCTTTCCCCATTAGTGGCAACTTTTGTCATCTGCTGATAACCTTTGCAAACAGTTTGGACCCAGATCAGACCCAACAAAACGTTGGGCCTGATCTGGATCCAAACTCTTTGACACTCTGATGGTATTCCTGAAAGATTTTTTTGAAACAGTTAATTTTTAAAAAAATCCATAGATGACAAAAAAAAAAAAAAGCATGCAAAATTACCCAGTGTGCAAAGCATTAAAGGAAAACAAGTTGCTCACTCAAAGCCTCATTTTTAAAAATTTTCACCCCCAAGGAAAGCAAGGAAAGCAATATCCTGTGTGGAAGTTGTCCCCCTTTAAAAATGGTGGCAAAATCTTTCAAGTGTATACATTTACCTGAGTGCACAGTATGAAGCAAAGTGTCTAATTATACATACCAAAATGTACAACTACTTATCTTAACTCTCTAAGTCTGTAATATGGTTCTTTTCTACATGTTCAAGCTCCTCTTATATATTTTGTTCTAGTCTTACATTTTCATGCATGTATGACTTATCATTATAGCGGTTTCATTACAAAACCAAGTTAATATACCATTTTGACGGAAATGACCCTCATGGGTTGAAGTGTTGTTAAACCTGAACTCATCATCATCATCATCCTCTTATATATCCTAACGTGACAGAAAAATGAAAATGATTATCTACTTTTTTTTTTCAAAGAGATTTCATTTTGTCCTTCAAGTATTAAAGTAACAGTATGTAACAGATATGCAAATACCACAGAGAAAATCTGGTTCTTTAAACAAAAAGGCAAAATAAAGTTTGTTTTTATGCCCCCGCATTGGATGATGCTGGGGGCATATAGTTTTTCGGTTTTCCGTATGTGGGTACGTGCATAGGAATGTACGTCCTTCTGTACCAATGTGTGTATTTACATACATACGTGATCCTGTTAGACTCAGGTTAAGGCATTTGTACCAGGTAGAATTTTGCAGTTTTATAGTCAGGTACCCCACAGTGGGGGCATCCATGTACTGTGGACACATTTCTAGTTTTTCATAATATCATATTTACCCAAAGTATTCGGACAGCAGTCCTGGTCAAACAGTACAGACCCAGAATAAATGCAACATTCTGTGGCATTTATTCAGGGTCTTCATTGTTTTCAACTCATCTAGCAGTTTTTAAACACATTATTAACAGGTAGGAAAATAGATGTTCAAATATAAGCTGAGTATGATAAGAAGTGTCCAAACATTTAGGGTAAATACAGTACAGCAGTGAATAATCACCTGTGACTTTTCTTCTCATCATAATACAGTTTAGCTTCTCCACTTCCACAACCAACTACGAACTGATTGAGTCTTGGATGCCAGATACATCTTACCACACTCTAAAATAAAGATCAATTCAGAAATTAAGGTGAACAGATAAGCTTTCATTGGAGGCAGCAGTTCCAATCTCAGAATTTATTTGCCTCCCTTCTGAAAAGGAAGCCGCTCTACAAGTAAGAATTTGCTCACAGACCTCCCTTCTGGAAGGGGATCTACTCTGAAAGGAAAGAATTTGCTCTCAAAAGAATTTGTTCCCTCCAGGTGGTAGCAAATTCTTTCCTTTATTTGCTCCCTCTGGGTGTGAGCAAATTCTTTCCTTTTAAGGTAGACACCTTTTCAGAAGGGGATTACTGTGCAGAAAAGCCCAGGAAGTTATGCAAGCAGTCTTAATAGTGCAGATTATATTTCATTTATTTGAGATCATTGGGCTCATTGTGGTATCTTTGAAAATGGGGTTCTGCTCATGTATACACTGGAGTGGGTAAGCAGTGTTGAAAACTTCATTACTGCTTATGAAGAGTCTCAATAAAATCAAAACTCCCATTTTCTAATCTGTAGTGTGTGCTTTGTTTCCAAAGGCATTTTTTTTTTACGTTTATTTTACTCCTCAAAAATGGTGTAAAATCTACCAAGTGTGTCTAGTTCCCTTAAACTGGGCTGCGGTGCATATAAGTACTATTAGTATGACCCTTAGTTTACCCACTGGCATTATGCTGAAACTTTCTGAGCATTGCCCATACTATCATTGGCCTTTGGCAGAAAGGTTTTTTGTCTCACTGGAAACAAGTTCAGGGGTTGGGGTATTTTTCTCGTCTATCCCATTCTTTTCTTTCTACCTCACTCTGAAAGACGGCTTGACACTTATGACTTCTAACCCTTGCCCTGCTGAATAAACTAAGATGCAACACCTATTTTTAATTTTCAGCCAATCAGATTGCTTTATCTAGGTTGCTGATACAATTTCACATGCTTAGTGACAAACAGTACAGATCTAGATCAGTTGGTTTCTTCAGAGGCCAACTGATCTGGATCTATACTGTTTGCAAAGGCAGGGCATATCCGGGTTCAGCAGGACTAGGGCAATTGAGAGGTCATTTAAACCTCTAAACAACTCTGATTTCCCTTATGATAATAACCCTACTACTTGACACAATTACAGAATATGCCGGGAGAGCTAACATTATTCAATATATCCCATACCTCTGGAAAGGGCACTTTTTTCAAACCAAAAAGTAGAGGTATTTATTATTTCTCCACAAAACATATGTGGTATGTACCCATCTCAGTGACTTTGATCTGGACACTGTTTGCTCTGACAAATTGGTCCATATCTTTCGGGTAAATATGGTTTTAATTTTGAACACTGTCAAATTGATATTTGTCTACTTTTCTTGAGAACCTTTTTTTGTTTTTTTTTTTGTTTGTTTTTTTTTGTATTCTATGAACATTCAAAAGCACAAATCATAACAGAAATATGGAACCTCATACTTTTATGCCACAGACTTCATGTAAGTATTTGGAAAGATATTGACAGACCTCACCATACAGTGTAAACCCTGATCAGATATCACAGAACATATCTTATCAGGGTCTACACTGTTTGCCACTCATCCAGCAGTTTTTAGACAGAATAACAGATAGAAGAGTGGATTCATTCAAATTTTAGAAGAAGTATGGTAAGTGCTGAGATGTTCAACTATTAAGTGTATATATGGTAAATGTCCAACTGTGATGGCTTTTGACAAGCAGCAATCTTTTTATCATTTATTTTAGCTTAATTATGGCTTAAAGGAGAAATCCACCAATCAAATTACAATAGCAATTACATGTCTCTTTACAAAATCATTCCAAGAACACTGCTCCAGATAAGAGGGGAAGGGGGTGGAGGTGGGTGGGGGGGGGGGGGGGGAGGGGGGGGGGGGAGTGGGTGAGTACCAAGTAAATATTTAAATATTTTATTTCCTCATGAGTACATATGTTGTGGGTTCTGATTAGAAGCATCTCAGCTTCTGATGAGTATAACAACATACAGCTAATACGTTTTCATGGAGAAATGAAGAAAATATCAATACACTTTGGTTGATGAAAGCACCTTATCTGGAGCTATGCAAGAGATGACAGTTACATAGACTGAATACACCTTCATGGGAGGCAACTCTGTCAAATTGTTTTTACCTCCCTTCTTAAAAGGGTCTACTCTAAAAGGAAAGAATTTGCTCCCCTTGGGAGCAAATTCTTTCCTTTCAAAGTAGACCCCTTTCCAGAAGAGACTTGGTGTACTAGAAAGCAAACAGGAAGTTACAAAATTTGTAGAAAATGGCTGAAAATCTACCCAGTGTATTATGTATAGCAAAATGCCTTACAGTGTCTGACACCTCCAATTCTGTGAGAGTATCCAGTGTTTCTCTGTCCATGAAGAGTAGCTTCCCTTTACTTTGGTTTTTCTTCACTGATACACCTGTCACAATGAGTCGATCATCTGGACTGAAGAGGCAGTCTGTACTGTAATAAAAATTTCTTTATAAAACTGTTTGAAACACAATACATGTAACCCTTTCAGCACTGACCAAAACTGGCAAAAACAGATATTTGTGCAAACAGTGTAGATACAGAGGAGACTGCTAGTAAAGAGATGTCTCATCAGGATCTACAGTTTGCCATTCTGTTTTTTTTTGTTGTTTTTTTTATTTTAGACTGAAACCCCTATTTATATCAGCGGACATTCCAAATTCAAGGATGGAAGAGTCCGGGATGAATAGGCTAAAAGAAAACTCACACATAAGTTTTTGTGAATTTTGTATGAAAGGTTCTAACAGACAGTGATGTTTGGTGAAAATTGCATAAAGCCAGAAATGAGTATAGGTCAATCCATGAGGGTCATTTGCATCAAAATGGCTCTAGATGTGAGGGGTATCCAGATAAATATTTTCTTATTTCTCCATGAAAACTTAGGTTGTTGGCATACATTGGAAGTATCTTGGTGAGGCACTTCTAATGTGTACCCACAATGCATGCTTTCTTGGAGAAACAGGAAAAACACAAGTACTTGTTTGCTTTAAAAAAGAGCCTTATCTACAGTTGTGATAAAGATCCAGATTTGATCTGATGAGGATTTGGTGTTTCAGGTTTCTTTTAACATCACAGTCCAACCAACAATGGCTCGAACATCCTTGAGACCATGAAAATTTGTTCGAGATATGGGTTGTTCAAGCCACTGAGGGTTAACCATAGCGCCATGTCAGGAAACAAATGGCGATAATTTAGGGAAACCTTTTTGTACTTCTACACAATAAAGGTATGTTGAGAGTACTCATTAAAATTGCCTCTATGTGGTGATTCTAATGAGTACACACACCATACTATTTCATGATAAAATAAAAAGGTTTCACAAAAAAATGCTAACTATTTGTTTTCTTGCGCTATTGGAAAAATTTCACAGGGACTTAAAAAGACATTCGAATTAGCCATGGTAAATGAGCCATTGGTTTGAGCTATTGAGGTGCGACTGTATTTAAGTCACATTAAGATGATGAAGAGGTGATAATGAAAAGCTCTGCACACTGAAGCACCATACAGTCAAGGCATGGGCTGAATTCTGCCTCCAGCAGGATTCAAAGCTGGGACCTATGATCCAAAGTCAGGAGTGCTATCCACTTGGCCTAATTTGAGGACTTCGCGACCAAAGTTTGTGGTTTATCAGAATTAGCTTGGCCTTTGTTGTAAACATTTGGTGTAGGGCTGTTCTTTCCTCATGGCATAGCTAAATTATGAGGAGTTTATAGGTGAAGTGTAAAGATAAACTTACACGGGGAAGAAGTTCAACAAATCAGATTTTTCCTTCAATGGCTTTTTAAAGTTTCTCAGATCCCATAATTTCAGTGTGTCATCTCCTACAAAAGAGATCATACGAGCTATATAAAGCAAAAATGTACATTACTGATTATGCAAAGACCTTAAGGTGAACAGATACAATTTAACATGAGTGCTAAGGGAGAGCAATCTAAGCTGAAAATTGTTGTCTCACTACTCAATTTCATTCACTTGTCTATGAATCTTTTCTCAAAGTGGGCTGCTCTTAAAGGAAAGATGCCCAAGCAAACAACATAGACCCTGAGTAGATGCAACAGAATGTGGCATCTAATCAGGGTCTACACTGTTTGCTACTTATTCAACAACTTTTCAAAAGCATCAAAGGATAGACAGATTGACTTCTTCACATTTTAAGACAAGTATGGTAAGGAGTCCCAATATATTAAATGTTCTAAAATTTCATACATCAAAGTGTCTGACAATATGGCAGAGGCAAACAGTGCAGACCAAGATCAGACTGCTCCTGAAGGAGCAATCTGATCAAGGTCTACACTGTTTCCCATTCCACTAAGTATTTTAAGAAACAACTGCATAAAAAGCAACATTTAGGCAAAAAAGTTTGGATGAAGACTTGGGATCTTTATGGTTAGTTTCAGTCGACTCCGATTGTCACTTTATTCTAGTCTTCTTTGAAGCTTTCTTCAAAGTGTTTTGTGTTTATGCTGTTTTATGTTGCAGTTGGACCTATACCTTGGTTAGGGGTCCCGGTCCATAATAAAATCCTGAAATCTTGAATTCAAAATTTTAGGACATTTACCGCACTTAAGGTCATTATGGTAAATACAGTAATATGAAACTCATTTTTAAAAGTTAATCATGAATTGATATTAAAATCTGTATAATTCAAGATCAAACAAATGCACATTTACCTTTTTAGCAAACAAGTTTTTTTTTTCATAAACAGCTCAAATTATATTATGTACAGTGCAAGGAGAAGGCACTAATGTCAGTGTGAATAGCAATGGCCCAGATAAACTTGTGCATACATAGACTGATCAGGGCCTTCTCTATTCATCAGTATATTCTACAGTATCCCATGATTCTGAAATAGATATTTCTCCTCAAAAGTTTTTTTATTCATTGCCTTTATATAATCATTTTTAAAGAAAAACCTTCCTAACAGATTTCAATTCACTTCAGACCCCTTTTACAAGAAGAAACTGTAATTTGGTCACCTTATTTCAGCCTGTTTGATTTTTAGCGACCCAGTCAAACATCAATATAAACACAGGAGCATGCAAATTCTCTTCGTAATTTAACCTGGTTTTACACACATAAAGAGCAGCCTGCAAAATGATCCAAAGCATGAAAAGTGTTTTTAATATGGATGCATCACGGAAACATACCTATATAATTTTGACCCCCTTAAACCCCACTTTTATACAGTAAAACTGGGGTTTACATGGGTATACATTAGGCGGTTCTATCGAGTACCCACAATCTATGTTTTGAGCAGAAATATGAAAAAAATATCAGATTTTTTATTTGAAAACTTGCTGTTTTTTGGTGGTGAAATTTTCTATATATTTGAATATGCGTGTTTTCGTAATGAGATGAAGTTTTCTCTGGTTTTGAGCAACAATGGTTTGGGTCATTTTGAGCTGAAATACAGCTTTAATGAAAACCTTGTTCAGTTTGGGCTAATGTGCAGACAGCTATGAGCCTTTATTGTCAGTATATGCAATAAGGACCCTTTTCCCATGTTGTGTTACACATGTAGCTATAGGACTCCAGATATGGCACTTTAATATTTTATTTATTTCTCCATGAAAACATCTCCATAGCTCCAGATACGGCTATTTTTCCCGAAATACAATTTTGGTATGTTGACCACAGACTCATTGAACAGAAAAGTACTGTTTTTCATATTTCTCCATGGAAAACATATGTTGTGGTACTCATTAGAAGCACCTCACTGAGGTGCTTCTAATGAGTACCCACAACATTTGTTTTCAATCAGAAATAAAAAAAAATATTATGTGGATACCTCCTCTTATCTGGAGCTATGGAGCTCTCTGTCATCTCGGAATAATTTCAATAAGATACTAGACTATGTTTTCATGAAAAAAAAAAAAATAAAATTCTAGAATCTTGAATCAACAAGATTCTAATAGATATTCTCCACATACCTGAAGTTATTCAAACCTTGGTGAAGTAAGAATGCAATTCTGCATATCAGCCATCCTGATTATGATGATGATGTCTCTTTCATCATTATTTAATCCATATCAAGATGATGAAGGGAAGATAATGAGTGGCTTTGTGCAGTGAAATGCCATAGTCATGATTTGAACTCCCCGGACCACCGCTAGAGGGATTCAAACCCGGGACCTAGTCTGAAGTCAGAAGCGCTACCTGCTCAGGCACCCACACACTTCCCAACCATCTTGAGCACTGAATCTATTCAGCAAAGTGTATGCATCCAAGATCAGCTTCTACGGACTAAACTGTCCCTGATCTCACCATCAATAAGATTTAATACTAACCTCCTCTAGATGCCAGCACTCTACCATCATAAGAGAAACACAGTGATGAGGTGTCACTACCATTCATGTGAGCTGTTCTTAAAGTCATCGCTATATTTACCTGTTTTAAGTACGGAAAATAAATTATGGTATAAGGATACACCTCTAAGAAAGACCGCTCTTAACTGAAAATTTCTGCCTCCTTTCCAAAGAACTGAAAATTTCTGCCTCCTTTCCAAAGGAAGACAACTCCAGCACAAATTCATTTCTCTGACACAAATTCATTTCTCTGATTCAATAATCCCTTCTAAAAGGGAGCTACTCTAAAAGGAAAAAATTTGCTCGCAAATTCTTCCCTTTCAGAGTAGCTCCCTTTGAAAAGGGAGGTAAATACTTTCTAATTATAGTGATCTCCCTTGGAGGTGCATTCATTTACTTAATGCAAGGAAACAGGAACAATTTCACACAAAGTAAGATCTTAACGCATATGCACAGAGACACTTATCAGCCTGAACATCAGTCTTTGTTTGTTTGAGTTGAAATTTTATGGCCCAATCAACACTTTAGGTTACATCGAGCTGGTCAGTTCACCTATTTACTTTATCCTGGACAGGCTTTGTCTTCTAAGCTGTTAACCAGGGCCCAGTTGTTCAAAGCGTCGTTAGCTTAACAAGCTCGTTAAGGGTCATTTCGTTTTAACTATTACTAGGGGATTCAATGTACAATATTTTGATATTTTTTGCTGAAAAAATGTGAGTAGCTTTTGCACTGCAAAAGCTACTCACATTTTTTCAGCAAAAAATTTCAGCATATTTGCGTATCACTTGATGTAAATTTTAACGAATCGTTAACTAACGACGTCGTTAGCTTTGAACAACTGGGCCCAGTACTTGTGTACATACTTTCATCAGTAACTGACAACTGCCCTTCTTGAATCAGCGGAAGTGGGAGAATGACCGTTGAAATTATACCTCATGATCAATCTCCAAGGAAGTTATGTGGGCAAGCTGGGATCCAAAACTTTTGACCCCTGGATCCCAAATTATCTTCTTGGTCCTAACTGCAACTCAATGGTGAGGCAATTCCATTGAGTATCAACAAGATGAGCTGATGTAAAAAAGGAAAAAGCTAGAAATATGTCCAAAGGACATGGATGCCCCCGCCTGAAAGACTTAAACTCAAATTACTAACACCTGATGGACACTTATTGGGTACTGAATGTTAAATTTCCATAAACAAAAAATGTTAAAGTATACCAAACAGTAGAAAAAATACCCAACAAGACCTCTCATTTTTATTGGGTATTTATGGACAGAATAAAGCAAACTCTATGTGAAGTATCCAATATATGCCTATCCAATATCTGCCCAGTTGTGAGCCTGGACAGACTGACAGGGTTAACATTATATATCCTTTCCACCATACTTCGAATGGCACGGGCGTAAAAACTATCCTAAATTATCATCTAAATTATAAGCATATCTGGAACTTATGTTGTATGTACTCCATTCAGTGCATCTTACCCACAACATATGTTTTCATGCCAAAATAACAAAACTTATCCAAGAATTATCATTGAATACTCCCCATCAACAAGTCTTATGGTGAAAACACAATTTTCCTTATGAAGTGGCTAATAAGTGTTGATAGTTTTCTTAGATCTCCAGGCACTTCTAATGAGTATCCACAATGTATACCTGGGCCCAGTTGTTCAAAGCATTGTTAGCTTAAGGAGCTTGTTCATGACAAACTCGTTAACTGTTAGCTTAGGTATTTTCAAATAAACTGATATTTTTGCTGCAAAATGTGAGTAGCTTTTGCAATGCAAAAGCTACTCACATTTTTGTAGCAAAAAATATCAATGTATTTTGTCATATTTCAAGGTCATAATTTTTACATCACATTAGCTAACAACTTTGTTAAGTTTTGAACAACTGGGCCCTGAATGTTACTCTTATCTAGAGCAATGATTCTGATTCAGAAATACACTTACAAATGACTTGCTGTGGTCCCAGATCTGTAATGAACCATCTTGACATGCACAGACTACCCATCTCCCATCCTGACTATAGGTACATGCTGTAGGTATGACCCTGCGACCTTGCTGTGACCTTGGCTTTAAGACATATCTTTGTTTCTTTCCTTCATCATTCACATCCCATAATCTCACTGTTCTGGTAAATTATATGAAAATAGGCTTAGCCTAAATGCGAGCACAGCACAGACCTATATCTGCACTCTTCAAAAGTCCTTCACAGCATCATTAAAGAATGAATATCAGTTTATAAAAATATTATGTAAATCAATAATAAATAATAAAAATAATCAGCAAAATATGTTCGTGACACTTATTGACACTCGTTTGGTCACTTTGTGATGCTTATTAGTGAGACCCATAATCAAGTCCTCCAACTTCTGGTAGCAACTTCCGGGAAGAAAAACGGAAGAAAATTGGTCAGAGCGATTACTGCTGAAAGTATATATTGTTGTATGTTAATTTTTTCTTGATCATATTCTCTACCTTAGAGCTCACTTCGTTCGCAACGCGCAAAGCGCGTCGCGAGCTGTGCTCACAATTATTTAGATGAGAAATAGAGGTTGATACACTGTGAGTTTATTAAGAAATGAAGGTAATTATTTTAACATTCATTGTCGTATGAACAACATTGGGTCACTAGCAAAGTAAGTAAACTCCGAAGGGGTTTATGTAAACGTTGCTCACAACTCAATGTTGTTCATACTAAATTACCTGTATTACTTATATTTATATTATTTTCCATCCATTATTTGAGAGAATAACCTGGTTTAAGGGCTAAAATTAAAACAAGAAAACAATTGCAGGCAATTTTCCTATTAACAACTGAACAGTGTCATTGAGGTCATAATGTCGCCATTGTCCAATCATGCTGGAGAGAACCAGGGTTGATTTTGATGTCACTTAATGATCATGTGACAGTGAGTGAGTCAATGTATTCATTGAAGTATGAACAACATTAGGTCCCAATAGTTAACTATAGATTTTTTCTGTAAATGCACTGAGAATGTAAATATAGGAGAAAAGATATACTTTTAGGAAAGACAATGCTTTAAAATTATTTTTGGCTCCCTTCCACAAAGGGTCAACTCTAAAAGGAAAGAATTTTTGCTCCCATGGGGAGCAAATTCCTTACTTTTAGAGAAGACCCTTTTTAAAGGGAGCAAATTCTTTCCATTAGAGTAGACCCCTTTCAGAATGGGTTTGTGCGCACAAGTGCAAACAGGAAGTCACAGAAGTTGTATCCCTTGTAAAAATGGCAGAAAGTCTAATAAGTGTATCTATTTCCCTTAAAATACAGGAAACATTTCCCAAGAGCACAAGTTTGTTTATAAGATCTGCACGTCTTGAGGGAAACATAACCTGTATTTTAAACTCAAGGTGTATTGTTTTTTTAGTCTTTTTTTTTAAATTTGAAGTTTTATGGCCCAGTCAAACCTGTTATGGTCATGTCAGGGTTCTCACTAGGATTTTGAAAACAGGAGTCCCAATTCCACTTTTTTTTGCCAAAACTTGGAGTCCCACAATGTAATTTTGCTTAATGTTTCTAAAAGATACGAGCCCCTACCATCAAAATAGGAGTCCAGGATTTCATATTTGGAGTTAATGAGAACCCTGCATGTGGAGCCAGTCAGTTAACCTACTCACACTTTTCCTGGGCAGACTTAGTCCTCTAAGCAGTTAACTTCACGCACATACTTTTACCAAAAACTAACAACTGCCCTTCTTGAATCAGCAGAAGGGGTGAATGATTGTAGAAATTACTTCAAGATCAATTTCCAATGTGACCAAGCTTGGAATTATACTTGCAATTCCTGGATCTCATGACAGGTTTTCTCTTAGAAAAAAAGTTGCAAAAAAATTCATGCTCAACTGATAATTCAACCAGATGTTTTATGGCTAATTCCCTCAACTATCCTACACTAATGAGTCTGTTCACAACAGGTGGTATTACCAGATTTACCTGGGAGACTATTTTTCTCTGATAACACTGGTTCCCTACACTGTAATATATAGTCTTAAAATCTTTATATTTAACAGAGGAAACCATTTAAAATGTGTAATTTGATTAATTTTTTATGCAGATATAGATTTTGGAATCAGTTTTGAGCTACTTCATTATGTTCTATATTTAAGAATTTTGTATGTGGGTTTCTAGTTAACTGTCTTATTAGTAGTACTTTACTAACTGCATAACAGAACATCATTTTATTAGCATCTGGGTAGAGTTTTATGGTCTCAGTCATCAGAAACATATGGAAATGTAATACCCCACTAACCCGACTTTGATACAGTAATACTCGGGAAGGTGGGGGTCAAATTCTCTAAGAGAAAAACATGGCATGTGCAGTTAGATGCATTACCATCTGCATATTTGAGCCCAGCTTCTTTGAAGTCTGTTTTATGTTCTTTCTGCATTTTCCAATGATGTAAATAAGTTTAGCAACATTGCATCATCTTTGCTCATCACATGGCATGACATCATTTTAAAGTAAATATTTCCTTACTCTTAGATGAAATATTTCCTCAAAGGAACTGTGCATTCTATTTCCATAGAAATTACTAAAAAAACAGCTTCTGATATATAATATACAGAGGAGCTTACATTCGTGGTCATTTCATATGAAATTTATGAAACGAGCCTTTGGCGAGTTTCATAAATTTTATATGAAATGACTATGAAAGTAAGATTCTGTTTACCATCTGACTTTCAAACAGAATTTTATGGCAGTAGCAGTTGAACTGTTTTTCAACAGAAAACAACATTGTCATGGACAGACTAATAACGTTATGCACCAGTAACTAAATAATATGTACTGTGTGGTCATATCATTTTTATGACATGATCTTATCCACTGAATAATAGCGACGTCTTGCAAAAAATACACACTGTATTTGACCTAATTACTACACATACTCCTATAAGTCCGCAGTCAAGCAATTCCATAGTCTTCAGATTACAGCCAGTGAACTTTTTGTCTACTTCTTTATAAAGCCATATGTTGTGGGTACCCATTTGAATTGCATCGACTTGTTGATGCAATTCAAATGAGTACCCACAATATATGCTTTTATAAAGAAAATCAGAAAAAAAAGAAAACACAACAACATCGCATAAGCATCATTTGATAAGTCCTTCACTGATCTTTGTTTAAGTGTACCCTTAGTATAGGTGGATACATATTTTACCACAAATTTTCCCAGTAATTTTGGAAAATCTAAGCACATGGTGCAGTAATTAGGTCAAATACTGTATGTGAATATAGCTGATGACTGCGTACATTGTACTCAACAGATCATCTTTGTTTCCAGTTATTACAAATAAGATATAAACCTCTACAAATAGAAATAACCTTATGACATAAGTGACCTACACAGACTCAGATTAGCCTGCCTCATTACACTGTCTGATCCGAGTCCACTCTAGTCTGTTATGTAATGTATGGACTTTAAAAAGTCTATATGTGTACAGTTTAAACATTGATCAGACTGCTCAGATGTGAAGGCTGAGCTCAGTGAGGCATTTCTAATGAGAACCCACAACACATTTTCATGGAGAAATAAGAAACATACTTAACTGATACCCCATTTTATTTAGAGCATACATTATAACTTACCCATCATTTGAACATGTCATAAATTCTGACTTGACCTTAGGATTAAAACACCCAGAGTTTAACATGGTTGTGTGTCCCTGAAATTTAAAATATGAATAGCTATCAAAATAGACAGACAATTCTAATTAGTAATGTTTCTTATGGAGAAATAAGAAAACAAAATCTATGAAAGTTGCCCTTGGAACACATAACAGATACATAAAAGAATGTAAAATGAAAATCAGGGCCCAGTTGTTCAAAGCATCGTTAGCTTAACGAGCTCGTTAAGGGTCATTTCATTAAGTGTTTTAGCAGATTCAATATACAATATTCTGATATTTTTTGCTGAAAAATGTGAGTAGCTTTTGCACTACAAAAGCTACTCACATTTTTTCAGCAAAAAATTTCAGCATATTTGCGTATCACTCGATGTAAATTTTAACGAATCGTTAACTAAAGACGTCGTTAGCTTTGAACAACTGGACCCTGAGTGTAAGTTTTATTGAGACAATTCAAGTGACAGTAATGTAGTTTGCATGCTGCATACACCTGCTAGCACAGGCTTATGTGAAACTCGATTTCCCAAAACTATTATCTGGCTGAACAAGTATCTGATCTGGATCCCTCACAACAACCACCCCTCAGTCTACTGACTACTCACCCTCCTCCCCCACTCTCAACATACCAACAGTTTGAAATATTGTTGACATTTAACCTTAACTCAATAAAAATCAGTCAGTCAGTGGTCTAAGCCAGTCTCAAACCTGCAACCTTGAGCAGTAACTGCTTGGCTATGGCACCCCTAATACAGTCAAACTTCAATAGCTCAAACATCTTTAGGACCATGGAACTTTGTTCCAGACATGAATAGTTCAAGCCACTGAGGGTGAATCATGGTGCCAGGTCAGGAAGCAAATGGTGATAATTTAGGGAAATCTTTTCAATCTTCAGGCAATTCTATTGAGTATATACAACATAAAATAAGAAAATTTCCCTAAATACTTGTTTTCTTGACTTATCAGAAGAATTTCATAGGGACTCAAAACGAGTTTGGAACAGCCATGGTAAAAAAGCCATTAGCGTTTGAGCAATTGAAGTTTGACTGTACATGTAAAAAACTGATAAAAAGAAAACTTGATCTGTGTAATATTCCTATCACATGTCAGAATGCCTTAAATAAGAAGGTATCCAGCTAGTAAAATATTTTTTTCTCATTTGTTGACAAAAATACACTATGAGTACTCATTAGAAATGCTTCACAGAGGCACTTCTAACTAGTACCACAATAATAGCTGTCACGGGACAGCGTAGCTTGCCTGAATTGCACTTTGCCTCTAAAAATTTCACTAAAAACTTTAACAAGTATTAATTACTTCCATCCAGAGATTCAGGAAATATAGCCTTTTAAAAATTTAACCAAAGACTTTAACATAATTATGTCCCCTTACCTATGGGGAGGAGGTCATACTGATTTTGGTTTGGATCCCATTGGTGCAGGTGTCTGTGTTGGCATGACACTTTCTTGTCTGTACAATATCTTATGAACCAGTGGTTGGATTCTTACTAAATTTTCATAGATATATAATTGGGACATAATAAAGAACTGACAAGATTTTGGTGACCTTGACCTTATTTTCAAGATCACACCAGTAGAAAAACTGAAAATTCACGGTGGGGGACATCTGTTTTTTTTTTTTTCAAAGTCTGTGACCTTGACCTCAAGGTCACTAATGTGGGCTGGGATGGAACAGCATAAACTTTCAGACCAGTATCTAACATCAGGACAAGTACAAACTACTTCCATTCAGTGGTTCAGGAGATATTGCCTTTTAAAAACTTTAACCAAAAACTTTAGCCAAAACTTTAACCAACTCCGATGCCACCAATGCTGACACCATGGTGACTGCAACAGCTCTACCTGTTCTTTTGTACAGGTGAGTTAAAAAGTGTTTTTGTAAAGAAATCAGGGCCCAGTTGTTCAAAGCGTCGTTAGCTTAACGAGCTTGTTAAGGGTCATTTCGTAAACTGTTTTAGCGGATTCAATACAAAATACAATGTATTCCGATATTATTTGCTGAAAAAATGTGAGTAGCTTTTGCTACTCACATTTTTTCAGCAAAAAATTTCAGCATATTTGAGTATCACTCGATGTAAATTTTAAGGAATCGTTAACTAACGACGTCATTAGCTTTGAACAACTGGGCCCAGAAGAAATCAAGAAATAGCAATTTGAAAAAGAGATTTATATTGTGGTACGATAAGACTAACCTTAGTTTGTGCCATATCAGCAAGGTACTGATCACCCCTCTTACATTCAAACTTTTCATGCCCATCTCTATCTAGCACCTTTGCTTGAGCATTTCCGGCAACAACCAGAATAACATCTCCAGTAGAACTGTACTGTAACTGCTTGATAGGATGGCTGAAATATATACTGTTTGTGTGCAGGCTAACAGAAGTAGTGATATACTGATAACAAGAAATTGTCAATAACCAGTGCTTATTAGTTACCTGGTAACATTTTTTCAGCATCAAAGTTTCACACGCACGTCTCCAATATGTCTGTAATGTATGTGTATAGTTTTGTAGAGATCCAACTTAAGCTGTATGCAATGTATGCACTATTAACTATAATTGACTAAGTGCAGTTTTCTTTTCATATAATGGCGAAGTTAAAAACCCTGCCAATTTGTCAAAAAGTATTTTTCAGCATCCCTTATGCATATCTTCCCTATGTCTGTAATATATGTGCAAAGTTTTGAAAAGATCCAAAGGAAGTTGTAAGAGGAGTGGAATTCATAAAGTATGCACTATCAGTCATAATATTAATATCTTATTAAAAGAATTATAAAGAAGCATAACTCTTGTAATATACTGATTTTATTTTCCTAAAACATATGCAATGTCTGATGGTCAAGGAGTGGTGAAAATTTGAACAAAACTGGACAAAGGCTAGTGAAGTTTTAGAGCAAAAGCCTTAACTGTTGACGAAATGACAATGATGGAATGATCATAGAGAAATGACAGAATCATGGACATGCTGAAAACAGTATAGCCTGCTAAAACTTTGTTTTGCAGGGATATAAACATGCCTTTTCAAGGAGTAAGGGCACTTAAAGTGAACAGATACATTTGTAGATTGAACTACTACTACTCTTATTATTATCATTATTATTATTATTATTATTACTATTACATGTATTATCATTATTATTATTATTGTTTCCTGCAGTCCAACCTATTTGCCTCTATGTTTTTATGACAACAACTTGTTTAAACTGAGCTACTACTACTATTTTCATTATTATTACTTGTGGTAAATTTTACAGCAGATGATAAATTGACATTTCATGATAACTGTCTCCAATGAAGACGATCAGCATAAATTTGTCAAATCCTGTTTTCACAAGGGAACTGACTTTTGTGACTTTTTGTTTGCTTCCCTGCAAAGTTTCATCTATTGACATAAAAAATGACAAAGTCATTTGCATAGCTCTTGATAAGATGTTTTTTTCATTCCAAAAATACTGATATTTTTCTTATAACTCCACGAAAACATATGTTGTGGGTACTCATTAGAAGCGCCTCGGCAAGGCCAAGTTTGATGAATGCCAAGTTTGATCACTGAAGATCATACAGTTGAGCACTACAGTTGACATAAAAACTGTCAAGTCATTTGTCCATGAAATGCAGGACAGGATCATAAAATGACACTGCAATGTTTTAGCCCATGTAAGGAAAAAGCGCATACCATGTTAGATATTTGTAGGTCTTACAGTTAATCAGAAAACTAAGCTGGACATATAAAAAAGCAGAACCATTGGACTGTGAAAAATAGGTCATGATCATAAATTGACACATTTTTTGAGGCCAAGTTGGGGAGAAAGCGTATGCAGGTAAGATGATGTCATAGCTACTCAGAAATGGACCTAGGCCCAGTTGTTCAAAGCATCATTAGCTTAACGAGCTTATTAATAACAAACTCATTAACTATTGTAGCTAAGGTATTTTCAAATACATTGATATTTTTGCTGCAAAAATGTGAGTAGCTTTTGCAATGCAAAAGCTACTCACATTTTTTCACCAAAAAAATATCAATGTATTTGCCATATTTCAAGATAGAAATTTTAACGTCACGTTAGCTAACAACTTCATTGTTTTGAACAACCGAGCCCTAGTTGCCTATATTGCACCTGTTAATGAGTAGATGTGACAATAGGCAGGTTCAACAATAACAGTTACACTTCCATATGTTCAGAAAAAAAATCACATTTTTGGAGCAGTTCAGCTATGTTTATTTTGCAATAGGAGATTTTTTTTTTTTTTACATTCTATTCCAAAGAATTTTAGAGAAATCATTTTAAGGAATCTAAATGTTCATTATATAAACAAGAGCATGTTCATTATAGGAACATATGCTTAGTCTACAAAGATACAAGCCTATAAACATGTAAATGATTATTAACACATATAAGCATATTTAAAAAGTCTGTCAGGTGCTGGTCTATAGAAGCACAGCTCCAGATAAGAGGGGGTATTCACATATATTTTACTAATTTCTCCATGAAAATGTATGTCATGGGTCTCATTAGAATTGAGTTTGAATTTTATGGCCCAGTCAACACTATTAAGGTCATGTTCAGCCAGTGAGTTTACCTAACCTCACTTTTCCTGGGCAGGCTTAGTCCTCTAAGCCGTAAACCAGTACTTGTACACATTCTTTCATCAGAAACTGACAACTGCCCTTCTTGAATCAGTGGAAGGGGGAGAGTGGCCATAGAAAATATTTAATAAACAATCTCCATGATTTAATAAACAATCTTCATGAAAGAATGTTGCCTGTCCCTGCAGGGACGGAACCTGCGACCTCCTGTTCACCTGTTGAATGCATATTGTACTGAGTCAGCAAGGCCAGCTACTTGTTAGAGGCGCCTCATAGAGGGGCTTCTAATCAGTACCCATAACATATGCAATCTGTGGACAATGCAGGCCCTGATCAGCCTGTACAAATGTGCAGGCTGATCAGGGCCTTCAATGTCCACTTAAAGAATCAGTGGATACTGTAGTATATGTTGACAAGCAGAAAATGCCGAGGTTAAACTGCAAAGAAGCACACGCTGATCTGGACCTATGCTGTCTGCAAATTGCATAAAATCCCTTTTCGTGTGTTGTGCATCATATGTTTTTGTGGAGAAATAAGAAAATATCAGTACCAGTACTCCAGTTAGCCCTATATAGAGGGGCGGGCAGACCATCTTGCCCTCTTCTGCCGACCCTCTGCCCTTCTTAAGCTGCTATCTGTCTTATTTCAACTCCAGACATAAAACCCTACATTTTGGTGAAAATTTCATGAAAATCGGACCAAAATTAAAAAAAAAAGTTATTAATGTTAAAGGTCAGGTTTAAGTGTATTCTATTTTTGAGGTATTTATTGTGGAATGGGATTATATTTTGTAAAATGTCTTGATACTCAGCACATTTCATGATGCATGGTGCCCTCATTCTTATATGACCGCGCAAAAAGTGCCCTACCCAGCACCCCTCTGCC
Organism: Anodontia alba; assembly: GCA_964016985.1. Classification (NCBI taxonomy): domain Eukaryota; kingdom Metazoa; phylum Mollusca; class Bivalvia; order Lucinida; family Lucinidae; genus Anodontia; species Anodontia alba. Next base: position 72,436,212 of record OZ024825.1, read on the forward strand.
CTCATATCTTAGCTGGAACACTGAGTACTATTAGGCCAAAAAAGCACTTATTTGGAGCTATGATAGAAGTTGCTGTCTATAGTGAACAGCATAAACCCAAATACCATTACGAAAATACGCCTATTCAAATATAAATTGAAAATCTCACCTCCAAAAACTGAAAATTTTCAGATAAAACTCTGATATTTTTTCACATTTCTGCTCAAAACATAGATTGTGGGTACTCTTTAGAACCACCTCGGCGAGGCGGTTCTAACGAGTACCCACAATCTATGTTTTTGTGCAGAAATAAGAAAAATGAAGTTTTTTAAAAGTAAAACATATTTTAACGAGTAATACTTAACCTATAGATAATGTGCTATTCTCTTCTGTTTTCACACCTTCCACAGAAAAAAACGACCTTTCAGTCGTTAATTAAAGTCTTAAACCAGAAGGTCCCTTAGGCAGTTACCTGTGTGACGTAACTCCTCCCGCTCAATTGATCACGTGTCAGTTTCTTTTATGTGTAAAACAATAGACACAATTAGGAGATAAGCGAGGGTGGGCGGAGGGAGATAACTGATTATCTATAGGTTAAGTATTACTCGTTAAAATATGTTTTACTTTTAAAAAACTTCATTTTAACTTCATAATACATTAACCTATAGATAATGTGCTAGAATTTGCAGAATAGGAGGGAGGTGTTCTACTAATTCTAACACCAATAATATCTCACAACTTCTGGTTCAAGACTCAGGAAACTCTAAGGAATCAGATACGTTCTAATTCTATATTTAATAGAAAGAATGATCTGGATTCACAAAATAGCATATCTTTAAGGTGTTATGATCTAACAACCTTATATATAATAGTAGACTCTAGAGGAAGCCAGTTCTTAAGTCTCAGAGACCTAACATTGGCCCCCCCCAACCTTTTTTTTTTTTTTTTTTTTGGGGGGGAAACAACAATTGGCTTCCAAAAGAAAAAGGAGTCATTGAGACATAACATAAATATTCCATCGCAAAGTAAGCTAGGAATAAAGAAATAATATTTTCAAAACAAAATTTGTAAAACAAAAAGCCAAGACCATATACTGTAAGTAGTCTATCTAGGGTCTTGAATAAATAATGAAAAGTCTACTCGGTGGAGTTTCCTATAGATAACTGACATATGTAGATATTTTGGATAAAATTCTAGATATGTGAAGCTATCTGATTGTAATAGTCTAAGCTATTAGAATTATAAACTAATTAAATTCTGTTAATTGGAGCGACAGGACAGTTTCCAATGAACAGACATAGACTTAAAATAACCATAATGTTGTATAATTATTCCCCTTTGATAAAATTAAAGAAGGGGAGATAATAAAAGTAGATGGAGTTAACTTAACTATAACTCAGTTATCCATCAGAAGAAAAAGGTATAGACAAACATAATGGTTAAAAACTATTGCTAGGCTAATTGTATTACGAATTTTTAGTCAAGCAATAAAATAATACAGAGTTTGCATAAAACTGCTGGGAAGAAAAAACAACCTAAACCATTGACAAATTAGTTTTGTCATAGACATGTAAAAGCGTTTGATGTCCTGACAAAATAATAAAGAAGAAACTGTCAACATCATAACTTAGAGTTTGACAGACAATAAGAGAGATAAGAATAAGGTTGATCGCAGCTAACTGTAAGACGGTCATAGTTTGGCTAAATCTTACCGTATTGATAAGATTAAGCAATAATAAATAAGCTGGTTAGAATCTTTCTATACCAGAAGATTGCCATGAAAAGTACTCCTGAGTAAATAATCATGGAAATCAAGAAATGTTAAAAAATCCACTTTGTAATGACAAATCAAAATATTCATAAAAAGAGAAGGACTCAGAGAAAAAGTAATAGTGTGATAATCTCTGAAGAAAGATTATACAATAGTACTGATTAATAATCTCTAAAACACTTAATTTATAAGTTAAGAGATAGTATTACTATTCTATACACATATTTAAGAATAGTAAGAAATATATGAATACTAAATTAAAATTATACTACGGAACAAATTCCTGCTATAAATAAAAAGTTAAGCGTAACTATTTATTAAGCAAGGAATTATTAAACATATAACTCGCTATAAAATTACTGCCCAGAATTTTATAGATAAATATTCAATCATATTTTTAGAATTGAATATTAATAGAATAGAATCTATGTCTGCATAATTGGTAATTCCTGAAATATCAAATTAAGTACTCGCAAATGAATTAAGGAAGAAAATATATGTACATATATACATATATATACATATACATATATATATATACTCTCGAGATCTATGCGTAAACCATAGAGAGTAATAAAATAATATTATTACCACGATCCCTGACGGAAGGGTAAAAACATGTATAAATATGAAAGAGATAATAATTAATTTAACGTCATATAGGTTTAAGATAAATTTTGTTTAATCTTTAACCAATATGCAGCAACAGTGACTCGATATTCTGTAGTCGTACATAGAAAAAGAGTACTTAGTCATTAGAATTTTGTATGATTGAAATAGAGATAATGGAATCTAAATGGATGTATCTCCATGAACTGAATCAAAGGATAATATCCATTCTAAAAACTAGGGCTTGTTTTAGGCTTAGTTTAACAAGCGTAGAATTGAATTATTTCCAAGTTTTCATGAAGTCGTTATGCTCTGAATACTGAGAAAAACTGTTAAAATATTGTTTAGGAAATAAAAACGTGACTGGTCCATAATGTTAGCTAGATTTAAACCTGGAACTTAGCGAGACGGTCAATCTAACTTAAAAGTGAGTTGAGGAAGATAAATAATGAAGATAGATATATAAATATCGGTATAATATATTATCTCCAACTATTATCAAATAATCTGAATGTTTAAAAGGATAAATGCTACTCGAAAGTTTATTTACCGAATGTATAATGGGAGAAACTTTCAGTATGTTCAAAAACGTATCACGAAAGTAAGATCTGACCAGGAACGTAGGTGCAGCACTTACAACGTTGTGAAGTTTATGAAAACATATTCTATATTATAAATTGAAGCAGTGCATTTCAAAATCATCGAAACGTCTTGAAATGACTTATTGTGTGGAAAATAAATAAATATCCAGTTTCGGAAAAGATATTTATCTATATATATAGACCATTTTTGATGCGGACTGGAAATCAAGATATTAATCTTTGCATTATTCGCAAACTGAACTTGAACTCTTAGCGAGAATTACTAAGATCCCTTTAACGAATGTAAACATAAAGAAGGGGTAAAGAGATAATTAAGTGTATCTTAATTCTTTACCGGCTCGTAATTAAGGAAGTTTTCCCTTTTGTCTAAGCCTAGACCATACATTGATTAATATGAATATGATAATATCTGCTATTATGAGGTAAACTCTCGTTAATTAACCTCTAAGCATATATTAAAAATATATATCAACATAATCTAGAGCTTCGGTAAGTTTAGAAGAAGGAAATGATTGACTTTGGCAGTTTCTGAATAGTTACAAAGTCAATAAAAATATATCAAAAGGAAAGTAATGTATATAATATCTAATTTAGGCAATAATAATCTGTCACGTACTGAATAAATAATGCCTTTACTAAATATGTATCCATTGTCAATATCAAATGTGCGAGAAAATTTTGATTGACATGGACTCTAGTTATAAATAAAATATTAGAGGTATATAGCTAGTCGAAGCAAAACTATTCCTCAATAAAGATAAGGTAGACCTATAATATACGAGGATTAATTGGTCTAGTAAATATAAGTTTTAAACCTTCCTAAATAATTTCTAATTATAATCATAATAAAATTATTATTCCAAGATGAAGAATCTTCATCGTAATAGATTCTTACTGAGACAAAATTATCTGGTATATTACTATCATAGTCTTAAATGATCCAGAAGAAAAAATAAAACAGGCAAAGTAAAGAACGTATCGAATTATATCTATGCCTAAATATAAGATTTTCTTCTTATTTATTATTTTATAGCAGAGTTTAGACAGAGCACGACTGACCTAGACTCTTATATAATCAATCAAAAGATAGTATAAAATAGAATAATAGCTTAACGGATCAACTAATTTCCATGTAGAAAGGCAAAAGGAAAATATGTACCTCAACTAGAATTTTAAATCGTAGTAATCTAGAGAGGTAGTGGATAAATAAATAAACTGTTAATTTATTTATCTGATTCGTGTAGATTTCCGATACCTTATGAATGAAATATTAATAGAAAGTAGAAAGGATCTATTATTACTTTCTTGTCAATTTACTCCATAGATTACATGCTGATTACATATCGGGAGCATGTAGAAATTTTAGATTTCGTGTATATTTTTCTTCTTAGAACTAAGGATATTTTTATAGAGTTCACCTTTGTCTTACAGCCGAATAAGGTGAATATGTAAGAAGTTAATCTCTTTGTAGCGAATAAAAAGAGATATAAACTATATAATTATAGATGGAAGTATCATCTACACTTTGTGAATGAATTACGAATTTGATCGTAACTGATAATTCTTAATTCATTTTCAAGAATAAATATATATATAGAATTTTAAGTCTAGTTCAAAAAAGACTTGACAGAGTTCAACAATATAAGGGGCTACTAGGTATTAGAACCCATCGCTGTCATTCTATAACCTATAACCCAAGACTACACATTTCTATAGTGCTCAATGAATAAACATACATTGAGCAAGGACTAGTGACTACTAATCGGTCACTAGTAATCCGACACAATGCTCTGGCACTAGTCTACGAAACTACTGCCCAGTGAAATTTCGTTAGAATGACCTGGCACTAGTCTACGAACTACTGCCCGATGAATTTTTGTTAGAATCGGAAGTTAACCTCTTTCTAGCGAATGAAAGAAATAAATTGCATAGTTAATTTAAAATATTAATAGAATTACACTTCTGTAATAAGTCAATGGAATATTTAGAAATTTATTATATAAAATGTTACTATGTATTTCATTTTATAACCTATATCCATTGACTTGATTTATTTATAAAGCTCTATGAGCAATAATAGATTGTTCGGGGAACAATAATAGATTGTTCGTGGACTAGTGACTGTTACCCAATCACTAGTAATCCGACACAATGACTGGACACTAGAACTCGTAACTATTGCCCAGTAGACGCCACTAGTAATCCAATACAATAACTGGATACTAGTAATCATAAGTATTTGCCAGTGGTATACACTAGTAGCTGGACATATGACCGGACACTAGTACTCTTAACTGTTTGCCCGGTGAAGTCACTAATAATTCGACACAATGACTGGACACTAGTACTCGTAACTGTTGCCCAGTGAAGTCACTAATAATTCGACACAATGACCGGATACTACTTCTCGTAACTGTTGCCCAGTAGGAGTGACTAATAATGCGACACAATGACCGAACACTAGTACTCGTAACTGTTGCCCAGTGAAGTCACTAATAATTCAACACAATGACCGGACACTAGTACTCGTAACTGTTGCCCGGTAGGAGTCACTAATAATGCGACACAATGACCGGACACTAGTACTCGTAATTGATGGAGTAACTAGTAATCCGTCACAATGACCGGACACTAGTACCCGTGATAAATGCCTGGTGATTTAATCATGCCTGGATGACCGGTGACTGGATGACTGGTGACCGGTAAGAAATACCCGGTGATTTTATCCATGCCTGGATGCCCGGTGACTGGTGACTGGTTAAGCTGACAATGAATGACTGGTGACTGGTGACTGGTGGACTTAGACTTATTTTGGATACTAAAGCATCCATAAGAAGCCACCTTGATGGGTCTTACCCCGGCAGTATAGCCATATGGGGTGGGGCTCCCATCAGTAAAGAACTGTCGTATAACCCATAAGGGTTGACAAATTCTTTACTAATCAGCTTCTCCACCATAGAAATCTTCGCCAATTCGCAAGATATCCAGTAACAGTCCAGGTATAGCATGTCGCATCGCTGAATAATCTGGAACAAAAAGAAACAAGTTAAATTTTTTGATATAAGAAAACACGACTTCCGAACCGACCGCACACGAGCGTTGTGCCGATTATAGCGAGAGTCGCGAAAAAGCATGTCGAAATAGCCAGTCAATAAAAGCAAAATCGACAATCAAAAATTTTAAATAATAACATGGTTAGTGAAAGGAGTGATAAAGAAACAAAAGAAACACAAGGATACAGAAATTTATCTGTGAGGAATAGAAATAATCCAAATTTCTTTCACAGGTAAAAATCCTTGTTGAATTTCTTTGTCCACAGAAAAGAAACTGACACGTGATCAATTGAGCGGGAGGAGTTACGTCACACAGGTAACTGCCTAAGGGACCTTCTGGTTTAAGACTTTAATTAACGACTGAAAGGTTGTTTTTTCTGTGGAAGGTGTGAAAACAGAAGAGAATAGCACATTATCTATAGGTTAATGTATTATGAAGTTAAAATAATGTATACCCCTGTAAACCCCAGTTTTACTATATAAAAATGGGGTTTAAGGGGGTCTCAATTATATAAGTATGTTTTCGTGATGCAATTGTAGTCCTATCTAGGTCAGTCCTGTCTGCATGTGTTCCTAGACCCCCATTTTAGCTTGTCACTGCCTACCTTTCACAAGGTCTTAGGGTTCTAAATGGCTTCAGGGTGGAATCCATTCCAGCAAAATCAAACAATTTGACATCATAGTCATACCCTCCTGTTACCAGTCTGGCACCAGATGGATCCAGTGCTAATGCTGAAACCTAGGTAAGAAAAGAAGACATGTCAAGGAGGGGTATTTGGTGATCATTCTGGGATAATTTTCTTATTTCTCCATAAAAATATTTGTCATGGGTACTCAATGAATAATGAGTATCCACAACATATATTTTCTGCAGAATTGTGAAAATTATTCCAGAGTAATCATCAAATACTCCTCCTTAACAAGTTCTCTTAAAAGAGTAAAGATGATGTCCAGGGCCCAGTCATTCAAAGCATTGTCAGCTTAATGAGCTCATTAGTGGTCAAAATGTTAATTGTTTTAGTAAGTACAATATCTAATTCACAGGTTTGCAAAAGCTACTCACATTTTTCAGCAGAAATAATAGCATATATGCAGTATTTAATGATCAAAGTTTTAATGATATGTTAACTAACGACATCATTAATTTTGAACAACTGGGCCCAGAAAAAAACACAATCACAGGAGTTGACAGAACTACCAATGACACCAACAGGAAGAGTTAACAAACTATGTTGGACAGCAAACTCTAATTTCTGGGGAAAATGAAAACATGTCATCAATCTGTCATGTGATGAATTTGCTTGAAGAGTGTTGAAATGCTATTTGACATGCACCAATATACCCTACATAGACCCAGGTTAGTCTGCATTCTCACACAGTCTGGTCAAGGCATCATTGATTGCTGACATATTATACAGGCTTTAAAGATTCTGTGAATAAACCATGCAGACCCTGATTAGCCTGTGTAAATGTGATGGCTAATCTGCATCTATACTGGATAATAAGTTTTCTATTTTAGATGCAATTTGTCATATTTTTTTCTTTTCCTGGACAATGAACAGTTGAATGTTTTGCTCACAGCTCCAAATAAAGTGACAACTGGTAATAATTTTCATTACTTTAACATCAAAACAGACCCTGTGCATACTCACTGGAATTGCCAGGCCCCAAGGTTATAAAACTTTTTTCATGCTCCAAACAACTAAGCATGAAATTTTCTCTGTTAATAAATATGAATATGCCAACAATAGTTGGCATTCTCATAAATATTAACGGAGAAATTTTTATGCTTAGCTATTTTTAGCTAAAATGAATTTGCAATCGTTAGTAATTTGAGATTTACAAGCAGTAAAATCATGCTCAGCTGGTTGAGCATGTAAAAGTTTTATAACCTCGGAACTTGGTCTACAAGGTATGTTTTGGGACAAAGAAAAAAAAAAATCTTCAGAGTACTTCCCTTACATGGCGAATTACTTTAATAACCTAAATTACATGTATTTGGACATGTTAACTTCTTATCATACTTGTTCTAAACAGGGCTTGAATAACAGGGAATGGTCTCTCCAGTACATTTATTGGTAATTGTTACCGTAGTGTTGACGCTAGCAATACAGGTAGATCAAGCACAAAAATATCAATACTCACCAAAAATTAGCATAAAAATACACAAATAAAAGTACTTAAATTTAAATTAAAAGTGTTTACAATGAGAAATGATACTTAAAAATTATCTCCAAACATACCCACTTGCCTCCCCTTTCAATCATATAGTTTTTTATTTCGGAAACCCTTGCCACTTTGAAAGAGTATTACTGGCAAAAGCACTACTAGATATTGGTCAAAATTTGACATTTTGTTGCTTTTTAAACTGCATTTTTATCAATAAAATATAGTCAAATTATACAAAAAGTTATGATCAGAATACAAATTGATGTTCCAGCAGCAAAGTTATTGAAAAATATTATCCCCCGAGTTTGCACTTTTTGAGTTTTAGCACCGACAAAAACGGTCCTAAAAACACAGTTTTGACGGGTACCTAATAGGCTTAACTGCATGTGCATATTGGTTATTAACCCTTAAAGTGCCAAGAAAAACTGCATCTGAAAATGTCGTCTGTTTATGTCGTCTGCTGAATATTCTTGCAGACTTTTCAAACCTATTTTTGCATACAGGCAAACAGTGTGGACCCTGATCAGACTGCTCCTGAAAGGAGCAGTCTGATCTGGGTCCACACTGTTTGCAAAAATGACTTTTAAAATCACAAGCAGATGACAAAGCAGACGACAATAGTTGTGATTGGCATTTTAAAGGTTAAACAGGCTCACTGGATACTACCATGAAGACAAGGAATTTTAGCTCTTTGCATGAGAGGCCTTTCCCTGTTATTCAATCCCTGTTCTAAAATGTCAAAGGCTATTGTGCAATGTATTGATGAGCCTTAAAAACTGCTGAATGAGTGACAAAGACAGCAGACCCTGATCATATGCCACATTTTGTTTGCTCAGGCCTGTCTGTCCAACTAATTATGGTAAATCATTTGATTTTTGCAAGACATGTATGGTAACTACCCAATTAATTCAGACATAAGAAATATGATTTTTTTACGTCCTGACTTCCATCAGTGCAGAGCAGTAAAGCAAACCAAGTTTGCAAAACCAGAAGCAATTAATTCATTCCAAAATGGCCATGTAGTCTTGCACAAACTATTTAATGTGTCGCATGATTTTTTTTTTTGTCTGAGATTTTCAGAATATTTACAGAACTCACCGTTTTTGAGCCATGATTGAGAGTAATCTGTAGACTTGAGGGTATCTTGCTCAGTGGAGACTGAAAATAAACATAATAATGATAATAGACACAATCATTTATACTGGTAAAACACAACACAGTTCCAAACATAATCTTTGTTTTGACAAATAAGCAAAGCTCTAGATGATTGGTCATGTGATCGAAGTCCATATGACTAAATAACAAGTGGATTTATGGACAGTTATGGAACAGCTACGAAGCTGACTATAGCATGCTACAGCTATTTCTGGGGTTTTACTATATAAAGTGTAGGATATGCTGGGTAGATTTTCTGTCTACTCCTGTTTCCTGGTTTATGAATTCCTTCTCAAAGGGACTACTCTTTACTTTCCCACTCTGAGCAAATTCAGCAGAATGATGACAGAATACTTTAAGAAAATAGGATTTGAATTCATGCAAATTGTCTCATAAGGAGACAATTTGCATGAAATATGAAATCCTATTTTCAGGAAAAAAATTAGAACAAATGTCCTGCTTATTTTTTTACCCAGCATGCTAAACCTTAAAAGGAAGCCTATGCCCCCAAAGGGAGTAAATGCTTTCCTTACAAAGTCCCCTTTGAGATTTTGTTTGTGTTGAGGTTTTACGGCCCAGTCAACCCAATGGGGTCATGTCAAGCACGGTCAGTTTACCTAACCACACGTTTACTGGGCAGGCTTAGTCCTCTAAGCGGTTAACCAGTATTATGCACATTCTTTCACCAGAAACTGACAACTGCCCTTCTTGAATCAGCGGAAGGGAGAGAATGACCGTAGAAAATATTTCATGATCAATCTCTGTATTGCAAATTCTTTCCTCTTTAGATTAGCCCCAACCTCCCCTTACCATCCCCCTATGCTGCTACCCCTCCCCCTCCCCTCTAAAAAGAGAGGCAAATAATTTCTGTCTGAGTGATCTCCCCTGGAGATGCAGTCATATCCTTTCAGGGGAAGTGATACAGTTTAACATTTTCAAGGGAGACAATTTGTCAAAGTTGTTTTTGTCTCCCTCCTGAAAAGAGTCTTCTCTGAAAGGAAAGAATTTGCTCCCTAGAGGAGCAAATTCTTTCCTTTTAGAGAAGACCTCCTTTCAGGAGGGACCAAAGCAAACAGGAAGTCACAAAAGTTATCTCCCTTTAAGAAAATGGCAGAAAATTTACAAAATGTATCCAAGTCCCTTAATACTTGAGACCATGCACCAGCATAGAGAAATAATAAAAAAACATGTTACAGAAAAGTAATTACCTTTATCTCTAAATTTACAATTTATCTTGTGCTCTGCTGCTTATTCAAAGATAAATTTCTGCATAAATATGAACCATTTACTAGCTCCCTACTCACCTCCTTGCTTAATAAAATTTGTATGGTTTAATATATAAGATGACAAAAACATGGGGGCATGGTGACTTCATGAAGACTTGGCCAGTGTTGATATCAGAACTGCAGCTATGGTACAAAAATGCCCCCACCCAGAATGATGCCAAATAATGTAGGCCATAAAATGAAAGAGAATTTTATTATACAAACATGCAAAGTTCGCAAGTGGCAGAAAGGCCAGTTATGTGGACTATATGTGACCGAAGACAATTATATTCAGTTATCTACAGGACTCTTTAAGAAACCTGTTTCTTATGATGGTTGAGCATTATAACACTGCAACAGGAAATCTCAGGGTTTAGATAATTTTAAGTGAAAGGTGTTAATTGGCAACAATAACAATCTGATCTGAAAGAAAATCAACAGCTATGAACACAAAAGAACAATAAGCGACTAACAATAAAGCAAAATTATATTTACACGTACAACTTCATTCACTTACAACTTAATTTTGATCATCATGAATCAATTTTTTTTCTCTGAGTATTGCTTTGCAATGCCTCCCTGCATATATATATAAAATGTACACCAAACATCTCCATGAGATTTCTCTAGAGAAGCCCAGAAATCTATACCTGAATGTCTGTTAAGTAATATTATGTGGAAGAAAAACTCCGAGAAACTTGGCAAAGTTCTGTTTTTCTTTTGTTTTGTTTTTTCTTTACTTGTTATGCCATTTCATCAAGAAAAGGCTAACACTTTCACCCCTGACTTTCTCAAGTGGACTCTTATGTCTATGAATTTAGACAAGTCCACTCTCATAAAGCAATTTCAGGTAGACAAAAATCTCAAACAAAATACCAAAAACTAGTACAATGGCAAAATAGTAAAGGCAAACAGCTTAAATCCTGATGAGACAGCTTATTACAAGCCCTCTCATCTGAATTTACACTGTTTGCAAGACCCTTTTTTCGGATCTGCAGAGTCAAAAGGGTTAAAACCGGGTACATACAAATACATTTCTAATACCTCATCTGTTTCATCACCATCATCGTCCTCATCACTGTCATTATCATCTTGCTTCTTCTTTTCTGATGGTATTGGAGGACCTATCATCTCTTCTTCAGTTACTGGTAAAGCTTTCATTGAAGGAGGTAGAGGTGGCCCTATCATATCATCCTCAGATTCTAATAAACATACATGTGTAATGGTAATTATCCTAAAATTTCAATCACTTTATTCCATATTATTTTGGCCTAAATTTTGCTTTTTATGCAGTTGTTTCTTAATATACTTCATGGAATGGCGAACAGTGTAGACTCTGATCTGATCAATCCCTTCAGTTTATACTGTTTGCCTATGCCACTTAGCAACTTTGGTGTACAAAATTTTAGGACATTTACCATAAGCTTTTTTTAATCAATTACAGCATTAAATATATTAAAGGGAAAGCAAATTTGGTGAAGAATGCATCTGAGATGAAAGCTCTTAACAAAGAAGTTTGATGCAAATTTATTCAAAACTCCCCTTTGGAGCAAATTCTTTCCTTTTAGAATTAACTTCTTTTCAGAAGTGACTTTATGTGTAAGAAAACAAACAGGGTGTCACAAAAGTTGTCTCCCTTGTGAATGAGAGCTGTTGCAGGGCAATTTGTTTGTTTGTATTAAGGCTTTACAGCCCAGTCACCCCATTGGCATCATATCAACTGATTGATTGTGTTGGGGTTTAATGACACGTCAATCCTTGTGGGTCATTTTGTGTCATCTCCCAGAGAAAGGGAGAAGAGAGATAGAAGAGATAGTAGAGGAGATGAAAGAGAGGGACATGGGAGAAAGAGGAAAATGAATGAAAGTGAAGACACAGAAGGAATAAAAACATTCCCCCTCTACCCATACCTGCTGCAAGGACAGCAGACCTTGTCCAACTGTAAGCCAATAACAGTTGGATGCCCTGGAGACACAAGATACCTGACACCTTTGACTCACCCAACCACTCCCAGGGTGATATCAAGTGTGGTCAGTTTACCTAACCATACTTTTACTGGGCAGGCTTAGTCCTCTAAGCGATTAACCAGTATTGTACACATTCTTTCGCCAGAAACTGACAACTGCCCATCTTGAATCAGCGGAAGAATAAGAACGACCGTAAAAAAATATTTCATTACCAATCTCTATGAAAGAATGATGCCAACATGATGGAGCTCCTGCTCACTAGTCGGACACACATCTAAGTGAGTCACAGAACCCTGCTGTTGGAGGATAGCACAGCTTGCCTGAGCCACGCTTTAACTAAAAAACTTTAATCAAAAAAATTTAACAATTTTTTTTCTTTCCAGGCCCTTGACCTTTGTATCATGTGGGTCGGAAGGATACAGCATAGAACTTCAGACCAGTATTTAACATCAGGACAAGTAAGAACTACTTCCATCGAGAGGTTTAGGAGATATAGCCTTTTAAAAACTTTAACCAATGCTGACGCCATAATGACTGCTATAGCTATACCTATACTTTCATACAGGAGAGCTAAAAAATGGCAAAACATTTACCAAGTGCATCCAGTCCCCTTAATGTCATATTCAGCATGTTTTATAGTTTATATACATTTCAGCTAGTGGCAGTTACATGTATGGAGTACTTTGAGCTCCAAAAGAGAACCACTGGCCTTCAACAAGTAACAGAGAACTTTCATGCCCAGCCTCTGAACAAAATAATATGACATCTGTATCATTAACACTTAAAGCACTGATCAAAACTGCAGCAGATGACAATCTAAATTTTTTTTATTGTTTTTCAGGGAAAATAAGACTTGGCATTTCATGTGAATCATCTGCTATCTGGACAATTCACATGAAATGTCAAGCCTTATTTCTTCTTAAACAAAAATAAATAATAAAAATGCCTTCCACTGCAGTTGTGATTAGCTCTTTAAGAGTTAATCATTTGTTCTGAATTTTTTTACACTCTTTTACACTGGTTTTAAAATTTAATGTTACCTGACTCTGAGCTAGAACTGTCATTGTCTGACTCACTACTACTTTTATTTTGTGTCTTGTTCTCAGCACTACTGGAACCAGCCTGTTTTTCTTTGCTGTCTCTGTTAAGTTTATTAACCACTTCATCAGCTTCTTCATTTGTAACAACTCCAGCTGTAAAAAAAAAAAAAAAAAAAAAAAAAAAAAAATAGACATGTGTCCAAAGTACACAATGGCTCCCACCCCCAGCCTCACCCCATGGCATGACCAAGAAGCAACTTGAAGGTTTAGGTCTGGATAAGTAGCATTCCAAACTTAAACTTCCTAGCATAAAAGGTACATGTACCCAAGTTATCACCTAGAAGAGAAGTGCAGACGTAAATGTCAATGTAAACTTTTATGTTAACTTAAACATTTGTAAAAAAGTGTATACGCTTTGACCCCTAGTCCCACCCCTGGGCAAGACCAAGGGGCAAATTTAGCACACAGTTGATGGTTTAGGTTTAGGCAAGTTGCATACCGAATTTCAACTTCCTAGCAGAAAAGGTATCCAAGTTATGACTTCAAAAGAGAAACATGACATACGCACCTACATATGGATGTAACATCATGGCAAAATGCTACATGCCCCACTGCTACCTTCAGCAGACAGGGGCATAAAAAAGACAATCCTTTTGAAAACAATTTGCCTGAAATGTCAAAGCCTACTTTCTCGGAAAAATAAGAAAAATATTACCACTTTGTTGTCTGCTGAATCTGCCCAGTAAGTGTAAAGGTTAACCATGGCCCTACTGAACCTGGATATGCCCAGCCTTTGCAAACAGTATGGATCCAGATCAGTTGGCTTCTGAAGAAACCAACTGATCTGGATCTGCACTGTCTGTCATTAAGTATGTGAATTTGTATCAACAACCTGGATCAAGTAATCTGATAGGTTGAAAATTACAAGTGGACATGGCTTCAATTTGTATCAACAACCTGGATCAAGTAATCTGACAGGTTGAAAATTACAAGTGGACGTGGCATCTTAATTTATTCAGAATGGTGAAGGTTTTTTAACCCTTTAAGCCCTGTAGACCAAACAGATACCTTTGCAAACAGTGTAGATCCTGATGAGAGGGCTCATAATGGGCTGTCTAATCAGGATCTACACTGTTTGCCATTTTGTTTTGATTTCTGACTGAAATCTCTACATATATTTGCAAAATGAAAAATGGACATACCCAAATTCGGTGATGGAAAAGCCCATTTCATAAACTTGGGGATGAAAGGGTTTAAAAGATTCTATCATATTTATATATTATTTACCTCCAGCAGACGGCTGAGATCTTTCTATTGCTGTCTGTTTAGCCTGCTCAAACATAGCCATGAAATTAAACTGCCTCGCCTTTTTCTTGGAATTCTCTGAAAATAAGAATAAAAAAAATCTCTTATTAACTTATGCACTTGAAGTAAATTGCTAGCCACTGACTCCTCTCCTGTCACACATGATCAGACTGTACACAAGCTCAACATTTTTGTCTATACTAGCCTTTCTAGGATGCCCAAACCTTTCATAATCCTCCATGCTCTCCCTTCCTCTCCTAAATGCAGCAGCCCATTTCTTCAACCTTGCTGTAAGAAGGAGACTCATCCCCAAGGGTTTTAATGAAGTCGTCATGAATTTCCTTCTAGGATATGCTCTTCTTACAGAAGTACTTTATGACTGCTCTAACTGCAATTTTGTCCATTTTCTTAGTTAAACACACCCTTCTCCTGTCTGCAGCAAATTCCTACTGAAATCAATAGCCTTGAATTTTATTTTCTGTTCCAAAGATACTGAATAAGATAAAATCATCAACTGATTGGAGTTTCATTTCAATTTATTCATTCTAAGTATATCTGAGAACTTCTTGATCGTACCCCGTACATCTAGAAACAACAAATGCCATGAAAAACAACAAAATAAAACATATAGATACATGTAACAAGCATTATATGGGTGCATGCAAAAACTGTTAATTCAAGACTTAAGGAGGGA
The DNA here is from genome assembly GCA_964016985.1 of Anodontia alba. Taxonomy (NCBI): domain Eukaryota; kingdom Metazoa; phylum Mollusca; class Bivalvia; order Lucinida; family Lucinidae; genus Anodontia; species Anodontia alba. Next base: position 72,451,821 of record OZ024825.1, read on the forward strand.
TATTTAGTGATAATTCCGGGATAATTTTCTCAAGTTCTCCATAAAACCCCCATTATGGGTACTCATTAGAAGCATGACTACTAAGGCTGGTACAATTAATCGGATAATCGATTAACTGATCGATAAATACCACAAAAACGAGTATCGTTACAGATTTGCTAATAATTGATCATTTCATTTCTGTGTCTGTTACTTTACCTTATTTACCCTTAGTAATCAAACATTTCTACTCCTTACCACACTTTATCTAAAATTTGAATAAATATAATTTACTACCAAATGATGTGTCTAAAAATAGCTGGATGAGTGGCAAACAGTGTAGACCCTGATGAAACGCCGCATTTGCGGCGTCTCATCTGGGTCTACACTGTTTGTTCAAGCCTGTCTGACCGAATACATACAGTAATTTAGTATAACAGATATTAGAGTCATGCTCAGGTAGACAGGTAAAATCATGACCAAATCTTCAGTGATTACCAATTGATTATCGATCACAATGACATGACCGATAATTAATTATCTTTTCAGCTCTGATTAGCCAGCCTTAATGACTACCCACAGCATATACATGTATAGCTTATAGAGAAACAAGAAAACTTATCCTAGAATTAACAACAAGTCCTCTAAATTAACAGTTTATTTGTAGTGGTAGAATGTGTGACTGTCATGCAAGAAGCCTAGGTGTGATTCAAAAGCAGGGTTTGGTATGAGAATCTTGAGGCATCTGTAAAACCCTTTGCAATAATTTCTCGAGTCTCATTACACACTTTTTTAATAGTCTGGCACATTTGGAATGAAGTCCAGGTTTGGTAGAGGAGAATGTTACCAAGTTAGGTAAATATGATACTTGTACTGCCTTGTGGTACATGCCCGAGGCACACGCCAGAGTATGCAAACTTTTCAAAGCCAGACAAATGATTAAAATTTTTGCCCAATGGAATAACTTTTTGTCTGACATGTAGGGTGATCATACAGATTTCATGTAATCTGTATAGTAATGAAAAATAATGCATAATCGCAATGCTGGAATTCATTTCCAGGCCAGACCAGGTATAAACAAAAATTCTTCATGTTACAAGCACTTAAAGTCATTAAGAAATATTAAATCAGAATTAGAACCATTGGAAGAGCTTACTGTAACCACATTGCAAGGCTGAAATCCAAAGGACAGTTGAACAGATGTTTTTTTTTCATAGTAGGGGTACCATTTTTACAGTAGCTAAAATGCATTAGCATAATTACCCTAAATATTTATTTGGACATCTTAATTTCTCACCATATTCATAAATTTGAACAACTGACTACCTTAATTGTGACGTGTCAATAATTGCAGGCTCTGCACTTTTGGGGCATGTGACAGTTGCAATCTGCAAGTCAAAATATAATGAACAGTTCCAGATCAGGCACTTTTTCAACCAAAATTATCAACATGTTTCTTCCTTCTCTATGAAAACATATGTTGTGGGTACTGTCAAGGCACTTCTAAGAGTACCCACAACATGTTTTCATGGAGAAATAAGAAAAATATTTATCTGGATATCCCTCTTAACCCTTGTCAGGCTGAATAAATTAAGATGCCACACCCACTTCTAATTTCCAGCCAATCAAATTACTTGATTTGGGTTTTTGATAGAAATTAACATTTTAATGACAAACAGGGCAGATCCAGATCAGTTGCCTTCTTCAGCAGCCAACTGGTCTGGATCTACACTGTTTGCAAAGATAGGGTATATCCGGGTTCAGCAGGACAAGGGTTAATTGCAGCTATGAGTTTGTGCTAATTAGATAACTTCAAATCTAAGTGCTCTTTATTTAACTCTGACCTACCTTCTTTTTCAGCCATCTTTAATTCTTAGTCAAACTTGATGTACCTTTAGAAAAATCTACTCCTGTCCATAAGGCAATATTTAGTAGTACCTCTACCTCTTTCAGTATCTAAAACAAACAACATCAGACCTGGAAAAAGAAAACTACAGCCCCTCTCATCAAATTTCTGACCACAAATAATAGCTTTACGCTTGAAATGTTTGATAATTATTTCAGTTCCAAAGTTCATATTACATTACGCTTTAACCCTTTCACCCCTAACTAGTAAGTATGTTTTAAAAATGGACTCTTCATCCATTGTTGCAAATAAGGGTTCCAGTCAAAAATCAATAACAGAATGGCAAACAGTGCAGATCCTGATGAGATGGCTCATTATGAGCCATCTCATCAGGATGTGCATTGTTTGAAGAAGTATCTGTACTGGTCTGCAGGCTGCAGGAATGAAAGGATTAAAGTGCCAACTGCAACAGCAACAGATGACGTATAATTTTTTCCCCAAGTACTATGGGTTGACAATCCCATCTTCTCCTTCTCAATTTGTCCGTTTAAAACTTGAGTGTATGGATTCCAAACTGGGGCTGCATACTCCAGCTTGGGACACACAAGTGTTTTTTTTTTTTTTTTTTATGCAGCTTTCTTGAATTTTCTAGATGCCAAAGGAGAAAAACAAGATCTTAGGAAACACCTGAAACATACTGATAACAATCCAAATTGTTAGAAATAGTAATACCCAGATATTTGGTACACTGAATCTGTTCCAATGTTTGACTATGCAATATATATTCATGTATAATTTGTTTGGAGGGACTGTGTTCAAGTGTGTTGTCTCACTTTCAAGAAATGATACATAGCTCTAGATAAGAGGGGCTGTCCACATATTTTTTTTCTTATTTTTCTACAAAAATATATGGTGTGGCTACTCATTAGAAGCCCCTAAGACACTTCTAATGAGTACTCACAACATATAATTTTGTAGAGAAATAAGAAAATATCAGTACTTTTAGGCTAAAAAGCATCTTATCTGGAGCTATGTGACATTTGGCAACATTAAAATTCATTTGCCAGTGGGTTCCCCACTGAGCAAGATTATCCAGATTATCCTCTTGTAGTAGCGTGTAGTCTTGCTCAATAGTGATGATGCTGTATAAGACTCCGTTATCCAGGAGGTCACTAATAAAAAAAAAACAACAAAAAAACAAAACAAAAAAACAAACAAAAAAAAAACAATAAATTAATAATAATAATAATAATAATAATAAAAAAACCCGGGCCTGCCCAAGGACCAATCCTCAAGGAACTCTGTATAAGTATGGGACCATATCTGAACCTTGGCATCTTAGAATAGCAATATATTAATAATTCTTCTATCCCAGTTCAGCATTTGCTATATTTCCATGTTATACTGCATTACAACAGTAACTCCCCTTGCCAAGACAGCTTCAAATGATCACAAGAAATTTATTTAGAGATGATGAGTACTCAAAATATATGTGTTCTTGAAAAAATAAGAATACTAAGAATATATTCTTGCTAAAAGAAGGCTATATCTGGTAAGGAAAGGGCATATATAGTGAATTTATAACATACTATGTTTTTTTTGTTGTTTTTTTTTTATTTGGGTTTTACAGCACTTTCAAGAATATTTCACTTATATCGAGCCAATCGTTCATCAAAGGTGGGCAAAAAACAGAGAACCCGGGGAAAAACCACCTGACCATCTGTAAGCAGAACTTTGCTTTCCCACATGTGACCCAAGCCAGGCTCGAACCACAGCAGTGAGAAACCTAATGGATTTAGAGTCCTATCAGTGCTCCAGCTGGGATTTTGGGACAGAGGGGTGCTGGTTTTTTGTGCTATCATACAAGAATGAGGGCACCATGTGTCATGTGATGTGCTCAGTAGCAACTCTGGGTAAAATTTTCAACAGACGACATACTGAAATATTTTTTCTTATTTTTCCCAGAAAACAGGATTTGACATTTCATGCAAATTGTCTCCACTGGAGACAATTTGCATGAAATGTCAAATGCTGTTTTCTTGGAAAAATAAGAAAAATATCATCAATTTGTCATCTGCTGAATTAGCCCAGAGAGTGGTTTACGTTAAATATTGATAAGGTTTTTACTATTGGTCCGATTTTAATGAAATTCTCACCAAAATGTAGGGTTTGATGTCTGGAGTTGAAATAAGCCAGTAGTCAGCTTTAAAAGGGCAGAGGGGCAGCAGAAATAGGCAAGAGGGGCAGCCCGCCCCTCTGTATAGGGCTAGCTGGAGCAATGCCTATCCACTAGGCTACGGGTCTTGCAACATACTATGGTACTACCGGACCCATACCCTGCTGTTCAACCAAATACAGAATTTTATTTTTGCTTTGTTTTTAGATTTTATTCAGAGGATGTGTTTAAACAATGGGTATGTGTAAAAACTTGTGTATCCAGACACCTCTCATTTCAGCAGAAAAATGGGATCTTGTATCTTGAATTCTTAACCACCTCCCAAAGGTGAACTTTGATGATGGTTAGATCTTCCAAGAAGAAACTGATTCTCCACCAATGACCATCATTGGTATGTGAAAAATGTTAAAAGGTTGTGCCAATATATACACAGTGAATATCTATACTGATGAAAGTTTTTTAATGAAAGTTTGTAGTTGGCAGCATGTTCTGGCTAAATCCTAGTGTTGTGCTGATTAATCAAAATAATCGAAAACTAATCAGATGAGCCAACTATCGATTGAATTTTTTTCACAATAGATTATTTAAAACTCTATTTTTAGAAAGGTGAGCCAAAGATCATAAAATGAGATCTACAAATTAAGAATATTATGAAAGACTCATTGACAGAAACATGGCTGCAAACATCTGCTTAGTCTTGAAACAACCTGAATCTTAAATTACCATAGTGAAGCTATTTTATGTCACTGCATTTTTAGATATACAGAAACCCTGGGACAGAAACATGAAGCGCATATGCTATAAGGATTTATTATTTGAGTGAGTTATGGAATGTCTGATTGTACCATCGATAAGCAATCGGTTTTATTTTCCTGATAATTAATTGTGATTTTCCTTTCTGATTCCCAACACTACTAAACCCACAGGAGTTTGAAATTGTTTTTATCATATAAATCATATAATTGTTTTTATCATATAAATGACTACAATACATGATTGTCAAAGACAATTGAAGGACGGACATTTCGCAGCTGACATTACGAAAACACACCTTTTCAAAAATATTGAAAATTTCACCACCAAAAACTGAAAGTTTTCAGATAAAAATTCTGCCTCACTGAGGTGGTTCTAACACATACCAACAATCTATGTCATACATGACATACACTTTGGACTAAAATCTGTGAGATAAGGCAAAATTTTAAGGGAGATTTGACAAAATTCTGTGAGATTTTCTTATACATCACTTTGGAGCTCCCCTAATATAGTCTAAAGTCATTTGTCTTCATGTAAGAAGCTTGTGAAAACTACAACAGTGTGTGATTTATGTTTATGTCTTCATAAAATCTGTTGTAAAATGGTCTGAAAATACTGTGAGATTTGAATTTTTTACGGGAATTGCCTTCCAGATGGCCCAAATTCTGTGAGATTTTATCTCAGTGCTAGATATGGCATGTATGCTATGTTTTTGAGCAGAAATAAGAAAAATAATGTATACCCCTGTAAACCCCAGTTTTATCATATAAAAGTCGGGTTTAAAGTCAAAATTATACAGGTATGTTTTCATGGTGTAAAATACATTTCGAGTTGATATCACGGCAAGGGGTCAGAGTATTCCTTGGACTAAATCACTTGGACCATTGGACTTGGACTGGTCCAAGTGATTATCAGTTGGACCAAATGGGGTGTATTTCTTGGACCAATTCCAGTTGGACCAAATCATAAATACCTCTTGGACCATATTAAACTATGTTTTTACGACTTAAGTAATGTGTATCTACATAAATGTATTCATTATTTTTTATTTATTTTATTTTTGTTTTTTATTATTTATTTTTTTTTTTTTACTTTTGATAGCATTTTAATTGAACATAATTTGGTATTTTCGAAAGCATTATTATATTTTCTGAAGGCTAATATATTCACACAATAATCAACTTGTTTTGACAATTGAACGTTTTAAGGCTAAGTACTCTGTGTAAAATTTTCAGCAGATAGCATTTTGAAGTTGTTTTTTTTTTTTTTTTTTTTTTTTTCATTTTTCTCTGATAACAGATTTTTGTATTTCATACAAATCGTCAACAGGATTTGACATTCCATGCAAGTGGTCTTCAGTGGAGACAATTTGCATTAAATATCAAAACCTGTTTTTTTTGGAAAATGAAAAAATGTCATCAATTTGTCATCTGCTGAATTAGCCCAGAGAGTAGTAAAGGTTCAATTGGACCCCCCGAATTGAACCATGTACATGTATTGAGTTTACATTAATCTGAAGTTTGTTGGACTTTCAATAACAAATTGCCTTTAACAAGAAAGTATTTTTTATATTATTTATTTATTTATTTATTTATTTATTTATAATCTTAGATGTATATAAATAGTTGGGATTTACCATTTCAATTGGTACTTATTTTATTTTAACTTCCCTTTTAATGCCCTGTAGTCCTTGGAACAAATCATTTGGACCTTGGACTGCATTAGTCCAGGTGATAATGTTGGACCTGATGAGGTGTATTCCTTGGACCAGTTCCAGTTGGACCAGGTGTATACCTGTTGGACTATATTAAACAATGTTTTTATAACTGGATAATATGTACCGGTATCTATGTAAATTTTATTTATTTTTTTCTTTTATTTCTTTTGATAAAACAATTTTAATTGAGATAATTGGAACGTGGGGAAAACTCATTTATTCTTACTGTCTTTGTTCTTTCTTCAGAGACATACCTATTACTTCTTAACCTTTACCACTCTCTAGGCTAATTCAGCAGACAACAAATTGGTGATAGTTTTCTTATTTTTCTTAGAAACAGGTTTGACATTTCATGCAAATTGCCTCCATTGGAGACAATTTGCATGAAATGTCAAATCCTGTTTTCTGGGAAAATAAGAAAAAATATTTCAAAATGTCGTCTGCAGAAAAATTTATTCAGAATGCTAAGCATTAAAGAATCCAATTCTTTGAGTGAAAAGGATGATTTTGCATTCCATTCTGACATTCTATGTGTGTTAGAAAAAGGTTTTATAATCACTTCTTAATATTTCTTAATATTGCAGGGTTTTTTTTCATCCTGTAAATAACAGTAACAGTATCTGATATGACATGTCAATTACCGTAGAAGACCTGTCAATCATCTGATAAGACCTGGCAATCATCTGATATTACCTGTCTCAGGTCAGAATATCCTAAGTCTACTGGTCAGTGAAATCCATAGCTGAAAAGCATAGCATTCCACAGAAAAATCAAAGCAAACTAATCAAGTATTCCTATTATGATTTAAAAATATTTTGTCTAATTTTAAACTTTCACATTTAAACGTTCATGTTCTTTGTAAAAATAAAAACATAACCTTGACGCTACGTGAGTCACTGGAAGAAACAAAGACTGAAAGAAATGAACAAAATCTTAAAACAGTTGGGACACAGACAACACAAAACATATTTTTATGACATACAGGTGAATAGCAACTATACCAAAATAAATACAAATACAAGGCATTAATTAAGGGTACAAAAAAAAATTGCATTATTAAGACAAAACAACTGCCTTTCAGTTAAATGCAACAAATAAACAATTGAAATAATTGATAAAGTCACAGGAATAAACAAAACTGGAAAGAAATAAGAATCAGATAAGATTTGTGACATGTAAACAGTTACGCAAAATTATGCTTTTATGAACAATTTCAAAGTACAAGAGAACTGAATGACCATAATACACAAAATAAATAAATTAATAAATAAGTTGATGTACTTTCTCTCTGTCCTTCTCTGTCTCTTTCTTAAAAACATATAGTGTTCGTTGAATAGTTTAAGAATTAATTGTTCAGGATGTGCATGTAAAAGTAAATGAAAATCAGAATAAATAAATAAATAAATAAATTGGTAGAAACAAAGACTAAAAAAATGAATAAATAAACAAATAAATAAATAAAATAAATGAAACTTTTATGACATATAAACAACAATACAATTATTTATGAACATGCATCAGGCCTGGATGGATGTATTAGAACTTTCAATTTCATTATAGCATTCTGTTTAGTGTGAAAAGATAGGGTTTAACAAAATATAATAATTCTTTCAAGAATTTTCAAATTATCTCAGTTAAAACTGTTTTATCAAATATAAAAATATATAAAATAAATAAAAACACTAATTGTGGATATACGTTATTTAGTTGTTAAAAAGTGATTTAATATGGTCTTAGCCCATTCCATCAGTTAGATAAGAAAAAAAAATCAACAACACCAAAAAAAAAAAAAAAAAAAAAAAAACCCAAAAAACAAAAACAACCTTAATTTCAAAAAAAAAAAAAAAAAAAAAAAGTTCATTTTTGCAACTTTCACTGCAACTTCAATTGTTAAAAAAAACAAAACAAAACTTGACATTAAGTGAGTTACTGGAAGGAAAAAAAAATGAAAGAAATAGAAAAAGGTTTAAAGATCTTTGATATATTATAAATAACACAAGTAATATTTTGTATTATGATACAGAAATCAATATCACTAAGTGCTATTTATGATTTATGAAAAATAGAAATACATATCACATGAAATTAACTTAAAAACTGCAAAGCCAATTTGAAAATTAAAAAAAAAAAATCAGTTTTATCCGTCATCCTTCATCTTGATACAAAGTAATGGTCATCTTAAACTATTGAATAGGTACAAAGTAATTTTACCAATTAAAAGAGATAAATGAATGAAAAATATATATGACAAATTAAAGATCACTTCTAAAACATATCTTTTGCATTTAAGGACAGTGTTACTAACACAATTTTGGTTTGGGTAAATGTCCAGGTGGGTAAATGTCCGGTGGGTAGATGTCCATGTTGGGTACATTATCATAGACTATACTCTATTTGAAACAATTGGGTAGCAAAAATTATTTTTTTTTTTTTTTTTTTTGCCAAAGATTATTGAAAACCTGAGAAAATTTGGTTATCCAACCAGATGAAAAATCTTGTCATTAAAATCTTATGTCCAATATGTGAAGTTCTAGATTAACATGTGAATCAGGAATCAGCGCATTATGATCTTGTTTGTTGCTGCTCGTCCATACATTGTTTCATTCGATATGATCAGCCATAAGTCTGGCACATCATCATCTAATATTTAATTATAGCTTGCTATATGCAAAATTCATGTGAATTCGCACAATCTGATATAGTTCTTCGCTGGTCCATGCATCGTTTTATTTTATATGATCTGCCATTACTAATACAACATCGTCTTCTAATTGTTAAATATAGCATGCTATATGCGAAATTCTAGATTAGCATGTAAATTTGCATATTCTGATCTTGTTTGTCGCTGCTGGTTCAGACATTGTTTCATTCGATATTATCTGCCGTTACTCCGACAAATCATCTTCTAACATTTAAATAAAGCTTGCTAAATGCAAAATTATAGTTTACTACGTGCATCCACGCGTTCTTATCTGGTTTATTGCTGCTCATCTATATATTTTTTTCATTTGATATGATCTGTTGTTACTCTTGTACAATGTCTTGACTCATGTGCATGTATGATGCGATAATGCACAAGCGTGAGCGAGTGCATTATCGCACGTACACGCGCAGAACCATGGTACATGTATATTAAACTTATTTATCTCATTTGCATGTATTTAGATTATCTTTCAAGCTGATTATTGGGAATTTGTCCACTATGTGAAAAATATAGAACACCCGCTCATTCTGATCTGGTTCTTTGCTGCCCGTCTGTACATTGTTTTATTCGATACAATCTGCCAATAATCTGGCACATCATCTTCTAATATTTAAATAAAATGTACTATAAAATGCAAAATTTTAAATTAGTATGTGCATCCGCACATTCTGATCTGGTTTGTTGCTGTTTGTACATTATTTTAATCATACTCCAGCACATCGTCTTCTAATATTTGGATAGAGCTTGCAATATGCAAACTTCTACATTAGAATGTGCATCCGCGCATTCTGATCTGGGTAATTGCTGCTCATCCATACATTTGTTTCATTTGATAGGATCTGCAGTTACTACAGCACATCGTCTTCTAATATTTACAAATACCACATGCTAAAGATTACAAGCTTTGAATAATCATGCGAAAAAGTTTTCTTGGTGGGAATTATAACACCTTCATTAAAGCCCTCCAGCAAATTATTTGCCGACTGACCACACAATTGTCATGATGTGCACAGTGCATCTTATTTGAAAAGTAACGGTCCCAACAAGTAAAAATGAACCTATTCATATTTAACAAATCTGATCAGTCTGTGCATTAGCTGGATACTTTGTGATTCATGTATTACAGTATTATATACCAGTGACCTAATCAGCCAACTGAGTGGACACCATTCTGCACCAGGCTGTGTCACGTACTCTGATCTGAGTAACACATATGCACAAAGGGACATTTTCACTGGATAATGAAAGGATTAGCACCGATAACACATATTTCTAGCAATAAATTTCAGTCAAGTATATCATCTGTTCCAGTATATTTTGTTTTATTTTTTTTTTCATGAAAGGAAAGAAATATTACTCAAAACAGCTAATAAGTAGTTCCGGTCATGGTACCAAAGCCGTAATAACAATTATAACGAAATTCTTTGATCTTGATTAGGCTGCGCAAGCTAATTTGGTTTGTTCTACATTGGTCATATATAAGCCCCTATGAATACAAATGAGAAACCACCTTATGACATATTAAATCGCAAACTGCTGCAATTTAGTTTTCACAGGGCTTTAACTCTCAAATCACTGCAAAATGCGTCTTTTAACAGGGGAGTGTGGGGGTTAAAACAAAATCAGTGAGAATAAACTATCAATTAAAATGGTAAATCCCAGCCATTTATATACATGTAAAACTATGTAAATAAATAAATATATAAATAACAATATAGAAATATTTTCTTGGTAAAGGGAATTTGATAAAGTTCAGATTAATGTAAACATAATACTTGGTCCCAACTGAACCTTTACCACTCTCTGGGCTAATTCAGCAGATGACAATTTGATGACATTTTTCTTATTTTTTCCCCATAAAACAGGTTTGACATTTCATACAAATGGTCTCCAGGGAAGAAAATTTGCATGGAACGTCAAATCCTGTGGAGACAATTTGTATGAAATGCCACAACCTGTTTTCAGGTTAAATAAAAAAAAAAAATCTTCAAAATGTCATCTGCTGAAAATTTTTGTACAGTGCACTATGCCTTAAATTATTTAAATGTTAAAAACAAGTTGCCTGTTGTGTAAAAATATAAGGCTTAACAAAATTTAATAATTCTTTTGAAAATACAAAACTATCTCAATTTAATTTTTTTTAGAAAAAGTTAAATATTGTCCAACAGGTATTTGTGACCTGGTCCAACTGAAATTGGTCCAAGGAATACACCTCATTTGGTCCAACTCATAATCACTTAGACAAGCAGTCCAAGTTCCAAGTGATTTGGTCCAAAGAATACAGGTCACTGCAAAAAGTATTTTTTAACAGGGGTTAAAAACAAAATAAGTGAGAATAGCCTACCAATTGAAATGGTAAATTCAAGCCATTATTTACATCTAAAATTATGTAAAAAAAAATAAATAAATAAATAAAATAAAAATAAAGAAACCTTTATCACTCTCTGGGCTAATTCAGCAGATCGGATGACAATCTGATGACAGTTTTCTTATTTTTTCCCATAAAACAGGTTTTGACATTTCAGCAAAATGTCATCTGCTGAATTTTTTCTACAGAGTACATTTAATTGTCAAAACAAGTTGACTGTAGTGTGAAAATATTAGGCTTCAGAAAATATAATAATTCTTTCAAAAATACAAAATTATCTCAACTAAAATTGTTATATCAAAGGTAAAATAAAAAAAAAAAAAAAAAAAAATGAATGCAATTTATGTAGATACATATTATTTAGTTGTAAACATGTGGTTTAATAATTGGTCCAACAGGTATTTATGACTTGGTCCAACTGGAATTGGTCCAAGGAATACACCCCATTTGGTCCAACTGATAATCACTTGGACCAGTCCAAGTCCAATGGTCCAAGTGATTTAGTCCAAGGAATACACTGACCCCACGGCAAGTAACTGCATACAGACTAGTTTAAATGCTCTGTTACTGCAACTGTGACGAGTACTTCTCTGTTGCACCTTACAGTTGGCAGTGGATCCTTTATACAATAGTAAATCAGTTTTTTTGTTTGTGTTGAGGTTTACGGCCCAGTCAACCCAATAGGATCATGTCGAAGGTGGTCAGTTTACCTAACCACACATTTACTGGGCAGGCTTAGTCCGCTAAGCGCTTAACCAGTATTGTGCACATTCTTTTGCCAGAAACTGACAACTGCCCTTCTTGAATCAGCAGAAGGGAGAGAAAGACCGTAGAAAATATTTCACGATCAATCTCCACGAAAGAATGTTGCCGACCTCAGCAGGGGTTGAACCCGCGACCTCCTGGTCTCCAGTCAGAGGGCGCATCCAACTGAGCCCTGTGGCCAGCTAGTAAATCAGTATAATTCACCTACCCTCCATCTGGACAGTTACTGGATACATTTGCCTTGTTTGTTTTATTGTTTATGCATATCCAGGGTAATTTGCATTTGCAATCTGTCACGTCTTTATTTAACCTCAAAACAATCAGTTAATCAAACCCTGAATACTGATTCACCCCAAGATGACGTCCTGGTGAATGAATGTCACTGGACAGATCGCCAGTAAAAATTCCGACTTCTGTCAACAAAATGACGGTGAATGAATGTCACCAGATGGATCACCAGTAAAAATTCCGACGTCTGTCAACAAAACGGTGACCTAGTGACTGTCCAGAGAGTTGTTTTGCATTTTAAACGTTGTGATATAGTAAAGGTAAGCTAAAGCCCAATGGATTAATCGTTCAGTTCACAATAATTAGAGCATGATGTATGCTAGTTTACGACCAGGATACTGCTGATCACGAAAACTAATGATTCTGTCCTCAAACCCACTTAAACAATAAAGAATGGAGTGGATGTTCCGAGTATCACTTTCTTTGTCACCTAAGAAAATGGATGGAGTAGTTTTTCCTCTTATATAAGCAAATACATGGATATTAATATCATGGCAAAATATAAACTGTATTACAATCGTTATGTTTACAAAGGGAGATAACTCAGAGGGTTTGACTATCCTCTCGGCTGTCGTGCGGATTCCGGGCCTAATCCATTTCGTTACATCGATGTAAGAGCTTAGACTTGCCCAAGTCTATTCATTGATATATATATATTATATTAACGTTATGCTAGTATGACATTTCCGGTCTTTGAATACCTTGTCGGCACAGATTTTTTTTTTTAATTTATTTAGATTGATTCAATTATGGATTAAGTTTATTTATGAAAAAACTTTCTTTGGTCCTTCGTAAGGATGTACTTTCTGTGTACATTTAATAAAAAGGAAAATATAATATTTAGGAGATTGCACAATTGTCAATATGCTCGCTTACTTTAAGCATTCTAGTGCGAGGGTCATGTATTTGTTGGTTGTGAATAGTAACTCTTTTACGCAAAAAGTTACCTGTTTCCCAATGTATTCCTCCCTACAGCCCCCGAATTTCATCACATAAATTACATTTTTGACGTCACATGACATCTTTTCATGGATTGTAAACTTAGTCTGACAGTTGAATGTAAAAAAAACTGAATGCAGAGGCCGCAGTTTGGTCTGGTGCATTTTGTAACTTCATTTGTACGTAGCATTCAAAGTGAATTTGGCTTTAGTAAGTAGGCGTTTGATACATAAAAACAAGTTCAAGCGGGTCACTCTTATCACCGCAGGACACCGCAGGATACCACAGGACACCGCAGGACACCTTTATTTTCTATATAACTGATACATTTTGACTTGAAAAATGTGTAAAAGTGTATTTTATATCTTTTATAGTACTTTGAATAGACATTTCAGAAAAATAGTTGGTCAGTATGATATGGTTTTGCCTCAGTATGAATATCAATGAATATCACAGTGTTAAACATTTGAAATTGTTTCTATGTTTGTTGTTACAAAATTATTTTCATTTTATATTATATGCGACCTTATATAACGATAAAATTTTATCCTTAGTTTCCAGCTGGCACAGTGCATAGCAGCAAATGCCTGCAATTCAATTTGCGACTCGTGGCAGGATTTCATGTTCAATCTAGATTAATAGTTATATACTTTTAATATGATTTAAATAGAAAAATAACTAAAACGACTATCTTCGCAGAATAAACAATATCATCATCAACTTTATGGTGACATCTATCAACAGCATGTGTCAGTTTGTTTGTTGGTGTTCAACGGTTTAGGCGATATATCATTAAGTAATCAGCAAACAAGCTTGTGGATGTTCTCATAGTAAGTAATTACAGAAAATTGACAGATATTAAAGAGTTTTAAGATAATTATACTTGTAACCTTTGATATCAAATTAGAAAAAAAGGATGGATGGACAGGCACACGGACGAACACAAGAGCGGTCGGACTTTTTACCATAATTCAGCAAGTTTAACAAATGAGCATGTTGAAACTTGTAATAAGGAACTTTACATTAAATCCAATATAAATAAGTTCCATAATGAGCCGCTTTTGTGTTTTCATATTATACCTTTTTACGCGTGTATGCATATTACTAATAGGTATCTGTGCTAAATATGTCCTGCGGTGTCCATTACATGTAGAGAGCGACCTTCGATGTGTACTTCAAAGACATAAGGTATCTTTGGCCAATATAAGAGACTGGAATACAAGTAATATTTGTTTATTTTATTATTATTATGCATTGTACGGCATTTTTATTTCATCTGGTGGGTATTTTATAGTAAATAAATATGTCCTGCGGTGTCCAATACAGGTAGAGCGACCTCCGATAATAAATATGTGTACTCCAAAGATATAATGTATCTTTGGCCAATATAAGAGACTGGAATATAAGTAATATTTGTTTATTTTATTATTTTTATGCATTGAAAGGCATTTGTATTTCATCTGGTGGGTAATTTTTAGTAAATAAAGGTGTCTTGCGGTGTCCTGTGGTATTCTGCGGTGTCTTGCGGTGATCAGTAGGACCGAGTTCAAGCAGAACATGAACAACATTTAACCATTAAAGCGCTGAGCAAAACTGTAGCAGACGACATTCTAGTTTAAATTATTTCTATTTTTCAGAGAAAATATATTCTGTGTTAACGATGGTAATGTTTCCCAGTTACAGTGTAGTCTTTATACGACAGCAAAAGATTCGCCCTGTTTATTGGATGACTCTCGTGTGTGTGTGTGTGTGTGTGTGTGTGTGTGTGTGTGTGTGTGTGTGTGTGTGTGTGTGCATATTAAAGTTTGGTCAAATACCTGGGGTGGGGCCAGAGTGGGGTGAGAGTGTCAAAATGTCTCTTTTTCAGAACAATGATCATATAGCATATTAAATCGAATTGCATGAAGAGTAGAACGAGCATGTCTTACTTGCATGTTTCAGTACAAGATCGTACATACCTAAGCCGGGCTAACTAGCATGGTTCCGTAATCTCAGGGGATGGGGCGGGGGGGGGGGGGGGGGAGCGGGGAACGGGGCACTTACTATAAAAAAAGGGTAGGGGTATACTGCCAGGAGCCTACCCCTTTCCAGACACGATTGAGACCCCCTTTTAAGACAAACATATACCCCATTGTAGAGAAACAATATATACTCATTTGCTCAGTCATTTAACAAGGATTGACTTGCATATTATCAATATTAAGTACAACAAGAATCACACATGTTAAGAACATATCAAGTTTAACTAAGGCATATACAATGTTTTGAATTAACTAAGGTAATTTACCACCCGCTTTCCAGACAGACATGAATCTCTTTCCCATTCCGAAAACAAGTCTATTCAAATATACTGAAAAGTTTTCCACCAAAAAATGAAAATTTTCAGATAAAATTTTCTGATATTTTTCATATTTCTGCTCAAAACATAAATTGTGGGTGCTCGAGTACCCACAATCTATGCTTTTGAGCAGAAATAAGAAAAATAATGTGTATCCCTGTAAACCCCAGGTTTACTACATAAAAGTGGGGTTTAAGGGGGTCAAAATTATATAGGCATGTTTTCGTGATGCAGACAGGTATGATTCCCTTCCCAGATTTTTTTCACTATGAAACACTCCACACCCCCGTTCTAGACAGACTGAAAATAAGACCCCTTTTGTCATGACATCCCTACTCAAGCTTATATAGTGTGCTCACCGCCCCTCCCCCCACCCCACCCCGGCCCCGGGGGTTTATCACTAGGTCTTGTCAGTTTTGCAGGGCTTCATTTAGCCAACGTTATTCCATTGTTCCGCCAGTTGACATAGGCAATGGGGAGAAAAAGAAAGGAGTAGAATAGAAAGACCAATGCAGGACAGACTGGAGGCTCCTGATTGAAAGAGACATAAGATAATTCTACATACATTTTTGTCGCTTACATTCTAACTTATTTGCGTCGGACGCTCATATTATTGGTGTTCCGTATTTTAGACGTGTCCCGCCAAATAGTGTGTGTTCCGTATGTTCCGGCGTTTCAGGTTTTAGTAACCATCTTGCTTGGTTTAGTAACATGCCGTTTCAGTCCTAGGTCTTGCTTGCATGGTTCAGTAATAGGTCTTACTTACGTGGTTCAGTAATAGAGAATTACAAGGCGTTTCCTCTGCTGCAATTCCTCTTTGTTTCTGTTTCACTGGTTACATATATGACGCTCGTTTTGCTCCTCTTCTCTTCTTGTTTTGGTGCCTCGGAAAAGCTGTGTTTGTGATGGTAGCATTTTTCCAGGGTATCTTTATTTATGCATGTATTTTTTGTGTGTTTCAGTACTAGGTCTTCTTTGCATGGTTTAGTAATAGGTCTTACTCGTGCGGTTCAATATCAGGCCTTAATTGCATATAGTTCAGTAATAGCGTTTACTTGTGCGTTTTTTTGCACCAGGTCTTACTTGCATCGTTCAGTAATAGCTCTTACTTGTGCGATTCACTACCAGGACTTAATTGCATGAATCAGTAATAGATATTACGTGTGCGGTTCAGTATCAGGTCCTACTAGCATGGATTAGTAATATGTCTTACTTGTGCGGTTCAGTATCAGGTCCTACTTGCATGGTTCAGTAATAGGTCTTACTTGTGGGGTTCAGTAATAGGTCTTACTTGTGCGGCTCAGTAATAGGTCTTACTTGTGCGGCTCAGTAATAGGTCTTACTTGTGCGGTTCAGTATTAGGTCTTATGTGAGCGGTTCAGAAATGGGCCTTATATGTGCGTTTCAGTACAATTTAAGGGCTTACTTAAATCGTTCAATACTGAGACTTACTTGCATGGTTCAGTAATAGATCTTACTTGCATGGTTCAGTAATATGTCTTATGTGTACGGTTCACTAATAGGTCTTGCTTGCGCGATTCAGTAACAGGTCTTACTTGTGTATACTGGGTCTTACTTGCATGGTTCAGAAATAGGTCTTACTTGTGCGGTTCAGTAATAGGAGACGAAGGTCTTACTTGCACGGTTCAATACTAGGTCTTACTTGTGTGGTTCAGTATCAGGTCTTACATGTGCAGACGGGTACCTGGTATTACTTGTGCAGCTCAGTACCAGGTCTTACTTGTGCGTTTCAGTAATAGGGCTTACTTGTGCGGTTCAGTACTAGGTCTTACTTGTGCGGTTCAGTACTAGGTCTTATTTGTCCAGTTCGGTAATAGGTCTTATTGTGGTTCAGCACCTACTCTTACCTATGCGGTTCAGTACTAGGTCTTATTTGCATGGCTCAGTAATAGGTCTTACTTGTGCGGTTCAGTACCAGGTCTTAGTTGTGCTGTTCAGTAATAGGTCTTACTTGTGAGGTTCAGTAATAGGTCTTACTTGCATAGTTTAGTAATAGGTCTTACTGGTGCGGTTCAGTACTAGGTCTTACTTGCGCGGCTCAGTAATAGGCCTTACTTACATGATTCAGTAATAGGTCATATGAGGAGCGTTCATTTAATTGTGTCACTAATGGCCCACCATACCGCGTGGCTGTAAGGAGCACGAGGAAACTGCGGTGATTTCACGGGGTGTAATTTTCTATAATAGGATTAAATTTCGGTCTAATCCGTTCAGTCTTTCAAAAGTTATTGAAAATTCAAGTTGGTTCAGTCATATACACTCAAAAGTAAAAGCACACTATGAAAAACGTAGACCTACAACCGGTTTAAGAGGTCTGTGTCTTATTCATGATAATGCACCTGCTCACAAGTGTGTTCTTGTCCAAGACTTCTTGAAAGAGGAAAGGTAATTCAGCTCTCTCATCCACCTTATTTGCCAGACCTTAGTCCCTGCGACTTTTTCCTGTTTCCTTTACTAAAGAAAACCCTTTCTGGTCGTCGTTATGAATCCCGAAGTGTACTTGGTAGTGCAATTACCAGGGTCTTCAGGGTATACCTAAAAAGGCCTACTTCTCTGCCTTTACAGAGTGGATTTCGAGACTTGAAAAGTGTGTTTCAGTCAAGGGAGAATACTTCGAAGGGTTGAAGTAAACGAAATATGAATGGGATTAATAACGCGCCCTGTAGAACCCCAATGACAATATTAAATGAACGCCCCTCGTGTGGTTCGGTGCTAAGGCTTACTTGTGCTGTTCAGTAGTAGGGTCTTACTTGCATTGCTCAGTAATAGGTCTTTTATGTATGCGGTTCATTACCAGGTCTTACTTTTGCGGTTCAGTACTAGGTCTTACTTGCATAGTTCAGTTATAGGTCCTATATATGGGTTCAGTAATAGGTCTTGTGCGCTTCAGTACCAGGTCTTACTTGTGCGGTTCAGAACTAGGCTTACTTGCATTGTTTGGTATATTTGAGAAAGCTAAACTTGCAGTTACAAATAAATGTTAAAAAATCAGCTCCATTACACAGAAATTGAGTTTTAAGGAATGGGGGATGGGCATTAGGTAACTGTCAACTTAGTTTTGTTTCCCTTCTCATAAGAGGTCAACTTTAAAAGGTAAGATTTTGGGAAGCAAATCGGATTCTTTTTTTAAAGTAGCTCCCTTCTCAGAAGGGACTTAGTGTGCAGGATAGCAAACAGGAAGTCACTTAAGTTATCTCCCTTGTAAAAAAAAATGGAAATTCTACCAGGTGTATCAAATCCTCTTAATGCACCTGTGAACTGAACGACAACAGTCCAAATCACACTACGCATCCACGTGGTCTGATCAGAGCATGCGCATTTTGTAGTAGATTCTGTAATAGCGAATGTGCTGACCAGACTGCACGGATGTGTTATGCCCTTTTTCAAGAGACGCGGTTAAAATGAAGTCGACGTTCGCTTGAAAAAATAAGTTGGTTAATTTACTTGTCATGCTGATTAAGCGGTAAAAGCAAGTACATGTCAGGTAGTTAAATTTTTAACCAGCTGGACTTGAAGGGACATACACACTTGATAGATTTCCCGCCATTTCCGCCACGGGAGACAATATTTGTCCTCCCATTGCTTTATTGCATGCCAAGTCCCATCTGAAACGGAATCTATTTTAAAAGGAAAGAATTTGTTCCCGAGGGGAGCACATTCTTTCCTTTTAGAGTAGATGCCTTTTCAGACGGGCTTCTATCTTAAAGAAAAGAATTTGCTCATACGAGGAGCAAATTCTTTCCTTTTAGAAACTGGTAGGAAATTCATTTAGATAAGATCCCTTTTCATAAGGGGGGGGGGGGGATCAATTTTGACAAAATTGCCTCCCCTGAAAGTGTATCCTTCCCCTTAAATGCATATTTGTCTCGAGATATTTGTAGCAGAAGATTACATTTTAAAACAGTTTTCTTATTTTTTCTACAAATTAGGGCTTGACATTTCAAATGAATTTTGTGTTAAAAAGACGATTCGTGTGAAACGACAAACTCTGTTTTCTGAGATTCAAAAAAAAAAAAAATAAATAAATAAAAAAAAAATGATGTCAATTTTATCGTCTGCTAATTTTGTTGAGCGAGTTGTAAAAACATAAATAAAATGCTTAAAACGTTTTGTTCGGAAAACGCTCAAAAACTGTTGATCCAAGATAAATGTTTACCAAGCTTAACCTTTACCACTCTCTGGGCAAACTCAGCAGACGACAAATTGATGTGTGTTTTTTTTTTCTTATTTCTCTCATAAAAAACAGGATTTGACTTTTCATGCATGCAAAGTGTCTCCTTTGCATGAAATGTCAAATCCTGTTTCATTGGAAAAAAATAAGAAAAATATTTCAAAATGTCGTCTGCTGTATTTTTTGCTCAGAGTGCTAAGAGTAAAATATGTTAAATGCAACTTTAACAAAAAGAACCATTTTGGTACGTGTCATGAATATGCGACGAAAATACTTCCTTACGACCACAGTTTAAGCGACAAGTTACGATATTGTTCTAGTGTTGATTTAATACAAAACATAGACTAGCTGCTAGTCTGATAATAAAAGTCTGATCATTTTTGTTTATTATTAAAAGGTTATCAGCATGTTAACAATGGCAAGTCTATTCGGCAGAGTCTCCAATACATAGCTTGGTTAAGTTTTTCAGGCATTAAAATTGAGAGAGGAGAGTAGAATAACTATTAAACTATTATACTGTTCATTTTTATGCAAACAGATTATTTTGTATCCACATTATTCATTTTAACGCCTAGTGGCTAGGCTATGCAAAACAAAATAAAATATACCAGCTTCCGTCACAATTTTCTTCTTAATTTAAGCTATTAATATGTAGCGTACCCCCTGCCCCCCGCCCCCCTCCCCCCCCCCCCCCCCCCACACACACACACAAAAGAAAAAAAAGACATTTGTAAACAATGTAGACCGAGGTCATACATAAAGGATTTTAACCTTGTTTTCATTAAATGCAAGAGTTTCTATAAAATAATATAACAAATATAGCAGACAGTGGGCAAAGCTCACATACCCCGGCCATAGCTATCAGAGGTATATTGAAACAATTTTGTGGTAGCAAATTTTTCTTAGTTTTGCATGGGAGAGATAGGCAAAAGAAATACATCTCAGCATCTTGGTTTTCTTTTACACAACATACTTCACCATTATCAGAGTTTATACAACATTTGAAGACTCTGGCTTTAATGGCAGGTGAGAAATCTATGGTGGATTTTTATGAGGAAGGAAGAAAAATGGACAAATAAAAGGAATAATAAGCAGGAGGATGCTGTTTTTCTCTTACACAATAAAAGTCAAACCAAATGTTTGTACGAACTTTCAAATTGTAGGTCTTATAGTTCCTGAGAAAACCATGATGCAAATTTGCCTATGTCTTACATCTGAGTGACAGATGAAAAAAAGGAAAAAAAAAATGGAAAACGAAGGCAAAATAAATCACAGTATCTTGCTTTTCTTTTACACAATAGACTTGAACCCTCTACAAGTGTATATAAAACTTGATGACTAGCTCTCACACGAGCTGAGAAATCTGTGAGGAAAATTTTCATTAGAGAGAAAGAAAAATGAATAAATAAAGGGAACAATAAATATGAGGATGCTGATTCTCTCTTACAAAATACAACTAGCCATACCCAGTGTTTGTACCAAATTTCAAAATTCTAGGTGCAGTAGTTCTTGAGAAATCTTTGACACTGATTTCCCTACGCATAACATCGGAGTGAGATAATGAAAAAAGAAGAAAAAAGGCAAAATAAATTTCATCATCGTGGTTTTCTTTAATACAATATACTTCAACCCTTTGTATGTGTATACAAAATTTGAAGACTCTGGCTCTAACAGGAGATCAGAAATCTGTGACGGAAAATTTATGGGAGAAAAAAAAAGACAAATATAGGAAATAATAAGAATGAGGATGCTGATTGTTTCTTACACAATACAAAAAGTCAATGTTTGTATCAAATTTTAAAATCCGAGATGCAGTAGTTGCTTAGAAATCTTTGACACGAATTTCCACAAGCATTACATTGGAGTGAAAGACGGATAAAAGGAAAAAAGAAAAAAAAGAAGGCAAAATACATTTCAGCATCGTGGTTATCGTTGACACAATATACTTCAACCATCTGTAGGTGTATACAAATTTGAAGACTCTGGCTCTCATAGGAACTGAGAAATCTGCGACGAAAAAAGTTTATTGGAGAGAAAGAAAAATGGACAAATAAAGGGAATGATAAGCATGAGGATGCTGATCGTCTCTTACACAATACAACCAATGTTTGTACCAAATTTCAAAATCCTAGGTGCAGTAGTTTTTGGGAAATCTTTGACAAAAAAGTTCACACAAACACACATACATTATTACGGAAAATACAAGAACTATATACCCACTATACACTTCATATACCGGGCCCTATATCGCTCACCTGAGTATCGTAGCACTCAAGGAGAATATGACTTAATCAGAGGAACATTTCTGCGAAATTGTTTTGAAATCGGGCCATAGGCCTAGGAGGAGATATTGTTTAAAGGTTTTTCTATTTTTAGCTCTGGTGGCCGTTTTGTTTAGCAGAGCAGAACCATTTTAGCAATTTTGGTAAAGGAGTATTAGAGAAACATTTCTGTGAAATTATTTTGAAATCGGGCTCTTGGCCTAGGAGGAGATGTTGTTTAAAGATTTTTTTTTTTTTTTTGCTCTGGATGCCATTTTGCTTAGCGGAACGGCACCATTTTAGCAATTTTGGTAGAGGGTCACTCAAGAAACATTCCTGTAAAATTATTTCAAAATCCATTAACCGATTTAGGAGGAGATGTCTTTTAAGTAAATTGTTGACAGACGCATGAAAGTCTATGCCCTTTTTTCTATTTGTAGCTCTGGCGTCCACTTTGTTAAGCCAAAGGGAACCATTTTAGCAATTTTGGTCAAGGGGCATAAGAGGAACATTTCTGTGAAATTATTTTGAAATCCGGTCATAGGTCTAAGAGGAGATGTTGTTTAAAGGCTTTTTTTTTTTTTTTTTTTTTTTTAGCTCTGGCGTCCATTTTGTTCAGCGGAGCAGAACCATTTTAGCAATTTTGGTAAAAGGGCATTGGAGGAACATTTGTGTGAAATTATTTAAAATGGGCCATAAGCCTGGGAGGAGATGTCCTTTAAAAGTTTTTTTTTCTATTTTTAGCTCTGGTGGCCATTTTGTTCAGCCGAGCGGAACCATTTTAGCAATTTTGGTAGAGGGTCACTCAAGGAACATTCCTGTAAAATTATTTCAAAATCCATTAACCCGTTTAGGAGGAGATGTCTCTTAAGTAGATTGTTGATAGACGCATGGCAGTCTACGCCCTTTTTTTTTTCTCTCTGGTGGCCATTTTGTTCAGCCAAACGAAACCATTTTAGCAATTTTGGTAAAGGGTCATAAGAGGAACATTTCTGTAAAATTATTTTGAAATCCGGTCATAGGCCTAAGAGGAGATGTCATTTAAAGGTTTTCCTATTTTTAGTTCTGACGGCCATTTTGTTTAGCAGAGCGGAACCATTTTAGCAATTTTGGTAAAGGGGCAATAGAGGAACATTTCTGTGAAATTATTTTGAAATCGGGCCACTGGCATGGGAGATGTTGTTTAAAGGTTTTACTATTTTTAGCTCTGGTGGCCATTTTGTTTAGCAGAGCGGAACCATTTTAGCAATTTTGGTAGAGGGTCACTCAAGGAACATTCCTGTAAAATTATTTCAAAATCCATTAACCGATTTAGGAGAAAATGTCTCTTAAGTAAATTGTTGACAGATGCATGACAGTCTATGCCCTTTTTCTA
The DNA here is from genome assembly GCA_964016985.1 of Anodontia alba. Taxonomy (NCBI): domain Eukaryota; kingdom Metazoa; phylum Mollusca; class Bivalvia; order Lucinida; family Lucinidae; genus Anodontia; species Anodontia alba. The sequence continues at coordinate 72,475,525 of OZ024825.1, forward strand.
TTTTTAGCTCTGGCGGCCATTTTGCTCAGCGGAGCCAAACCATTTTAGCAATTCTGGTAAAGGGACATTAGAGAAACATTTCTGTAAAGTTGTTTTGAAATCGGGCTCTTGGCCTAGAAGATGTCGTTTAAAAAGGTTTATCTATTTTTAGCTCTGGCGGCCATTTTGTTTAGCGGAGCGGACCATTCTAGCAATTTTGGTAAAGAGGCATGAGAGAAACATTTCTATGAAATTATTTTGAAATCGGCCATTGGCCTGGGAGGAGATGGCGTTTAAAGGTTTTTTCTTCTTCTATTTTTAGCTCTGGCGGCCATTTTATTTAGCGGAGCGAAACTATTTTAGCAATTTTGGTAAAGGGGCATGAGAGGAACATTTCTGTGAAATTATTTTGAAATTGGGCCATTGGCCTGGGAGGAGATGTCGTTTAAAGGTTTTTCTATTTTTAGCCCTGGCGGCTATTTTGTTCAGCGGAACGGAACCATTTAGGCAATTTTGGTAGAGGGTCATCTAAGGAACATTCCTGTGAAATTATTTCAAATTCCATTCAGTGGCCTAGGAGGAGATATCGTTTTAAGGTTTTTCTATTTTTAGCTCTGGCAGTCATTTTGTTTAGTGGAGCGGAACTTTTAGGCAATTTTGGTAGAGGGTCATCCGAGGAACATTCCTGTAAAATTATTTCAAAATCCATTCACCGGGTTAGGAAGAGATGTTTTTTAAGTAAAAAGTTGACAGACGGACGACGCACGACGGACGACGGACGGTGCCAAAAGCTTGAGCCTTTGGCTCAGGTGAGCTAACAAAGGAAACATCTCCTCAATGGGAGGTGGGCCTATCAAAACAATGAGGTATAGAAGAGTCCATTAGGTATTAATGTGTTATTTTGTTTTATCTACAGCCATAAGAAAATGTAAGAGCAAAACAAATTGTCTACCAACAGAGGTCCAAACCAGTGTATTTTGACCTGTACCTCCGCTTCTCGTTGTTTAGATATATGTACAAATATTTTGCTGAGACTGTTCTAATCATTCGCAGATCATTTCTGTTCTACATTAAATATTGAATTTACCCTAAGTATTTGGACAGAGAGACCTGAGCAAACAGCTTAGAGGCAAATCAGACTCAACACAACAGGGCGATCTGGTCATGGTTTACACCGTTTTCCACCCATCCATCAGTTATAAGTCATAGCGACAAGCAGTCAAATGTACATGTTTAAATTTTTACATAAATATTGCAAGGAGTTAAGGAGACTGAAAACAGTTGGCAGATTTTCGCTTATGTTTCACAAGGACAATTTTTGTGGGTTCCAATTCTCTTCTGCCAAAGGGTCACCTCTAAAAGGAAAGAATTTGCTCCCAAGGGGAGCAAACCCAAGGGGAGCAAATTCTTTTCTTTTAGAGCAGACCCCTTTGTTAGAAGGGAGGCAAAACAGTTTATCCCGAAAGTGTATAGAGGTCCCTTTAAGGTCACCGAAGACTTTGGGTAAATACGGTACTAACTAATTTTAAGTATGGGTGTCGATGCATCGATGAATAAATTAAGATGCAACGCCCACTTCTAATTTCCAGCCAGATTACATGATCCGCATTTTTGATAGAAATTCACATATTTAATGACAAACAGTGTAGATCCAGATCAGTTGGCTTCTTCAGAAGCCAACTGATCTGGATCTACATTGTTTGCTAAGACAGGGCATGTCGCGTTCAGCAAGGGAATGGTTAAAGCAAAGCTATTATCCCCTGTTTTGTTAAAAAAATGACGCTCGGTGTTCCGAGCGTCCATTGTAGGGGCTCAAGGTTTGGAACCTTTACACTATGCTCTCCTACAACACAACTTTTTGAATTCGACCTGAAACTTTTTGTCCAAGAATGCATAGATAAAGGGATTAATGATATTATTAACAATAAAAAACGTGTACAAAAATCGAAATCCGCCCAGTTCGGAAGGCGAAAGTGTTAACCAAAAATCTGTTTTTCTAGACTCCCATATCATCAATGTTAATTTTGGAATAAAACAAATGACAAATACGGCCGCTATGACCATGAACATCACTGTAACTCTGTAGCCGGGTGATCTATGTTTTTGCAATCGTGTGTCTGGCATTGTTGCACGCGCACCAGGGCTTTCAAGAGTACCAGGTCCTGTTGCAGTCATCATCACTTCATCGCGAACTTTGCTGTCAGTTGTTGTTTCATGACGATCGACATCATTTTCGAGAGTTTCGCTGTCAGTCGTCGCTGACGTCGCGGACGTCGCTTCTTTGGTTATATTCAACTTCCAAGTAAATTTAGCCTGTCTCAGTAACACTCTTCCAATTAGGCTGTACAGAACAATCAGGACGACTAGGACACCAAGTATGATCAAAAACAATATGGCTTTATAAACAAGCGCAATTTGCGGTTGCCCAGCTGTAACACTTGTACACCGCAATCCAGTCAGTTGATCGTCGCTACTTTTCACCGACGCCGATCCGTAGAAAGCGAAACAAGGAAATGAAACAGTAATCATAGCGCTCCAAACTATAAGCTGTAAAATCTTCTTCCATTTGTGCGTCATCTGCCTTCCAAATGGTCTGCACAACTTCAAGTATCGATGTATCGCGATTAACATCAGTGTCATTGCGGAAGTCCCTGTAGAGGACATAGCCAGAAACCACATGAACTTACATGCGATGTCGCTGTCGAACTTCACAGGCAAAATATTAATTGACATGCTGAAAGAACAGTTCACGATGCACGCGATCAAATCGATAATCGCTAGAATTGGAATAAAGAATCGATCTTCATTGTTGAGTCTTTTCCTTTTGGCATATACATAAAGAACCAAAGAGTTTCCTACTAGTCCGACAAGCAGATAAATACCAAGAAAAATTGTGTCTACTAAAAGTTCAGCAGCTAGTTCCTGGTTCCATTTTTCGACTGTTCGATTACCTGGCACGATTTCTGTATCGTTTTCCATGGTTCACTATGCTGAATTTGATAAGAATTCAGTTGCTCAAATCGTCTTTCACCGAGTACGATTCCTGCACGTTTTTCCATAGCTTTCTTGCACTGGAATTCCAGTGAGTAACATTGTTCAAATGCTATTTCAACCGTTTTCCTAGCCGATGGTGATAAAATGTTATTGTCAGTTTTAGTAAATATATTTCAATTGCATTTATTTTAAGGGGGCTGGAAGCACTTGATAGAGTTTCCGCCATTTTTTACAAGGAAGATAACTTTTGCGACTTCCCGTTTGCTTTTCTGCACACCAATTCGCTTCTAAAAAGAAGCCTTCTCTAAATGGAAAGAATGTGCGACCAATGGGAGCAAATTCTTTCCTTTTAGATTAGACCCTTTTTAAGAAAGGAGGCAAACAATTTAGACAGGCTTGCAAAGTGCATCAATCCCCTTAAACAGGACGTATAGCTTATAAATAGTTTGTGTTTTGCGTTTAAAAGGAGGATGGATGACACTTAACCCTTTGGTTTTCACGACGAAATAAACAGACAACAATTTAGGAATACCTTTATTCATCATTTTCTTAGCAAGTAGCAAACAGACTTGAACTTTACATCTGAATATTCTACCAAGGATACGAAGCAGGCGATTCGTATTGTCAAGCACCATTTACAGGGGAAAACTATAGAAAAATAGATAATTGAAAAATAAGATTAAAACGTCGTCTGCTAATATTTAAATTATGGTGGTTAAGGTTAAATGTAATACAAAAAAGCACTGCTGCGTGACGGACTGTAACCGTGCGAAAAGGTGCCTCCAGGATATGCAGACCCTGATCACAGACTGCGCATGTCGTATTAAGCACTTTCTAGTCCAGTACTTGTACAAAAACAATTGTATAGATTTGTTATAGGATATTCTTAATAATGTATTTGTTCACATTTTATTGTAAATACCATGTGATATGGGCAAATGGAGCAGACGATAATTTGATGATATTTTTCTTATTTTTTTTTCCAGGTATATAGGATATGATATTTCATGCAAATTAGAAGAGGAGACAAAAATTTCCATAAAATATCAAATCATATTTTTTTTTAGGAAAATATAAGAAAAATATTTCAAAATGTCGTCTGCTGAAAGTTTTTACTCAGCATGCTCATCGTATATAATCATCTTGTACCACAAATACAACTTTCATAACTTGCTTGTACTAAAATAGGATCTGAAGTTCTGCACAGAGAGAGAGAGAGAGAGAGAGAGACATACGCGCAGACAGACAGACAGACAGAAATGCATAAATGGTTTTGGAGAGAGAGAAATTCATACAGTTGCAGACTAGCAAACTAGCAATCCAATTTTATTAAAAATGGTTTTGTAGAGAGAGAAAGAGAGAGAGAGAGAGAGAGAGAGAGTTCAGTATAAAGTGCTGTTACAAAGATGTGTAGTTATGCTGATGTGACCTGCGAGAAATAATGTAGGCCCATGATAACAAAGAATACAGAAAAAAGGTAGATAGTGGGTTGTTTTACTCAATTAAGTCTGTTCAACGAAAAACACACAAAATAATCTAACAAAACGAAATAGCTCTTCCCTGAAACCCTGATTATGGGAAGTGCTATTCCTTTGTTTTAAGCGGTACGAATACATATGATATATTTTCAGCCATTTTTCACAAGTTTTGTTTTGTCTTTAAGATGTCTCAACTTTGTTGACTTACTGTTCGCCTTACTCACACCAGATCCCTTCTAAAAAGAGCTCCACAGTCATTGGAAAGAATCTGCTACCATTAGGAGCAAATTAAGTCGACTCTCGTTATTTCGAATTCCAAGGGACTCGCTGAAATACTTTGAGATATCCGTACCCCGACATATCAGAGTTGAGAGAGTGAGGAAAACAATAAATTGAACAACCATATTTAACAAATGAATATGTAATTTGACTCCTGAAGTAAGAAATATATATATAAAATAATGTGGAAAAGAGGAGAAATTGCTCCTTAGGGGCAATTTCTCCTCTTTTCCACATTATGTTGTTACCTGTTGTCATAGTTTCATGTTAAAATAGGGACCAGATTTTCACTTCGAGATATGCGGTAATTCGAAATAAGCGAGTTCGAGATAACGAGGTTCGACTGTATTTCCTTTTAGAGTGGATCTGAGGGGAACAAATGGCTTCATTTTAGGGTACAACTCCTTTGTCAGGGAGAGAAACCAAACAAGCAGAATGCTTTCGTTCCAGTCCCATATAGTGCGTTATTTGTTGTATGTACTAATGAGGGTGCTGAAATAAAATGCGTTTAAACTCTTTTCAGAAGGGAGGTAAAACCAGTTTAACAGGGTTATCTCCCCTGAAACTGTACCCGGTCTCCTTAATATCGCACGCACACAGTCTCTTCAGGGTCTTTGTTGTTGATGTTGATATATTCTATTGTATCCACTATCCAGTGCATCTATAAATCTCCCAGTTTGGAAGCGATACCAGGGATATTTTATTTCTAGATTTTGCAGTTGTAAGTTATTCTTTTCTATGGAAGCATCCTAGTGCCAGGTAAAAAAAAAATAAGTCCTACGTAGGAGAAGGTAACTCCTACGTAGGAGATAATAAGTCCTACGTAGGAGATAGTAACTCCTATGTAGGAGATGATAATTCTTACTTACTAACACCTACGTAGGACTTACTAATACCTACGTAGGACTTACTAACTCCTACGTAGGAGATAATAAGTCCCACGTAGGACTTACTAACTCCTATGTAGGAGATAATAATAACTACGTAGGAGATAATAAACCAGACTTTAGACTTACCAACACCGCCGGGTCTGCCAGGCCTGAGCAAACAGTGTAGACCCAGATGAGACGCCGCCCAACGCGGCGCCCCATCAGGGTATACACTGTTTGTCACTCATCCAACAATTTTTAGACACAACGGGTAGTAAATTGTATTTGTTCAAGCTTAAGAACAAATATGGTAAGGAATTGAGATGTCCTTATACTTAGGGTAAATGGGGTAGATTACAATAGACAGACCAAAGCAGCATTCGTATGTTTGCAAACTTTATTAGGATTAACCCTTGGGCCGGCTATAGACCCCCTCCCCCACTCAGGGGGAGTTTTGTACACTATAATTTTCTAAAACTACATTATATAAGAGACAAAATGACACATGTTAGCCCTCTGGCAATGTAGGCGGTTTGCGTGTAGCGGCCATGTTACCAACGTTACCTCAAAACATTTAAAGAAAATGATTTGGTGTAAATACTAAAGTATCCATATACTTACTTACTAACATGCTATTATCTTCCAATGCATGTTGTTATATAGAGACAGGTATCTTAATATGTTGAACTGTCAATGACATGTGATATAACTGTTTCGTACGTTAATAGAAGTCATAAAGCTCATATATAAGTTTCCTGATACAACGTTTTGGACGACTATGACCAGTCAGCGACTAGAAAATTAATCTAATGCTGTTTTACAATAGATAAACCCTATATGTCCTCATTTGTGCATCAAGAAATGAAAACAAACCAGTCTGACTAAGCAAATGACATAAGGAACGATAGTTACCTTAAAACAATCTAAACTGCTTTTCTGAAAAGTATCATGATTTCAAACTTCTTAACATTTTACTTGCTGTGGTTGCAATTAGTACAATTTATTTAACTATCATGTTTGGTTTAATGCATTATATGCTTTAGTTTAGTTTAAACGTTTATTTCATGTATAATATTAACATATTTAAACATATACAATACATGCGTTTACTACATTACAATATTATACAATGGGATTCAGAAGAAAGTCAATTGACTTATAACTCCGTCTCCCATTTTTGCAAATATAAACGTACAAATATAACATGTGACTTGAAATAGAACAAACTAACTGTGATAAAAAGACAGAGTGAATTTCAAATACAACACTTGTTTAGGTACATCTTCTCAACCAATGACAGTTCCACGGGGATGTGGGAATACGTTTTGCACATATGAGGTGGAGAAGTAGAACACATTAAAAATAGATTAATCTATCGTCAGGCCAGGTTTAGGTAAGATTAATTTCTCGACCACAACAGCGCTTTTCCAGTTCCTTAAAGAGATCGTACGATTATATGCTTTGAATGAATGCTTTATTCTTAATGTTACATATATTTGATTGATACTTTATCTACATTGTATGAATGGTTGTTGATACTTTGTACATAAATATGAAAGAAAATCAGCTCTAAAATTCTTGTAATAACAAACATAGTAAATTATTTCTCACCTTACCTTTATAGTTTTGTAAATTGTGAAAGAAAATCATCGCCAATCTTCTGCTGGTGTATCCGATTGATAATTTTATTTTTTAAAATAGTAAAATCTACCCTATCACAAATACATAAATACCCCTTTTTCATACATACTTACATGAAATGAGCTCTTCATTACTTATGTTCTATGCATAAAGCTGATATTCTAAAACTTAATTCCACCTAGACTGCCAGAAATATTGCACATTTAATATTGCTGCACACATTATATGCCAATTTAAGTGTTGTGGTATTAGAACAATGTTTCCTATAGACAGTGTTTGTAGGAGAAATCTCTTCAGTAGAGCACCATTAATAAAACTACTGTATACTTTCTAATATTAACTCAAAAGCATGAATAAAATGAAAACAAACATTCTGAGGGCATTAATTATTAAAAGAGAACTATTGGATTATTTGAGTTTACATAAAAATGCAGTAGTATTCATTATGATAATAACATCACACATATAACAACACTACCCTGCAATTTTCAGTCATCTCTAAGATGCATCCAAATACACAGCATGTACACCCTGGCACTTCTCTGATGCTACAGTGTATAAAATAAAAGTTTTAACCGGGCTAGATGACAGTTTGCTTCAATAAAATCTACTTTATTATGAAATACCATGTCAAAACCAAACATATAGGTCGGTCATACATTTGATGACAAAGACATTAAATAAATGATTATTATTTATCATCTATATAGTGATAAGAAAACCATTATAGATAGAAAATTATACAAAAGTCTTGTTACAAATTTTATTAGTGACATAAGTAATGAGAATAACACACAACAACAGTACTTTTAACGATTTTCATTTTCTTTGTTACTTAATAATGGATCTCCAAAACGTGTACTTGACAGTCAAAATGGTGATAGTATAAAATAACGGACAGGATTGGTTGTGTCTCTGAGCCTTATATATGCCTTACGGCAGAGTCTAAATTAGATTTAGCTGCCAAGAAACTATAAAGAGATACTAAAAGCATTCTTCGGCCTCTACTCCTCCTGATATTCCATTTGTTACTAGATTACTTTGATGCCAAGATACGATAAGGTATTTTATTCTCACCTTTTATTTCTATAGTTGTTTCTGACATGACAGTTACCTAGTACCAGCCGATGGTTAATGGTTCTGTTGAGGTGAATAGTTTACTACCGATATAAAATGCCATTACCAGATATTATCATTTACCTAACATATCTGGTAACGTATGTAACACATCTGTAACTGCTATTCTTAATCAAACTCCTTGCATATCTCCATTTAGACTGTTACAGCTTTTATTGTGTTCCTAAAGACAGACCCTATCAAAATAAGACAAAACAATGAATTTTCATTACTGTTTTTAAAGTCTCCTGTTCTTTGAGGCTCCTTTCCTTCTGCCAAGACACTGACCCGACAACAAATTTACATATTTGAGATATTCTCTGGTGTTTAGAATAAACAAAAATAAAAATCCCTTAAAATTAAGACATTAAGGTGTTACATATGTTACTATTGATGCATTATTAAGCAAAGCCATGTGAGGGTATGACATATAATTCATCTGTAGATATTTGATTTAGACATAAGTAATTATAAGCATTTACCATACATTGAAACCTTCATTACAGTATTCAGTAGTTTATGCAAAATTGGCCTTGATGTACATAGCGAGCAATATATGTAGTTAACAGTATTGAATGTATATAACTGACAAAGAATAGCGGCATTAAATTTGCAGGTTTGAAAATGCTTACAAAACTTCTAAATGATACAAAACAGAGGCACTTAATACTGATGCAGAATATCATACAGAAAACCATCAAAGCCCATAGTATTTAGGTATTTTAGATGTTACCTACGTTACTATGGGCAGAATGATACGGCAGAGACAGGTTTTAACGTGCCTATGTATCTCATATTACTAGGATATAATGTTGTTATAAGAATTTACTTTATTTGTACAACTTCTAGGCTGCATTTGATGTGATATTTTGTGAAAATGATTTTTTCAATGTTACATTTCACATTTCACAGTGGGGGTGACTTTACTTAACACCCAATAACTGACAAAGCATAAAAGCTAGAGATATAAAATTTGCAGCTTTGGAAATGATATATAAATACCTTATCACAAATGACGAAATGATGGTCATAGGTACAATGTATAATCTATATGAAAATGAACTATATGAGTTTAAATACTCATTTCTAAATGATACAGTAGAAAATGTAACATGCGTAACGCCATGTAAGACCAAAAAGAACTTTCAAACATCATATTTTGTAGCGTGTGGCCTGTTCTGTAAAATCATATATTTAGTTTGGACATATTATTACTTTTGCTCCAATCCTGATAGGTTTAATAGTTTCCTATGGTATTATACGTTTTGTAGGGGTAACGAAAGTAACTGGCTGTTTCTAAGTAACGCCCCCATCACCAGATGGCTAGCATGTTACAAAATACTTGCAAGTTTATAGGCTTTAAGAAAAACATGGTCTTCAAAATTCCGGGGGGGGGGGGGGTGGGGGGGGGCGGGTGGTGAGAGGGGGGGGGGGAGGCCAGCGGCCGAGGTCATAAACTTTGTATTAGCCAGTCTGCTAAGAATCAAGGTATCCTGAATAATAGAAGAATGTATGCAGTTTTAGCTAGGTATTCTTGGTTTTGCTAGCAAATGCTTCTTAAGAAAGGCTGACCCACTTTCATCTTCTGCTGACAGTAAATATTGGTTTCCTTCTGTCGTTGTCTGATAAAGACTACACAGTGAAGCAGTCAATATCTTAATTTGCTTAATATTAACCAAAAAACTCCGCATTTCTCATTATATGGTGAAAATGACCTAACCAGGTCTAGATGAGAGGGACATCAAAATAATTATATGTCTAATTTCTGCACGCAAAATATATTTTGTAAGTACTCCTAACTTGTTACTCAAATGGACTTGCTCATTTTTTATGAACATTATACCCCGAATATTCGGTGCAGTTATGATAGGCAATATGTTGTTTTTTTTTTTTTTTTTTTTTGTTTTTTTCTCTCATCTAAACCCTTATCCTGCTGAACTCGGTTATACCCTGCCTTTGCCAACATATATGTGAATTTATAGTAACAATCCGGATAAAGCAAACTGATTGGCTGCAATTAAAAAGTGGGCGTGGCATCTTAATGTATTCAGCATGACAAGGGTAAATATCACTCTCTGGGCTAATGTAACAGACGACAAACTGATAGGTGCCTTATTCTTTCTGAGAAACAGGATCTGACATTTCATGCAAAATGTCTCCAATAGTGACAATTTGCATGAAATGTCAAATTCTGTTTTCTGAGAAAAATAAGAAAAATATTTCAATATGGCTTCTGCTATTTTTTTTTTTTACCCAGAGTGCTGTGCGTAAAAGTGCCAAGGTACATTTTGCAGCGTTTCTGCATTTTTATAAGGGGAAGGTCGAACGGGGTGGGGGCTTTTTTTTTTTTTTTTTTGTTACTTTCTGTTCCCTTTTCTGCACACCATTCCTCTTTCTGGAAAGGTGACTACAAGCAAAGAATTTGCTTCAAGAGGGAGCAAATTCCTTTTGGAGCAAATTCTTTCCTTGTAGGCTAAACCCCTTTTCAGGAAGAAGGCAAACTGACTTAAAGAGTTGTCTCCCCTGAAAAGGTATCAACATTCTCTTAAAATACTGTGCATCAAGTTCAAAGTATGATAAAGAACATAAAATAAAAGTACTGAGAGTGCTGATTTGTTGCCTTTTCGGTTATTTTCGGTGAAAATGATCCTTTTCGGTGTTTAGTTGGATCGCGACTCGGATTACACTTTTTACCCAGCACTGTAGATTTGGCGTGTTTTACTGTTCATTTTCTTCCGCCGATACTATGCTCAATAGGATTTCTTTAAAACTTTGATCTTTTCTTTGGTTGGTTTTGTTTATTTATTCGCTATTTCTATGCACCAGAGTGTATAAGGCTAATGTGTTTGAATGCAGAATTGAGCGGTATCAGCATTTTAGACACGTCAGTGGTCACTTATCTCTTTTCAGGCAGACGGAGAATTAAGCAGACGACAAAACCGTTTATTATCTCATCTGGAGACAATTTGCATGAAATGATAAATCGTAATTTTGTAGAAAAAATCCAAAGGTGAATTTTTTTATGCCAAATGCTAACCATTAAATACCGAACATCAAGCCAAACATATGATAGAGTATACCGTCATTAGTGTCAAGAACAAAAACATGTTGGTATAAAACAATATGCGATCAAACATACGAGCAGTGTCTGGCCATGTGACGTTTGGGACTTCCAGTTCATGCGCTGTTTTATCACAAGATGTACGAGTAGTGCCTGACCAAGGGATGTTCGGGACTTCCTGTTCGTGCAATGTTTTATTTAATGGTTTACGAGCCGTATCTGACCAAGGGATGTTTGGGATTTCCTGTTCATGCGATATTTCGTCACATGGTGTCGATTTGGTTTTAGGTGTGTTTGATAGAGAGTTCTTGTTCACAATAAACTGTTCGACTGGCGTGCTTGTCTCCGCACTATTCTTGTGATATAAAATGTATTTTACAGTCAGTTTCTTCAGAAACTTAGGTACTGGTGAAATAGTTTCGCGTTCCATACGACACAGAATAACACTGGAAATGACACCAGCAGTTGTTATAATGTTAACTAACATAATACCAATCGAGAAAAATGAAATCGAAAGTGAACTATGTGGTAACTCTTCCAATAAACTTGATGTAAAGAAAACAAACGCAAGTAAAACAGATACTGAAAAGGAAATCCTTTCTCCCGAATCAATGGGAACTAAAAATATCACAACGCCCAGAGCAGCAAATAGACACAATGGTACAATACTATGTATAAGGAAAAACAAATGTCTTCGACGGTAAGTCAAAGTTTTTTCTAACGCAACCACAGTAACTTGGCTTATCGGCGCTGTCAGATAAAACAGATCTATTTTAGAAGATACTAATTCCCATTCACCATGTTCTCCGTATAAGTTTGAGTCTGTTCCCATGGTAACTTTAAGTATCAGTTCTGAAGCGGTATGCTTTACAGGCGTCACATAGAGCAGACACGTATGCTCTTCAAAGGGGTAACGAAACATGTCGAGTTTACAATAACCTCGGATTGTAGTTCCAACCATCCAGATTACTCTCCCGTCGGCCAACAGCCAGGCAGTTGCTTTGGATGAGTCAATCACGGTGCCATCGTACTGTGCTAAAGTTGGCGTCCATATACCGTCTGAAGTGATCGTAATGCGGCTAAGACTGTTGAATTCGGAGCTGTTCCACGCAAGTTATTCATCTATCCATGTCGCATATAGGTAACCGAATGTTTCTATTTTTCCGGTGATCAAATCTAGCTCTTTTAATTCTGTTATCCCTAAAAACCCATCCACCTATAATAGAATAAGAGCCTCAAGGTGGAAAATGCCTTCCAAATGCACATTACTGACTCAAGCTTTAAATCCTTAAGATACTGAGTGGAGGCTGCATTTCTGCAACAGTTGTCAGGCACATGACCAACTATATGGACCAATTAAATCATACTATTTACTAACATGAATATGCCAGGACATAACAGTTCAGATAGTTCAGTTTATAGCAGTTGTACTTCTTTCTATGTTTAAAACTGCTAAATTGAGAGTGACAAATAGGGTTGTGTTTTTTTTTGTTTGTTTTTTTTTGTCTCTAGGGTATCGTTCCGCCCCCCCCCGCCCCTCCCTCCCCTTGCCCCAGCTAGCCACTTACATATATATAAATGTCTGCAAAAGGATTAGCTGAGGCACTGGGATGGGTGTGGGGGGGGGGGACATTACTTTATAAAACTTTTCCATTTTCCAGGCATTTCAATAGCAAAAATCAACAGGTTTACCCAAATTTAAGCTTTTAATTACATTTCATTTGGAAAAAAATGTTTTCATAACATTGATAATGGGTCATTAAAGGTCCCTGCAATGTAAATTATGCAATTTATTGAAACTTTATTTTCCATCTTTTTGTAGGCAAATTTACGTTGCTACTGTCAGAGATCCTTTCCAGATTCACAGACAATAATACGAGGCTTTTGCAAACAGCGTAGAACCAGATGAGACCGCATAATGAGCCTTCAGGATCTACGTTGCTTGAAATCAACCTTTGACTTTTTAAACCGACATGATCTTATTTACAATAGATAGGTAGTGTTTTTAAAGATTGCAGACGACAATTGTCGCCCAAGGCCGGGCGCCGAAAGAGTCAACCAACCAGAAGCGGACTTCTTAACAGGACTAAGGAGACAATTTGCATGAAATATAAAAAGCCTGTTTAACGGGTAAGGAGACAATTTGCATGAAATGTAAAAGCCTATTTTCTAGAATAAAATCGGAAAAATATTTCAAAATGTCGTCTGCTGAAAATTATACCGAGTATGCTAAGCGTTGACGTATCCCAATATTTGGTTAAATACGGTTGTTTCAAATTTCAGGAGACAATTTGTATGAAATATAAAAGCCTAATTTCTGGGTTAGTAGACAATTTGCATAAATATAAAAGCCTAATTTCTGGGAAAATATCATCAGTCTGTCGTCTGCTGAATTTTTACACCTCTTACCATACTTATCTCAAAAATCGATCGTCTGTTAGACGATCGATTTTTGAGATAAGCATGGTAAGTAGTGTGAAAATACATTATTTCTCTGCGTGTTTATGTATCCAGATTCTGCTGGATGAGGGGCAATCCATGTAGCCCCTGATCAGATGCCAACTGTGGTGACTTATACAGCTCAGCATCATTTGATCTGGCTTAAAGCAATGCGACAGTAGAGTTCGGCGTCTAATCAAGGCGTACATTGTTTGTCTCTCACCCAGCCGCTTTACATTACGAAAACACGCCCATTCAAATATATAGAAAATTTCACCTGCAAAAACTGAAAATTTTCAGATGAAAAACTCTGATATTTTTCATATTTCTGCTCAAAACATAGATTGTGGGTACTCGTTAGAACCGCCTCGGCGAGGCGGTTCTAACGAGTACCCACACTCTATGTTTTTGAGCAGAAATAAGAAAAATAATGTATATCCCTGTAAACCCCAGTTTTTCTGTATAAAAGTGGGGTTTAATGGAGTCAAAATCATATAGACGTGTTTTCATTATGAGACACATCAACTGTTAGTAAAACACTGAGTTCAGATTTTTGGACAAGCATGGTTAGGACTTATAATGTCCGAATATTTAGTACAAATACGGTATCGTAGACTAACCTACTTCGGTGTCTAACCTGTTTCGGTGACTTTTATTTACCACATACCGGCTTCTCAGAGATGGGTTCATTGACGTCACTTTCTTGCTTTTAAGTAAAGACAAAATTCTGTCACTTTGGTCATGAATTTCACAGAGATGAATAGCTATCTGTTTCACATAACCTATGTGATTTTAATTGATTTTCTTAATGCCTTTTTCTGTATTGACTATAGTTATGTTTTGAGTTTCTTTCAGATTCTTTTAATTACTTATTTCAAAGTTTATATTGCCCTTTCCCAAAACAGAAATTTGGCATTAGTTATAATTCTTTGAACTCTTTTTGATACCTATAAGTTTTGTTTATAATCTATGGTTTCATCTTGAGTCATTTATTACATGGATATGATTTTTGTCACTAACTTTTTCACACAGGCTGTACAATTACATAAGGACCATGCAAAAGTCACTTTTTAGGCACAACATAATTTATGTATTGCAAAATATATAGGCCAATATAATAGCTGCTACCACCATGGTATTGAAGATATTTTTAAACATTAATGATACAATGGAAAGAAAATAAATTTACCTAAAGGTAAGATTTTTTCAGTAGTTGATATTCGACACTTTTTATCTCAGCATCAGGAGAACACTCTATTTAAAGGTCACCGAAATTGATTAGTCTACGATATATAGAGATTATTATTATATGACAATTTTCATATCATACCCCATATCAACCCGAAACACCCATATCAGCCCGAGGGCCTTCGGCCCTCGGGCTGATATGGGTCGAGGGTTGATATGCGGTATGAAATGAAAATTCCCAGTTAGCATTCTTTATAAATCTATAGCGGGCGATTATCGGCCCGTCAGGGTAGCTGACGGCCAACAACGGCCCGCTATAGATTTATAAAGAATGCTAAGTAGGTTGCCAAATTTATTTATCACACAATTTTCTTTCTGACAACTTTGACTATCTGATATCGTATGCTCCGAATGTGGTGATACGTAGGTGATACGAGGTACTCGTATCACCTACGTGACCCATTATCACACCTTTTGCGCTCCACAAGAGTGATATGTACTTGAAAGCCATGTTAGTATCGCATATGCAAAATGAACATATTTTCTAGTAAATATATGATAAATATATATAAGATAATCGATCCATATCCCAGTGGGCACACAACGTTAAAATGACGTCGTATCAACGTCGATGCGACGTGATCACGTCGCCTCGACGTTGATACGACGTCATTTTGATGTTATGTGCCTGCTGGGTAGTTACCTCAACTGCTTTTGACTGGTTTAGCACTGGTCTCAAACTTTTATCATACGGCTGATCAACAAAAAGGAGTTTCTTCAGGCGTTGAACGTCGGACAATAAATGGCCATCTACCCATGTTCTCCAAACGAGGCTCAGAATAGACAGAAGACTAAACAGCTGCGACAGTGTTGACATCACGAATGAAACCGTTTAATTAGAAAAGAGTTTTCGCAAGTGGCGATTAATTGTTACAGATAAATCTGAAGACTTTTCTTGGTCTTTGTGAAACACTCTATTGCACGATAACCATCACGAAAACATACCCCTATAATTTTGACCCCCTTAAACCTCACTTTTATATAGTAAAACTGGGGTTTACAGGGGTATACATTATTTTTCTTATTTCTGTTGAAAAACATAGATTGTGGGTACTCGTTAGAACCGCCACGGCGAGGCGATTCTAACGAGTAAGCACAATCTATGTTTTGAGCAGAAATATGAAAAATATTTAAATTTTTACTGAAAACTTTCAGTTTTTGGTGGTGAAAGTTTCAATATATTTGAATAGGCGTGTTTTCATAATGAAAATAATGCAAGCACACTTAAAGGGCCTAGGCCTAGTCCTATATACTTCAGAACAAAAAATAATTTTCATCAGAGCAGACTCGTCGATTGGTCCCTTTACTCAGAATGTTTTTCGCTTAGCATGCTGGGTAAAATTCTCAGCCGACAACATTTTGAAGTATTTTTTTTATTTTTCAGAGAAAAAAGAGGCTTTGGCATTTCATGCAAATTTTCTTATTAGGAGTCGATTTGCAGGAAATGTCAAAACCTATTTTTGGGGGGAAAATGAAAATTTAAGAAGGTGATTTTCTGGGGAAAAAAAAGACAATTTGCATGAACTGTCTAGGAAAAATAAGAAAAATGTTAATATTTCAAAATGTCGTCTGCTGAAATTATTACCTAGCATTCTAAGCGATAAACACGAAATGGACTTGCGCTGAACAAGCTTACTATGACTTCCAAGAAATCAAGGAGAAATATTGTACATCGACTTTCAAACTGCCGACATACGTAGGTTCTTCCCCTTGTGATAAGTCTTATTTTCCATAAAATTAAAACAAAATATGAAAATGTCGTCTGCTACAATTGTGATCAGCACTTTAAGCGTTAATACAAATTGCACACACTTCGAGTGGAATTAGGAACAAATTTCTTAACAAATTAAAATCTGTCAAAATATCATGAAGTAATATGCCTTATATAACCACAAAATGTAGTTCTGTCAACAAAATACTACAATTTAGTTATCCACAAATGGACCGCGGTAAGCGAAAAAGAGCTTTCATACATGCGTAAAATACGCAGATTCAGATTACCCTGCGCATGCGCAAAGTATTATTTGGGCCTTTGTTCTCCCTTCATACATTCTGTAGTATCCAGTGATTCTGTTAGCGGACAGGGAAGGCCCTGATCAGACTGCGCGGATGCGCAGGCTGATCTGGCCTTTGCTGTCCTCATATGCCCGAAGAGACGTTTTCACATAGCACGGCCCATTAATGTAACTGATATGAAGGCTAGATCGTATTTGCCTTAATTTGGACACACTAACTCCATATTCCATACCATACTTGTCCTAAAATTTGAAAAGTCCATTTTACTACCTTGTGATGGGTATAAAATTTGATTTGAATGATGTGGCAGATAGTGTAGACTCTGATCAGACGCCGCGTTCTGAGTCGTCTGATATAGGGTCTACACTTTTGTTCAGACAATACTATCCGAATATTTAGGGTAAATGTGGTATAAATCTCAATAGATGTATGTTGTCTTTGTGTATATATAACATTATCATTCTTTAAAAGCTTAGGACTCTGGGTAAAAAAATTCAGCAGGCGACATATTGAAATATTCTTATTTATATTTTTTTCGTAGCGAAAAGGATTTGAAATTTCATGCAATTTGCATGAAATATCGAAACCCGTCTTCTGGGAAAAATAAGAAAAATATTTCAAAATGTCGTCTGCTGAATTTGCCCATAGAATGGTAAAGCTTAAACGTTCTCTTGCTGAACACGACATGCCGTGTCTTAGCAAACAGTGTAGATCCAGGTAGATCCACTTGGCTTCTACTATCTGGATCTGCACTGTTTGTCATTAAGTATGTGAAAACTGGATCAAGTAATCTGATTGGCTGGAAATTAGAAGTGGCGTGGCATCTTAATTTGTTCAGCATGAGAAGGGTTAAAAGCTTCTGACATACTACTCTTTTAGAGTAGACTCCTTTACAGAAGGGAGACAAAACATCTTTGACAAAGTTATCTCCCCTGAAAGTGTATGCATTTCCCTTTATGAATCTGTAATACAGTAAGTTTTGTACCAAAAATGTGAGAAAACGTATCGACGCTTTTCACGGCAAATGTATAGGAAATCCATTTGGCGCAATTAACAGCATCCGATCTCCCATTCTGTCACACTGAATAGTTCTAACGAGCAAACAGTTTGAATAAAAGGATGTTTTGTCAATAATAATGCAACATGGTTTATACAACAAATAGCAAAATGTCAAAATTTGTCGACTGTTTGTCAAAAATAAATAGGCGGTCCATTTAACATTACTGGAGCAAAGTACATATTTGCTTTAAATTTTGCATTTAGTTTAACCGAATATGATTAAATACTACATTAAGCCAGAAAGTTCAACTGCAGCAGACGACATTTTGATTATTATTATTTTTTTTTATTTATTTATTTTTTTTATTTTTATTTTTTAAAGAAAATACTTTGATATCTGGTGTGAACGATTCACATGAAATATCAAGACATATTTCATCTGAAAAAATAGAGAAACAATAGAATGTTGTCTGCTACAAGTTTTGCTTGGTGCTTGAAGGGTAAATATAAGGTATGCCCAAATATGTGCGAGGTCAAATTTGTGTGACGCGTAAGGCCAGTCGATTTTTTTTTTCAGTGCGAGTGTACTTAGCTTAGCACTCTGGGTAAAAAATTCAGCAGACAACATTCTAAAATATTTTTCTTATTTTGCCCAGAAAACAGGTTTTGACATTTCATGCATATTGTATTGCTAAATTAGCCAAGAGCGTGGTAAAGGTTAAACTAGCCCCTTCTCTGTTACTAGCAATCTTTCTTACAGATGTTTGGGATCAGTGGAGTATACGTGGCTCAAATCTAAATTCTTGCATTTTTTTTTTTTTTTTTTTTTTTGTCCTCTAAATTTTGCATTTTTGGGGGCGGTTGTCAAACCGCCACCAGATTTAATAACCTGTACTTTGACAATCTTTTTTTTTTTTTTTTTTTTCCTGTTGCTACAAACATAATCACCATCTAATAAATAGTACCCGGATAAGTGTAAATTCTGCATTCAAACATATTAGACTTATACATTCTTACACTAATAAATAGCGAATAAATAAACAAAACCAAAGAGAGTTTTTGAAGAAATAAGATTTTAATCATAAATGAGTTCAATGTCGGCGGACGAATATGAATACTTCAGAGAAACGCGCAAAACCTATACCATTGAGTAATCAAATCACTGAGAGTTCTGCTGGGGCGGTTGCCTGAACTCTTGGATTGGGATTTACGTTGAATTAAAAAAGAAAAATCAATCATAAACAATACTCGATTATGGCAGCCCGTTTTGGTGTTACCCATTTAATGCAGATATCTGCATTTCAGATACAGACATCTCTATCAATAAATACAGATATTTGTAGTTCTTGCAGTTACAGATATCTCTAGTTGAAATGCAGATATCTTTGATTGCAATAGAGATATTTCTAACTGAAATGCAGATATGTGTATTTGAAATAAAGATATCTATTTTTTGATCGTAGTATAGATATCTGCATTTCAATAATAGATATCTGCATTTCAAATACAAGTATCTGCATTTCTATTAGACATATCTGTAACGGAAATGCAAATATCTGTATTTGAAATGCATATATCTGAATTTTTAAATTAAGTACAGATATCTTCATTTCGAATACAGATATCTGCATTTCAATCAGATATATCTGTATTTATGGTTGAAACAAATTTCTCTTTTTACTTCATTACAGGAAACTGATACCACCTCGCCGATTTTAACATACACACCGTTCACTGGCTACAAATACCTTGATTGGTTCTCTCACCCTACAGCTCTATATTTTTTGCATAAAGTGTTGCCTATTTTAAGGGAATGGGCTTCCAGTTCAACAAATACAAACATAACGGACAACAGAGTTCGCGCCTTCATAGGCGACAAAAAAGCTAATTAAAGATGCTCAAGATTTTGCATCACCATCTCTTTACAGTGAAACCTGTCGCTATTAACATTCCCATATTTTTGGTTTCAAGCAAGCTTTATTCTCATAGGCAGCCATCTTTGTTGTGCCAAAAGTGATCTTGAGGATAGTTTGGGGATGTTCGCTACTCTCCGCCGAAACCTATCGCAACTTAACGGAAGATTGCTTGTGGTTTGCGATTACCGCGAACGTTTTGTTAAATGAACCTTTCGTGGTTGAGGCAGGGGGCAGGGAGGGGGGAGTAACGGGGTAATTGTGGTACGGGTGTTCGAGCCAGTATTTCGAAACCTACCCCATTCATATACCTGGCCTTTGAAAAAAAAACAAACAAAAAAACGGACCCATTCATATACTCGATCGTCTGAAATGTTGACCCATTCATATACTGCCCTTTGATTTTTTTTTTGTACCCATTTTTTGCTGGTAGATAGACAAATATCGCAATCAGTTCATTGAATACCAAAAGAACAAGCAGCCTCGGATACATCAAAAAAGAGGGGCCTTCCATATACCAATGCAGAAAAATGGGGTCAATCATATACTTTTGCCTGAAAAAAGGGGGCTAATCATATACTTGGCAGCGCTGAAAAAGGAGGCCATTCAGCACACACATCCTTACTATGCCATATACAGGAAGTTATCTCCCCCCCCTGCCCCCCACCCTCCGAGAACTGAACGCAGTGCAAAGTGATAGAAAACATTTTGTCCTGAATTCCTGTATACCTAATGACGAGCACCAACAGGAGCAGGGGTCCAGGGCAAAACACTCCCGAGTAACTTTCACTTTTGGATGCAGCCCTGGACTGCACTCCTGGGCTGCGTTTAGAACGCAGCCCTGGGCTGTGTTTAGTATGGCAAAACACAAGCGAATGTTTTTCAAAAACTACATCTATTTTGCATCGTCTGAATACGATTGTCGTAAATCCGTCAAACATTGTCTCCAGTTAGAGATTACCTGTCATTCTCGTAGACGAGACTTGGTGTGTAAATTGAATAAACTATATCAATAATTATTATATATATATATATATATATATATATATATATATATATATATATATATATATATATATATATAGACAACTAAATAATATGAACGCTATAAACATTCCCATACCTTTGTTTACAAACAAGCATACATAAACGTTATTCGCGTAGGCCGCCATCTTTGTTGTGCCAAAAGACATCTTGAGAATAGTTTGGGGATGCTACCGTTCGCTACCCTCCGCCGAAAACTACTGAACGGAAAAAAGTTAGGTCAACACATTAGTGTCCATTTTTTAATGCAAGTCCTGATACTCTGAAGCTTGCTAACATCAAGCATGTCACAAACCTTGTTGTTCGTATCCGCTCAATAACGTTTGAAGGAACGCATTGATTCAAACTTTGCAGAACTTTGTATCACCGTAAAATACAGGTCAGGTTCGGTATTGGCAATCATCCGCCAAATTTAGGCTGAATTATGGCCTTTTTTGTTCGACTTAGTTTTTGTTGGTGTGTTGATATTGTTTTCCGATCAATAACATTTGCAGGGATGGATTGATTTTATTGAAAGTTTGCAGAAGGATATATCATTGAAAAATACAGGTCAAGGTCGATATGAGTAATCATCCGCAAAATTTTGGCTGTTATGGCTCTTTTTCGACTTATTTTTTGTTGGCGTGTTGATATTGGTTTCCGCTCAATGACTTTTGCGGGGTTGCATTGAGTTTGTTGAAAGTTTGCAGAAGGATCTATCATTGTAAAATATAGGCCAAGTTCGATATTGGTAATCATCCGCAAATTTCTGGCCAAGTTATGGCCCTTTTTTGTTTCTGACTTAGTTTGTTTTTTGTTGTTGTTTTTTTTTATGGGGGTTGGGGGTGGGGGAAGGGGGGGGGGAGTGGGTGTAAAATACAAGATAAAGATATTGTTTGAAGGGATACATTGATTTCATTCGAAGTTTGTAGTGAGGGGTTGCCTTTAGAGATAGGAGCGATTATAAAGATCAGTGATTTTTTTTTTTTTTTTTTTTTTTCATGTCAAATGGTTGGCGCTTTAAGCAGGCGATACATCCGATTCTCGGGATTCTAGTTTTGGTATAGACAGCTCCTTTTCGGTGGAGAAGGTCCTTTTTCATGTGTTTTCATGTATTTAGTCGGACGCGATTCTTTTTATCCAATGTTATAGATTTTGCAGGTTTTACTGAAGTATTCCTACTCGTCCGCCGATATTGTATTAAATATTATCAAAATCTTATTTCTTCAAAAAAAAAATCTGTGTTTTTTTGTTTTTTGTTTCGCATTTTATCAGTGTAAGAGTGTATAATGCTAACAGGATTGCAGAATTTAGACTCCTCAGCGTTAACTGGGAACTATTTGTTAGTTAGTTATTACGTTGGTAGTAACACAAAAAAAGGACTATGTAAAATCTGGTGGCGGTTTGGCAACCGCTCCCTAAAACTGATATAAGTTACCTTTCCAGGAAATATCTGCTGTTATTTTTTTTCAAACATGTTTTAGACGGGAAAAAACATAGTCTAACTTCACATGTTGTTCAAAAATATTATCAAAGCAACGAGAGTGTTGATGGAGACTGTTTACCTGAAATTCTATATGCCTCTAGAACCGAATGGGTTTTATGCTGAAAGTAAAAAAAAAAAAAAAAAAAAGACACATATAAACATTATACATGCAACCATTTTCGGTACCGTATATCCCCTTTTCGAAAATAAAAATCTTCTTTTCACTGTCAAAGGTTATATGTAAATTGGAATCTCATATTTATAAACATGTAAAGCCCTTTTTGGTACAGATAACCCATTTTCGGTTGAGAAGATCCTTTTCCATGTGTTTAGTCGGACCGCGGCTTGGGTTACACATTTTACCCAATGCTATAGATTTTGCACGTTTTGCTGAAGTATTCCTGTTTGTCCTTCGGAATTGTACTCAATATGATTTAATCATATTTCTTCAAAACTATTCAGTACCTGTCACTGAAATACACAAATATAACATGTACCTATATTTAAACACATTCCAAACAAACACCGTAATTGAAAATAAAATTATATTATATAAAATAAACCATGGTATTATAGAAGTAAAGTCGTACCCTGCAACCCTTTCTGGTTTCTAATTTTTAAAGCTTTGCTATATGATGATCTACGTTAGGCATCCCATTTAATGACAAAGATCAATTCAAAATATAATAATGATAAACAAAGTGGTAATTACTGTTCCAGCAGCTTCCACAAGCAGATGAACAAAAAAAACATGAACAGGTCAAAGATATTCACTATCAGGTGATTTCAGTTTCCTCTAGAGATTTCTGACACTTAGAAATTTCATCATGATCATCATACTTTTTTTTTTTTCGGGTCAAAACCGTCACTAGCAAAAGAGTCATTGTTTACTTTCGGATGAACTTATCTCGCTCCAGTTTAGTTTGTAAAGTCAGCCGAACGAAAGATTTCAGACATCATGAAACCATGAAACTGTTGTGTTTTTTTGTTTTTTTTTAGCACAAAATGTTATAAGACAGACTTAACATTAAAATGTTCTTAGAAGTAAAGTAAAAACACACTGAAAAGATGGTTTATTAAAACCACAAAAAGCTGTAAATCCACCAAATAATGTAGACTCTACATACCCCTTTTTCACTATATATTATGGGAGAACACGAGGTATACATTACATAGACTTGTTAACCAAATGGATACGAAATGGGAAACAAAAGAACAGATTTAACATGACACTAAATATCAGTTTAATTCAATTGCAATGGATACAAATGAAAATAGATGCTCCATATATTAGTAATGCATAGGCACAGTATTTCCTACATGATTCATGTGCACACAGCGAAGACTCCGATCAGTTTGGTTGATCAGAGTCCTAGCTGTCCACCTGAAGACGCGTTGGAGCCTTGGCTACCCATATAGTACCCTGCAAAGGATCTGATCTAGTTGCACAGCCTGATCCGAGTCTTCGCTGGGCGCATATGCAATTTTGTAGGAAATGCTGTGTCCCTGATCATTATATACGTAAATGCAAGAATGCGTTTTCAAAAACAACTACGGTATTATAGAAGTAATCTAGTTAGCATTCTACTTTAATCTATAGTGTTAGTGAACTGTTAGTGAATCCTGTCGGACCGATAACGGCCCGATATAGATTTAAATAGAATGTTTGCTGGGAAACTCGTACTCTAAAGCTAATACCTTTCACAGTTTCTTATCTTTATACTTTTGTCATAGGGCACTTCACATTAGACATCACATATAAAGCATCTATCAATTCAAAAACGTTCGTAATGACTATTCTAGCTGCCACCACAAGCAGATGAACATAAAACACGATCAGGTCAAAGATATTCACTGCCATTAACCGGGTGATTTCAATTTCCTCTGGAGATTTCTGACGCTTAGGAAGTTTATCACCAT
Organism: Anodontia alba; assembly: GCA_964016985.1. Lineage (NCBI taxonomy): Eukaryota > Metazoa > Mollusca > Bivalvia > Lucinida > Lucinidae > Anodontia > Anodontia alba. The sequence goes on from OZ024825.1 coordinate 72,499,986, forward strand.
CATGAGACTCATCTTTTTCTTTCAAATGAACATGTCTCACTCCTGCTTTAGTTTGTAAAATCAGCCGACCGAAACATTTCAGATATCTAGCTTGAATTTCTCTGTAGCAATACAGCTAAATATAACACTGACGATAACGTTTACAGACCACAAGGTTTATTATAAGACAGACTTAACAGTATATTGTTCTTAGAAGTTAAGTAAAAAGCACTGAAAAGATGGTTTATTAAAACCACAAAAAGCTGAAATCTCCCAAATAATACAGACCCCCGAATACTCCTGTTATCACTATATATTATGGAGGTTCATGGATGCCAAATTGAAAACAAAAGAACGGTTTTAATATGGTACTAAATATTATATTTATTTCAATTGCAACAGATAGTAAAGAAAATAGATGTTCCATATATTAGTAATGCGTAAGCATATGAGCCGGGCAACGCATTTCCTACAGGATTGCAATGGCAAACAGCGAAAATTCCGATTAGCCTTGGCTGATCAGAGGTTGCTGTCCGCCTGAAGACGCTGTGTATCCTTAGCAGCCAATAGAGTGACTATGGTTATACTGTGCAGATGCAATCTTGTGGAAATGCTGTGTCCCAGCTTATAATATGCATTCATGCATCAATGTGTTTTCAATAACAGCTATGGTATTATACATGTAGAAGTAAATTTGTATGCTAAACCCCATTCTTTTCAGAGTTTCTTAGCTTCACAGCTTTGTCATAGGGCAGATCACAATAGGCATAATAATTGTAGAATAACAAAGATCAATTCAACGTATGTAAATGATAAGCAAGATGGTTATTACTATTCCAGCTGCCAACACAAGAAGATGAAAATATGACACCTAACGGATACAAAGTGTTAACATGAGAACTGTTATATTATATAATTAATTCAATTTGAACAAACAGTAATCAAATTAGATGTTGGATATTTCAGTAATGCATGTATATATGGCCGGGGCACAGCATTTTCTACAATACTGCATCCGTTCAGTCTGATCAATCTTCGCTGTCTGCATGATTGGATTCTTTGCTACTCACAGAGTGACGAAGATTCTGAACAGACAGCGTGGTTGCGCATGCTGATCTGAGTTTTCAGAGGGCGCACATACAATCTTGTAAGAAATACTGTGCACCGACTCATAATATGCATAAATGCATCAATGTGTTTTCAATAAAAAAAAACTATGGTATTACAGCTGACTCTCGCTATCTCGACCTCGCTTATCTCGAATAACCGCTTATCTCGAAGTGAAAATCTGGTCCCTGCCTAAACATGAAAATCTAACAACAGGTAAAAAATATTGCGGAGAAGAGGAGAAATTGCTTCTTAGGAGCAATTTCTCCTCTTTGCCACAGTATTTTCAATACATCTCTAACTTCAAGAGTCCAATTACACATATATTTGTTAAATGTGGTTAATCGAATTAGTTTTTCCTCAATTCTGCAAATCTGATATGTCGAGGTATGGATATCTCGAAGTATTTCAGAGAGTCCCTTGGAATTCGAGATAACGAGAGTCGACTGTATATAACAACTTGTACCCTGAGGCTCATTCTTTTCAGAGTTTCTTATCTTTATAGCTTTGTCACAGGGAAGATCATATTAGGCTTCTCAAAAATAGCAACTATCAATTTAAATTATATTGATGATAAACAAAGTGGTAATCACTATTCCAGCAGCCACCACAAGCAGATGAACATTAAACATGATCAGGTCAAAGATATCCACTGTCATTGACCAGGTGATTTCAATTTCCTCTAGAGATTTCTGAGACTTAGGAAATTCATCATGATCATCTGATGTTTCTTTCTCCGGATCAAATCCTTCACGAGCATGAGAGTCATCGATTTCTTTCGGATGGACTTGTCTCCCTCCAGTTTTAGTTTTTAGAATCAGCCGGACGAAAGATTTCAAACATCCTGGAACTGGTTTGATTTTCTCTGTAGCAACACGGCTGAAGATAACGCTTATAATAACGTTTATAGTACACAGGGTTATAATAGTTATTATAATAAAAGATAGAATGGGAATCTTTAGCGATGTGTTCGGAACATAGTCAGTTATGTTTGTAGTGAAGAAAACCAGCGCTAGTAAAATTGTCACTGAAAATGACACCCTCTCGCCAGACTGAATGGGTACCATATATATCACAATATTAAGGAGTGCTATCAGCACAAGCGGAGCTGTTGTATGCAAGAGGAGGAGTAGGGGTCTTCGTCTTAGTTTTAATTCAAAGACTAAACCAACAAATTCAACCTCGATATCTAACTCTATATGAGAAATTGGGAAAATGTTTTTGTCAATTATATCCCATTCGCCATGTTCTCTGAGTGAATAAGTGTCAATGACATCTTTCAGAAGCGAAAATTTTAATTCATTGGAACCGCTGTTAGTGGACATTAACGAAAAAACACATGTTTGTTCATCTAAGGGAAAATAAACAACGTCCACATCACAATAACCCGCAAATTCTCCTGCAAGTACCATAGCGGCGTTGCCGTCAGAAGTGAGCCAGGTAGATGAAAAGAAATATTTATCGGTTAGATCTGAAGTCTGTTGAACCTGTGGTACCCAGATTTCATCAACACCTACGCTTATCTTGGTAATGGCGCGAAAGATAGAATCTTGCCATTGCAGAAATTCATCGGTCCATTTGAGAGTTAGATAGCCTGACACTGTTAGTTTCCCAGTGATTATATCGTATTCTGTTATACCTGAAACAGACATCTTCATATACACCTGTAATTATAATAGATATATTGCTTAGTATTCACAACACACAGAAAAAATATGTCATGTACAGTTCACATATGTCATACATATGTTAGATCACAATGAATGTTTTACATATGGGTCGCGTCAAGCGAAAAAGTGCCCTCGAGGATGCACAAAATGTACGGATTCACATCGCCCTGCACATGCGCAAAGTCTCATCCGGGCATTTGCTCTCCATTGAAACATCTTCATTGAAACATCTCCAATGATTCTGTTTGAAGTTAGCGCAGGCGGATGTGCAGGTTGTTGTCATATATAGTCCGAATACATATTTTTGCATGGCGCGGCCCATATATGTTGTTGACGGAGGACCCACTGTGATTTACATTAAATACATTTGTATGTCGTCTATATTTGACAATCCCACATTTTTAATATAATATATGCTAATGGCTGCAAGATACATGTCTGTTTTAGAGCCAAAGAATTTCAGGAAATTTACTCACAAGAAAAACAATAAATAGCTACATATGAATCAATAGCGTTACATATGTAAATCGCATATATGAAATTTGAAAAATACATGGCCTCAATAAACTTATTATATACTTCTGCATAGGGACTGTTGTTTTTACCTTGAAACACAAATGAAATAATGTCTAACAAAAATTTACTCGTATGATTTGCAAATCCACTGATCAGGGGTAGAAGAAAAGACATAGGTTTGTCAACTGGCGCTTATTTTTTACGTTTATTTTCCCCTCATTACGAAAACACGCCCTTCAAATATATAGAAAATTTCACCTCCAAAAAATGAAAATTTTCAGATAAAAAACTGATATTTTTCATATTTCTGCTTAAAACACAGATTGTGGGTACCCTTTAGAACCGCCTTGACAAGGCGGTTCTAACGAGTACCCACAATCTATGTTTTAAGCAAAACTTAGAAAAAAATGTATACCCCTGTAAACCTCAGTTTTACTATATAAAAGTGAGGTTAAGGGGGTCAAAATTATATAGGCATGTTTTCGTGATGCTTCATTTGCATTGTCCGAAAAACCAAAAAGAATAAGGTAGTTAAACTTTCTGAATTTTTGGCTTGTTTACATGTTAAGATTATTTGACAAATATGAAAGATTGTGTTTGAATCAGTTTTGTCGCCGAGTAAAACGCTGTTAGCTCAAACATTTCTATCCAAGTATGTAGAGTAAAAAATTTTATAACAAACTGAACACTTACCTCTGTAAGTTCTGATTGGTTAATCACTGGTCGCACCTTTTTGTTGTACCCTGAGTCCTCAAACAAGTGTTTCCTCAGTGCCTGCATGTCACTGATATTATAAGATAAGACACACCTTGTCCAAAGCGTCAGGACTGACAGAAAGACGAGCTTGTGCAAAGCTTGAAACATTCTGAACTGAGAATATATATAGTTTTAAAAATCCGCCAATCCGCAAGGATATAGTTACTTCAGTCTTGGGGAAATTTTAATAAAACATCCTTTTTTTTTTTAAATGACTAATTTGATGTTATGTAACACATCTAACACATTTCACAGCTAAGAGAGAACTTCCGATTCCGGAATTCTCATCAACGACGTCACTAAACGCTTGGCGTTTCAGCAAACGACCTATTGAAATATTTTATTATTATCATTATTATTATTATTATTCAGAAAACAGGATTTTCATGCAATTCGCATAAAATTCCAAATCTTGTAACCTTTGAAAACAAAAAGAGAGAAAAAAGGTCAATTTGTCGTCTGCTGAATTAGCCTAGAGAGTGGTTAAGGTTAATTCTCTAGAATCGTAGTTCTACGCTTTGCCATATACGAGCAGCGAAGGCAGGTCAGAGACGCAATATTCTAAAAACCGAACAGCGAAGGTCCAAACTAAGCTGGATCGGTGTACAGCTTGATCTGAGTCTTCGCTGTTCTTATCTTAGATTTTGTAAGTTTTTTTTATTTTTCATGTGTGGTGGTTTAACTGGTTGTGTCATAATAAAATGTCGAACGTTGTTAAACGCTTAAAGCGCTAATCACAACTGCAGAAGACGACATTTTGATTTTTGAACTTTTTTCAGAGATAATAAGGTTTGACATTTCATGTGAATCCGTCTGCTGGGCAAACGATTCACATGAAATGCCAAGTCCTATTTTCTCTGAAAATAATAAATATACAAATTAGAATGTCGCCTGCTATAATTTTGCTAAGGCTTAAAGTGTTTAATCACATAACTGTCACGGCATCCAGTAATCGCTATTAACTGATGAAATATGATGAAAACGAATTGCTTTTACCAACCAGATTACTTTGTTTGTGTAAAATAATTAATGGAACTTTAAAAGCAAGAATGAAAGTAGAACTTTAATTTGCAACTCTTCAGAGGTTTGTATGTTGTAATAATGTAATAATTTAGCTACAAATTGGTGGCGACGAGTGAAAAGGTTTCTCGAAAATTTTATGAATTCTGCAAAAAAATTTGCAAACTCTGCACATTCTGCGAAAAAGTTGGCAAATTCTGCGAAAACTTTGCGAATATTTCGCCTTCTGCGAAAACGCTTCTGCAAAAAAATGCGAATTCTGTGAAAATTTGCGAATTTTACGCATTCTGTTAAAGCGATATTTGCGAACAGTTGCGATTGTTGCGAAAACTCTACTTATGAATTCTGCGCATTCGCACGGCGTGATCAGGATGGCACGATTAGGATGGCAGACTGTAGAGTATCTAGTGATGGGAAGGCTCTTATCAGATTGCACATCAACAGAGTCTGATCAGGGTTACTGTTCTTAATAAGTTCAATATCTGACTGGTGCAGGGCCGTTTCAGCGATGGGCAGACTGCGTAATGCATATGGGTATCAGATGATACAGATCATTTGCAAATGCAAAAACAGTACCTTTTCGCTTCTCACAGGGCAATACAACCATCCCGCGCCATTGGAAAAGAAGGCTTCGGGGCTTATAATAACCGTTAAGGCCAAGATCAGCATGTGCATCTGGGCAGTTCGATCTAGGCCTTACCGTCTCTCTCTCTGTCGTACCCACTGAATGGTCAGTCCTTAAAGTGCCAATCACATCTGCAGCAAAGACATTTTGAAGTTTGTTTATAATTTATTTTTCAAAAAAATAAAATTGATAAGGCTTAGCATTTCATGCGAATCAGATCTCTTATATTGTAAAATGCCTACTAGAAGACATTCTGAAATATGTTTTCATTATTTTTCAGACAAAATAAGGCTTGGAATTTCATGTGAATTGTCTGCTAGGTACGTAAAACCTTATTCTCTCAAAAAAAATAACAAAACATAGACTGTCATCTGCCACTGTTTCGCTATGCACTTAAATGTTTAGCACTCTGTGTAATATTTTCAGCAGACGACATTTTAAAATGTTACATTTTTCCTAGAAAAAAAGGTTTTGGCATTTCATGTAAATTGTCTCCATTAGAATCCAATAGATATCAAGTACAAATAGTTGTAATTTGGTACTGTGAATACAATAAAAAAAAAATGCATCAATAAAAGATTTAGACACGGGAACATAATGTAATGGTGAAAAATCCAGATTGGCGACAGTTTGCATGAAATGTCAAATGCTGTTTTCTGGGAATAGTAAGAAATACATCATCAGCTTGTCACCTGCTGATTTGCCCATAGAACGGTAAAGGTTAAGGATTAAGCCTATAGCAAAGGTTATGATCTGGGGATTTATTGTTTGCATATTTTCAGACAACACTTTTACTCATGGGGTTATTCCCACTTCGATCCAGGTTAAATGGAAATAGCTACTGAAGTGAATGCTAATGCACATAAGGTTGTTTTTTTTTCCATGTCAGTTCAAATTAATTATATACTGAACCAAAAATGAAACTTTCGCGATACTTCAATGGGACTGTTTCCAACATGTGTGTATATTAACAGTTTTTATTCGTATTTGTTATTGCACAATAATTTAAAATTAATTCATCAAAGTTCATTTACAGTCTGAAAATTACCAATTTCATTGGATTTTTCAATTTCATTTGAGGTAGGTGTCGATTCAATTTTTTTGGGCTTTAGTAACGAGTATGCCCACCGCGAGCATTGCTAACAGCTTGGCAGCGACGACGCATTGAGTGGATGAGATTATTAATTTGAGCCTGGGGTATATTATTCCACTCTTCTAGCAAAGCGTCACGGAGCTCATTGACGTTACCAGGCGGATTTGGACGTTGCCGTACACGTGTGTCAAGATTATCCCAAAGGTACTCGATGGGATTTAGATCCGGGCTTTTTTAGGGCCAGTCGTCTATGAAATCAATATTGTTGTTTCGCAAGAACTGGATATTGTCACGGGCGACGTGAGGTCTGGCGTTGTCTTGCTGAAATACAGAAATAACGCCGTGATTTTGTAAGAGAGGAACAACGTGTGGGGCAAGGACACGGTCTCTATACTTTTGAGCGTTCAAATTGCCATCAATGACCACTATTTGGGTACGATACCCATAACTTATTCTGACCCAGACCATCACGGACCCCCACCGCCAAAACGATCCCGCTGAAGAACGCAACAGTCAGCGTAACGTTCATTCCTACGTCGGTAGACCCTGATCCGACCATCACTATTGGACAATGCAAACCTGGATTCATCTGAAAAAAGAATCGTCCGCCAGTCTTGCCTTGTCCAATTGATGTGTCTATCAGCCCATTAAAGCCTGTCACGGCGATGACGATCCGTTAATACTGTTCCGACGTAGGGACGACGTGCATGTAAAATGTTCTCAGCCAAACGATTTCGTACGGTTTGAGCGAAAATCCTGGGGTTATGAATACCTGGGGTGACAGACGCTGCAGCTGGCGCAGTTAAAAACCGATTTCGTAAATGTTGGTTCAAAATATAGCGGTCTTGCACCGGCGTGGTCACACGTGGTCTACCGCTACGTGGAAGATCTTCCGTGCTTCCGGTCTGCACAAACCGCCGTCTAAGACTTCTAACTGCCTGCACCGATGATCCAACTTGCGCAGCAACATCTTCCGTTGAAGCTCCTGCCTCCAGCAGCCCAACGTCTCTCTCTCTTAAATGTTTCGCAATTCGAGGCATCGAAATTTTGCCCAAATTGTATCGATATAAAAGTGTTTAGGTATTTTTATGACTGTTGTCGTCAAGTGCAATAATTTGCAGTGAAAAAAGTTAACACATGTAAACCAGATATGTCCACCCCATGCTTGCACGTGAAAATGGAGGTTTTGTCAAAACAGACGATATCGTTCGATATGAGGTGATTATCTGACCGATTTCCCAAAGTAGGACGTCAGTGTAAACTACTACATATACACATTTTTCTACATGTTGTATTTAACCTTATAAGTTTAAGACCTACTTTGCGAAAGTTTCTTTTTTGGTTCAGTATACAACCTACCACAGAAGAGCCAAACTTACAATACATATCCAGTTAGCATTCTGTTGTAATCTAACGATGTCGGGCTGATAACAGTCCGTTATAGATTTCGGCAGAATGTTTGCTGGAGAGTGAAACGAGAAACCGCAGGACTGAACTTCGCAGTTGTGTCATTAACCCTTAACAGTACCAAGCAAATTGTAACAGACAACAGTCTTTTTTTATATTTTATTACCATTTTTCGTAGAAAATAAGGTTTCATATTTCAAGTGAATCGTCTGCTGGCATCGTCTGCTATTCACACGAAATATCAAGCATAACTTCTCTGAAAAATAAAGAAAAAATAACAAAGTTGCTTGCTGCAGCTGTAATTGACGCTTTAAGTCATGCTTGCTGTGACAAGAGAAAGCGACCTTCAAGACTTATACATCCTCGCAGTCTCGGTCCAGTTGCCCAAAGCATCGTTAGATTAACGAGCTCGTTAATGACAAACTCGTTAACTGTTGTAGCCAAAGTATTTTCAAATACATCGATATTTTTCCTGCAAAAATGTAAAAGCTGCTCATATTTTTCAGCAAAAAAGATCAATGCACTTGCCATAGCAAGATAGCATTTTTAACGTCTCGTCAGCTAACAACTTCATTAAGTTTTGAATAAATAGGGCCTGGTCCTCAGATTTCTGATCAGGGCCTTTCTGTTTGTCAGTGAAAAGAGTACAGCGAAGGTCATACTTGGATGTGTTGGGCTGATCGGATCCGCTGATTTCGAATACCTATTTTTCATGGTGAAGCAAGCATTATGGTTTCCCCTCTTTGGCCACTGTTCTTTGCAGTTTACTGAGAAGATGTCTAATGCAATTAATTTTTTATGTCAAGTCAAATTAAAAATATGGCCGACCACAGAAAATACCACCTTACGACACAAACTTAAAAATTATACAGTTTATATCCTGAAACTTTATACTTCTGATTTGTTATCCTTCGAACGTTGTAGAATGAAAAAAAATCTAACTATAGACGATAGAAAGTAGCATTTCTTGTTGCGACTCAATTTTAAAGAACGGCTTGCAAAAATACATAGGATTATATTTCATTGCTACCAGTTTGGTATAGCTTGGTAACATAATGAACAGTAGGAGTGTACTGCCATTCACTGTACAAGTCGTCCAGTCTATTCTTTAATACGGTTGAAAAGCATCTCTAGTATTTTTGAATACGTATTTGTACATAACAGGGTTGAAAAACTTTATATTACTTTATATTCCCTCTCCCACACCACCTCCCTTGAGCAATTTAGCGGACTGTTTTAGGATCACCACATCCGCTATGCAACTGAGCGGTCCGTTTTTGGATCACATTTCTCATCTCCGTAGTCCTTGCCCATAATAAAGGCGCTAGAAAAGGTGCGCTAAACATGGTCTGTTTCAGATGACATAGTGCGGATAAAGAGGACCCTGTGATATTGGAATGATAAGAAGTGATAAAGCCAGTTACAATATGTGCAGGGATGGGCCCAGTGGAGGTGCGCGGGGTCTGTCGAACCCCCGTTTGACTCAAAATTTCATTTTCAAACATTTTGAATTTTATAGTTTTTTATAACGTATTTACCTTAATGAATATTCGCTTACCTTACTCTTTACTTTATACATTAAAATTTCAACAAGGTATGAACTTGTCTAAGTTGTAGAATGAGTAGCGTTCTTCGGCCTCTGATCTGAGTCTAAACTGTTTGTTCAGGCATGTCTGCCCGAACACATCAGAAATGTTGAACCCCCTATTAAATAATCCTGGATCCGGTCCAGTAGGTGCATGCATGCGCGCACTTTTTGGGACAGTGTTCTTTCCGACAGGCCACCTAGACGCAGATTTTCCTATCTAACTGGTAGAGAGCTTAGATATAACATCCAGAGAGAAGCATTGAGCGAGATCCGTCCAGCAGTCGGAACAGACAAAAAGAATTTAGTGCTAATTACACGTTCTTCTGGATTGGAAGTTAGGGAAAAACGGTGAGAAGCAGGCATAGGAAAATTATTTTGTGTGTTCTTTGCTTCCAAAGGCAACCTTTTAGAGTTTTATTTTACTCCACTGTCGCAGATATTAAGTGCCATTTGGTGGCTGCAAAAAGTCTCCCGTACTTTAATGTAGAGCAGATTATATTTTTATTTCCTTTGGAATCATTGAGCCAATTCTGGTTACTTTAAAAGTGGGCGTATGCAGCTTCGCAAACTACACTGCTGTATATGAAGAGACATAAAACCGAGTCTCCGATGTTTGTTCTTTTGTGTGTTCTTTGTTTCCAAAAGTAACCTTTTAGAGCTTTATGGATAGGGTTCGCTATCAAAATCAGTTTTGTCAGCAAACTCTCGGACATCCAAAAGATGCAAATGGATGTCTCATAGCAGTGACACTTCCTTTGTCTGGAAAGAAGCATGCAACTATAGTCATTGCATATACACAAACAAAGGCCACCAAGGTGATGTCAAGGTCAAGTTTAATGGTCTGAATTCTGTTTATTCTACAACACCACGGACAAGTAATATGTCCTTCTGGGAGACGTCAGTGCCAGGATCAGTGCAAAACCTGGGAAGGCGTTATTGGACTAGATGGAATTGGCAAATCTTTTAAATGTGGAGAGCATGATCCTTAGATCACCCAATACAGTATTCCATTTGCGTAACGGAAAATTGACACTTGACTTCATTCATTCTCTTAACACGGACAACTCATTGACTATGTCATTTTAGGGATAATGCAATAAGGACGGACGATAACTATGTGCGAGACAGTTTGCTGGAATGGCCACAGGCATATAGATATTAAAGCAGTCTACGCATTCATCCTGCAAGACGATCACAAGGCAAGATAGCACTAAAAAGACTGACGTCTCTCACCTTTTGAGAGACATCAGTCTTTTTAGTGCTATCATAAAGCATGACCGCAAGAGACAAGCACTTTAAAGACATCTGCAGTCGGATAAGTGCTTTGCAGTTTTCTTTAGAAGGCCCAGACGAAAACTGGGCAGTCTTCCGTGATGCAGTTTATTTTTCTCTATTGGGTACTCTTATTCTCACATTTCGCAGACACCAAGGCATCAGGACTGGTGTGATGTCAATGCAAAAAAAAAAAAAAAAAAAAAAAAAAAAAAAAAAATTCAGGATGCTTCTAGCGGTAAAAACACCGTCAAAACAAGGCATGTATAATGTAAATCAAAGTGACACCAAGGTATTCAGTAGCAACTGCTAGATTGTTCATGACAGACTTTGTAATATGCAAGGCAGATAGTTGAAGAAAAGCGGAGGAAATTGATATTTTCTGGCAAAAGAAAGGCAAGAGGTATAAATTCTATAAAGAGAGATTCTTAAAATAATCAAATAAACGAAAATAGCAGACTCGATTTTATTGAGTCTGTTCATGAACAGAAACTTAACCTGTGACTCTGCCCAGGCCTCCTAGCCCATAGTTGAGCGATATTCTATTTTCAAGAAAATCTAAATAAACTCATTGATCCCAAAACACTAGAAAAGATAAACTTCAAATAAGTTCTATAATACTCTAAACACAATTATGGTCCACAGAGCTCCGGAACCATCCCGCGTTTACGTGCAGATGGTATCACATCTCTATCAGGCAAAGATGTTATCCTTAGGTGATAGGCTGAGCACTTTGATAGTGTCCTTCACTTACCATCATCCACCAATGCATAAGCCATTAGCACAATGCCACTGGTGGAATATAATGTGCTGTTATATTCATTTCTAAGTGTCAGTGAAACTGAAAAAGCAAATTTCCTTCAACCTGCAAGATTCTTGGATCAGAGATGTACATATTCAGAGACAAATAAGGAGGACGATTAGTGGTAGAGAAGTTCACTGAGTTGTTTCATACTATTGAAAAAAGAGAAAATTAAGCAGGAGCTCAAAAGTGCACCCATGATCCACCTGTAAAAGCGGAAAGGAAATCATCAACTCAGTGAAACCACGGGTAATTTCTTTACTATCATTTTCTGTGAGTATGGGCAAGGGTTCTGTTAAAAAAGAAAAGTAAGAGAAAAGTCCAGGGAGTGCCACAATCACAAACCGCAGCCCTTCCCAGATCCCAAGAGGAAGAGGAAACCGACAAATCCAAACAAGCACAAATCGAACAAACGTACGAAAAGCACTAAGATTAGCTCTCTTTTCCCCAAGCGAGGTAATCGCAATACTAAAAGGACTGAAAAACACAAGAACAAAAACCGCTCAAATGGACACCTTCGGAATTAGCAATGCTCCTACCAAAAAGTCCGTGTGTGGATTCCGAACTTCAGGAAGGACAGAGGGACAGTTGATATGGTTTTCGCGGTATGGTAACTTCAAGGCATGTGTCTGGAGCAGGGCGTGGACCTCTACATGGCATTCATCGACTTGATAAATTCTTCTGACATAGGTATTCATGAAATCTTCCAGAAGATTATAGACAAGGTTGGTTGTCCAGACATGACAATTGCAGATGTGCGGCGATTCCATGACGGAATGCTTGCCTACGTTCAGAATGATGATACCCAGAATGATGGCGAATTCTCTGAACATTTTTGTTACCAGTTGGGTGAAGCAATTAAGTCTTTCATTCCTGCATACCAATTCACATACCATTGCAAACATTAAAGCAATGCTCTGTTATTGATTTTTGACTGAAACTCCTCTTTGCAATAACGGATGTGTCTACATTCAGAGATGGAAGAGTCCATTTCAGGGGTGAAAATATTACGGCTGTGTGCTGGAGCTAGGTAGTCGGTAGAGATCATAGTCAGTTCAAATGCCATGCGTTTTACATAACCAATAAACTACTAAAATAGATAGATATATCAAGAAATACCCAATTAGCATTCTACTTAAATTCATATCGGATCGTTATCGATCCGACAGGAATCGTGTCAGGCTGATAACGGTCCAATATAGATTTAAGTAGAATGCTAGCTGGGTAGATAGTAAACGGTATAAATATTAAACATTAAATCATTTATTTTAACGTGTGTTGCATGATTAATATTATGTTTATGTTCTCGGAAGAATAAGACACTAGACCTGATTTTCTCCACACACCTTTCATACATCGAAAGGCGCAAAACAGTAAAGATGTCCAAAGAGAGCCACGATTACAGAACACAGCCTGCAAGTGACAGCAAGAGGAAGACTAAACAAAACTACGACAGACAACACGCACGTTAGAAACCAATGAAAAGCAAACAATCAGCCCCCCCCCCCCTTCCCTAACGAGTTGATCACAGTAGTAGTTAGGACCCACCAAACACAGCAATAAGACAGCCAACAGGACAAAACTTGAAAAAAAAAAAAAAGCACCGCAATGAGCAGTCATGACTCCACAAAGAACGAACAGAACCAGAACCACCTATTTAGAACGGTCAATATTAAGACCTACAGCGGGGCAAACAGAAGGGGACAGAAAAACCTCTACCGTCCATAACAATAGTGTTCATGACATTTTGATTTGAATATTACGTTGTTAGCTCGTCGGCCTAAATCACTAGAGGGTGGAGGGGAGGGGGGGGGGGGGTGCATTTATGGAAAGAGCCGCTATCCAAATGATCCCAAAGGACTTCCCAGTAAGCATTCTTTATAAATCTATAGCGGGCCGTTATCGGCCCGTCAGGGTAGCTGACGGGCCGATAACGGCCCGCTATAGATTTATAAAGAATGCTAGCTGGATTGTCAGTTTGCTGATGATTTTTAAGACCATCCATTTGTCATGCGTGATGCCTTTAACGAGTAAATGCTCAAGACATTGGACACTCGAGTTTCGAATAAATTGATGCTTGCTCGCCCATCCATGGATGAACAAAAGTATTAGATAGCTTATCAGTTGGAATCAGAGCGCCAATAATAATGCGAGATGAACTTGAAGTAAAAGGAATAAGGACAATTTAAACGACAACAACAAGATGGTAATTGCCATATTAGAGTAGCTCATAGGAATTGCATGAAGAATGCAGCCAGTGGCAGCTTCAAGAACTATCAAAGAAGATTGTCCTTTGTGAAAAGTCAATGACAGGAAGCTGCTGATGTTTCTCCCCTGAAGAATAACGATGGCTTCATCCAGAGCGACAGCACTAACAAAGCCAACATATTGAATGACCATTTCGTGCCAGTCGTCTTCACAAAGGAAGATACAACCACAATATCGTGGTCGTATCTGTGGAGCGCTGTGGTGCAATGGTAAAGCATCGGACGAGATCGAGAGGTACCGGGTTCGATCCCCACTAACATCAAGTATTGTTTCTTTGAGCAAGAGACTTTATCCACATTGCTTAGTACTGGTTTCTACCCTGGAAAAAAGAAGGCCACATGGAAGATTAGTACTAGTTTACTAAATGTGTTACCCTCTATAAATAAAGTCGATTATTATTATTATTATTATTATTATTATTATTATTATTATCATCTGATAAGAGTCCTAACCCATACCCAGACATGCCAGACATTGAACTACAAGGGTCCACAAGCTCATCAAGGGACAAACCATTCAATGACACTGGACCAAACTCCATTCCAGATTTCATCCTTAAGGTAGCCGCTGATCAACTGACTCCAATACTTACAAGCATTCATCATTCCTTTTAGAATCTATTCCCTTGATACAGGCCAAGTTCCATCTGACTGGAGAGATGCATGGATTTTTCCAGTCTTCAAAACGTAATAAGTAAAAGTGATAAGTAAAAGGTGAACTACTACCCAGTGTCCTTATCCTTACTCACTTGCAAGTTATTGAAGCATATCATTCACAGCAACATCATGCCTTATTTTAATCAACTGAATACTTTGCTTTTTCGGAAACGCCGTACATGTGAGGCACAATACAGGAGATAGCATATCGCCTAGCTTGCCTAAGTTGATGTCATTCCCTTGGAGTTTACGAAAGCGTTTGATAAATTGTCAGTTTGCCACACTTTAGTTTGCTCTACAAAGATTACAATGACATCCGAAACAACCCCAATTTCTGGATCCGGAAGTAAGAAATGGTCCGGGATTCATCTCACTCTGACCAGGCAGAAATGCTTTCCGGGACGCTAAAAGGAACAGTTTCGGTCTCTTGTTGTTTCTGGGATAAACCAATGATCTTCCAGACACACTAGGACCTTCAGACTGTAAATCGTATGTTGACGACAGCTTCTTGTGCTGTATTGTTAATCTTGAAAATCTGATTAAAGTTGGGGACCCAGACCAAGATCGTCAGCCAAATCAGAAGAGGCTCTTCAGCTTCATCAAGTCGCTCTGATCAACAGCGGCATTGCCTCTCTTAAAGAACAAGGGCGATTCCATGATAAACCAAAACACAAAACGAATATCTTAAACCGGCAATATGAATCAATATGGGCCAAGGAAAACAATGAAGACGTCCCTACACCAGATGGCATACCACACCCGCCTATGTCTGACATCAGAGCCACTGAGAAAGGGGTTCACAAGCTGCTGCTAAAGCTGAATCCTGCCAAAGCCTGTGGAACAGATGCCAGCAAGAATCCTGAAATAACTGACAGATGAAATAGCACCGTACATTGTCACTATCTTCCAGGAGAGCCTCAACACCGGACAAATACCAAAGGGTTGGAAGATGGCTAATGTAACTGTCATATTCTAAAGGCGAGAAATATCGACCAAGCCATTAGCAGCCAGTTTCCCTAATTTCTATATGCTGCAAAATACATAGAGGATATTTACTCTTTTGCTGTGAATACCATTAATATTTTCATCTAGTGTAATGAAAACATCAGTATTTTCACGAGTGCGAAGCACGAGTGAAAATTTGAATGTTTTCATTACACGAGATGAAAATTTTTTATGGTTTTCACTGAAAAAGAGTAAATTTTCTTTTTAGTCAAAGCGCGTTTCTGACGTCATAACTATGTCACCAAACAAAACATGAACGTCATGGCGTCGACGTTCAGTACTTTTAAACATGTGAAGCGCTGGAGTGACAAAAACAAAAAGTTTCGGCAAATTGAAATAATCTTGTTACCAAAATGTTCCTTACATTCTAACTAAGAAAATGCATACTAACACTTTATAGTTTTGTTCAGAAACAGAGAAGTTAGAGGAGTTCAAATAACCGAAGCGGGATCGGCATCTATTAGTGAAACAATGAAGACAACCGAAGTAATCCAAAACGAGCAGTGAAAGTAACATCGACTTGTTATTTTTCACTAGTGAAAGTATCATATTCCTTCACATGTGAAAATATCATTTTATTCATTTCGAATATACATTGATTTCACCGCTTGCAATAAAATAAATAGAGTTTATTTCTTTATTTTGATCGATTGCGGAGAAATACACTAGTGTTCTTTCTAAGGCTTCCGCGTAAAAACGTGAGTGAGCGATAGCAAACGAGTTTTTTACACGAAAGCCTTAGAACACACGTGAATTATTTCTCCACAATCGATCAAAACAAACAAATAAACTGGTTATTACATTTTAATTCATGTTTTATCTTTGAATTAACACATTCAGCCGTTATGATTTCCTACCAAAATAGTTCCAGTCGGTGCATGAATTTCAGGAGGCGTGGTTTAGTTTGAAAATCAGTCGCCATCTTGTTTTCACTTTAATGCAAAAATCATACTGTGCTTGAAATACAGACACAACAATGTCATGAAAGTTGAACTGGATTATCAAGAAAATCATACTTTATATCTGTGTTGCAGGTCTTTCCTCAAAAACGCCAACTGGATGTGAAAATTGGAGTCTGATCTCCATGATTTTGGCACTCGCTGGACTTTTCTCTTACCTTTTTTTTTTTTTTTTTTTTTTTTTTTTCATCAAATTTTCCGCGAAACGTCAGTCATTGTTATTGTTGTTACCAACAACGTCAGCAACGTCGCCTATCAAATAGGACGTCAAAACGTTCGAAATGAAATAATTCACTCGGTGAATTATCGATTATAATTCACTGAGAAATCTCAGTAAATCACTGCTGAAAATGTAATAAAAGAGCATATTATCACCAATAACGTCCTCAAACACCTTGATGTGCACCATATTCTAAAAGACTGCCAGCGAGATTCAGGGCAAGAAGAAGTTGCGAAACTCAACGCCTTACACTAGCCAATGAACTAGTGTCTGGCCCGGAAAAGAAGCTTCAACATGATCTGATAGTCTTGGATTTCTCCAAGGCTTTTCATCATGTACCTTATCAACGCCTGCCTAGAAAACTGGACTATTTTGGTGTAAGAGGCGGTACTATCAACTGTCTAGAGGCTTTTCTGACACACCGATCACAACGAGTAATAGTCGAAGGCGCAACGTCTGACAACGTTGAAGTCCTCGATCAGTGGTGTGCCTAGCTGCATGGGAAAAGAAATGGAGCATGGCTTTTCATCCGGAAAAGTGTAGTATCGTCAGTCACCTGATCAAGGAAATCTGTATCCTTCAGCTACACTCTGAATGTCACACACTGGCAAACTATCTTGGTATAGAGTTACAGTCGAGTATGTCATGGAATTGACACATGGACCAGACCATCAAGAAAGCAAACAGCCTGATGAAACTGCGCATTATGCGGTGTCTCATTTGGGTCTGTACTGTTTGCGTGTACCCGATTTTATGGGACACTATGCTTAAAAGAGTTAAGTATATAAACATAAATAAAACATGGTGATGTAAACAGTGAAACAACTGAAAACATTGTAACTAGTTTTGACCGGGAACATGCGTTATCACAAGCAATTCAACTATTGCTGCGAAAAGGAGTCCTTTTCGCGAAAAGGACTGCCATAAAATACGGAAAGGACTTCTTTTTTACGATAAGGACTCCTTGTAGTGAAATGGACTATTACTTTAGCGAAAAGGAGCTTGTTTTTTCGCCCTGCCACGTTAACCACAGGATACAATTTTATTCTTTAGCAAAAAGGAGCTTGTTTTTTCCGGTGGTTCAGTGGTCATTTATTTATTTTCGAAAAAAAAGACTTTAAACACATGCATACACGTAGATCTATAGTCTATATGATAAATATCTTTTCGGCTAACAATCTTTAAGTCCTTTTCGCAAAATAAGGGATGGTTCAATGTCCGACGTGAAACAACAATACAAACATCCATCCTTTTTGCTAATGTAATAGTCCTTTTCGCAAAAAGAAGTCCTTTTCGCATTTTAGGGTAGTCCTTTTTGCGAAAAAGACTACTTTTTTTTTTTTTTGCGAAAAGGACTCCTTTTCCTACTTTAGGGTAACCGCTTCCGGGCTGACAGGCCTAACTGATAGGCTATGCACTTGGTTTTTAATCAAAGCTTGTTTTTGTCTGCCACGACCAACTCTCTGAGGACCAACTACGTTCATGTATATGATCCCGGTCCAAACCCAAAAAGAAGAAGAAGAAAGAAGATCATGATGATAGTGACGTTCTGTATGATGAGCCCTATGAAGACTGGATGGTAACCGCACGGTGATTGCGGTATGGCTAAACAGCGAAAGGAACCTTCCTTTCGCTGTTTAGCTATTCCCCGGTGATTGTGCTACTAGTCGATAGGCGAAGTACGGAAATTTCCGAATGCCGTAATGATTTCTTAAAAACAACAAGGTAAACTCTCTTTATTTGTGTTTCTTTACAGGGAAGTGCTTAAGTTCTGAAAATAGAAGAAAACAGTAAATAATCATAGAATATGCATATGTATTTAGCACGTTCCATTTGTGTATTCATGCAAATTTTTCGCTCAGTGTGCGTGGATCGTATGGTCGTGATAGTTCCTAAATTCGGATTTTTATGTTTGGCCACTTATTAGGACTGGTGCGATAAATCAAAATACAAGAACAAAGGAGCCGATGACACAACCGCCACTATTTACACAAGGTGAGGTACCCTCCTCGTTTAGCCTCAAGGAACCAACTCTCGACCGGAACCAACTCTTGAACCAAATATTACTTTTGCCCTAAAAACTTATAAACAAAAACGAAATCTGTGCTAACTAAGATATTAACATGCAGTGATTTTTTTAGGTGTGCGTCCTGTATGCATAATTTCGCCAGAGGACGCAAAAAATTAGCCTCGGTGAGTCCCGTGGACTCATAAAAAATCTCGAATGTACGTACGTTTTGCTTCTTGAAGTCTACTTTCATTTTTGGAAAAAGCGAATGCGCAAGCTTCATTTTTGGAAAAAGCAAATGCGCAAGCGGTGTTTCAGTACAGTATTTGGTAAAAGCCAGTACAGAAAGGCGTCGTATCTCTAAGGTACACCGATTTTACCTATAGAGTCAAATAATCAATACAAAGTTGTCCAGTATTGGGTTTATAATAGGTACGATGATAGACATGGGTTCACAGTTTTAAATCGGTAATACCCCCATTTGTGTACATGATCTTGCGGCCACCTTTTTAACTAAATTAAGTTGCAAAATCCTTTTTTCCGGAAGAGGTGGGTCATGGGCGGGGGCATGTGTCTTACTGAAATAGTTATCCTGGGACAGAGGTGTTCGAGTCTTTGATATTCCACTGTAGCTACAGTTTGTAGAAAATGCTTACTGAGTTCAACATTCACGGTAACGTAGTTTCATAAAGTGGAAGGTTTAAGAAGACTTTTTTTTTTTTTTTTTATTATTGAGGGAGGTTTACGCAGATGTTTTATATACTGATTACTGGCAATGATATTTTGACAATATAATTTTTATGTGTAAGTTCATTGATGTTTGCTCCAGGTCGCCTTAGCACCGATCGGGAAATGAGTTATTTTATGGTAAGGTTCTTTCTCTCTTATCCTTTCTTCTTCTCTTTTCTACTTTTTCTTTCGTCTTATGCAGGGTTTTTATTACTCAAGGTTGTTGTTAAAATTAATCTGTGGTGTATATATACATGGACTGTTTTAATTATTCGTGGCGGACCTGTTGAAGGGATTAGGACTTTGACCGAAAATAAATTGTATGGCAGATAAAATATCAATCTTTTCACAAAATTGTCAGGGACTTGCAAACCCACAAAAAAGACGAGCGGTTTTTAGACATGTAAGATTAAAGAAGTATAACATTATTTGTTTGCAAGACGTTCATATACAAAGGCTACAGGAATCATATATTAAAGCAGAGTGGGGGTATAATATTTATTTTAGTTGTTTTAATAATAGCAGTAGGGGAGTAATGATTCTTTTAAATAACAACTTTGAGCATAAAGTAGAACGCGTTAATTCAGATGTAAATGGGAACTACATTATACTAGATATAAACATAGAAGGACAAAAATTTACTTTAGTTAATCTTTATGGACCAAATGACGATAAGCCAAAATTTTACAAAGAAATAAGACAAAAATATAACGCGTTTCAAAATGATAAGATTATTATTTGTGGTGATTGGAATTTAGTAATTAACCCAGATCTTGATACGAATAACTATTTGCACATAAATAACCCTAGAGCGCGTCAGGAAGTTTTAAATATGATTGATGAGGAAGATTTTGTAGACATTTATAGGGTATTAAATGGAGATAAAAGAGAATTTACTTGGAGTAGGAGAAATCCAGTCCGGAAACAGGCTAGATTAGACTTTTTCCTAATAAATGATGACTGCTTCCCATATGCATCTGAGGCAAAAATAATTCCAGGTTATAGATCAGACCACAGTGGCATAGTATTTGAACTTGCTTTAAATACAAACGAAAGGGGGCGGGGTTACTGGAAGTTCAATAATTCATTACTAAAAGATCAACAGTATGTAAGTCTGGTTAAAAACACGATTTCTGATGTAAAACAAACATACCAAATAAATAACGGAGAAAACAATATTGATAATCAAGAACAAGATTTTAGTATAAATGATCAACTTTTTTTAGAAACGCTTTTATTAATGATTCGTGGTAGTACAATAAAATACAGTTCTCAGAGAAAGAAACAGCGGCAAGAGGAAGAAGCTAAATTAGAGAAAGATATTAAATTGATTGAAGAAGAAGTAAATGCAAACTTTTTAAATTTATCTGAAGATGTTTTGGATGAATTAGAAAGTAAAAAATCTTTATTAAATGAAATTCAAAAAGAGAAAATTGAAGGAGTATTGTTAAGATCCCGAAGCAGATATGAAGATTTAGGCGAAAAACCATCACATTATTTTTTTAATTTAGAAAAAAGAAATTTTACTAGTAAAGTTATACATAAATTGGTGAACGAAGAAGGTAAAGAAGTTACAGAAACGTCCGATGTTCTAAAATGCCAAACAAATTTTTATAAAGAATTATATAAGGAAGTCGAAATAGACGATTCTAAATCAATACATTCAATATTAGGTGACAATGAAAGTAAATTGTCCGATAAAGAATCACAGGAATTAGAAGGTGAGATAACTTACACAGAGCTAACATCCGCTTTAAGAAATATGAATAATAATAAAAGTCCCGGTTTGGACGGGTTCACAGTAGAGTTTTTTAAATTCTTTTGGGTCGATATTGGACAATTTACTTTTCGTTCATTGAACTTCGGTTATCGTACTGGCTCGCTAAGTATTACTCAAAAGCAAGGTATTATAACATGCATTCCCAAACCAAATAAACCAAGAATTAATTTAAAAAATTGGAGACCGATATCTTTATTGAATGTTACATACAAACTTGCATCAGCAGTAATATCAAATAGATTAAAAACAGTACTTGATAAAGTCATACATGAAAATCAGAAAGGTTTTATAGCGGGTAGGTTTTTAGGAGAAAATGTAAGACTTATTTATGATGTACTTTTTGAATCTAAAAAACAAAATATACCCGGTCTGCTACTTTCCATAGACTTTGAGAAAGCATTTGATACTGTCTCTTGGAAGTTCATTTCGAAAGTTTTAGATTATTTTAATTTTGGAAGGTCTATTAAAACCTGGATTAGTCTATTTCAAAATGGGGCTGAATCATGTATACTCCAAAATGGCTTTATGTCCGACTTCTTTTATCTTAAACGAGGTTGTAGACAAGGGGATCCGATATCACCATATATTTTTATATTATGCGCAGAAATTCTCGGGAAAATGATAAGGAATAATAAAGATATTAAAGGTATACACATAAATAATAAAGAATTCAAATTATCACAATATGCGGATGATACACAGCTTTTATTAGATGGCTCTGAAATTTCACTTAAAGAAGCTTTACGTACATTAAAACAATATTATACAATGTCAGGATTAAAAATAAATGTAGATAAAACAAGGGCCTTATGGATAGGTAGTTTAAGTAATTCAGAAAAAACTCTGTGTGATGAGTACCCGTTAGATTGGTCGCAAGAACCTTTAAAAGCCTTAGGTGTAGTGTTCTCACCCCTAGTGTTTAATATATGGGACCTAAATAGCCAAGAAGTTCTTTTAAAAGTTAAGAATATACTAAATCAATGGTCCAGAAGAAAATTGACCCTGATAGGTAGAATAACAGTTATTAAAGCTCTCGCTCTTTCTAAGTTTGTACATCTCTTTATTTCACTACCAACGCCACCAAACGAACTAATAAAGGAGTTAGAAAAAATGTTTTACAAGTTTTTGTGGAATTCAGGACCAGATAGGATTAAAAGAATTATAATCAAAAACATAGAATATGCAGGTTTAAGAATGGTGGAATTAAGGTCATTTATAAAAGCATTAAAAGTTTCATGGTTACGAAGAATACTACAACAATCAGATACTGGTGGGTGGAAAGAATTAGCTTCGATAAATTTTTCGGAGATATTTTCGTTTGGTGGCGTTTGTGCGGCGAAACTTAGTTCCAATTTACAAAATCCATTTTGGAAAGATTTAATGCAAGTTTGGTCTGAATTTTGTGAAGCGGTTCCCGTAGAAAACATTAAACAAATTCTTATATGCCCTATATGGCATAATGATCGCATTGGAAATGGGCAACTGTTCTTAAGAAATTGGTGGGATATGGGCATAAGAGTAATTAATGATCTTATTAGTGAGGAAGGGATATTTTATAGTTTTGAACAGTTAAAAGCGAAATATAATATAAGGGGCACATTTCTAGACTATCAGCATGTATTAAATAATATTTCTCAAGTATGGAAAGATCAAATTAACATGAATCGTGTATTTATTGTTGAAACTAAACAAAATGTAGTATGTAATATATACCTTCAATACCTAATTAAATCAAAGAAAGGAAGTAGAATTTTCTACGACATTTTGGTCGGAGTAAACGAGTACATCCCACAAGCAAAATGGCAAACGGAGATGGGGGCTATAGGGGAAGAGGAATGGAAAATGTATCATCGAACATTAAAGTTATTTCACGAGATAAAACTGCGCGACTTTCAATACAAAATTAATAATAAAATTTTAGTAACTAATTCGTTTCTTTATAAAATTAACAAAACTGATAATCTGGCTTGTAGTTACTGTGGTGAGCAACCAGAAAAAATTCATCATCTATTTCTTCGATGCCCAAGAGTAAAAACATTTTGGATTGAACTTAAAACATGGTTGACAACAAATATCAATTTAGAAATATTGTTAGAAGATCGAAACATATTATTTGCATACGGTGTTAAAACAGAACTGGTCAATTATATCTATGGTTTAGCAAAATATTACATCTACTAAAACAAATTTGCTTCCAGAAATCTAAGCATTCAAGGTTTTGTCAGCCTGTTAAAGAAAAAAATGCTTAGCGAGAGATACACTTTATTCATTAATAATAGATTAAATAAATTTTTTAAGAAGTGGACACCAGTATATAACTACTTTTATCCAAGCACAGAGTGACCCATGGGTCCAATATGACTTTTATGTTAGTGTCTGGGTTCTGCTTACTGCTGACTATCTGCCACGGGTATATTGAAACAGACTCTGGATAAAGAGGTGCACCATGAATTTATAGTTATAGAAGACAGTATACTTTAGAACATATATTGATATTACAGCTTGTTTTCTGCTGTCCTTTAAGGAAATTTTTTTTTTTTTTTTTTTTTTTGACTACCGTGGTCTCGATACAGCAATGGTTTCACTATTATCAGTCTTAGTGGTAACTACACACCAGCTGAGACAGGCAGAAAACAATCTTCTGTATTTTCACGTGTTACATGAATCTGAACAATATTCCAACAGCCGTGTCTACCAACTTTTCTCAACAACCCCCTCTCTCTTTCTAAACTTTTTCTCTTTTACTAATCTTTTAAAGAGATAGGTTTTGAATTTGTCATTTCAAATGAAAACGTATTTAAAATAGTCATGTGCTATATATATTTGTCAGTATATATGTATTTATGACATTTAAACACATGTTTAGTCTAAATAAAAAAAAAAAAAAAAAAAAAAGTTGTCCAGTATTGGAGGAAACCGTAGTGGATACTAAAGTATTGGATTTTAGTCTGATGAGATCTTTTATCGTACCGTTCGACCTTGCAATTGTCAACAGGAAACAGCGATCGTTTTTTGTTTCTTTTTTTTTTTTTTTTTTTGAAAGAAGAAAAAGATGCACCCTAAAAAGATAATAAAACTAGACCCCAAACAGCAAACGCTGTTCGGTCTGCTAGGTCAGCAAATCAGACCGACATGGACAACAAAGTCTGAGACTGCCGATGATGGCGATCTCGATAATGAAAACCCCCAGTCCCAAACTGAACCCACAAAGCATTAGACAAAAATGTCTCTGCTTTGTATCATGGTCTAGTCAAAACAGACAAAATGTCTGTCCTTAATCATGTATCACAAATATTTGATCATCTGTCACTAAAACTGAAGATTTATGAAAACATTTTAAGCCTGTGGGTGAAAACATTTTAACACTTCACTTTTAATAGACAGTGGTATTATAGTTTCATATTTCTCAGGAAGTTTTCTGGAAAGAATTAAAGCAACTCAGTCACCACTATTTACTTTTATTGCACATCCAATTGAAATACCAAGAAAGTAATTATAAAACACTGTTACACAAGTTTAAATGAAAAGTCTAGGACGCAACAAAATATTTCACCACGAGTCCCAGGCTGGATGCATAGTTTCAGTTTGGGATGCATGAATTCTGGACCTAGCAAGTCCCAGGACCCATAAAGGCAAAATTGTAAAAAAATCACTGAACATGTCCATCAATTGGCACCGATTTTTCTGGCGAAGTTCCAAGACATTGCCTCACGCTGTAATGTATGCAGACGATAGATAGAAAGAACACAAAGAAGAAGAAAGCAACACAAAATTGTTTAAAAGGACGAATTCTTCATTGATAGATTCATTTTCAAAATTATTGTTAATACTTGAAAAAATCCTATCTTAATGATTTGTAATTCAAAACAAATAAATAAAACATTGTCTGCAGTAAACAAAAATAATCCAACCATGGAATTTCCAAAACGTCATCAAAGTCAATGGCGCACGACAGGGAGCTATCATTGTACTTCACTGTATTTTTAAATGTGAAAAACCTCGTTTAGTGGGACAACCTTCAGTGTTCCAGCAAGGATTTGAGGGCAGAGGGGCACTGGGTAGGGCACTTTTTGCATGGTCATACAAGAATGAGGGCACCATGTGTCATGTGATGTGCTTAGTATCAAGACATGTTACAAAATATAATCCCATTCCACAATAAATACCTCAAAAATAGAGTACACATAACACTGACCTTTAAACATGGATAACATTGTTAATTTTGGTCTGATTTTCATGAAAGTTTCACCAAAATGAAGAGTTTTATGTCTGAAAATGAAATAAGACAGAAGGTAGCTGAAGAAGGGCAAAGAGGCAGCAGGAAAGGGCAAGAGGGGCGACCCACCCCTCCATATAGGGCTAGCTGGAGCACTGACCTTTCATGGGGGGTCAGAGGTGATGGTATTTGTGCTGTGCATGTGTGTGGGTGTACAGCTGTTTGTTTGTCTGTCTCAGACATGCATACTACTACTGCTACTAGGCTACTACCACTACTACCATCACCACTTTATGATAAAATTGTATTTAAGAGTGAATTTACAGTCCTGTCTTTTTCTGACAAATATACTCAGGTCCGTACATGTTATATGAACGAATTTGTACATAAATGTTTGTTTAATAAATGTTCTACGATTTTCCATCATTATTTTTTCATACAACACATAAATGTACTTTCAAACAGTAGGTTCGAGAGTTGGTAGCATTAAGTCAAACTGGTCATGAGTTTTAACCCACTTTACATTGGAGGATCCCTAGAGGTAAACATGTGACATCACAGAAAAAAATGTAGGTCAGTGACCTTCCCGAAGTTGCCTCTACAAACTGCAAGTAAAATAAATTTTCAGCATTTCTTTAATGTTAATGTTTGATTAATCTTAGCAAAAAAATGTTCGAGAGTTGGTCCATAGAGGCTAGGATTTAATGAATCAAAACATATTTTTTTAAATATTCCAATAAACATATTCTTTTAAATATTCAAAAAAAAAAAATTGGTTATGGTATGTCAAGAAAGCCAAGGTTATCACCTCCATCAAATGAGACAAAATGGCGGTGTCAGAACTTTTAAAAGTGTTGCTTGAAGAGTTCCATGCTGAATGTCCCTATCGGTAACAGAAAAACAATAAACAGTTGCCATATTTTAAGTTGATTACCTTAACAAATATAAATTTTCTGTCATTTTATTCATTTGAAAAACAAAACGAAAACTTTGTCTGTGCTTTTTTCTTTTTCATGCAGTTTTGTTTTTTATTGGAAGTGACCGGCCATAAAGAATATTCATAAGTCAGGTATAAATTGTTATAACAATTTCAAAAAAGGATGTGTCTCTGGGTAGACCCAGGGACTATGGGTACAGTAACATACCTTCAGACGTCTGTCTGTCATGCTATTTCCTCCTAAACCACTAGGCGGAATTCTACGAAGCTGCTGTATCAGTTCCCCTCATGGTGAGAGTGTGTGAGACCAACATTATTTTTCTGTCCGTCCATCTGTGTGTCTGTCATCTGTCCACTTGTCTGTCACACTATCTCCTCCTAAACCACTGGGCACCACCAAACTTGCAACACCACTTCTCCTTGTGGTAAAATTGTGCAAGAGCAAAATTATTTTTGAACCTCTTCCATCTGTCCGTTACGTTTTCTCTCTTAAACCACTGGGCAGAATTCAACCATACTTGCTACATCACTTCCCCTCATGGTAAGGGTGTTTGAGAGCAACCTTATTTTTCCTTACATCTTTTGTCCATCCATCTGTCCATCATGATATCTCCTCCTAAACTATTGGGAGGAATTCAACCAAACTTGCTACATCACTTCCCCTCATGGTTAGGGACCTAGGGTGTGCGAGAGCAATATTGTGTTTCGTCTGTCGTCCGTCCATCTATCATCACGCAGTCTTCTCCTAAACCACTGGGTGGAATTTAATCAAACTTGCTAATTGACCTCGTCTCATGGTAAAAGTGTGGGAGAGCAAGTCCGTCCATCCATCATGCTATACACAACATTAGCGAAGAGCGTGGGAATTTGAGATGGCTGTGCATTCTAGTCTTGTGTTTAAAAACACAGCTTTAAGAAGCAGTTAGACTGCTTTTCCTTTTCCTAAGAGATGAATACAACTGTTTCAATGATTTTCTCCAATATCAGCAGGCATGTGTGCAGCCATAATTAGGTGTACTGTGACCATTTTAACACCCTGGTTTTAGCTAGTTGATAGATAAAATATGTGTTAATATTTGTGTTTGTGACATTTTAATGATCAGTCGATGTGAATCTCTTCTGAAAATAAACTTTTGATGAAAGAAAGCTACTTTATTTTTCTGAAAAAAATCCCCCCAAAAAATAAACAAACAAACATCGACCATTCCACTTTCTGATGAACATAAACAACAACATTCTGCCAACGCTAGGCCATCGGTACATTTTTGCATTCTCTGTGATGCCAAAATCAAAATGTCGGACTTGTGCTTAATTTCCAGTGATTGCCAATTAGCAAACCAATTATCTACTCTTAGAGTGATTTTAACTGCATAATACATTAACCTATAGATAATGTGCTATTCTATTCTGTATTTCAAACCTTCCACAGAAAAAAACGACAGTTCAGTCGTCTTAAACAGTCTTAATCCAGAAGGTCCCTTTAAAAGATACTTGTGACGTCACTCTTCCCGCTCTTTTGATCACATGTCAGTTTCTTTTCCGTGGGACAAAGAAAATAAACAGGATTTTTTACCGGGTGATAAAAATCTAATTGTCTTCTCTTTTCTCCTGTCTATTTTCTTATTTCCTGCTTTATTATGTTCCTTGATCGTTCCTTCCACGGAGGATTATGTTATTTTCATTAAATCGATTTTCTATTTCTTGTGAAATTTGATCGTCGGTTTACATAATATGTTTTTGCGACTTTCATATTTATCGTCATGACCATCATTTTAAGTATGGAAATCGTGCATATTTCCAAATAGTTATTTCATTCTTTTTGTTCCAGGTTATCTACTGCCTTGATTTGTTATAACTGAAATAGAACTTTGGATCTTACAGTCAACGAAGACTATACTCTACGAGAAGATTTTTTTTGGGGAAGAAGCTGATGACTTAGAAAAGAAAGTTGTCAACCTTGTTGGGTTAAACAACAACTCTTTTCTTTATGGGAGACCACCCCTCAGGGTTATACTGCTGGGGTAAGACCCATTAGGTGACAACATTAGGGGTTTAAAGGCACCCATAGTATGTCCACCAGTCACCTGTCACCGGTCAACCAGTCACTGGTCGTTCTTCACCAAGCAATAGTCAGCTTCACCAGGCACAGGTCAACCAGGCACCAGGGGACAAGGCACCGGTCACCGGTCAACCAGGCAATGTATTTCCCGGTAATAAATCACCAGTCATCCGGGCATCAGACGCCCAGGCACCAGCTAACCAGTCACCTGATACCAAGTACCGACTACTGGGTACCAGTCACCTGTCATAAGTCACTGGTTATTATACGAAGTTATCATGCAATGGACACCAGTCACTGGGCAACCAGGCAGCAATCACTAGGCACCAGGCCAATCACCGGGCACCAGTCATTAAACAGCAATGATTGCTTTGAACACTGGGTAGCTAATTATCTTAAAGGAATTCTGTGCAATCATTATCGAATGAATATCAGAATCCTAAATATTCCTAATTATCATTGATTCAGAAATAATAGTTACAAACTAACTTCTGAAATCAATGAATAATTAAAGAGTGCTAATCTTTGAGGAATTATCGGAAAGTATATTGTTATCAGTTCCTAACAGTACTTTAAAGATTTTAGATCTGTTCCTCTTTTATCGGGACTGGAAAGGATCTTAACCCCATAAGGCTTTACTGCAAGGGGCAAACTCCATATGTCTGACATTAATAAGAAGAGAAGATATATCGTATTGTTTATTCATCTTTCTCTTCTTCTTCAATTTCTTTGTTCTCTTTCAAAAGAAACAAAGAAACAGAGAAACCAATATGATTTTTAAGAAAAGGAGTAGCCAATTCCCCTGTTTTCTGTGGTGTACACCTAGAAGCATTTAGGTATCATAATAATTTATTTAATCACATTCTATTCAGGTTGTTCACGTTCAGATAACGCTACAATCTTATGGAGTGTTAAAAAAATATCTAACCTACTATGCCTACCCAGGTTGCTTACGTTCAGATAATGCTACAACCTGGTAGAGTGATTTTAATACTAGAACTCAGCAAGGTTGTTTACGTTCTGATAATGCTACAGTCTGGTAGAGTGATTAGAATATACCTAACTTACCCAGGTTGCTTACGTTCAGATAATGCTACAACTTGGAAGAGTAATTAAAAAATACCTAACTTACCCAGGTTTCTTATATTCAGATAACGCTACAACTTGGTAGAGTGAATAAAAAAGCACTTAACTTACCCAGGTTGTCTACATTCAGATAATGCTACAACCTGATAGAGTGATAGAAAAACACCCAAATTATATTCGTTAAATTTGTGTAATTATCAAGAATCATTCTTCGAAAAGATAACTGATCCTTTGATAATATAGTCATTAAAATTTCAGAAGATTTTATTCACTAATTTCTTCTGTCAGGAATAGCACTATATGTGGATCGCATACATTACGAAAACATGCCTATTCAAATATAATGAAAATTTTATCACCAAAAAATGAAAATTTTCAGAGAAAAATGCTGATATTTTTCATATTTCTGCTCAAAACATAGATTATAGGTACTCGTTAGAACTGCCTCAATGAAGCGGTTCTAATGAGTACCCACAATCTATGTTTTGAGCAGAAATAAGAAAAATAATATATACCCCTGTAAACCCCAGTTTTACTATATAAAAGTGGGGTTTAAGGGGGTCAAAATAATATAGGTATGTTTTCGTGATGAATTCCTTTTAGTTCTTTCCTGTCTAAAACGATGTTAATAATTATATACATGTATATAAAAATATACGTCTTCAAATTTTGACTTTTATGATATATAATGCAAATAATTATAACATACAGTGTATTTCCTCTCTAGATTTTTACTCTTAAGTTTGGAAAACTACCAGTCTTAGTTCCCATTGACAATTATTTATAACTGTAACAAGAGTCCATGTCAGTCATGTCTTGTCCAGACTCTTGGAGAAGGTTAATAATCAAATTAGTTTTAATTCAGGAAGCTACAAAATCTACAATGTAATTGCGAAGTATAGATTTTGTTTTTTCTGCTGAGAATAACAATTAGGTTTTTCGGCCACGGAATAGTCTAAAAATATACGTACATGTATATGGCTGATAATAATAATTATACATGTAAGTCTTAAAACCAAATCTTCCATTGTCTGTCTTTGCATGTTAACAGATATTTAAATGGAAGAAGATTAGCATACTTAATAAATACATCATATTCCTCATTTATCGTACGTTCCCATTAAGATGAACTAGTTTCCTGCTCTTTATTACGACATTCGAACATCTTAGTTAAAGGGTACAATCCGGAAAGTCTCGATCACTACCCGCATGTATTGTTGCTTAAACATAATGGTATAGTATCCAATATGGATATCTCCAATTAAAATATCAGAAGACAATCAAGTCAGAGCGTAATCGATACTGCTATAAGACTGGATTGTCTTAAAAAATTAGGAAGATCAGTACTTTCATCTAGCTAGGATCTTCTAGTCCTTTTAATTTCACCAATTCGGAATGTACCTTAATTAGTGCATTTATACATATTCTTAATGGATGTTATCGTTATGAATTTAAGTTAATGGGCCATTAAAGAATTAATTGATAATAATTGGGGATATTGTATATGGTACAATAATATCTATCTCCATATTGTCATCAATTATGCTAAGTTTCAACTTGATTTCTGAATTAATAGTTAGATTTTGAACTATTCACAATTCACTTTATACATGCAGGTTTTTAAAATCTAACTGATATATATGAGACATTGAAGTATTTAAAATATTGATACTTACTTCAATATTATAAGTGACTTGGATTCTAGTTTCGAATAGATTACTTCTGATTAGTCACAGGGAAATTTTTCGTATTTTTTGGGATTGTCAAATAGCAATAGTGACAATCTTCAAATTAATATCAATAGATAAACTCCTATCACTTCGTTTAGGGAGAATATATCCGTTAGGTTCCAATTACTATTTTATCTCCGTCGAATTCAATCATTGGAGATTAATACTCATTTTCTTTCCTCGAACAGTGAAATAATGAGTTTATCTTTGTTAATCAGGTATGGCATAGAATTGTGCCAAACAAAACAAAAAAAAGAGGGTTTCTTTTTGTCGAGTGTCAAGTATCGAGTTGTAAAAGTTGAGTATCAAGTTAAAACTGTCGAGTATCGAGTTGAATTGGTCGAGTATCGAGTTAAAATTGTCGAGTATCGAGTTAAGTTGGTCGAGTATCGAGTTAAAATTGTCGAGTATCGAGTTAAATTGGTCGAGTATCAAGTTAAAATTGTCGAGTATCGAGTTGAATTGGTCGAGTATCGAGTTAAAATTGTCGAGTATCGAGTTGAATTGGTCGAGTATCGAGTTAAAATTGTCGAGTATCGAGTTAATATGGTCGAGTATCGAGTTAAAATTGTCGAGTATCGAGTTGAATTGGTAGAGTATCAAGTTAATATGGTCGAGTATCGAGTTAAAATTGTCGAGAATTGAGTTGAATTGGACGAGTATCAAGTTAAAATTGTCGAGTATCGAGTTAAGCTAGTCGAGTATCGAGTTAAAATTGTCGAGTATCAAGTTGAATTGGTCGAGTATCAAGTTAAAATTGTCGAGTATCGAGTTAAAATGGTTGAGTATCGAGTTAAAAATGTTGAGTGTCAAGTTAAAATTGTTGAGTATTGAGTTAAAGTGAAGTTTTCAAAAGTAAAACATATTCAGAATCAGCGGATGTAACACCCTGCCCTATTTTTGGCTGTTTTTTTTTTAGAATGGGTAAGATACCTTTTTTGGTGTCAGTATTTAATGTTTCTGGGATAGCAACAAGGAAAATTGTACCTTATAACCTGTGCAAAATACAGATGACCAAGACCAGCCTGCGGTTAAATGTTTGTGAAGGCACTCTGTTTCTAGGTCCTGCAAACTCTGTCAAGTAAACTGCGTAAGTCCTGATAGGAATAAGCAGATGTGACACCTACCGGTATTTTTTTTTTTTTTTTTTTTTTTTAAGAATCGGTAAGTTACCTTTTTTTACTTTTGGTTGAAGTACCACCTGTAGAATTTTACAGGATAGCAACAAGGCAAACTGTACCTTATAACCTTTGTGAAAAACAGACCTTGATCAGCCTGCGCTTAAAAAAATAGAATTCTGATTTGTTTTTGGGCTCTCTGGAATCATTTTTAAAAATTACATAGTTTCTCAATTGACTGCGAGGATTGCGTCAGCCCGGGTGTGTCGTTCACTGTTTTTGTCAGTGGCATAAGCAGCTAGCAAGGTACTTTTGTTGGTGAAGAATTGGTGTCCTCTCAGTGACGCTGTTACATAAAAAAAAATAATAATAAAAAAAAAAAAAGGTGCAGCAAAGACAGGAGCTGCAAAAAGTATACCAATATAAAAGGGTGAATATGATTTATAGCCTTTCAACAGTATTTTCAATCATACATTGACAAATGAACAAGACAATAAAAGGATGAACATGGCTCATAATAGGGTGAATATTATTTATGGTTATAGCCTTTCAACAGTATTTCAGTCATATGTGGACAATTGAATGATGAACACGTTATACGAAATAACTAACATTATTCAGTGATCAAAGTCACGAATGATTTTGTTACTAAAGTGAATATTTTGGGACGCAAAAAAATCTCCATCTTTTAGACCAGGATCTCCCTCCTAAAAATTGCAGATCTCCCACTTTGTGTCCCAGAAAATATCACTTGTATGATGGTTGGTCGGTCACTGGATGCCCGGTGACCAGTGACCATTAGCCAATGGCCGATGGACTTGTAGTCCCTTGGGTACAAGTACCCAGGGAGTTGCCACCAATATGGGTCTTACCCCGGGCAGCAGGGCCATAAGGGGCAGTGTTCCCATGTTTCTTTCCTTTCATCTGATGAAACAGACACATCTGTTGGACATGACTCTCTTTCTGGAAGAGTAAGTTCTTCTCTTTTGCAAGTTCCATGCAGATGGAATTAGACCAGCTGCTACATGTGGGGCAAGTAGATTTCCTGGAACAATGAGAACAATTAATACATTTTATGATTATCCAAATGCTATTTTATATGACCACAATCACCGCGATGAATAGTCATGGAAGTCGTGAAAACTCATTACGACGAATGAGTGAAGAATAATTTCAAGAAATCGAACGGTTAGATTTAAACAAATTTAGCAAGAACAATGAAAGGTATGATAAAGGATCATAAGAAAGAACAAAGAATTAAATTTCAACCTGAGGAAAAGGAAGAAAATACAATTTTTTTCACCCAGATAAAAATCCCTGTTTACATTCTTTGTTCTATAGAAAAGAAACTGACATGTGAACAAAAGATCGGGAGTGACGTCACACAGGTGACTGCCTGAGGGACTTTTGGATTAAGACTGTATGGGATGATGTTCCTGTCGTTTTTTCTGTGGAAAGTATGGGCAGAATAGAATATAGCACATTATCTATAGGTTAATGTATTGTGCAGTTTAAATTGTCGAGTATCGAGTTAAGTTTGTCGAGTATCAAGTTAAAATTGTCGAGTATCAAGTTAAAATAGTCGAGTATCGAGTTAAAATTGTCGAGTATCGAGTTAAGCAGATGTTTGATAAATTGGTCCCTGACACATCTGCACAACTCCTTTGAGGGCAATTTATTTCTCTGGAAGGAAGCAATTATGCAATGTTTAGGTTGGAATTTTCAGCTAGTATTTGAAAATTTTCAGAAAACATGCTCAAGTTTGGCTCATAAAACTATGCTCAGTTTTTGACCAGCCTGCGCATGTCTCACTCCAGGATCTAGCTGTTACATATGAGGGTTTCTTTTTGTCGAGTGTCAAGTATCGAGTTGTAAAAGTTGAGTATCAAGTTAAAACTGTCGAGTATCGAGTTGAATTGGTCGAGTATCAAGTTAAAATTGTCGAGTATCGAGTTAAGTTGGTCGAGTATCGAGTTAAAATTGTCGAGTATCAAGTTGAATTGGTCGAGTATCAAGTTAAAATTGTCGAGTATTGAGTTAAGTTGGTCGAGTTAAAATTGTCGAGTATCGAGTTGAATTGGTCGAGTATCAAGTTAAAATTGTCGAGTATCGAGTTAAGTTAGTCGAGTATCGAGTTAAAATTGTCGAGTATCAAGTTGAATTGGTCGAGTATCAAGTTAAAATTGTCGAGTATCGAGTTAAAGTGAAGTTTTCAACAGTAAAACATATTCGGAACCAGCGGATGTAACACCCTGCCCTACTTTTGGCTGTTTTTTTTTTTTTTAGAATGGGTAAGATACCTTTTTTGGTGTTAGTATTTAATGAACACCTGCACAAATTTCTGGGATAGCAACAAGGAAAATTGTAACTTATAACCTGTGCAAAATACAGATGACCAAGACCAGCCTGCACGTTAAATGTTTGTGAAGGCACTCTGTTTCTAGGTCCTGCAAACTCTGTCAAGTAAACTGCGGAATAAGCAGATGTGACACCTACCGGTATTTTTTTTTTTTTTTTTAAGAATCGGTAAGTTACCTTTTTTTATTTTTGGTTGAAGTACCACCTGTAGAATTTTACGGGATAGCAACAAGGCAAACTGTACCTTATAACCTGTGTGAACAAGAGCTCCGCCAAGCGGGGCATTATTCGCCCGTGGCAAGTAATAAGATGCAGCACATTAACTGGCTCCTGTATAATTCAGTGCTCCGGATATAAACTGTAAGTGGAATTACAAAAAAAAAAAATTAAAAAAAAAATTAATTGGGGCATAATCTCTGCTGATATTTGGTGAACTGTAACCTAAGGGTCCAAGCTGGCCAAGAAATTAAGGGAGAAGTTTGCTGCTTCTAGGGAGAAGTGCTTTCTGATGGAGGACACACCACAGAAGCATGGCTATATTATAAGCTCATATGAGCCTTTGGCACACTATTACCTCCAAACAATATGCTGTGAAAAGTTTACAAAACTTTCAAAGGAGCATAAATCTGCAAATATTTGGTGCACTGTAACCAAAAAATAATATGTGCTGCTCCACATCATCATGTAAGTATTTATGAAGTTTCAGCTTGATCGGATGTAAACTGTAGAAGGATTTAGCCAGAAACAAAAAATTAATAGAAATTTTCAAAGGGGTTTATGCTAATATTTGGTGGACTGTAACCTTGAATCAATATGCGCTGCTCCACATCATGGTCTTACTACAAATCAAGTTTCAGCTTGATCGGATGTAAACTGTATGAGGATTTAGCCAGAAACAAAAAATTAATAGACATTTACGAAGGGGTTTAACTCTGCTAATATTTGGTGGACTGTAACCTCGAAACAATACGCGCTGCTCCACATCATGGTCTAACTGTACATGAAGTTTCAGCTTGATTGGATGTAAAATGGAGGATTTAGCCATAAACTAAAAATTAATCAAAATTTTCAAAGAAGTATAACTCTGTTAATATTTGGTGGACTGTAACCTCGAAATAATATGCGCTGCTCTACATCATGGTCGAACTATACATGAAGTTTCAGCTTGATCAGATATAAGCTGTAGGAGGAGTTAGCCGGAAACGAAAAGTCTACTGAAATTTTCAAAGAGGCATAACTCTGCTAATATTTGGTGGATTGTAACCTCGAAATAATATGCGCTGCTCCACATCGTGGTCTAACTATACATGAAGTTTCAGCTTGGTCGGATGTAAAGTATAGGAGGAGTTAACCGGAAATGAAAAGTTTACAGAAATTTTCTAAGGGGCATAACTCTGCAAAAATTTGGTGGACTGTAACCCCAAAACAATATGCGCTGCGCCACATCATGGTCTAACTATACATGAAGTTTCAGCTTGATCGGATGTAAAATGTAGGAGGAGTTAACCGGAAATGAAAAGTTTACAGAAATTTTCTAAGGGGCATAACTCTGCAAAAATTTGGTGGACTGTAACCCCAAAACAATATGCACTGCGCCACATCATGGTCTAAATATATACCAAGTTTCAGCTTGATCAGATGTAAACTGTAGGAGGAGTTAGCCAGAAACGAAAAGTCCATTGAAATTTTTAAAGGGGCATAACTCTGCTAATATTTGGTGGACTGTTACCTTGAAATAATATGCGCTGCTCCACATCATGATCTAACTATATATGAAGTTTCAGCTTGATCAGATGTAAAATGTAGGAGGAAACCGGAAATGAAAAGTTTACAGAAATTTTCTAAGGGGCATAACTCTGCAAACATTTGGTGGACTGTAACCCCGAAACAATATGCACTGCGCCACATCATGGTCTAACCATATACCAAGTTTCAGCTTGATCGGATGTAAACTGTAAGAGGAGTTAGCCAGAAACGAAAAAGTTTACGGACAGACGGACGCCATACCCCGTAACATAATATGTCCCGTTCTTCAAACGGGCATATAAAACAGACCTTGATCAGCCTGCGCTTAAAAAACAGAATTCCGATTTGTTTTTGGGCTATTTGGAATTAGTTTTAAAAATTACATAGTTTCTCAACTGACTGCGAGGATTGCGTCAGCCCGGGTGTGTCGTTCACTGTTTTTGTCAGTGGCAGCTAGCAAGGTACTTTTGTTGGTGAAGAATTGGTGTCCTCTCAGTGAAGCTGTTACATAAAAAAAAAAAAATAATAAAAAAATAAAATAAAAAAAAAAAGGTGCAGCAAAGACAGGAGCTGCAAAAAGTATACCAATATGAAAGGGTGAATATGATTTATACCCTTTCAACAGTATTTCAATCATGCATTAACAAATGAACAAGACAATGAAAGGATGAATATGGCTCATAATAGGGTGAATATTATTTATGGTTATAGCCTTTCAACAGTATTTCAGTCATATGTGGACAATTGAAGGATGAACACGTTATACAAAGAAACTAACATTATTCAGTGATCAAAGTCACCAATGATTTTGTTACTAAAGTGAATATTTTGGGACGCAAAAAAATCTCCCTCTTTTAGACCAGGATCTCCCTCCTAAAAATTGCAGATCTCCCACTTTGTGTCCCAGAAAATATCACACGTATGATGGTCGGTCGGTCATCGGATGCCCGGTGACCAGTGACCATTAGCCACTGGCCAGTGGACTTGTAGTCCCTTGGGTACAAGTACCCAGAGAGTTGCCACCAACATGGGTCTTACCCCGGGCAGCAGGGCCATAAGGGGCAGTGTTCCCATGTTTCTTTCCTTTCGTCTGATGAAACATGCCACCAATATGAGTCTTACCCCGGGCAGCAGGGCCATAAGGAGCAGTGTTCCCATATTTCTTTCGTCTGATGAAACAGACACATCTAGAGACTTCTTCTGTTGGATATGACTCTCTTTCTGGAAGAGTAAGTTCTTCTCTTTTGCAAGTTCCATGCAGATGGAATTAGACCAGCTGCTACACATGGAGCAAGTAGATTCCCTGGAACAATGAGAACAAGTAATACATTTTATGATTATCAAAATGCTATTTTATATGACCACAATCACCGCGATGGATAGTCATGGAAGTCGCGAAAACTCATTATGACGAATGAGTGAAGAATAATTTCAAGAAATCGAACGGTTAGATTTAAACAGATTTAGCAGGAACAGTGAAAGGTATGATAAAGGATCATAAGAAAGAACAAAGAATTAAATTTCAACCTGAGGAAAAGGAAGAAAATACAATTTTTTTCAACCAGATAAAAAATCCCTGTTTACTTTCTTTGTTCTACAGAAAAGAAACTGACATGTGAATAAAAGATCGGGAGTGACGTCACACAGGTGACTGCCTGAGGGACTTTTGGATTAAGACTGTATGGGATGATGTTCCTGTCATTTTTTCTGAGGAAGGTATGGGCAGAATAGAATATAGCACATTATCTATAGGTTAATGTATTGTGCAGTTAAAAATGTCGAGTATCGAGTTTAGTTTGTCGAGTATCGAGTTAAAATTGTCGAGTATCAAGTTAAAATAGTCGAGTATCAAGTTAAAATTGTCGAGTATCGAGTTAAAATAGTCGAGTATCGAGTTAAGCCAGATGTTTGATAAATTGGTCTCTGACACGAGCAATTTATTTCTCTGGAAGGAAGCAATTATGCAATGTTTAGGTTGGAATTTGTCAGCTAGTATTTGAAAATTTTCAGAAAACATGCTCAAGTTTGGCTCATAAAACTATGCTCAGTTTTTGACCAGCCTGCGCATGTCTCACTTCAGGATCTAGCTGTTACATATATATCTTCTGATAGCATGCACAATACATATCACTCAAACTAGGTACAGTGAAACCTGTCATATTGGTCACCTCTATTAAGCAAGCAACCTGTATTAAGCAAGCACACTTTCAGTTCCATAAAAAAAGCAATTACATTAAACTGCACCTGTATTAAGTAAGCATCTGTCTTAAATTAAGTAAGCACTTGCTTGTTCCTAAGTGCTTGCTTAATACAGGTTTGATTGTACATCATCTCTGAGCAACCCCCCCCCCCCCCTCTCCCCCGCCCCCCTACACACACCACCACCACATATCTTTCATATACCAGGACAAAACTGGTGCTCATAACTTCATATTATCCTGTTTCTCACACTAGGTCAAGGTAAGTACCATGTTTGATCAGCCGAAACATTGAGCACTAGGACCAATGATTTGGATCTGCCTGTGCATCATTTATAGGAAGCTATATCACTACCACTTCGAGCTGTTCATATAAAAGAGCATGTTCTCTGTATTTTCATGCCACACTGACTTTATTATGGGAGTACCTTCTCACAGGAGATGAACAGTCCAGAAAAGGAAGTATAATATTCAGGAGAGGTGGGGTAGGCTTTGTCACTTTAGCCCCACCACATGGGGCTCTGTTTCCAAATAATACAGGAAACATAATAGGGATTATCTATTATCTGATGATAATATGAGCTAGTTTTTCATGCAGCTAGTCTGAAATATATGCTATGACATTGCATTAGAATCGCCTAACCAAGGCAGTTCTAATGCCATGACACAATCTGTAATTCAGAAGAACTATGGCATCTGGCAGAGTATCAGCGAAATATTTTGATTGGGGGGGGCGGGGGGGGGGGGGGAGGGCGGGCTGGGGGTGGGAAGGGAGGGGCTATCGCTTTGCTTGCCATTGCAGCATGGTGGCTTTTACAGAACTTTGTATAGACCTATATAGGCTTATATGGAAAATTAGCCCCACCAATGTCCGCCATGTTTTTATGCTAATCAAGCTTGTTTTAGTTCTTTTTGTTCAGGTCCAATTATTGACTATTTTAGATTCTGGCCATATGTTGCTTAGGAACAGACTTTTGAAGTTCCTTACACAGGCTTATATGGAAATTTTGCCCCTCCCATGGCGACCATGCAAGAAACATTTCTGCCAAATTATTTCAAGGCAGGGGTTTCTGACACAAAGATTTTCTAAGATTTTGCCATGTAGTTGCCACGGCAACTAAAGTTCTGCTTGGATTCCATATCTTTGAAGTATTTTCAATCATTACCTCCTAAGAAACATTCCTGTGAAGTGTGGTAAAAATTGGCCCAGTGGTTTAGGAGGAGATGTCGAATGTTGACAGATAGATGGACGACAGATAAAGTAAGATGGATGCTGGATCATCTGCCAGTCAGAATAGCTCACATGAGTACTCTGTGCTCAAGTGAGCTACAAACTGACCCAGGTCATACTATTTTTATTATCGGTATATGACCCCTCTTTGCAAAGATAAATGACGATGCGAAGAAGAAAATAAAGCCTACCCCATCAAAAAATAATAATAAAAATAATAATAATAATGATGATAAAAAATAAATAAATAAAGAATAGTAATACTAGTAACCTGAAGTAAATGTTCATATTTCATGAATTTCAGCTTGACACTTATTAAAATATTGAATAAAGTTAGCTTAAAAAAAACACACACACACAAAGATAGAAAGCAGCTCGGCTGGTGTTTGGGAACAGATAGCCCTGATGGCATCAACCCTTCATAATTCTATGTCGCACCACTATGGCTGTAGAATTGATAAAAGACTGATTCGCTCTTTTAACTTTGTTATTTAGGCATGAAGACACTGCTTCAAATAAGAGTAATCCTGCAACAAGTTTCGGGGCGAATTTTCCAGGTAAACAAGATCGTGTAAGAGTAATCCTGCAACAAGAGCTCGAAATCTGGATGATGCATTTGAGAAATTCTGTTGGTTAGACATACATTGGTATGTTTTCTACTGTTTTTGTACCTTTGTACATTTTGTTAAGGTTTCCAAAATACCTCGTCTTACAAGACTATTTTTATTTTGAAGACTTATCTATATGCTGTGAAAAAAATGGTTAAAACCAAAAAAAAAGAAAAAAAGAAAAAATTCTGTCTTGTGACTGAGACACATGGTGTAAACAGACAGATTCTGATGCCTGATTAGGTGGGGGCAAGGAGCTTATGACAGCTTGTGATGAGCTCTTGGTGGGGGGCAATATTTTACAAATCTCATCGAGAGGGTCATTATAATGGGAGTCATTATTTTATACAGACAGGAGTTATTCTATGGTCCTAGTGGTTATTCTATGGGATATCATCAAGGGGGTCATTGTTTTTGTAAGGGCAGTCAGTATTTTTTAGAAAAGGGGTCCTTTTTCTATAGAATAATGACCTGGGGGTTGTTATT
The DNA here is from genome assembly GCA_964016985.1 of Anodontia alba. Lineage (NCBI taxonomy): Eukaryota > Metazoa > Mollusca > Bivalvia > Lucinida > Lucinidae > Anodontia > Anodontia alba. The sequence continues at coordinate 72,541,219 of OZ024825.1, forward strand.
CTATGGGGGGTCACTTTACCTTGTTACACTAGCACACAACAAAACCAACAAATGTCCTGTGCGCTCGGTCTAATCAGAGTCTTCACTCCAACTCTCTGGATAGCTTAGGACCCAAAGCCTCTTCATGCCCAGGCTGATCTTTGTCTTCTCAAGTCATACAGGCCAGTTTTGTCATGAGCTTACTCAAAAATAAAATTCACCTGCTCTACCTATTTTTTTTTTTCTGTGGAATATTTACTGTGTTCTCACCACATTCCAACAATGATCAGCTGATCAGTGAATCTTTCATATAAAATAGCCATAACTGATAAGCCCCAAAGGTGATCAGTATAAAAACCTATTAATAAGCCCCCTGCTGCAGCAGACTAATATTTACCATGTAACAGGCAATAAATTAGAAATAATGGAATCCCACTGTAGGTTTGACTGCAAGTATAAATATTTGGTTTGAGAGGCTTAGACCACTTTCATCTGCCCTAGATCAGCAAAATTAGCTTGTTGAAAAATTGATGACATATTTTGGGACAATACAAACACAAAATAGGTTCAGGTGACTGAATTATAGATTGCTGATTAAATATTCAAATAAGACTGCTCACACAGCTGCATTGTCATGCTGCTGAAATATGTTAAACCATGTAAATTCATGCTCATTAGGTACCTAAACTTGATATATTACATCTGTGACTCAAGGCTCCACAATCTAAATTTAACTTGATACTCGACAATTTTAACTCGATACTTGACTATTTTAACTCGATACTTGACTATTTTAACTCGATACTCGACAATTTTAACTTGATACTCGACAAACTTAACTCGATACTCGACAATTTTAACTTGATACTCGACCAATTCAACTCGATACTCGACAATTTTAACTCGATACTCGACCAACTTAACTCGATACTCGACAATTTTAACTTGATACTCGACCAATTCAACTCGATACTCGACAATTTTAACTCGATACTCGACCAACTTAACTCGATACTCAACAATTTCAACTTGATACTCGACAATTTTAACTCTATACTCGACAATTTTAACTTGATACTCGACCAATTCAACTCGATACTCGACCAATTTAACTTGATACTGGACAATTTTAACTTGATACTTGCAACTTTACAAATCGTGACACTCCAAAAAAAAAAACATACAAATATTAGTCACTTGTGTTTTAAGCCAACTGATCTGGATCTGCACTGTTTATCATTTAGTATGTGAAATTATGTCAAAAATCCAGATTAAGTAATCTGATTGGCTGTCAATTAGAAATGGGCATTGCATCTTAATTTATTCAGCATGACAAGGGTTAGTCATAACAGTTTAGCTAAAATAAAACTCTTGGCCCTTATCCTGCTGACACTACTCTGTGTGTCTGGTGCTGGAATTTCTTTATGCCCCTGTCCACAGAAGGCAGTAGTGGGGCATATAGCATTTCGCTGTGATGTTACTTCCATACATGTGTCTGTGCGTATGACATGTGTCTGTATGACACATTCCTAACCAGAGACCAACAAACATTGAAGTTTACATTCAAATTTACATTAACATTTATCTTTGGGTTTCTCTTGGAGGTTATAACTTGGGTATGTTTTATGCTAGGAAGTTGGAATTTGGTGTGCTGCTTACCCAGACCTTTAACTCTGTGCTAGAGCTTTCCCTGGGCCATGTCCTGTAGTGGGGCTAGGGGTCAAAATGTATTACAGGACAAATGGTGAAATTTTTGCTTTCAGATGTTGTTGCCATATGGGCAAAGAGCAAAGGGCAGGGGCAATGTGTACTTTGGACCTGTGTCTAGTTATACCCCCGACATACGAAGTATGTGGGGGTATATAGTTTTCGCTTTTCCGTTCGTTCGTTCGTCTTTCCGTCACAGGGTCAAAGTTTTTGCGTTAAAGTTTATAAGACCTCATATTTTGAAGACCCTTTGATGGATTTTGTTCATATATGGCATGATGGTAGATATAGGTCTTAAGTTTTTATCAGCACCATCCCCACCCCGGGGTGACCTTGGGAACAAGGTCACGGACTTTGAATTTTTGTAAAAAAGTCACAGGGTCAAAGTTTTTGTGTTAAAGTTTATAAGACCTCATATTTTGAAGACCCTTTGATGGATTTCATTCATATATGGCATGTTGGTAGATATAGGTCTAAAGTTTTTATCAGCACCATTCCCACCCCGGGGGTGACCTTGGGAACAAGGTCACGGACTTAGAATTTTAGTAAAAAAAGTCGAAGTTTTTTGTGTTTAAGTTTATATAGCTATATCATCAAGACCCTTCAGGAATTTCATTTATATTTGACATGTTGGTAGATGTCGGCCTAGCATCTTACTCCGCATGATCCCCACCCTGGATGTGACCGAGGTCAAGATCACGAACTTAGAATTTTCATATAAAAGTAAAAATATTTGCGTTTAAGTTTATATTGCCATATCATCAAGACCTTTTATTAAATTTCATTATCCCCTAACTGAAAGGTTGAGCTGATATAGCTATCAGCAAGGAATCTGTTCGTCTGTCCGTCAGTCCGTTGAAGTATTATTCGTTCATACTTTTTTTTTTGTCTTAGGGTCAAAGGTTTTGCGTTAAATGTTATAAGAACTCATATTTTGAAGACCCTTTGATGGTTTTCATTCATATTTGGCATGATGGTATATATAGGTCTTAGGTTTTTATCAGCATCATCCCCTCCCTGGGGGTGACCTTAGGGTCAAGGTCACAGACTTAGAATTTTCATAAAAAAGTCAAAGTTTTTTGTGTTTAAGTTTATATAGCTGTATCATCAAGACCTTGAGGAATTTCATTTATATTTTACATGTTGGTAGATATCGGCCTAGCGTCTTACTCTGCATGATCCCCACCCCTGGTGTGACCGAGTTCAAGGTCACGAACTTAGAATTTTCATATAAAAGTAAAAATTTTTGCGTTTAAGTTTATATAGCCATATCATCAAGATCTTTTATTAAATTTCATTATCCCTTAACTGAAAGGTTGAGCGGATATAGCTATCAGAAAGAAATCTTTTTGTCTGTCCGTCCGTCCTTTGAAACATTATTTGTTCATACTTTGTTCATATTTTGAAGACCTTTTGATGGAATTCATTCATATTTGGCATGATGGTAGATATAGGTCTAAAGTTTTTATTAGCACCATCCCCACCCCAGGGGTGACCTTGGGGTCAAGGTCATAGACGTAGAATTTTCATAAAAAAGTCAAAGTTTTTTGTGTTTAAGTTTATATAGCTATACCATCAAGAACCTTTGAGGAATTTCATTTATATTTGACATGTTGGTAGATATAGGGTATGACCTTCAGGTCAAGGTCACAGACTTAGAAATTTCATCTAAAAGTAAAAAAAAATTGCATCTAAGTTTATATAGCTATACCATCAAGACCTTTTGTTGAATTTTATTATCCTCCTACAGAGAGGTTTAGGGGATATAGCTATCAGCATGGAATTCATCCATCCTACCATCTCCAGAGTCAAAGCTACATATTTTGTGCTCGTTAAAAACTGGCGGTAGCGCTCTTCGGGGGTATACGTGCCCCACTGGGCACTTTGTCTAGTTTTGTGATGTTTTCAACAAACGGCATATACACCACAACCTCTTTATAAAACTATTGTTGGGATCAAAAGCAAAAACCATGCTAGCTAAACAACCTTGTTGTATCCAAACAAAAATGTATAGATTATATTGAAAAATTACCATAAGTGGTCATTTTTAGCTCGCCTGTACGAAGTACAAGGAGAGCTATTGTAGTCACCCCGGTCGTCCACGTTTGCGTTCCCGTTCCCGTCACACTGCGTTAAAATTTTTCAAATGCTTATATCTCAAGAGTCACTCCTCACAGAGGCATCAAATTTGGAACTTAGGTACCTTGGAGGGTCTTCTGAGATTCCAAGAGAATAAACCCCTGGGTTCATGCCCCTGGGTGGGGCTAGGGGTCAGAATCTAGGACACCTTTGTAATACTGTATTAAAGTTTTTCAAATTCTTATATCTTGACTTTCACTCCTCATAGAGCATTCATATTTAGAATTTGGGTACCTGGAGGAGTCTTCTGAGATTCCAAAAGAACATACCCCTGGGTTCATACCTCAGGGTGGGCCTTGGAGTGGGGCTAGGGGTCAAAATCTAGGACACATTTGTAAAATCTTGTATGTCTACAGGTTATAGACACAACTGGTTATACATCAGCTAACTATGTGACATCGGTTTAAGTGTAAGAGAGTGAAGGTCATGGTGACCTACATTTTACGGTCCAGGTCACCTAGATTTCACGGTCCAGTGATTTTGCCTTGTATCTTGAATACTATTTGTTGGATAAATGTCACACCTGGGATATTACTTCCATGTGACCCAATGAATGACCACTTACTATATCTAGGTCATTGTGACATATATTTCATGGTTCAGTGATTTTGCCTTATATCTTGAATACTATTTGTTGGATAAATGTCACACCTGGGATATTAGTTCCTTGTGACCCGATTATTGACGTCAAAATATATCTCTGTTGGTGTGACCTATATGTCATGGTTCAGTGATTTTGCCTTATATCTTGAATACTGTTTGTTGCATAAATGTCACACCTGGGATATTAGTTCCATGTGACGCAATGAATGACCACTTACTATATCTAGGTCATTGTGACCTATATTTCATGCTTCAGTGATTTTGCCTTTTATTTTTATTACTATTTCATGGAGAATTGTCATACCTGGATTATTATATCTATGTGACAAAATGATTTACATACAAATACATCTAGGTCAGTGTGACCTATATTATATGGTTGAATGATTTCGCCATATAACTTGAAAATTATTTCATAGAAATATGTCATTCCCATTTGACTTAATCATTCTAGGACACTGTGACCTATATTTCATGGTTCACTGATTTTCCCTTACAAAGGAAGACAGTGTGATGCAGAAATATCATACCTGGATTATAATTTCCATCTGACCCGAAGATTGTCCTCAGTATAGTTCAGTTTGACCTATATTTCATGGTTCACTGATTTTTGTCCTTACCTTGAATACTATTTCATTGAGCAATACCATAAATCAAATATTAGTTCCATATGATCCTATGATTGACATCAAAATATATCTAGGTCAGTGTGACCTACATTTCATGATTCAGGGATTTTTGCCTTATATCTTGAAATTATTTGATCAGCAGTTCCATTTGTCAATCTACTTCCATGTGATCCCAGTGGTTGACTTAGAAATATGTCAGTGGTACATCTAACACAGAGATTTCCTTTAACATTTATAGAGGGAGAGACTCAAAACTTATTTAAGTCCTATTTATGTCCTCTCTCAAAATAGGAAGAAAGTCTGCTCTTGACCAACTTACAACAATATTTCTCAAAATGTGTGGGTCCTCAAAAATCAGTTCTTGATATGTTTAGTCAGATGTACCTACATTTACACATAACTTCTTATTTTATTTTTACTTCATAACATTACACTTTTAATTCAAAACTGAATGCGGCACCCGCTCATTGGGACTTTAAGAAATAGATTGGGCTGCATGATGCTTCCATGCAGAGCTGAAACCAACTGCACACAAGTACTGGTTAGCTGCTTAGAGGTTCTAAGCTTGCCCAGGAAAGGTGGTGCGAGTTGGACCGTCCATGCATATAAATCCTGTTGGTTTAATTGGGCAGCAGAGCTTGAGATGTCATGTCATCTCAATGTCGGGTAAAAGTCCCACAAAATTGGAAGCAACGTCTTTCAAAATAACCTACACAGTGTTGACAGGGAAGTTAAACCTCAAGTGAAAAAACAAACAAAATCAAAACTGAATGAGAACATTGCAAAACATTAACTGCTCCAAGGATAATTACTTTAAACGGAGCAAGAACTCATGATGGGGTTGTGTTTTATTATTATTATACATTTTGAATTTCTTAATGATAAAAATATTACAATATAAAATGTACCCAGCAGGCGAGCTACGCTGTCCTTTGACAGCTCTTGTTTAGCTCGCCTGTAGGAAGTACAAGGAGAGCTATTGTAGTCACCCCGGTCGTCCGCGTTTGCGTTTGTGTTCCCGTTCCCGTCACACTGCGTTAAAGTTTTTCAAATGCTTATATCTCAAGAGTCACTCCTCACAGAGGCATCAAATTTGGAACTTAGGTACCTTGGAGGGTCTTCTGAGATTCCAAGAGAATAAACCCCTGGGTTCATGCCCCTGGGTGGGGCTAGGGGTCAGAATCTAGGACACCTTTGTAATACTGTATTAAAGTTTTTCAAATTCTTATATCTTGACTTTCACTCCTCATAGAGCATTCATATTTAGAATTTGGGTACCTTGAGGAGTCTTCTGAGGTTCCAAAAGAACATACCCCTGGGTTCATATCTCAGGGTGGGCCTTGGAGTGGGGCTAGGGGTCAAAATCTAGGACACATTTGTAAAATCTTATATGCCTACAGGTTATAGACACAACTGGTTATACATCAGCTAACTATGTGTCATCGGTTTAAGTGTAAGAGAGTGAAGGTCATGGTGACCTACATTTTACGGTCCAGGTCACCTAGATTTCACGGTCCAGTGATTTTGCCTTATATCTTGAATACTATTTGTTGGATAAATGTCACACCTGGGATATTACTTCCATGTGACCCAATGAATGACCACTTACTATATCTAGGTCATTGTGACCTATATTTCATGGTTCAGTGATTTTGCCTTATATCTTGAATACTATTTGTTGGATAAATGTCACACCTGGGATATTAGTTCCTTGTGACCCGATTATTGACGTCAAAATATATCTCTGTTGGTGTGACCTATATTTCATGGTTCAGTGATTTTGCCTTATATCTTGAATACTATTTGTTGGATAAATGTCACACCTGGGATATTAGTTCCATGTGACGCAATGAATGACCACTTACTATATCTAGGTCATTGTGACCTATATTTCATGCTTCATTAAATTGGCCTTTTATTTTTATTACTATTTCATGGAGAATTGTCATACCTGGATTATTATATCTATGTGACAAAATGATTTACATACAAATACATCTAGGTCAGTGTGACCTATATTATATGGTTGAATGATTTCGCCATATAACTTGAAAATATTTCATAGAAATATATCATACCCATTTGACTTAATCATTCTAGGACACTGGGACCTATATTTCATGGTTCACTAATTTTCCCTTATTACTTCATAACATTACACTTTTAATTCAAAACTGAATGCGGCACCCGCTCATTGGGACTTTAAGAAATAGATTGGGCTGCATGATGCTTCCACGCATAGCTGAAACCAACTGCACACAAGTACTTGTTAGCTGCTTAGAGGTTCTAAGCATGCCCAGGAAAGGTGGTGCGAGTTGGACAGTCCATGCATATAAATCCTATTGGTTTAATTGGGCAGCAGGGCTTGAGATGTCATGTCATCTCAATGTCGGGTAAAAGTCCCACAAAATTGGAAGCAACGTCTCCCAAAATAACCTACACAGTGTTGACAGGGAAGTTAAACCTCAAGTGAAAAAACAAACAAAATCAAAACTGAATGAGAACATTGCAAAACATTAACTGCTCCAAGGATAATTACTTTAAACGGAGCAAGAACTCATGATGGGTTTGTGTTTTATTATTATTATACATTTTGAATTTCTTAATGATAAAAATGTTACAATATAAAATGTACCCAGCAGGCGAGCTACGCTGTCCTACGACAGCTCTTGTCTATATTATCTATACATTTTTGTTTGGATACAGCACTTTTGGTGTCATATTTAAACCGTCTTATATCCGAAACCATCTTATATGAAAAATCCTCTTATAATGAACCATCTATTAAAGAGAATAATATTATCTGGTCCTCTCCTGTTTTTATCATCTGGGCATTTTGTAATTTATGTGATCTCCAGATGATGAGGTCTGATATTAACCATTAGGAAAAAAAAAACCAATGCTATCTGTACATTAAAAAACATTGAAAGTCATTATATTTTAATTAATAATATTTCCATAGAACTATCAGATTTTTTTTGCACAAACACTTCATTAAGTGGAAGGCATACATGTAGCTCCAGATAGGACGGTATCCACTTGATAATTTTCTTATTTCTTCACAAAAATGTATGTTGTAGGTATCATTAGGAGCACTGCCTCAGTGAGGCACTTCTAATTAACCCATTGTAGACTGACTATACATTCCCACAGTACAAATTGGAAGAGTCCAATATCAATTGTAGGTATGTCCGGTTATAAGATTTATATATTCCTAGAGAAAAATGGCTAAACTATTTGCAAACAGTGGAGACCCTGATCAGACGCCACATTCTGTGGCATCTGATCTTGGTCTGCACTGTTTGCCAGTTACCCTTTTAGGGGTCTCCCGACTACAATGGGTTAATACCCACAACATGTTTTTAGTGTACAAATGAAAAAAATCAGTACTTTTTAGTTGGAAGAAATACCTTATCGGGCGCTGTGAGAAAGGAATCTTATTTTAAAAGAACTTGGAAAATTCCTTTGTATTAGCATCAGTTTGCAAGATATTCCAGGTTGAAAATGCAGTGTTGCAATTTACCTGTTTTTTTTTTTTTGTTTTTTTTCCAAGCGATAAAGCAGTGTGATAAGAAAGGACAGTTGTGAAAGAAGGTTTAGCACTGTGTTAAAAGAAGGATAGTTACAGAAAACATTGTATGTGTGCATTATAGTTAAAGGGAAATAAGTTGTAAAGCTTTATGCATTTTAGATAGTAGTGATTACTTCTCTTTGTAATCAGTTGAACGATTGTGTACTCGGGAGACTGCTACAAGAGTAATTGGCAAACAGTGCAGACCCAGATCATATGCTGCAGAACGCTGCATCTGATCAGGATATTCACTGTTTGCAAAAAGTTTAGCCATTTTTCTCTAGGAATATCTAAATCTCGTAGCCTGACCTACCTAAAATTGAAATTGCACTATTCCAGTATATAGTGTGGGTGAGTTCATTCAGTCTACAATGGGTTACTACATACAAAAAGTGAACACAGCTTTTCCGTTGACTCTTTGCTGGACAGTTATGCTCCTCATCCCTGCTGCTCTTTTACAATTGGAGAAAAATTTATTTTTGTGCGGATCCTGTTGGTGATAGAGTCAGCTTAGTCTGTTTTAAGCCCTCCGTCTCTTGAACTTGGATGGATGAAAGTTAGACTGGGTTCCATAGCACAGTCAGCTGTGCATCTGACTACAGATCCAAGGTTGCAAGTTGAAATCCCAGCTCGGCCACAAAAATTCATGAATTAATTTCTATGGTCATTCCCCCTTTTTACACTGATTCAAAAAGAATAGTTGTCAGTTATTGGTGAAGTATGTGTACAAAGTACTCTTTAACCACTTAGAGGACTAAGCCTGTCAAAAAAAAAAGTGTTAGTAGGTTAACTGACCAGCTCTACATGACCTTAAAAATGTTGACTGGGCTGTAAAACTACAAACCAAATCAAAATCAGATCTACCAAACTTGCAATTACGTCTGGGACAAGGGAAATTATTAGATTGTGGTGACCTTGTCTTGTCACCTTGACCTTGTTTCCAAGCTTGCAAAGATGGTCAAATTTTGAGCAAGAAATATTTTTTGCTGCACTACATATATCTCCAAATTTATGTACATGTATATGTAAAAAATATGCACCTTTAGCAAGGTAGCTCACCTGAGCATCTCATTGTATGTTATAGTGTTAACATCTCATCCATCCCTGTGTCATTCCATTCATACTTTTAAATGAATTCTCTGAAATCACCAAAGCTTCATTTCTCCCAAAAGTGGGTGGTGAGAAATACTGCTTTTGTCATGGCCACTTGTCTAAGCTGTTCTTTTATAGTTAACAGTTTAATCATTAAAATCTACAAATTAGACAGGATTATTGATAACCCATATATATTTAAACACATAATTGTCAATTTTATTTCTGTCTGCCTGTTTATAAATTTCGTGTCTGCTTTAACTTCAGATCTGTAATAAACATTGGAAGGTGTTTCACAAAACTTGGTACAACTACATGTACATGTAGAAAACATCATTGGGTGATGAACAGAAAACAAGCTTTGTACATTTAACTCAAATTTTCACATTTAATGCAAATTTAGTAGTAATGATATGAAAACATATGAAAGTTTTATTGGTACATAACAGGGATGGGGGAGGGTAACCCTCTGTGTAGAGGCATTAAGCAATTTGTCAGAGTATTATGTTATACCATTAGAGTGTCTGTATGTCCATCCATCATTGCTTCATTTTCGCTCTCTAACTTGAATAGTTTTTTTGTGCCTTTTCTTGAAACTTTGCATAGACATTGATATTGGGGAGGAGATTGTAAATGGGGATTTTGTTGACTCACCAGAGTTAAGGGTCTAGTTTGACATCAGAATTTCATTTCTCATCAAAATCTTGAGAACAAAATTGAATGGCAATTTTAACCAATTTTTGTGTACACATTGATATTGACTTGACCTGGGTCGGGATTGAAATGGGAAGTTTTTGTCGCACCTGCTTGTAGCAGGGTGCGGTATAGGTGTCCGATTTTCTGTCCGTCAGTCCATCCGTTCATCCGTCCTTCGGTCCGTCTGTCAACATTTATGTAGAGTTCGACATTTTTGTCAAAGTTAGTATTCTAATCAAATACAAGACCAAACAACCATCAAACCTTTCATGAAACATCTCCCTGACCTCCTGACTTTGCGACATAGGTGTCTGTTTTTCCATTCGTCTGTCTGTTCGTCCGTCCATCTGTCAACATTTATGTCAAAGTTTGACATTTATGTCAAAGTTAGTATTCTAATCAACTACAAGCCTAAACAACCATCAAACCTTGCATGAAACATCTCCCTGACCTTCTGACTTTACGACATAGGAGTCCGCTTTTCCGTTCATCCATCTGTCCGTCTGTCTGTCCGTCTGTCAACAGTTCTGTTATGTGGAAGTTCAACATTTATGTCAAAGTTAGTATGCTAATCAACTACAAGACTAAATAACCATCAGACCTTGCATGAAACATCTCTCTGACCTTCTGATTTTGTGACAAAGGCATCCGCTTTTCCGTTTGTCTGTCCGTTTGTCCGTCAGTCCGTCTGTCAACATTTATGTCGAAGTTCGACATTTATGTCAAAGTTAGTATTCTAATCAACTACCGTTCTTCAACAACCATCATACCTTGTATAACACATCTCCCTGACCTCCTGACTTGTCAGGTACATTGACCTGGTGACCTTGACCAATATTTCACGCTCCAGTGACTTTTACACAATTTACATTGAGGTTCCAGATCTTCTCAACTATAAGGCCTACAACTACCAAACCTTGCATAATGCTTCTCCTAAATGTACTGACTCGACAGGTAACTTGACCCAGTGACCTTGACCTATATTTTGCGATCCAGTGACTTTGATATTTTGCATCGACGTTCGATATCTCCTCAACTCTAAGGCCTACAACCATCAAACCTTGCAAATTGCTTCTTCTCAATGTATTGATTCGGCAGATACCTTGACCTGGTGACCTTGACCTATATTTTGGCTGGAATGACTTTGACATAATGTACGTCAACGTTCCAGATCTCCTCAAGTGTAAGACCTCTAACCAGACCAAATCTTGCATACTAGATGTATTGACTCAGCAAGTATCTTGACCCGGTGACCTTGACCTATACTGACTCTGCAGGTACCTTTACTCAGTGACCTTGACCTATATTTTGCACTCCATTGACTTTTACACCTTTTATGTTGCCCTTCCATATGTCCTCAACTAGAAGGCCTTCAACATCCAAACCTTGTGTAGTGCTTCTTCTTGATGTACTGACTCCCCAAGTACCTTGACCTGGTGACCTTGACTTATATTTTGTACTCCAGTGACTTTGACACATTTTACATTGATGTTAGATATCTCCTCAAATATAAGCCCTACAACCACTAAGCCTTGCATAGTGCTTCACCTCATTGTACTGGATTGGCAGGTACCTTGATCTGGTGACCTTGACCTACATGTATATTTGACACATTTTACATTGATGTTCGAGAACTCCTCAACTATTAGGCCTACAACCACCGTATCTTGCGTAGTGCTTCTCCATGATGTACTGACGGCAGGTACCTTGACCCAGAGACCTATATTTCACGCTCCAGTGACTTTTACACATTTTACGTCGACATTCCATTATCATTGGGCTGTATAATAAGAATAGTCAGTGCTGAAGATATATCCATTAGAGGGAATGGCACTGGCGTGGAATAAATGTGCCCCACTAGGCACTTTGTCTACATTTTTTTCAACCCAGTTTTTCAACTAAGCACTGCTAAGAATGAAATAAACTTATTTAATAACCACTTCTGATTGTGGCTCCTGTGACTTTTGCCCCAGCAGGTGCAACGACGCCTTCCGCAGAATTCTTGTGTTAGTTTTCAACAGAGTTATAGCCCGGCCTACATGTATGTAGGCCTAGTTATAGTTTTTGCTTAATAGCTTGAGAACCAGTTGATGGGGTTTTGATCAGATACTATGTACCTATTTATGTTGACTAGAAATAGGTTGAGATAGAAATGGGCAATTTCATTACTTTTCAGCAAAGTTATGGCCCATGATTGACATCAGAATACTGATTTTGCTTAATATTGATGAAATTTTGTTCAAATTTTATTTACAAATTGATATTGGCAAGAGTTAGGTTGGGATTGAAAACAGGCCAATTTGACAGTGTTATAGCCCTTGATCACTTTCTTAGTACAGTGGTGGTATCTTCCAATCTCATGCTTTTTATTTGGGGTACGTAATTAAGTTTTCACCACTGCTGGTACAGTCAAACCTGTGTTAGCAAGCACTTAAGGGAAAGCAGAAAGCTAAAAGACATGTTGAACACACCCTTGGTAACCCAGGTGTATACTTTTGACAGTTTTGTATTATTTGGAGGGGTATCTATTTTCGTACTTTTGGTGTTGTTTTGGGGTGCCTTCTCAGAACTCAGAGGCATGTCACCATCATAAAAATACTGTATTTATTCTAATACAAGCCCCCTCTCTCTAATACCCTCCTCCCCCCCCCCCCCCCCCCCCCCCCTCTCTCTATTATTAAAGCACGACTTAACACATGCAAAATTGAGTTTAGGCCATCAGAATGTCTTATTTTTCACCTGAATTTGGACTGAGTACTGTCATTTTAGCAGCAATGAATTATGCCTCAGTGGCATATATTAGAATATTAGAATACATTTGTAAAATTAATACAGTATATGGAATTATCACCACCCCCTCCTTCAGGATTTGAAACATCATCATATGATAGGCAGAGATCAAGAACCATAATTCTGTGTAAATTTTAATAGAGTTATGCCTTTTGTATATTTTCAAATGCAATTTATGTCTGGTCCATAACTTTAAATCTGCTGAACATAGCTCCAGATAAGATACTTTTTTCAACCAAAAAGTACTGATATTTTTCTTATTTCTCCATGAAAACAAACATGTACATGTATGTTGTACAAGGATCCTGCAAAAAGTTTTGTGACTGGGTTCGGATAACTTCAGTGCTACGTTTTATCAAACATATTTTTATTACAAACATTCAAAGTATTCCCCCTTTTCTGAAACACATTTTTGTAACCTTTTTACCCAGTCACGAAAAGCAGATAAATAGTCTTCTTTTGTATCTGTTGGAGACACTGATAAATAGCACTGCCAAGAGAACTTCTAGAAGTATACTTATTTCCAGAAAGCATTTTCTTAAGCCTTGGAAATAAAAAGAAGTCACAGGGACTCAGGTCAGGTGAAAAAGGTGGATGGTTTAAAACTGTCACCTTTTCAGAAGCCAAAAAAGACTTAACAATTTCACACTTCTAAGAGGAGGCGTTGTCATGTAAAAGGTGGACTCCTGACCATCCTTTGCTTGGTTGTGTCTCATTGTAAAACTCTTTTACTTTCTTCAGTACAGAATTCTTGTAGAATCCGCCAGTGACTACATGACCAGATGGATAAGGCACTTGAATGACTGGCCGGCCCACTTGAATTAAAGAAAATTGCGTACAACATCTTTTTTGAACTATGGTTCTCTTGGTAATACAGGTTTTTGATCTTTTCGCTTCCATTGCTTATTATCAGCCCTTCTTTGTGGCTCAAACATGTGCACCCAGGTTTCATCACCTGTTAGCAAGTTAGAAATAACCCGACTATTACAGCCTTTGTATGTTTTCAAAAGTTCCTGGGCACATTTAAAGCATTGTGTCTTTTGCTCCTCAGTGAGCAAATGAGGTACCTTTCTCAGGTCCAAACGCTTTTTCAGAATTGTTTGCACACTGCCTTCTGATATGCCAGTACAACTACATGTGTAGCTATACCTTTGTCAGACAATCGCGCATCCTGTTTGACCACAATCTTTACAGCAGTGATGTTAGCCTTGGTAATAGAGGTTTTAGGCCTTCCAGGATAGGTATCATCTTCAACAGAAAATTTCCCAGCTGAAATGGTCTGAGGTCCATATATACCACACAATTCATTAAATATCTGCTTTGAATCTATATTAAGCCAAATGCGGCATTTAATATAGCTACAAATTTCAGTCTTCTGGTCCATATTCCAATGTAACAAGTAAATTGGTCAGTGTATATGACTGCATCTATTTCAATTTGAAATAACTCGGTCAATTGAGAAGCAATTTGCACGAAATAAATGGGTATCGTTAGCTATTCAACACACAATTCAAGTGCAGTGAAGCATTCTAAAATATACCTGGGATAAAACAAAGGAAGCCTTTTAGTGACAGAACTTTTTGCATGACCCTCATACGTACCCATTTGAAGCTCCTCACTGAGGTTCTTCTAATGAGTATCCACCAAATATGGTTTCTTGTTGAGTTGCTTCTAATGAGTACCCACAACATGTTTACAGGGAGAAATAAGAAAAGTAAATGATACCCTTTCATATCTGGCACTATAATAACTACAATTTCTTGGAAATTGGCTGTGTTAAGGTTTGGCCCTGAATTTGATGGCAAGTCCTAAACATCTTCCTAGAAGCAGTTACGTGGCATTAAGTTCTACTTGCACACTTTTTTTTTGTATTCTTTAATTCCTATTACCATATTTACACTAAGTACTGGACAGACAGGCATGGACAAACATTGTAGACCCAGATCAGATGCTGCAACATGCAGCATCTGATCTGGGTCTACAATGTTTGTCACTCATTCCGCAGTTTCCAGACACATCAACAGGTAGTCAAATGGATTTGATCCAATTTTAGGACAAGTATGGTAAAATAAATTAATGTGTCCCTGTATTTATGGTAAATACAGCACAGGTTTTCTTGCTATAAACCAATCAACTGATTGTTAGTTTCTCAGAGAATTTCTGCTGAAAGGTCTTATTTTGTGGCTAGAAGGTTTAGATTTATTTGGATAGGTTACTTTATGCAGAATCAATGACATATTGTCTTTCAAGCTATAAATCAGGGAAGGGGTATGTTACTTTATGTAAAATCAATGGCGCATTGTCTTTTAAGATATAAATCAACCAAGGTTATAATCAGATTTCTTGGATGTTTGAGCTTCTAATTTAATCTCTAATTGCATTTGCTAAGATAAACTTCTGCACATTGTGTCTAAATCTTGCTATTAGAATAGACTAGAAGTCAGTGGAAAGTTGTCCAAGGAATTTAGTTTTACAAATGGTAGACTGGCTCCAGTCTCCAGTGACTAAACATTTTTTCTTATAATCCTGTTTGATAATCCACTAAAAAACAACCAAAAAAATATCATGACTATAAAGGCTGGTCACCAGTGACCAGCCTCTATAGTCATGATTATTTTGGTTTTATTTTAGTGGATTATCAAACAGGATTATAAGAAACAAATATTTAGTCACTCAGGAGATTGGAGCCAGTCTATACAAATGGTTGTGTGTGTGCATGATGTGTATGTGTGTGTGTGTGTCTGTCTGTGAGGGTGGGTGGGTGTATATATGTGTGTGTGCGTGTGTGTGTGTGTGTGTGTGTGTGTGTGTGTGTGTGTGATTTAACAGAACTTTCTGTAATACTTCAATATTTCACATGCGCCATACTAAAATACTGATTTTATTAATTTACTACATAAATCATAGGTCTAGATTATGATAAGAGTAGATATTAGGTAACTATTTTTCTTATTTCTCCATGAAAACATATGTTTTGGGTACTCATTAGAAGCATCTAGCCAAGGCACATCTAATGAGCACCCACAATGTACATTTTTTGTATGTTTTCTTTAGAAGCACTTAGCCAAGGTGCTTCTAATGAGCACCCACAATGTATGTTTTCATGGAGAAATAAGAAAAATATCAGTACATGTACTTTTGGATTGAAAAAAGCATTTTATCAAGAGTTATAAAATTGATTTGTATTTCATATGGTAAAGGTAGTCTTTTAATGTTTCCTAAAAGTGCAAAGACAGCTTTATTTGCCAGTGTTTGGTATTATGCTTCTGCAAAGAAGCAAATGATTACTGTATTTGACCTAATTACCACATATACCCCAATAAGCACAGAGTCAAGCAATGCTGTAGTCTTCAGAATACAGCCAGTGTACTTTTTGTCTATTTCTTTATAATGGCATATGTTGTGGGTACTCATTTGAATTGCATGGACCTTGTCTATGGAATTCAAATGAGTATCCACAACATATGCATTTATAAAGAAAATTAGAAAAACAAAAATCACATAATCATCATAAATGTTTTGCTGATCTTTTTTAGCTCACCTGAGCTATGCTCAGGATGAGCTATTGAGCTTTTCTTCCGTCCATAACATTTTCAAACGACTACTCCTCTGAAGCCGCTGAGCCAATTTTGCTTAAATTTCTTATGGAGCCTCCTTAGGTTGGGGGAACGAAAGATTGCTAAAATGGTTATGGGCCGTTGACCAAGATGGCTGCCATGCCCATATATGGTAAAAACCTTTAAAAATCTTCTTCTCCAAAGCCCAGGATGCCTTGGGGCTGAATCTTTGCACAAATCATCTGGTATGAGAGGTCTACCAAAATTGCTAAAATAATTGTTGTACATTGGCGTTTGACATTTTTATGGCTAGGTCAAGTTTGCTTCTGTATGCATTTGTATGGGAAAAATGTTGAGAATTTCAAATGACTTCTCCTCTGGAGCCTCTGCGCC
The DNA here is from genome assembly GCA_964016985.1 of Anodontia alba. Classification (NCBI taxonomy): domain Eukaryota; kingdom Metazoa; phylum Mollusca; class Bivalvia; order Lucinida; family Lucinidae; genus Anodontia; species Anodontia alba. The sequence continues at coordinate 72,558,375 of OZ024825.1, forward strand.
AATGTTGCTCAAATTTCATGTGGAGCTTCCTTAGGTTGGGGAAATGGAAGGTTGCTAAAATGGTCGCAGTCCATTGACCAATATGGCCGCTATGCCCATATATGGTAAAAACCTTTAAAAATCTTCTTCTCGAGAACCGAGGATGCCTTGGTGCTGAATCTTTGCACCATCCATCGGTGATGAGAGGTCTACCAAAATTGCTAAAATAATTTACATTGACATTTGATCTTTTTACGGTGCGGTCAAGTTTGCTTTCCTATGCATTTGTATGGGCACCACAAATTTGTATGGGAAAAATGTTGAGAATTTCAAAGACTTCTCCTCTGAAGCTTCTGGGCCAATGTTGCTCAAATTTCATGTGGAGCCACCTTAAGTTGGGGGAACGAAAGATTGCTAAAATGGTCGCGGTCCATTGACCAAGATGGCCACCATGCCCATATATGGTAAAATCTTTTAAAATCTTCTCCAGAACAGATGATGCCTTTGGGCTGAACCTTTGCACAAATCATCGGGGACGAGAGGTCTACCAAAGTTGCTAAAATAATTGTTGTACATTGACGTTTGACCTTTTTACAGCGAGGTCAAGTTTGCTTCCCTATGCATTTGTATGGGCACCATACATTTGTATGGGAGAAATGTTGAGAATTTCAAACGACTTCTCCTCTGAAGCCTCTGGGCCAATGTTGCTCAAATTTTATGTGGAGCCTCCTTAGGTTGGAGGAACGAAAGAATGCTAAAATGGTCGCGGTCCATTGACCAAGATGGCTGCCATGCCCATATATGGTAAAAACCTTTAAAAAACTTCTTCTGCAGAACCAAATAAGCTCGGCTGAACAAAATGGCTGCCAGAGCTAAAAATAGAAAAAAAACAAAAAACCTTTAAACATCTCCTTGGCCAGTGTCCTGATTTCAAAATGATTTCACAGAAATGTTCCTCTTATCCCCCTTAACCAAAATTGCCAAAATGGTTCTGCTCTGCTGAACAAAATGGTCACCAGAGCTAAAAATAGAAAAACCTTTAAATGACATCTCCATGGCCAGTGGCAAGATTTCAAAATAATTTCACATCAATGTTCCTCTTACGCCCCTTTGCCAAAATTGCTAAAATGGTTCTGATCTGCTGAACAAAATGGTTGCCAGAGCTAAAAATTGAAAAAACAACAACAAAAAACAAAATAAAAAAAACCTTTAAAGGACAGGATAAGTAGATGAACCAAATGACATCTGAAAAATATCTAACTTTTTTTTACTTATGGTGTTTTGGAAAATTTCAGCATTTCAACCTTGTAAGCATGGTATCCCAAAAACTGTTTAAACCATTGCCTTGTCATAAATGAATTGGAAAAATGTTGCATGTCATCTGCATATCTGCAGTGGCGGTTTCACTCAGGTGAGCGAGTTGTGTCCCGTGGGCCTCTTGTTTAAAGTATACCATTAGTGGGTAGATATATATTTTACCACAAGTTTTCCCAGTTATTTTGAACAACCTAAGCAGTTAGGTAGAATATAGTATTTCTATTTCCCTTCGAGTGTGAACCACATTTTTCATTTGATCTTCCTCCTGGGTGGTGCGCGCTGGCCCAAATTTAAATTTTGACAGTAATGTTTATTTTGAAAATGTTTATGTTAAGATTCAATTTAATGCAATAATCATCAAATATGTTTAAAGCCTGCTGCAGGCCATCAGCAGTGTCGGTGAAACACGATTACATTTTTACAGATCAAACTAATCAGAGTTTTGTTTGTTTCAATCAAGCTCAGTTGTGTAATTAACACATTTCTATAGCTTTGTTAACATATAATGGTGAAAATAATCAGAGTCAGTCCAAACAAATGTCTTTTATTGCTTGTAATTCTCATTAGGAAAACATGCCTATTCAAATATATAGAAAATTTCACCTCCAAAAAATTTTTCAGATAAAAACATATTTCTGCTCAAAACATAGATTGTGGGTACTCATTAGAACTGCCACAGTGAGCAAAAATAATGTATACCCCTGTAAACCCTAGTTTTACTATATAAAAGTGGGGTTTAAGGGGCTCAAAATTATATAGGCCTGTTTTCGTGATGTTATGGTTTATATTACGGGTATTGAATACACTTGGAAGTTTTTCAGCCAACCTTTTGGAGGGAGACAACTTTTGTGACTTCCTGTTTGAGTTTCTGCTCACTAAGCACTTTCTGAAATGGGTCTACTATAAAAGTAAAGAATTTGCTTCCATTGGAAGCAAATTCTTTCCTTTTAGAGCGGTTAAATATGTTTTTGATCATGTTTGGACCTGGTTTTAACTCGCCGGGACTCTGTCCCTGGAGAGCTTATGTTGTCACCCAAACATTGGTGTCGGCGTCTGCGTCAGCATCTCTGTTAGCGCAATGTTTAAGTTTTCAAAGGTGTGCATAGTTTTTTAATTGTTTAAGGTACTGCTTTCATATTTGGCCAACACGTACCTTAGGGTAAGAACTTTCAATAGCATATACTTTATTCCCGTTAGACCTTTTATATAGGTCAAGGTCAGTTCTTACTTTGTCATTTACACCCATGTTTAAGTTTTGCATTTAAGTTTTGAAAAAGTGTACATAACTGCTGAAGTATTCAAGATAGAGCTTTAATATTTGGCCCACACAAGCCTTAAGGTTAGACCTTTCAATAGCACACACCCCTTCTTCAGTTTGACCTTCTGCCTAGGTCAAGGTCAGGTCATACTTTGTCATTTAAACTCATGATCAAGTTCTGCGTTTAAGTTTTGAAAAGTGTTTGTAACTGCTGAAGTATTCAAGATACCACTTTAATATTTGGCCCGCACCAACGTTAGGGTAAGACCTTTCAACAGCACACGCCCCTTCCTCAGTTTGACCTGCCTAGGTCGCAGTTAGGCCATACTTAATCATTTACACCCATGTTTGAGTTCAGCGTTTAAGTTTTGAAAAGTGCTCGTAACTGCTGAAGTATTCAAGATACTGCTTTAATATTTGGCCCACACCTACCTTAGGGTAAGACCTTTCAATAGTACACACCCCTTCCTCAGTTTGACCTTCTGCCTAGGTCAAGGTCAGGTCATACTTTGTCTTTTACAGCTGTGCTTAAGTTTTGAAAAGTGTACATGACAGCTGAAGTACACAATAAAACCACAATAAAACATATTTTTGAACATGATAAAATATGTTTTAAATATGACTATGACTGACCATGGAAAAATCTGCATTCATGTCACATTGGCCCTACCCAGGGTGTAGAGCCAAAATAGATAAACAACAAGAACATGACAGATATATATTTAAGATTCTTCAAACATTTGTTGGGAAAATTGCTCAAAAAAATACTGGCCAATTTATTTTCAGCAGGAGAGGTAGGTTGATGTATTGATGGATGATCTGAAAGACACATGCAGCTCTGTTTCTTAGTAGACATACAGAATTTTGTGTTTCCAAATGCACATCTTTTTAGGTACATCATCAAAATGGATAATACAATGTACCTTATGGTTTATCCATAGTAACCATACCTATACCTGGTTCCTCAGCTGCATTTCCATCTAAAGAGATGATTTCTTCATAGCCCAGAACATGATCAGCCTGACCTGATGAAATCCTATTCTCAGCCAGCCTTTTAGGCCATAATTCTGAACTACTTAGCATCTGGTCTTGGCTTTGCTTGCCTGGCATTCTTTAGAGGACAGAGATTTTATCAGGTTTAAACAGAGCTAAACTTTTCTTTTGCTGTGCAAAAGTATGGCCACAGGAAGTGGAAGTGAACTCAGAGTATCACTGATGACATCACTGGTGACTGATGACATCACTCGTGACATCAGATAAACTAAGTTCTCACTTTCTAAAAATTAGGACATACTGAGCATGAGCTTTAATTATCCTGAAGCTCAAACAAATTGAATGTATTGGTAAAAGGCTAATCATGGATGGAATGGCAAAATTAGAATAGACCCTAATTAGGCTGGTCTTACCTGGGTCTGCACTGTTTTCACATGCACTTTACTGTTATTATTTTAATGGTATAACCCAACGAAAAAAAAAAAATAATAATAGTAATAAAATGAAAACTTATTATTGGAATCAAGTACAGTCAAGCCTGTCTTTAAGACCACCTGTATTTAGCAATCACCTATATTATTTTTGGATCCCTTAAACAATTCAAGTTTATGAAGATGTTCAAACACAGTTAAACATGATCCCATCAAAGGTCTGAGAAATTAGCAGGTAACTACTTGTACATATATTTTCGTGTTGCCTAAAGCCATGTGGGTTACTAAGAGTTTAAATCATCTAACATTTAGACAGAGGAGAAATCAAGTTTATGAACATGTTCAAACACAGACATGATCACACCAAAGAAATAATACATGTTTTATTATGATTTATTCAATCTTTTATGTTACAATTGATCTGAAATATATTATTTTGTTCAGTTGGGGACTTGTGGGCTCCTGTAGCCTAGTGGATAGGAGAGTTGACTCTTAATTGGTTAGGTTTCTCACCGCTGTAGTTCGAGCCTTACTCAGGTCACATGTGGGAAAGCCAAATTCTGCTTACAGATGGTCAGGTGGTTTTACCTCGGGTTCTCCAGTTTTCGCCCACCTTTGATGAAAGATCAGCTTGATATAAGTGGAATATTCTTGAAAGAGCCGTAAAACCCAAATCAAAAAAAAAAAAAAAAAAATCAATTGGGTACTTATCTATTCAGTTATGAAAATATTTCCTGTTTAATATTGTTTGACACTAGACATGTTTGTAACCATCCTGCTTAAACCTGTTTAAACATATTGGAGCATTAGTATGTATCTGTGTACGATAATTTTGCAATTTATTTTGCAACTCAAACATTGACAGTGATAATTCCACCTTGCAAACAGCATTGTTGCATCAATTAAACTGATTTGCACTTTGTTCATGTTTGATGGTCAAACAGGTTTATAGAACATGATTAGCCATTATGATCTCCAACAACAATGCTGTTAAAACATGTCTGAACATGTTCAATCATCAAACATGATCTAAATTTTGGCATGGTCCCTGGAAAGTGTATCATTTCCCCTTGAATAAAGTCAAATAGCATAAGAAAACAGGGCCCAGTTGTTCAAAGCGTTGTTAGCTTAACGAGCTTGTTAAGGGTCATTTCGTTAACTGTTTTAGCAGATTCAATATACAATATTCTGATATTTTTTGCTGAAAAAATGTGAGTAGCTTTATACAATATTCTGATATTTTTGATATTTTTTGCTGAACTGCAAAAGCTACTCACATTTTTTCAGCAAAAAATTTCAGCATATTTGTGTATCACTCGATGTAAATTTTAACGAATCGTTAACTAACGATGTCGATAGCTTTGAACAACTGGGCCCAGGAATAAAAGTAGAATAAAAAAAAATAAAAAAAAAAAATGGTAAAAAGGCTCCATATTCCTCAAAAATAGACATTTTATTATCCAAGAAAGGTATAATAAATTGATATATGGCATTAGTACAATCATAAAATGTGGCACCTGACAGCCTGTAAAATTTCAGTTGGTCTCTCATTCTTGAAATGAAATAACTTTTTATCATATCTCTGAATGAATGTTGCCAACAATAAAAAAAATCATTTCGTTTTGATCAAGTTCAAAAACGAGATACTGTCTGAAATTTTACAGGCTGTCAGATGCCACATCTTAGGATTGCATGAAATATCAATTTATTTAAGGCCGGCCTCGGTGGCTCAGTTGGATGCGTGTCCGACTGGTGAGCAGGAGGTTGCGGGTTCAACTCCCGCCGGGTCAGCAACATTTTTTCATGGAGATTTGATCATGAAATATTTTCTACGGTCATTCTCTCCCTTCCGCTGATTCAAGAAGGGCAGTTGTCAATTTCTGGTGAAAGAATGTGAATAATACTGGTTAACCGCTGAGAGAACTAAGCCTGTCCAGTAAAAGTGTGGTAAGGTACATGTAAAGTGACCGTGCTGAACATGACTCCATTGGGTTGACTGGGCCGTGAAACCTCAACACACACACAAACAAATCAATTTATTAAACCTTCCTTGGATAAAAAAATGTCTATTTTTGGGAGTATGGAGCCTTTAAAACAACAGATTATAAATCAGTGTTGAATAAAAAAAAGGTAATTTTTGTCAGTGATTACTATAGGAATGGATTTCATTTTTATGGATTTTATCAGTGTGTAAACACTAGTGAATAACTTGCAAACTGAGGGCTTTATGTTAAGTTTGTGAGTGATTTGCTGGCATTTACACATCAATAAAATCTATAAAAATAGTTTAGTTCTTATAATTCCAATTCAGTCCTATTTACATTGAAAACATGAGTTTAATAGCTTATTTTAGAAATCTGGGCCCAGTTGTTCAAAACTAACGATGTTGTTAGTTAACATATTGTTAAAACTTTGATCATTAAATATGGCATTTACACTAATATTTTTGCTGAACAAATGTGCATTTGCAAAAGCTACTCACATTTTTTCAGCAAAATACCTGTGAATTAGATATTGTACTTACTAGAACAGTTAACATTTTGACCACTAACGAGCTCGTTAAGCTAACGATGCTTTGAACATCTGGTCCCTGGCAGAGAAAATAGTTCCCAGATCCCTGCTCAGTGTGATTTAGAGAAAAATAAAAGCTGCTTTGAATTTATTTGCCTTTTACCAGTCCAATTGCACTAAATTAGTTGAGTTTGAATTGTAACCATTTGATTCATATATCCTTGAACAAATGTTGTTCATAAATCCTTGAACAAATATGAGCATTTAAAAGTAATCTATCAAAAGGACTAAATATTGTCTTTCTTGCCAAGATAAAAGGTGAGGATTATGTTCAAGATATTGCTGGACAAGAGACAAAAAATGCAGGCCTTGATCTAATGCCTTGTTGTGGCGTCTGATCTAGGTCTACACTATTTGCTCAGGCTTGTCCATCCCAATAATGATGGTAAATACGGTAATTCCGCTTGAGGCTCCTAAACTTCTAAGCATGCTCTCAGGCTCTTTGATCATTTAGAAGATAAGGTCTTGAAAAAATCCTTAAAATGCTTTACAAATTAACATATAGATATTGAGATTTTCTCTAATGTATTGATAAATGGGTGTTTCCACATGATTAGAATATATTTTACATGGCTTCAGATAAGAAGAGTAATTTTTTCATACTGTATTAACCCTAAATATTGGGACACCTTAACTCCTTACCATACTTGTCCTAAAATTTTAACAAGTCCATTTTACTACTTGTTGATCTGTCTAGAAACTTTTGGTCTGAGTGGCAAACAGTGTAGATCCTGATCAGATGCCACATTCTGTGGCATCTGATCTGGGTCTGCACTGTTTGCCCAAACTGTCTTTGCCAATACTTGGGGTTTTTGCTGTAGCTGGTATAAGAGTGCCTTAGACTACCTGCAGCATATGTTTTTATGGAGAAATAAGAAAAAACAATATTTGTACGGACTTCTTTTCAGGGGTTACGGTATTAGTACATACATACATACATACATGTTTCATTGCTCCAGATAGGACACTTTTTTTATTTCAAATGAAAAGTACTGGTACTGATATTTTTCTTAAATCTCTCCACAAAAACATATGTTATGGTATTCATTAGTAAGTGCCCAGTCAAGGCGCTTCTAATGAATACCCACAATTGTGTTTATGTTGAGAATTAAAAAAAAAATATAATATGTGAATACTCCCTCTTATCTGGAACTATGAAGTTGGCTTATTTTTCCTGAAAATATATGTTTCAGGATCGCATTAGTCTTTCTTGCAGTTGTGTTTGTGATCAAATGTCCGATCAGGGAGGAAATAAGAAAATTAATGTGATAATCATTCAAAGATGAGTTAATCTGGAGTCCTTTACATAGCTGTAACTCCAGGTAAGAGGATTATCCACATAATATTTTTCTTATTTCACCTCAAAAAGTTATGTTGTGGGTGCACATTAGAAATGCCTTACCGAGGGGCTTCTAATGAGTACCTACAACACATATTTTGTTTTTGTGGAGAAATAAAAAAAAAGTAGCGGTTATTTTTGATTGAAAAAAGGTGACGTATCTGGAGCTTTACCTCAACCCTTGTCATGCTGAATAAATTAAGATGCCACGCCCACTTCAAATTTTCAGCCAATCAGGTTACTTGATCCAGGTTATTGATACAAATTCACGTACTTAATGACAAACAGTGCAGATCCAGAGAAGCCAACTGATCTGGATCTACACTGTTTTCAGAAAGAAGGACATATTTGGGTTGAACAGCATGACAAGGGTTAATATCATTTATGCTTCAGTAAGGCCATACCAAATTAATTTGTAGATTCTCATCCCCGCCCGCCCGTGGTCAAAACTGCCCGCCCGATTTTTTTTTATTTCACGAAAAAAAAAAAAAAAATAGCCGAATTATTTCGGTGCGAATATTTCGTCCGGCAGAGTCATCCGCGTCGCTGTGACGCTTAATTCTACGTACAATATCCGATATCGAGCATCTACCTGTTGTTTACCTGATCAATTTCCGGAATAAAATCCTGAATTTTTTGGTGTGTGAAATCTAGCAAAAGTTTACCGTATTCGGCGATATACTGATAGAAAACCACCGGCAATCGGCAAATATGTTCGTAGTTGTTCGAATTCGTAAAGGAGCAGAGATCGTCAAAGATTGGTTTGGCGTTAGATGTGCAGAAAATTTGACGCTTGCCGACTTGTTCGAAGAATTTAGAAGTGGTAGTTTGGATCATAAGCCGCCACTAGAACTGAACAAAACAACTTTAAGTGTCTCAGTTGGGCAAAAGAAAACAGACTTACTAACAAAACTATCCCCAGATGTCAGTCTTGGTGAGGCATTGCCTTGTTTGGGCAACTTTATTGACTTTAGCATTATTGAAACTGACAACAAAGAGGATGATAATAGTACTGATGATGACACCAAAAAAGATTGGTTTACCATGATGATGGCAGCAGCTAATAAAGTTTTCTTCAAATCCTTAAATATCTAGTCAGGTACATCTTTCAGACCATCTCCATAGTACAATCCAACACATGGTGTATTCATTTTGTATTAACCTCTCACAGCATTTTTGAATACAGCCTACTAGTCATCAGTTTCTAGTCAACATCTTTACACCTTTTTTTGTTTCTGAATTGAATAAAACTAATAAATCAATGGTTTATAATTTTATTTCATTAAACAATGCAATTTCATGGTCTAGTCAATTCATCTTCCAACACTGGATTGCTTGTCAAAGCCTGCTGAAAAATAAAAAATAAAAAATAAAAATGTTCCACCCACCCCAATTTTTCATAAATTTTGGATGAGAATCTACAAATTAATTTGGTATGGCCTAATAACTAAATATTTTGTCTGCCTTTCAGCAAAGGGATGTTATGTGTGAAGGTTTGGATATAACTGGTGTAATTCATAGCTGACTGATTTCTGACCTGTTTTGATTGATCGTTTACCTGTCAACTCCGTGACACTGGCTGACAAACAGGAGCAGGTTACAAAATAAGGTAAGTCAATTTTATTTACAACTTTGAACAGATAGAATGCTGCACAAATTCAGTTGCAATGCAGTATTTAATGCTTAGCACTCTGGGTAAAATTTTCAGTAGATGACATTTTGAAATATTTTTCTTATTCTTCCCAGGAAACAGGATTTGGCATTTCATGCAAATTGTCTACCTTGACACTTACCAGTAATTTGCATGAAATGTCAAAACCTCATTTCTGGAATAAAAATAAGAAAAAATATCAATTTGTTGTCTGCTGAATTTGCCCAGAGAGTAGTAATGGTTAAATGGAGTGGAAAAAGGCATAGGTTGTGGGTACTCATTAGAAGCACCTCTTTGAGGTGCTTCTAATGAGTACCCAAAACATATGTTTTTATGGAGGAATAAGAAAAATATTTATGTGGATATCTATCTCTCTGCTCTGGAGCTATGTACATGTATGTATTTCAGCTGCAGAAGGCAAACTGGGGCCTAGTGTAGACTGGGTATGTGAACAACAAAGTGAAAAATGAGAAAATGTAAAAGCCTGCACATCTGTGCAGTGTGGTATCTCCAGATACAAGGGGTTATCAGAAAACTAATAGTTGTCAATTTCTGGTGAAAGAATGTGCACAAGTACTGGTTAACTGCTAAGAGGTCTAAGCCTACCCAGGAAAAAGTATGGTTTAATAGGTAAACTGACCAGGTTATACATGACCCCAGTGGGTTACCTCGGCCGTAAAATCTCAGCAGAAACACAAGTGAAGTCAGGAAAATATTTTTCTTATTTGAACTCCATGAAAACATATGTTGTGTGTCCTCAGTAGAAGTGCCTCTGTGAGTACCCATAGCATATTTTTTTATGGATATAAAAGAAGAAAAATACAGTCAACCCTCGTTACACTGACACTTGATACAACGACAAAACTGGTTATAATGACAATTTGAATGTCACGAAACCTTCGCTTAAGAGGTGACAGTTAATAAGAAATTATGCAAGATTATTGCATTAAAACTTCAAGCAACATATGTTTTGGATATTTGTTAGAATTGCCTCAGTGAGGCAATTCTAACAAATATCCAAAACTTATGTTCTGTGAGGAAAAAAGAATAAAACAAGGAATTTCTCACATATAATTCTGTCCATTAAGGATTCTTTACAACAGCAAAAATACATTATAATGGCAACATCTTTTGGAACAAATGCTGTCGTTGTAACAAGGTTTCACTGTATCTACATTTTTTGGTTGAAAAAAAAAGTGCCTGGTGCAGTATTTTGTTTGTGTTAGCCAGTCAACCCAATGGGGTCATGTCAAGCGCGGTCAGTTTACCTAACCACAAGTTTACTGGGCAGGCTTAGTCCTCTGAGCAGTTAACCAGTATTGTGCACATTCTTTCGCCAGAAACTGACAACTGCCCTTCTTGAATCAGCAGAAGGGAGAGAATGACCGTAGAAAATATTTCATGATCAATCTCCACGAAAGAATGTTGCCGACCTCGGTGGGGGTTGAACCTGCGACCTCCTGGTCTCCAGTCGGACGGCGCATCCAACTGAGCTACCGAGGCCAGGTATGCAGTATGATCAAGCTTTAATTTGCTGGGCATTTTGAAAATCCAACCGTCTCCAGTTCTCAATTCTTGAATACCGTATTCGACCTAATGACCGCACCATGCACTTAGGTTTTTTCAAAATTACTGGGAAAACTTGTGGTAAAATATGTATCAATCTATACTAAGGGTACACAGTGAAGGACTTATCAAATGATGCTTGTGCGAGTTTTTTTTTTTTTTTTTTTTTTTGTAATTTTCATTATAAAAGCATATGTTGTGGGTACTCATTTGAATTGCATCGACAAGTTCATGCAATTCAAATGGGTACCCGCAACATATGCCTTTATAAAGAAGTAGACAAAAAGTACGCTGGCTGTAATCTGAAGAGTACTGAATTGCTTGACTGTGCGTTTGGAGGAGCATGTGCGGTAATTAGGTCAAATACGGTAGATTGCACTGATCCTAGTTTTGTGTGAGGTGCACATGTTATAAAGTTCATTTTGCTCCTGTAAAGATATACGGTAAATGTTCTAAAATTTTGAACTCTTTACACTAAACATTTTGCCTGAATCTCACTTTTTATACATTTGTTGTCGCACCTGCTTTAGCATGGGTGACTTAGGCCAGCAAGTTTCTGTCTGTTTGTCCGTCTGTATGTCCATCTGTTCGTTCATTCGTCCATCCATCAACATTTACCCTGGGTGTCTTGTGAGCACAACTCCTCTTGTAGTTTTGTACTGATCATTTTGAAACTTTTTGCATGTGATTTTTTTTTTCATGGTATGAGGATGTGCATGTTGTTTGGATATAGTTGTTAGTTAATTTTTTATCACTTTTTCCACATTGTGAACTTAGTCATTTTCACCCTCAATATATAAAGAGTGGGTACCTCTTGTGAGTGCAACTCCTCTTACAGTTCTGTACTGATTGTTATGAAAATTTGCATGTGTTTTCTTCATGGTATGAGGATGTGCATGTGGTTTTGATATAATTGTTAGATCATTTTTTTTTTTTTTAATTTTTCCACATTGTGAACTTAATCATTTTTCATCCTCAATATATAGACAGGTGGTACCTCTTGAGCACAACTCCTCATACAATTGTATACCAATGATCAATCTTTTTGAATATTTTCACATGATTTTTCCATAGTCTTAAGGTGTGCATGTGCTTTTGATATAATCCATGCTTTAATTTTTGTCACTTTTTTCTACTTTGTGAACTTTGTCATTTTCTGATCTCAGATGTATAAACAGTGGGTACCTTGTACTTGCAACTCCCTATACAATTTTATATCATTTTTTTTTTTTAAATTTGCACGTTTTCTCCAGGGTCTGCAGATGTGCATGTGGTTTGGATATAATTTTTAAGTTTATTTTTGTCACTTTTTCCACTTTAACATTGTCATTTTCTTTCCTCAAATTTTGTGAAAGTGTATAGACTGTGGGTACCTTTTGAGGGCCACTTCTCATGCATCATATGAGAATATGCATGTGCGTTTGATGAAATTCCTATATTAATTTCTCCTACCTGAAATAAACATTAATTTTGGAGGGGGTGGGAGAGAGGTGGGCAGGTGCAACATCAACTTTACCGTTCAATCTGTATTTTCACAGAATACTTGGTGGAGTTTCAAGCAGTGTAGACCCTGATCAGACTGTCCTTGAGGAGCAGTCTGATCTGGATCTGCACTGTTTGCATATACCATTTTGCCAGAAAAGTTGGTGTACATAATTTTAGGACACTTATTGTAATCCTTTAAACCATGGAGTGTGTGGGACCAGATAGAGATTTACTACTTTAACTGTACAGTCAGCTTGATTTAATCATTTAGTTCCTCTGCATTGTAGTGAGAGTATTAATTCATTTGTGATAAGTTTTCAAGAGGTTCTTCAGAATCTCCCACAGCATGAAAATATGAATTAGTTATCTTTTCTGTGTTTCCACTTGTAAGCTTTGTGATTCAAGAATCTTAAGCTCTGAGAACATTGGAATTCTCTTTTTAATATACCAGCGGAAATTGGAATGAGAAAGGATATTGCTCTGCAGTTGTCTGGGGCTACCTTTTACCATTTCTGCAGATAAGGTGCTTTTTACCCCAATAAGTATTATTATTTTCTTATTTCTTGCACACCAAGTAAGTAAATCCTGGATTTAACCCTGGGATAGAAATTCTTATCCTATCCAGGTTATCCTACCCAGGGTAAGATAAAAATTGAGAATTCTCAGGTGTTTGATTTGCACTGGTTGTATTGGAATTGTCACGTATGCCATCGTTAAGGTTTACGTCTCTGAGTGTAATGACGTCATTAAATGCCACAGATGTCATCACAATATGGTGGACGTCAGCAATCGAAGTGACCACATTATTAGAAAATCTATGTTCAGAATGAAAGGTGTGCAAGAAAAAGAATCTGTCATGGGTGTGTGGGGTAGATAGAAAAATCCGTCCCTAGCAATCACAGTCTGGCATCATGCAGCAAACCTCATGATGCCAGACAGTGATCCTAGAGATGGATTTTTCTATTTACCCCTAACATCAATGATAGATCCTTATATTCTTAATGAAAGAATATGTTGCGGGTACTCATAAGAAGCACCGTCCCCGAAATAATAAAATCGTATTTATCTGGATACCTCTATTATCTCTTTATCTGGAGCTATATTTAATATCCATTTCATAGCTTCGAATAAGGTAGTAATTAACCCTTGTCCTGCTGAATAAATTAAGATGCCACGCCCACTTCTAATTTTCAGCCAATCCTGTTACTTGATCCAGATTGTTGCTTTAAATTTGCATACTTGATGGCAAACGGTGCAGATCCAGATCAGTTGGCTTCTTCAGAAGCCAACTGATCTGGATCTACACTGTTTGCAAAACAGGGTATATCCGGGTTCAGGAGGACAAGGGTTAAGGTTAATTATGCCCCCACCAGAGGCACAGGGCAACATTGTCTTCGGTCAAGAGCCTGTTAGCGCTGGCATTGATGTAACAGTTATTCATGGGTGTACAATACATGTATCTGGAACCAGATTGCAGATTTTCATTAACTCTTTGCATGCTGGGTATATTATAATTTTGTCGTCTATCGATTTTTTTTTTCTAAATTAACTTATTAAAAAATAACTTTCAGGAATACCATCAGAGTGTCAAACAGTTTGGATCCAGATCAGGCCCGATAGTTTGTCGGGTCTGATCTGGATCCAAACTGTTTGCAAAGGTTATCAGCAGATGACAAAAGTTGCCACTAGCAGGGAATGAGTTAAATGCTGGGATGTATCCCTGGGCGATGTTTAAGAGCTGATTTTAGATTTTGGTGACCTTGATCTGATTTTCAAGGTCACATTACTCCAAATTCTAACCCAAAACAGCTTGTATGCATTCTATATCCTGAAATGATGGCTGGATTTAGATCAAAGTTGCAATGTCATAGATACGTCACTGGGCTAGTCTGAAGAGTTGGTTAGATTTTGGTGATGTTGACCACTTATTGCAGGGTTAGCATGTGCCTTAGAATGTTGGAGGTTCTAGTGTTTGTTATTTTTGCACCAAAATATATCACATGGCTACTCATTAGAACTGCTCAGTGAAATAATTCCAGTGAGTACCCACAAGGTATGTTTTGGTGCAGAAAGAAGGAAAGAAAGAATAAAAAGAAAGAAAGAAATTTGACATTTTACCCTAAACACTTGATCTGGTTTTGCTTACTTACTTACATAATGTAGCTGCTAATGATGCTTCAGCATTATGTATTAAGCCCTTGATATCAGTGAGTATCCACATAATATTTTTGTTATTTCTCCACGAAAACATATGTTGTGCCTTGTCAAGGCGCTTCTTAGATGAGCACCACAAATGTATTTTTGTGGAGCGATAAGAAAAATATCAGGGCCCAATTGTTCAAAACTAACGATGTTGTTAGTTAACTTATCGTTAAAACTTTGATCGTTAAATATGGCGTATACGCTAATATTTTTGCTGAAAAAATACTCACATTTTTTCAGCAGAAATACCTGTGAATTAGATATTGTACTTACTAGAACAGTTAACATTTTGACCAATAACAAGATCGTTAAGCTAACGATGCTTTGAACAACTGGACCCAGTACTCTTCAGGTGAAGAAAGCCTCTTTACTGGAGTGATGTTCAACACACCATAAGTATCAATTAAATACTGAAAGTAGGAAATAATTACTATGTTCATCTTGAGCCAGGTCTTAAGTTCTCCTAACATATATTTTGTGTAAAAATAACAAAACTTATCTTTGAATAACCCTTGAATTCCTGAATGGTGTCGGTAAAACTCATTAGATTTGATGACAAAAAAAAACAAAAAACTCTTGGAACAAGTAAAGTATACATGCATTTACTTCGGGAAAACAAGTGCTCATATTTACAAGTATGAAGACAGAAGGCTGTAGAAAAAGGCATTTGAGGTGGTGCTTCTGATGAGTACTCACAACATATAATTTTGATATTAAAAAAAAAAAAAAAAAAAGAAAAAGGTATCAACACTTTTTTGGTTAGAAAAATGCCTTATCTGGAGCTATGTTTCGAATTTAATATATAGTAATCTGCTTAAAATTCTAACACTAAGCATGCTATTGGCTAATTTTGCAGACAGCAAATTGATGGTATTTTTCTTATTTTTCACAGAAAATAGGCTTTGACATTGAATGCAAAATTGGCATAAAATGTCAGTTCTTATTTTCTGGCAAAATTAAGAAAAAAATGTTTCAAAATGTCATCTGCTGAAACGTTTTCTCAGCATCCCAAGCATTAAGACATTGTTATAATCCCTCCAGACCACCTGATCACTAATCCTCTCTTGGCAGAGATCTTAAGGGGAATTGATACCCTTTGGAGGGGGAGACAACCCTACCAAAATTGTTTTTTGCCTTCCCATCTATTAGCCTGGCTACTGTAAAAGGAAAGAGTTTTCTCCCCTTGGGAACAAAATCTTTCCTGTTAGAGCTGACACCTTGTCAGAAGGGGATTGGTATGTATGAAAGCAAACAGGATGGACTACCATTAGTGTATGCAGTCCCCATAACGCCAAGCATGCTGGGCAAAAATTTCAATAGGTGATATTTTGAAATATTTTTTATATTTTCCCAGAAAATTGGCTTTGACATTCCATGCAAATTGTCTCAGACAATTTGCATGAAATGTCAAAGCCTATTTTCTGGGATAATTATAAAAGATTTGGTTTGGGTTGGCCCAATTAAGGTCATGTCAAGCTGGTCAGTTTACCTTACCACACTTTTCCTGGGCAGGCTTAGTCCCCTAAGCGGTTAACTAGTACATGTGCACATTCTCTCACCAGAAACTGACAACTGCCCTTCTTGAATCAGCAGAAGGGAGAGAATGACTGTAGAAAATATTTCATGATTAATCTCCATGAAAGAGTGTTGTGGAGCCCAGCAGGGATCAAACCCATGACCTTGTGAGCCACCAAGGCCGTGGATAAAATACAAAAAATATCATCAGTTTTCAGTCTGCTGAATTTGCCCAGAGAGTGGTAATGGTTAGGTATAAATCTTACAGAAAATGTCTTTGCATGTAATGGTATTTTGACAGGAAATTGAAGCTTAGTCAATGTCTTGGTCTTTGAAGAATCCAGAAAACATCATTTATGATATGAACATTAAAGGTTCAATTCATCTCTCATCAATATTGTTCGGTGACATATTGCTGAATGCTCTTATTTGTCTTTGTATTGATTAAGAACCAGCACTTAGGCGAGATCTGTTTTAAGATCCGACTGATAGACCTTCCAGCAGCCTCATTAATAGAATGGCCGTACCAAGGAAAAGTGGCAAACTACTTGAGAATATATTCAGCACAGAAACAGAAAAGACTAAAGGTTTCTGGTAGGCAATCGCTACCAATTCTTTTTTCATTTAAATTACAATAAAAATCTTAACCCTTGTCCTGCTGAATAAATTAAGATGCCACGCCCACTTCTGTTTTTCAGCCAGTCAGATTACTTGATCCAGATTGTTGATATAAATTCACATATTTAATGGCAAACAGTGCAGATCCAGTTCAGAAGCCAACTAGTCTGGAGCTACACTGTTTGCAAAGGCAGGGTATATCCGGGTTCAGCAGGACTAGGGAAGCAAAAAAATTCTTTCCAATTGATGTTGACAGTACTTTATTGAAGTGTAAAACTTTTCCTCCAACCAGTCAAATTGCGTGAAATGTGTATAAAGATGGGGAGTTGGAATTACCGGTAGATATGATGTAACACTCGTGTTCTCATGTTACCCCTTCTAAAATGTTTTATTTTTATTATGTTCCCTCTGTGAAAATATGGTAATATTGAAATTTTAGTGAAATTCAACCACTAAATATCAGGGAAATCTCTTTATTTCAGTAAATACCATTGAATTTATCAAATTTCAGTCAAATTCCATTGAGATTTCTCCGAAAGATCTGTAAATTTTTCACTAGAATTATTGTAAGTTGGATATTTTAATGAAATTTCATTCAGATTTCAGTGAATTATAATTAACAGAATTTTGATGTTTGTAAATTTTCAGTGGAATTTCATGAATATTTCTTATGAGATTCCTTCTCATATTATAGTACTTTTCCTTATCCTTATCAGAATAATGATATAAGCTTGTCATTACAAAAACACGCCTATTCAAATATATTGAAAATTTTACAACCAAAAAAGGAAAATTTTCAGATAAACAATTCTGATATTGTTCATATATGAGGCTGCTCAAAACATAGATTGTGGGTACTCATTAGAACTGCCTTGCCAAGGTGGTTCTAACAAGTACCCACAATCTATGCTTTTGAGCAAAATAAGAAAAATAATGTATACCCATGTAAACCCCAGTTTTACAATATAAAAGTGGGGTTTAAGGGTGTCAAAATTATATAGGCATGTTTTCATGATTTTTAATGATGATTATGACAATTTACTCAGGAACCTGAATCTTTTTCATAACATATTTTATTATAGCATGGTTTTGGATATAACACAAAAGATTAGCCCCAAAAATGTTTTATCAAAGCAAAACTGTTTATTGATGGTCATTTTTCTATATAATCTATACATTTTTGTTGGGATACAACATGTTTGTTTTGCTTAAACAGGTGGGGGTGGTCGGGTGGTGCGAAGGTGCTGTGTATCTTACATCACCGGGGCGTCCAACTGATATTGGCTTACAGTTGGGCAAGGCCTGCTATCCTTGTAGTGGGTAAGGGTAGAGGGGGAATGTTTTTATTTCTTCTGTTTCTTCACTTTTATTCCTGTTCCTCTTTCTTCCCTGTCCCTCTCTTTCATCTCCTCTACTCTCTCTTCTATCTCTTTTCTCCCTTTCTCTGGGAGACGACACAAAATGACCCACAAGGGTTGACGTGTCGTTAAACCCCAACACAATCAATCAAATGCTTAAACAGGGATTTTGCTTTCGATCCCAGCAGTACTGTTATAAAGAGGTTGCGGTGAGCTTTATCTGAGTTCACTGTGCTTTACAATCATATTATACGGTGTTAAATAGTTTAAAGTGAGACATCTCATTTTGCCTTAACCCAATTCAGCAAGGCAGACCTAAACAAATACCTATGCAAACAATGTAGATCCAGATGAAATGTCTCATAATGAGCCGTCTCATCAGGATCACTACTGTTTGCCATTCTGTTCTAGATTTTTGACTGATATCCCTATTTTCAGCACTAAATGCATCCAAATTCAAAGAGGGAAGAGTTCACTACAGAAACCCAGGGGTTAAAGGGTTAAGAAAAAATACCTATAAAACAATTAACACTGACAGCTTGTTTACTAATTCGAACTCCAGCTCGGTCACATAACTTTTGTGGAGATTGATCATGAAATAATTTCTGTGGCCATTCTCCCCCTACTGCTGATTCAAGAAGGGCAGTTAAGCTGTCAGTTACCGGTGAAAGTATATGCACAAGTATTGGATAGCCATTTAGAGGACTAAACCTAGACTCGCTCCAGTCTTCAGTGACTAAATATTTTTCTCATAATCCTGTTTGATAATCCACTAAAATAAAACCAAAAATTTCACGACTATAAAGGCTGGTCACTAAGTAACCAGCCTTTATAGTCATGATATTACTTTGGTTTTATTTTAGTGGATTATTAAACAGATTATAAGAAAAAATATTTTGTCACTAGAGACTGGAGCCAGTCTAGACTAAGCCTGGCCTGGAATAGTATGAGTAGGTTAACTGACTGTGCTTGACATGACCTTTATGACCTTAATTTTACTTGGCTGTAAAACTCCAACTCAAAAGAACATACTACTAAGTCTCAAGCCACGCAGTGAAATGATAATTTCAAATTTAACTAGAAATGTGTGTTTGAAAAATACTGTGCTCACCAACTGTCCATTACAACTATGCCTGTCCATAACAACTGCAGAATTTTTCAAAATTTGTTCAAAAGTTAATCAGGTAATCTATTCATCATCTCCAATATATTGATCAGCATACCAAATTTCAAGGCTCATGCTAAAACACTTTTGAAATATCTAGCTGACAAGATAAGCATGACAAATGAATGAACAAACAAACAAACAACCCAAAAGCTCTATGATGCCCCTCCCATATCTTTCAAGTTTTAAGGCATAACAATGTGTCCACTCTGAAGAATCACTTGCTTCAGAATGGCTGTTAGTGTGCTTTACTGCAAGTGTTTGTGGTATCAGGGCAATACAAAAGAAAAAGATTTATAGTAGAAACATAGCTCCAGATAAGGTGCTTTTTTCTACCAAAATTGTTGATATTTATGTATCTCCCCTTCAGGGCTGGGAGACGTATTGCTTCTGCCATGGACGTCAGTCTGTCCGTCTGTCTGTCCTTACACATGACAAGGTAGATAGATGGCTAAAAATTTAGACATTTTGCCACTTGAGTAGTTAGTTATGAGTAAAAATATGATTTAATCCATAAAGTGGTATTTAAGTGGCAAATGGCAAGCCATCTAAGAGATTTAGCCACTTATGTATTTTTAGTCTTCCTGTCTGTCCGTACGTCCATCTGTCTGTCTGTCGTGTCCACCACATAACTTGAAAACTGTTTGAGATAGATTTACAAAACTTTACAGACCTGTTTACAACCATGAGATGACATGCAGAACACATGACCCATATAATATGGTTCACCTACTTTTTGAGTTATGGCCCTTTGAACATTGTAAATAGTGATTTTGGTCATAACATTGTGTCTGCCCCGTAATTGAAAACCCTTTTAGATATGTTCACAAAACTATACAGAAATGAGTACCCACAAGATATATTTTCATGGAAAAATAAAGAAACTTTTTTTTCGGATACTCGTTCTTCTCGGGACCTATGAAAGAAAGAACATTCACTCAACGTTCTTCCCAGAGAGGATAAGCATTACCCAAGATGTAAGCACCATACCCTAGGAAAGAAATTTGAGCCCAGCAATTACATCAAGGCAGGAAGGAGCTCTGAGGGCCAGACAAGCAAGAATCAGGGCATTGAATCGAGCTGGGGAATGTGGTTGTCTGAAATTCTGTAGGCCTCTAAAACTGATTGGAATTTATGCTAAAATTAAAAAAAAAAGCCTCACATAAACAGTATACATTAAATTTTGTAAAATGTAATCTGAGTGCAGAAAGCCAAACATGTGCCATTGCAGACCTTTTTTTTTAACATTTTGCAGATTTAGTGATTTGGGGATTGTTGATCTTTTTTGGTAGAAAAGGTCCTTTTCTGTGTTTAGTAGGGCTCTGGTTACAGTTTTTACCCAGTGCTGTAGACTTGGTGCATTGTACTGGAGTAGAGCGAGTTCGATCTTAAACCATGGTAACTGTGGTTTGACTAAATTTTTACCAAACTCACTTCAGATTGACTAAAGTAACGTCATCTCAGACTGCGGTTCAACCATGCTCTGTGCGCTGGTTTCTCTAGATCCAATATGGCCACCCTTGGAAACAAAGTAAATTGCAAAGTTTAAAAATCTTAAATTTGAAAGTTTTGGGTATGAAAAAGCAGTATTTTTGTTGTCTTTTCATTGGTAGAAAAGATCTAACAATTCTGATTGGTAGGTTTGACATGTCTAACAAGAGAGAATAGAAAAACAAACATGTTGTATCCCAACAAAAATGTATAGATTATATAGAAAAATGACCATCAATAAACAGTTTTGCTTTGATAAAACATTTTTGGGGCTAATCTTTTGTGTTATATCCAAAACCATGCTATAATAAAATATGTTATGAAAAAGATTCAGGTTCCTGAGTAAATTGACATGTCTAACAAGAGAGAATAGAAAAACTTCCTCAAAAACAAATCCAACTGACTGTCCATGGGTGCCGCCATATTGCAACCAAACGTGTAATACCAAACAGAGTTCCATCTGTCCCTTTCAAGAGCATGCGCATTCATCCTTCTGGCACTAAACTAGGGTCGCTGATCGAACTCGCTCGTATTCATATTCATCTGTGGATATTTTACTCAATTTGATTAAGATCCTGTTTCTTCAAAAATTTGAAATTTTCTTTGGTTTTGTTTATTTATTCACTCTTTATAAGCATCAGAGTGTACATGGTTAATATGTTTGAGTGCAGAATTTAGTGTTATCAGCATTAGTAGGGAACTATTTGTTAGGTAGTTATTAGGTTGGTAGTAACAGGAAAACAGATTGTAGAAATATGGTATTTTAAATCTGGTGGTGGTTTGGCAACCTCTCCCAAAAAGCAGTAAAACAATCACGTAAAATGTTTAAGTCATCACTACGTGCAAATGACTACTGCACTAAGTTTTCCTACCAGGCAAAACAGCAACTCATACACTGTGTGTCTCCATATCAGGTCTGGCACAAAACTCGGTTCTGTTCTGCTTGGGATCTACATGTAATATTATTTTTCTGCTTGGGATCTAATATTATACCCAAGTCTGGGTGAAGTGTATGGTAAAACATATAGTTGTGCCAAGCCATTTTTATAATTTCCTGGAACACATCCATGGACTGGCCAAATAATATCTCATCTTTACTTCTGCCATGTAAACAGACACTTGATCAATGCCATAACTTCTGAATCAACTGCCAAACCATAAACCATATTTTATTTCCTGCTAGCCATCACAACAAAATAAACAATTCCTGAAAGTGGGCTAGGATATTTTTTTCTTTAGGCAAAGAAAAATACATGTGTGCTTCCTGAGTTTCCAAACACAAAAATTTCAACTGTTTTCACAACCAACCCTTATCCTGCTGTTTGTATGTGATTGAGTGTCGGCATGTACCATCTCTCACTGCTATACATAATACCCTCCCTTGGAGTTTCGAAGGTCAAACCTTTTTTTTACCAAGGTCTAACGATGCAGATGTAAGCTCACAATATGATTGGTTAATAGGGTGGTTTCTTGCTCTTATTGTAAGTTTAACAGCTCAACAATTAACCCTGGTCCTGCTGAACCTGGATGTACCCACCCTTTGCAAACAGTGTAGATCCAGCTCAGCAATAGTTTCTCCCTCTGAAGAAGCCAACTGATCTGGATTTGCATTGTTTGACATTTAATATGTGAATTGTATCAACAACCTAGATCAAGCAATCTGATTGGCTGGCAAATAGAAGTGGGCATGTCATCTATTCAGCATGACAAGGGTTAACGGACCTGTCAGAAAAAAAAAAAAAAAAAAAAAAATCATTTTAGAAACTAAGTAGACCCAGATGAAACTGCTTCCCATTCCCTCACAATATTTTAGACACATCACCAGACCAGTAAAAGTCAGGACCAGTTTGAGCATCCATGTACATGTAGTCTAGAGCCTTCATCTTTTGTTGGTATAGTCTGTTCTTTCCTAATTACCCTGAATATTTGAACACATTATTACCATTAGTCTTGCTGAATCTGGATATGCCACAAACAGTGTAGATCCAGATCAGTAGGCTTCTGAAGGAGCCAACTGATAGTATCTGTAGCATCTGATCAGGGGAAGTGTCCCGGTGGCCGAGCAGTTACCATAGCCCTGCTGACACAGGGTCCTGGGTTTGAGTCCTGCTAGAGGTGGAGTTCCTACAACCAAAATAATATCATGACTATAAAGGCTGGTAACTGATATTGGCTTACAGTTGGGCAAGGCCTGCTATCCTTGTAGTGGGTAAGGGTAGAGGGGGAATGTTTTTATTTCTTCTGTTTCTTCACTTTCATTCCTGTTCCTCTTTCTTCCCTGTCCCTCTCTTTCATCTCCTCTACTCTCTCTTCTATCTCTTTTCTCCCTTTCTCTGGGAGACGACACAAAATGACCCTCAAGGGTTGACGTGTCGTTAAACCCCAACACAATCAATCACTAGTGACCAGCCTTTATAGTCATGATTATTTTGGTTTTATTTTAGAGGATTATCAAACAGGATTATAAGAAACAGATAGTCACTGGAGACAGTGGAGGCAGTCACTACATGGTGCTGGTCATATGCTATTGTGTAGTATGCTCAGACTTGGCTCAGCTGGCACATCGGCATTTGAATCAATCGACACAGTCTCTGAATCTGTTTATTATGAGATATTATGGTATATATTTTTGAGAGGGGATATTCACATACATGTATTTTTCTTATTTCTCCATGAAACATTTGTGAGGTGCTTCTAATGAACACCACAACATGTTTTCTTGGAGCAATAAGAAAAATATTGTTGGAAAATGTAGTTGAAAAATAGTGCCTTATCAGGAGCTATGCCTATGGCTGTTTTATCAGGAAAAAAATTTCAGTAGCTATGTTCAGTACACACACTCAAAAAAAAAAAGCAGTAATGTAAGATTAAGATTAGCATCTGATTGACATGAATCACATGATTATTATAACAATACTGTAGTCTGATATGATTGAGTAATAAGCGCAGCGATTATTGAAAATTCTAACACAGCATGCCTATATAGGCAATGGAGAAAACCAGTTAATTATTCTGCAACCAAACACTGGGTGGAAGAGCGCGATGCTATCTTGTGCCGTTCTGATGTCATTTTGACACTTTACTGGCATCAGTCTTCATTGCCCTGATGTTACATTTGTAGATGGTCTAACGTCATTTATCAAGAGTCAACAAGGTAAGAAATGCATGTAAACATTAGCGTTACAGTCAAAACTGTTGGCGGGTTTTCTTTCTGTGATGGCAGAAAGTTGGAAGCATCTAAAGGATACTTTTTTTTTTGTTGTTGTTTTCTATGTGTTAGAATTGAAATAGATCAGCTTTTATGCGTGATTGTTGAGTAATAAATAAAAGTTTGTCGGCCAGTTGTAAGTAGATAAATCACTTGCGTTCTGTGCACGTGATTTGTCTACTTCACAGCTGACCTCCAAACAGTGATTTATTACTCAACAAATCACTGCTATAGTGGATCTATTTCTTAACCCTTGTCCTGCTAAACCCGGATATACCCTGCCTTTGCAAACAGTGTAGATCCAGATCAGTTGGCTTCTGAAGAAGCCAACTGATCTGGATCTGCACTGTTTTCCATTCAGCATTTGAATTTATATCAACAACTTGGATCAAGTAATCTGGTGGCATCTTAATTAATTCAGCAGGACAAGGGTTAATTCTAATGCACTCGCGTATGTAACGTGAAGTCTAATTGGATAATGTCAAAATTTGTGATGGTATATTCTACAGTATACTGTCGGAAACGCAACATCATCACATTATGTCGCTTTTCTTTGGCTGGCATTTGGTTTTACACAGCTCTCAGCACTTTGGCGCTTTGTGCAAATAGTGTAAGTTTTTTTAACACAACAAATGATTAGAAAACAAGCATTAGAGGTTCCGAAGGGGTTTAAAGCTGACTAAGTGCATTAGGGTGGGAATAACCTTTATGAAAATTTTCTTTTGGGGAGGTATATCATCAGTTTTATGGTTGGAAATTTCGTTTTGCTGACGCATCACCGTAAAACTAAATTTCGGACCGTAAAACTGATGATACACCTCCCCAAATGAACAGTTTTGATAGGTATCTCCTAAATGTCAGGTCTTTAAGTCCTTTGCACTTAATGTTAGTTTAACCTTCAAGCCCATCTGAGCAGAATCAGCAGTTGATTGTATTTTTTCTTATTTTTCACAGAAAAGAGGCTTTAAAGGGGAACGCAATATAATTTGTAAGTATATCTTGGAGTAAAGTGCTTAACAAGCCATTTATTTTAATGCAAGAGTTTTCAAAATCGGCCTAGAAATAAGGAAGTTATGGGGGATTGAATATATTTAAAATGGCTGTCATGGATGCCGCCATATTGTAGGCTTTGTGACATCACACAGCCCAAATTAAATATGCAAAACCAATTATAAAGGGTTTTTAAGAATAATTTTGCTACAATTTTTTTATAATCATTTAATTCTAGTAACAAGCAATCATTTCCCCCAAATTAAATCAACTTTATGAGAATAACTACCTTTATGAAATGAATTTTAATTTTTGTGAAACCTCATTAAATATTCAAAATGGCGGCACCCATTCCACCAATGTTAAAGTATTCAATTGTCTATAACTTACTTAATTTTCCACCGATTCTGATCAGATTTGTGTCAGAATTTATTGTAAAGTTCTTTACTTTAAAGCACAATATTATTTAAGGTTGTATTCCCCTTTAATTGACATTTCACATCAGTCAAAGTTTATTTTTTGGGGAATAATAAGAAAAAATCTCAAAATGTGATCTGCTGAAAATTTTACCCAGCATGCTAAGCATTAAAAAAAGGATAACAACTGTGGGTAACATTATTTTTATGCAGATATTACCAAATGCTTGATAACATTTCATAGAAGTCATTAGCTGGTTGTAAGGAAAGAGGAGAGCAAACACTTGAATGCTCTTGAACTGAAAAAGCATCCATATCTCAAAACTATTACTTAGTCCAAACCTTAGCGCTGAATAATAATATTAAAACACTTAGCATACTGGGTGAAAATTTCACCAGACAACATTTGGAAATATTTTCTTAGTTTCCTTAAAAATAGGATCTGACATTTCATGCAAACTGTCTCCTCAGGAGACAGTTTGCATGAAGTGTCAGATCCTATTTTCTAGGAAAAACAAGAAAAATGTCATCAGTTTGTAAGCTGCTGAATTTGTCCATAGCATAGCAAGTGTTAGCATACAAATTTTAGTAGGGGTGTTTTGATTTAGTTATGATGTTTTGAAAGCTTCCAGGTGGCCCTGGGAGCAGTTGATGCTTCTGACTTTGGATCAAAAGGTCCCAGGTTTGAATTCTGCTAGAGGCGGAGTTAAACTCTTGACTGGACAGCTCCTCATTGCTCAGAGCCTTTTATTATCACCCCTTATGTGTCTCAGTATGACTTAATAATGTTGAAAGCAGCTGCGGACACTGCACCTAAGCCATAATCCAAACCCATAAATCCGTAAACAAATGACGAATCAGAATGTTCAGACCAACAGACATGGACCCCAGAATAAAGGGAAAGAGACAAAAAATGTCAAATCATCAATCCTAATGTTTCAGCTTTTTAAACCTTGCCACACGATAGTGGTGGGGTATTATGGTATCATGTTGGTTGTCTGTGTGTCCGTCTGTCCATTTCCGGAGAACATCTTGAGAAACTGTCAATGAATTTTCACCAAACTTATTGTGTGCATTGATTTTGTGGAGATCTGCTTTAGGATTGCTAATGGGCAAAATTCATCAATTTTTGACAGAATTATCTGCCCACAACACATCTGTATTTTAGATTCAGGACAATAACTCAATGGATTTTCACCAAATTTGATGGGTGCATTGATATTGTGGAGGTCTGGTTTGGATTGCTCATTGGCAAATTTCGTTAATTTTTGACAGAGTTATCTGCCCGTGACATGATAATGGTGGGGGTATTATCAGTTCATATTTTTATTAACCTTTACCACTCTCTGGGCAAATTCAGCAGACGGCAGATTGATGTTATTTTTCCCAGAAAGTAGACTTTGACATTGCATGCAAATTGTGACCTGAGGAGACAATTTGCATGGTATCATATGTCAAAGCCTATTGTATAGGAAAAATATTTCAAATTTGTCATCTGCTATATGTGTTGGGAGTATTTGAAGAAGAAATGTTGACAGCTTTTCAACTATTTCTATTCTTGGGCAAACAGAAGAAAATACAGGATTAAAATACAGTCGAACTTCAATGGCTCGAACACCGATGGCTCATTTACCAGGGCTTATTCGAACTTATTTTGAGTCCCTACGGAATTTTCCCGATAGCTCAAGAAAACAAATATTGAGGGCAAATTTATTATTATGAAATTGTATGTTGTGTGTACTTATTAGAATTGCCTCATCGAGGTGATTCTAATGAGTACACGAAACATACCATTATTTTGTTGAAGATCGAAAACATTTTCATAAATTATCGCCATTTGCTTCTTGACCTGGCACCATGATTAAATCTCATTGGCTCGAACTACCCATCTCTCGAACAAATTTCCATGGTCCCAAATATGTTCGAGCCATTGAAGTTTGACTGTAATGTCATTACATATCAAAGAACATATAGGATTAAACCTAGTTCTGCTGAACCCAGATATGCCCTGCCTTTGCAAACAGTGTAGATCCCGATCAGTTGGCTTCTGAAGAAGCAAACTGACCTGATCCTGATCTGGATCTGCACTGTTTGTCATTCAGTATGTGAATTTGTATCAACAACCTGGATCAAGTACGGTAATCTGATTGGCTGACAATTAGAAGTGGGCATGGCATCTTTATTTATTCAGCATGACAAGGGTTAACCCTTAAACTGCCAATCACAACAATTGTCGTTTGCTTTGTCATCTGCTTGTGATTTTAAAAGTCATTTCTGCAAACAGTGTGGACCCAGACCAGATTGCTGCTTTCCGATCTGGGTCCACACTGTTTAATTGCCAGTATGCAAAAATAGGTTTGAAAAATTTGCAAGAATATTCAGCAGACGACATAAACAGACGACATTTTCAGATGCAGGTTTTCTTGGAGTTTTAAGGGTTAAAAGGACTGGGCAGATCATATGGTATGGACTGGCTACACTTAGTAGATTTTTTTCTGCCATTTTTGTACAAGGGAGACAACTTTTGTGACTTCCTGTTTGCTTTCCTACACACCAAGTATCTTTGGAAAAGGTGTCTAGTCTGAAAGGAAAGAGTTTGCTCCCTCTAGAACACTGACAGCTTATTAATGCACTGGATAACTAGAACTAATTTTGAGGCATCACCATTCATTTTCTGTAGAATTCAACTCTCAATAACTGCATGGATAACCCATAACTGGAAATAATTTTCATGGTCCTTGGCTATTCTCTTTATCAATTTAAGTTTGATAGCGTGCAACTGTTTGTTTCCTTTATTTTTTTCACAATAAATTAGACTTACCGTATTTGACCTAATTACTGCACAGGATTTTCAAAATTACTGGAAAAACTTGTAAATGGCCACCTGATAAGCACTATAAAAAAGATAAGAAAATGACTTCATGAGATGAGTATTTAATAATAGTTATGTGCTATCCTTTCTGATTTTCTTTATAAAAGTATATGTTGTTGGTACTTATTTGAATTGACTGGACAAGTTAGGGCAATTCAGATGAGTACCAACAACATATACTTTTATAAAGAAGCAGATAAAAGTACACAAGCTGTGATTTGAAGACTATGAAATTGCTTGACTGTGCTTATATGGGTATGTGTGGTAATTAGGTTAACCCTTACCTTGCTGAATAATTTAATTAGCCGCACCCATTTCTGACTATTAGCCAATGAGATTACATCATATAATGTTTTCGTTCAAATTCACAAACTGAATGACAAACAGTGAAGATCCTGATCAGATGGCTTCTTCAGAAGCCATCTGATCTGAATCTACACTGTTTGCTAAAGTATAGGTTGTCATGAACAGCAGGATAAGGGTTAAATAAAGTAAATTTGACTCAAATAATATTGCCTCCAAGCTTTATTTTCTGGAAACAAATAGAAAAAAAAAATAGAATATTGTCTGCTGCTATTAAAGGTGAATGAATACACCTGGAGGTTTTGATTCACCATTTTTGAAAGAGGGACTACTTTTGTACACAGGAATTCACTTCCCTATTATTTAAATCTTTTCTTTCAGAATCCATTTGAAAGTGTTCTTTTCCAGAACCAAGAAAGCTTTAAGGTGACAATTTGTCTCAAATATGTAACTCTGTTTTGTGGGGAAAAATAGAAAATATCATAAATTTGTCATCTTCAGAATTTGTCCAGAGAGTGCTAGAGGTCAGCACATTGACTTTTCGTTAAAAAAAAAAAATAAACCTTGCTGAAAAAATGTGAGAAGCTTATAATTTTTTTTTTCAACAAAAGATATTTATGAGTTCTAAATTTCATATGCTGCGATACATTGTATTTTCAGTATCATTTCATTTGCCATGCTGAATAAATTAAGTTGCCACACCTACTTCTAATTTTCAGCCAATCAGATTACTTGATCCAGTTGTTAATTACCCACTTCTAATTTTCAGCCAATCAGATTACTTGATCCAGTTGTTAATACTAATTCACATACTTAATGAAAAACAGTGCAGATCCAGATCAGTTGGCTTTTTCAAAAACCAGCTGATTTTGATCTGTACTGTTTGCAAAGGCAGTGCATATCTGGGTTCAGCAGGATCAGGGTTTAGCTAATGATGTTTTGAACAACTGGGCTCTTGTCTGTTTGGGAATTTGTGACTGGACAGATGGACTTTATATTGGTCCATTAGTCTGTGTTATTCTAGAATCTCACAGCTCTAGATGGGATGGTATCAGGTAAGCATTTTCCTAATTTCTCCACAAAAAACATATTTTGTTGGTACTCATTAGAAGTGCCTCGCTGAGGCGCTTCTGATGAGTACCACAACATATATGTTTTTGTGAAGAAATAAGAAAAATATCAAGTTTCTAGTTGAAAAAAGTGCCTTATCTTGAGCTATGAACCATTTCCTGAGTAAGTCATTTGCGGATTGTCGAGAAACACAAATTAACACTTGACTGTCCTTGAATCAGTAAATCTCGGAATTCTAGTTGGCAGTCGATGAAGAAAACTGTAATTTGGAGTCGACAAGTGCCATCAGCTACTAATGTGTCATGATGAAGGAGTTTGTTAGGCGGTATTGGAGAATTTCTTTATTTTGTTGGAGCAGTTATTAAGTGAGATTTATAGTCTAGGTATGTATATCACGTACTTGATAGCCTTCTGAAATACATTTTATTGAAATGCCTAGTTCTGTGTAAGATAGTTATCCACAGAAATATGGACTGCATCTAGCCAAAATGCAAAATGTGCGGATTCAGATCGTCCTGAGCATGTCCTGAGCATGTGCAAAGTATCGTATGGGCCTTTGCTCTCCATGCATATATTCTGAAGTATCCAATGAGTCAATTAGCAGACAGAGAAGGCCCTGATCAGACTTCATGGATGTGCAGGCTAATTTCCAGGCCTTCACTAGTCTGCATATGCCCAGATAAATGTTTTTGCATCAGGTGAGGCCCATATCATAATGATTTTTTTAAAGGCTTTTTTCATGATAAACTGATGAATGTTCATTAGAGTCACTCACCTCTGCAGAAATAAAAAAAAATGCACCAGTTTGTTAGGACTACAAGGATACATGTACCTCACAATATGAAACATGACTTACCTCACAATATGATATATATAGCAATATTATTTTTCATGTTGAGGCTTGTCCTGCTGAACTCAGATATACCCTGCCTTTGCAAACAGTGTAGATCCATACCCTGCCTTTGCAGACAGTGTAGATCCAGATCAGTTGGCTTCTAGCCAACTGATCTGGATTTGCACTGTTTGTCATTAAATATGTGAATTTATAGCAATAATCAGGATCAAGTAATCTGATTAGCTGAAAATTAAAAGTGGGCGTGGCATCTGAATTTATTCAGCAGGACAAGGGTTAACAAGTCGCTGTATCAGGCCAAATGTCCTTTTAGCATGAACGTGCGTTAGACAGAGAAAAAAATAAATGAATAAATAAAAATTAAAAAAAATTAAAGAAAAAAAAAAAAAAAAGCTCCTATTGTTGTATACTATTTAGAAAATAAACAATGATGACAATTGCTCATTTTATCAAGTTTTTTTTTTTAATTTTTTATTTTTAGTTCTCTATTTGTTATGTATATCACAACCTCTTTATGATGCTAATACTGGAATACATAAATCAAAAACCATGTTAGCTAAACAACTATGTTGTATCCAAACAAAAATGTATAGATTATATAGAAAAACGGGCAGCTTTAGACAGAGAAAAAATAAATGAATAAATAAAAAATTCAAAAATTGAGGAAAAAACAAATAAAAATACAGCTCCTTTTGTTGTATGCTATTTAGAAAATATACGATGACAATTTCTCATTTTATCAAGTTTTTTTTTTAAATTTTTATGTTCCCCAAAAGGAGAGATACAGTCACCGCTTTGTCCATCCATCCAACCGTCTGTCCGTCACACTTTTGTCTGGAGCATATCTAAAAGTATTGAAGGTAATTTAATAAAACAATAAACTGATAGAGGGCCATGAGGGGGTTGGCAGAATGCAAGAACCATAACCTGTCACCAGTATTTACTGAGTTACTGCCCTTCTTAATTTTTGCAATAAAAAAGCTTGTCCGTAACATATCTCAGAAAGTATAGAAGGGAATTAAATGAAACTTGATACATTGATAGAAGGCCATCAGCTCTAGGAAGTGCAGAGTGCAAGAACCATAATTCTGTCACAAGTAATTACAGTTATTTCCCTTCCTAATTTTGCAATAGTAAGCTTGTCTGGAGCATATCTCTAAAAGTATTTAAGATAAATAAATGAAAACTGATAAAGGGCTATGAGGGGAAGTGCAGAATGCAAGAACCATAACCATATCTTCAGTATTCATGGAGTTATTTCCATTTCTAATTTTTGCAATATTAACCCTTGTCATGCTGAATAAATTAGGATGCCACGCCCACTTCTAATTTTCAGCCAATCAGATTACTTGATCCAGGTTGTTGATACAAATTCACAGTTATACAACAACAAAGTATCATTTCAGATGTGATTTATTCAATTTTTGCATATGTAATGAGGTGATTATGACATCACTAACTCACAAAAATGGCAGCTTCCTTGGCAGCATTTTCTAAAATTTTAAAATCCAATAAATTTCTTATTTATCAACCGATTTTCATAATTTTTTTCACCGAGCTGCTCAGCTCATCATGCTCATTATTTTCTAACATAATTTGACATGCTTTTTCTTTCAGAGCATTTATGCAGAGTGGACTCTTCAGCCTTAACTCTTTGGACTGGCCCACTTCCAGTAGAAGGGTTGTCTGGTTAGTTTTGATTTTTACCATGTTTTTAGGAAATTCCTGTATTTAATGCAAACAGTGTTAACCCTGATCAGTTGCTGCAATTAGCTGCATCTGATCTGGGTCTACACTGTTTGCCAATGTCCCTTTTATGCTTTTACGAGATGCTAGGCATAATGGGTTTTAAAAAATGTGATAATAAAAACAAACCAGACACCCATTGAATTGAAAATTGACCTGTCCAAAGAGTGCTATAGAAGGTCAGCTGGGCATGAATGCGTTAATTATCCAGTACTACTCTGTTTACGCTAAGTATTTGGACAGACAGGCCAGAGCAAACAGTGTAGACACTTAAGATGCCATAACTTCTGATCATAGTCTACAGTTTGCCACTCATGCAACAGTTTTTGGACACATCAGTAGAGAGTAAAATGAACTTGTTCAGGCGTCCTTGTATTTAGGCTAAATATGGTACTTAGAAGGTAACTTCAATGGCTGGAACATCTTTTTGACCGTAAACATTTTTTTTAGACTCAGGTTATGAGATCAGTTAAGCCACTGAAGGTCAGGAGGCAAATTGAGATAATTATAACTGAGAAATGTCTTCAATCTTCTATGAAATAATAGTATGATTATACTCATTAGAATTGTCTTGATGAGGCAATTCTAATGACTACACACAACATGCATTGTCATAAGAAAATTTTTCTAATTCCTAAATATTTGTTTTCTTGAAGGTGTATTTTTAGCTCACCTGAGCTCTGCTCAGGATGAGCTATTGTGATCACTTTTCGTCCGTCCGTCGGTCCGTGCGTCCGTCCGTTCATTTTCAAACGACTTCTCCTCTGAAGCCGCTGAGCCAATTTTGCTCAAATTTCATATGGAGCCTCCTTAGGGTGGGGGAACAAAAAATTGCTAAAATGGTCACGGTCTGTTGACCAAGATGGCCGCCACGCCCATATATGGTAAAAACCTTTAAAAGTCTTCTCCTCCAGAACCAAGAATGCCTTGGGGCTGAAACTTTGCAGGAATCATCGGGGACGGGAGGTCTACCAATATAGCTAAAAGAATTTTCGTACATTGACGTTAGACCTTTTTACGGCAAGGTCAAGTTTGCTTCCCTATGCATTTAAAAATCTTCTTCTCCAAAACTGAGCATGCCTTATGGCTGAATCTTTGCATATATCTTCGGGAACAAGAGGGCTACCAAAATTGCTAAAATAATGGTCGTACATTGACATTTGACCTTTTTTCGGTAAGGTCAATTTTGCTACCTTCTGCATTTGTATGGGAAAAATGTTCAGAATTTCAAACAACTTCTCCTCTGGAGCCTCTGGGCCAATTTTGCTCAAATTTCATATGGAGCCTCCTTAGGTAGGGGGAACAAAAGATTGCTAAAATGGTCACGGTTCGTTGACCAAGATAGCCGCCATGCCCATATATGGTACAAACCTTTAAAAATCTTCTTCTGTAGAACCGAGGATGCTTTGGGGCTGAATGTTTGCATAAGTCATCGGGGACAGGCGTTCTACTAAAGTTGCTAAAATAATGGTCATACATTGACATTTGACCTTTTTACGGCAAGGTCAAGTTTGCTTCCTTATGCATTTGTATGGGAAAAAACTTTTAAAAATCTTATTCTCCAAAACCGAGGATGCTTTGTGGCTGAATCTTTGCATATATCATCTGGAACGGGTGGTCTACCAAAGTTGCTAAAATAATTGTCATACATTGACATTTAACCTTTTTACGGCGAGGTCAAGTTTGCTTCTGTATGCATTTGTATGGGCCCCATATATTTGTATGGAAAAAATGTTGATAATTTCAAATGGCTTTTCCTCTGAAGCCTCCAGGCCAGTGTTGCTCAAATTTCATGCAGAGCCTCCCTGGGCAGGAGAATGAAAGATTGCTAAAATGGGTATGGTCCATTGATCAAAATGGCTGCCATACCCATATATGGTAAAAACCTTTAAAAATCTTCTTCTCCATAACCAAATAAGCCCTGGGTCCTAATCTTTGCACAAATTATGGGGGACAGGAGATCTACCAAAATTGCTAGAATGATGGTTTTACGTTGACATTTGACCTTTTTACCTCCAAGGTCAAATTTGCTTCCCCATTTGTATGGGCCATATACATTTATATTGAAAGTATCGAAGTGACTTGTAGATCAACAGTAGTTAAAATTGTTCTGATTGGAAATCTAAGATGGCCATCATCTGGTTTATATTTATAATATTTCCCTGCCACTGTGCTGTTTACATGTATAAAATCATGATTCTTCAGAAACCACTTAGCCAATTTCCATCAAATTTGACATTGATCCTTCTGTTGAAATGTGGTTGATAATTTATTCAAATGATCATGCTAAGAACTGCTCAAATGATGATATTTTCATTAGTTGCGATGATAGGAATGGAAAAATGTTGCATAACATCTGCATATCTGCAGTGGCTATGTCCTGCCTTTGCAAACAGTGTAGATCCAGATCAGTTGGCTTCTGAAGAAGCCAACTTATCCGGATCTGCACTGCCATTCAGTATTTGATTTTGTATCAACAACCTGGATCAAGTAATTTGATTGGCTGAAAACTATTAGTGGGCATGGCATATTAATTTATTCAGCATGACAAGGGTTAAGAAATTTTCAAAAATATGGTTCTGTCTTCCCACAGTCAGTGTTGTGTTCTCATTTAGTTGTTACAGACGCCAAGCCCAGACCTATTCAGTATTTCAGGGTTTCAGCTCTGGCAGATGCACACCTGTCTGCGTCTGGATGATGAAACCCCTGTTTGATTGGAAAAGAACAATTAAATTGAGCTATCAGAAGAATTTCCTAGGGACTCAAAATGACTTTGAATCATACAAAGTCAACAAGCCAGCTGTGTTTGAGTCATCAGTTTTACAGTATACAGAAATGCAGTTTATTGAAAGTATTTCACAGCACTAGTGCTGTATTTACCCAGACTGTATTCTGACACACAGGCCTGAAAAAAACTGTGCTGCCCTCGGTGGCTCAGTTGGTTGCCCGTCTGACTGGTGATCAGGAGGTTGCAGGTTCGACCCCCGCCAGGTCAACAACATTCTTTCGTGGAGATTGATCATGAAATATTTTCTACGGCCATTCTCTCCCTTCCGCTGATTAAAGAAGGGCAGTTGTCAGTTTCTGGTACAAGAATGTGCACAATACTGGTTAACCATTTAGAGGATTAAGCCTGCCCAGTAAAAGTGTGGTTAGATAAACTGACCGCAATTGACATGACCTCATTGGGTTGACTGGGTGGTAAAACCTCAAAACAAACAAACTGATCAAACCGCATGGTGAACCTGGTCAGATGCTGCAAAATGCAGCCAATTACCACCACCTTAACCCTTGTCCTGCTGAACCCGGATATACCCTGCCTTTGCAAACAATGTAGATCCAGATCAGTTGGCTTCTTCAGAAGCCAACTGATCTGGATCTGCACTGTTTGCCATTAAGTATGTGAATCTATAGCAACGATCAAGTAATCTGATTGCCTGAAAATTAGAAATGGGTGTGGCTTCTTAATTTATTCAGCAGGACAAGGGTTAACAAGGGTTAGCCATCAAACTACTAACACATTGTTGTTACATAACCCTTGTCCTGCTGAATAAATTAAGAAGCCACGCCTATTTCTAATTTTCAGCCAATCAGATTACTTGATCAAGGTTGTCGATATAGATTCACAAACTTAATGGCAAACAGTGCAGATCCAGATCAGTTGGCTTCTTCACTGATCTGGATCTACACTGTTTGCAAAGGCAGGATATATCCGGGTTCAGCAGGACTAGGGTTAACTTTTACCACTCTCTAGGCTAATTCAGTAGACAACAAACTGATGATATTTTTCTTATTTTTCCCAGAAAACAGACTTTGACATTTTATGCAAATTGTCTCCATTGGACAATGAAGACAATTTGCATGAATCCTGTTTTCTGGAAAAAATAAGAAAAATATTTAAAAATGAAATGTGAAAACCTGTTTTCTGGAAATATAAGAAAAATATTTCTAGTGCTGAAAATTTTACCCAGAGTGCTAAGCCCTAAATTTTTTGGTAGTCTGTCAATTTGATCCACTGCGCCACTTCATCCATCAGCATACTGTCTCCAATCAGAATGCGGCATCTGATCAGGGTCTACATTGTTTACCACTCATCCAGCAGTTTTATCTCACTCTGTGGCATCGGATCTGGGCCTGCATTCATTGTGCGGGCCTATTACTGTGTGTCCCAATACTTAGGGTAAAACTGGTAAATCCTGCAAATGAAAACAGTAGGTACAAAATCAATATGCCAGCTAAAGAATATCCCTTGGTGTGACAGCAAATGGCATTTAAACTACATCAAGCTCTCGTCCGCAGGGAAAGCTCATAAAATATTTAAAAACATTTTCCCGCACTGAGAACTACAATAACGTTTTCTATTTCATGCTAATTACTCTACAAAGAGGGCTGATGTAGACTGTCCTGCAATTAGGAATGTTAATATTTAGCATCCTTAAATAATACACCACAATCTCTTTATAACATTATTGCAGGAAGCCAAAGCAAAAACTGTATTAGCTATCCAACTGTATTGTGTCCAAATTATATCAGAAGGTTTTCCTAGTGTTAGTTGGGGTTCCAGTAGTCAATTTTCGCTAACCTTAGAATTGGAAAGATATCTGATTTATTTCAGTATAGGAAGAAAGCCTTGACATGTCTGAATATAAAACATCTGTAGAGCAGATAATACATTGCATTTCGCAAAAACTTGCATGTTTCTATGGAGGCGCAGTTGATACTTAACAATTCTAAGTATACAAAACCATGTTTATACAAGTTAAAGTCATAAAAAAGAAATAAAAAATGCTCAAATCAGAAAGCAGAATATTTATTTTCTCATGCGCATGTGCAAACATGAAGCCTTGAGTGACACTGCGGCTGTTTTCGGCATTCAAGGGAGAGTACCCTGTTTTACTGTCTGACATCAGTACAGGGCAGTATTGTTGTCACCCTGACATCACCGTCGGTGTCACAATTTAAAGTTGCAGGTTGAGGGGAATCACTGCGCATTTCTTCATGTCCATAATTTTCAAACCTTTGTTGACAAATGGAACTGTACTCGATAAGAATGTGTGAAAACCAAACATAATAATTGAAGTAATTTCTGCAAATAAAAGTTTTCATCTAAATTCCATAAAATACATGCCGTTTTACAAAACAGGACAAGAAGTTTAAACAATCAGTGCTAATTTATGTTCAAACGTCAGCTGTACAGATTAATTTATTGGGTGTAGTTTACCTGTTAGTATATACCTGTTACTTTTAATAGAACTTGCAATTGCTTAGCAACCAGTATCATGCAAAATGCATGCATTTTTCCCAAATGGTGCGTTCTTGTCTCCAAGTATCTTGGTGGCTAGGGGTTGGATTCTTTCCAAATTTTCATGGATATATAATTGAGACATAACCAAGAATCAGTAAGATTTGGGTGACCTTGAGATTTGGGTGCCCTTGACCTAATTTTCAAGGCCACAGTAGTAGAAAAGCTGTATGAGGGGATATCTGTTTTCTCTGAAAACACTGTTCTTGTTAAATATACTTTTACAGTTTTAGTTCTCAACTGCAGTCCACACACAGTATACAGTCATGTATTATTAACTTATTTTAGTGAGCGCTTTCACTGTCCAGCCGGCCTTGGTGGCTCAGTTGGATGCATGTCTGACTGGTGATCTGGAGGTCACGGGTTCAATCCCTCTGGGTTGGCAACATTCTTTCGTGGATCATGAAATATTTTCTATGGTCATTCTCTCCCTTACACTGATTCAAGAAGGACAGTTGTCAGTTTCTGGCGAAAGAATATGCACATTACTGGTTAACTGCTTAGAGGACTAAGCCTGCCCAGTAAAAGTGTGGTTAAGTAAACAGACCACTCTACATGACCCCTTTGGGTTGACTGGGCTGTAAAACCTCAACACAAACACAAACTTTCACTGCCCAACTACAACTGTCCAAAATCTCCCTAACATTTTAGAAAGAATATTATGTTAACCAATCAAATCAATCTGGAAAAAGCAACTAAACTGCACAACATTAATTCCTGTATTTCCTGGTATCTGATTTAAATTGTAATAAAACCAAATGATTTGACTGAAATTATAATAAAATCAAAGTTTCTTCACTGTCAGTTTTCACCAATACAAAACAACATTTCCACTTGAATGACTAAGGGCAAGCTTTATACAAAAAATATATATCATAAAAATTGTAAACAGATTATCTGAAAGCAACTAAAATTAAGGTGAAATACTATTTTTCCTTCTTACAATTTTAAAATACAAAATAAGAGCTAGATGTTGTCTGCTGCAGTTGTGATTAGTGCTTAAAGGGTTAAAGATGAATAATATGAACCAGATCATGGAAAAGGAGCCATTATAGCATATGGAACAGCAAAGGTTCATTATAGGTCTAGATAAGAATGATATCAGGTAAATATTTTTCTTGTTTCTCCTCAAAAATATGTTGTTGTGTTTACTCAATAGAAGTGCCTCACCGAGGTGCTTCTAATGAGTATCCACAACATATGTTTTCTTGGAAAAATAAGAAAAATATCAATACTTTTGGATTGAAAAAAGCAGCTTATCAAGTGCTATGTTCATGTGAGTTTGCGCATCTGTACATTTGCCAAAACCTATGCAGTTGACGCTCCTAAGTGGTTGGCCAAGGGGAAACTTCAGCAAAAGAAGTAGATGTTGCCTTGCTTAGGGGTTAGGCATGCACACTGAAAGATCGATTTGACAGAAAGTCTGAAGAGCCTTTGTCTTGTGACATGGTTCAAATCATAAAGTAACAATTTTACTGATCAGTGCTATTCACACGAGAGGCCACATATGATTCATGTTTTCAAACAGAGCTGATACCAACAGACAGTCATACAGGAATATTGGCAGTTCTAAACCCATTTGTGTCAAATGTACTCTTCTACCACAACTTTTGAACCAGTCTATTTCCAATAGCTGGGTATCTGGTTAGTTTTATTGTTAATATGTTTTATAGAAATTCCTGTATTTAATGCAAACAGTGTAGACTGTGATCAGATGCTGCTTTCTGCAGCATCTGATCAGGGTCTGCATGTTTGCCAAATGAATTAACCTTTTGGGGTCTCCAGACTAAAATGGATTATGATAGTGCATAAAATTTCAGATGGATACAGATAGTGCTGTAGTCAGGAAGGGGCCGTAGAAGAATGAACAGTTCTTGAACATTCCCTAAGTTCTTAAATATGAACATATTCTCAACTAATACTTTAAGAACTTTTAATGGATATTTTAAGAACTTAAAATTGTTTTGCAATTTTCTGAATATACTTGAAAATGTTTAGAACAATTGGAGAACTGTCAGATATAAAAAATTCTGCAGAAGAACAGTTCAGGAACATCAAGGATTCTTAAAGTGTTCATAAATTTTCAACTAAATATCTAAAGAACAATTCAAGAATTCTCTAGGTGTCTGAACTGTTCTTCTTTTGTTCATCTGAAGGTTCTTTAACTGTTCTAACCTTGATGAAGATTATAAAGAAGAGCTCATGAACAGTTCTGAGCTGTTGAACAGTTCTTAAATAGTTCCTCATTGTTCTAGAGTGATGAGGAAGTTTAAGAACAGTTCAGCAGCTATCCCTGATGTTTTAGAACTGTTCATGAACTCTTCTTTATATCCGACTTGTGATCAGGAGGTTGCGGGTTGGACCCCCGCCAGGTCGGCAACATTCTTTCGTGGAGATTTGACCATGAAATATTTTCCACGGTCATTCTCTCCCTTCCGCTGATTCAAGAAGGGCAGTTGTCAGTTTCTGGCGGAAGAATGTGCACAATACTGGTTAACCACCTAGAGGACTAAGCCTGCCCAGTAAAAGTGCGGTTCGGTAAACTGACCACGCTCAACATGACCCCATTGGGTTGACTGGGCCATAAAACCTCAATACAAACAAACAAACAAACTCTTTTTTGTAACTAGAAAAGCATTTTGCAAGGGAATTTTTTATGTGAAGCTTGAAAAAAAAATGTGGGTAACAATCACGTCTCTCTGTAAGTTAATTTTCCAGTAATGGTGTTAGTCTAAGTTTCATGATCTGCCAGCATTACTTACTTGGCTGTTGGTTTCATTAATTCTGTAGAGACTTTCTGTCTTTGAGCTCCCAAATTTCAATTAGTGTTTGTGTATTTGAGTCACAAATTCTCCAGGCTGCGCTTTTTATGGTATGCTTATCACAGGCAGTTAAGGAAAAGACGGGGACTGATCACATTATAGTTATCGATGGCAACTTATTTTGCCTAGAGACCAGTTAAAGATTCAATCTTAGATGAGACTGAATTGTGATTAAGTCAATTAGAAGTGAGATGCCTCAGTTCAAACACAGCTAGCATTCTGATAGGACTAGTAAATTAAATCACACCAATCAAGTCAATACATAATCTTGTTTTTACACCAGCAATTTGCCAGGATCTGGGAGAGAAATTGCGGCTGGTATAAAAAGCTAGATGAAATCGTAAAATTAGCTTTTCATTTGGAAAAAAAAAGCTTTGTATTTTCTTACCTTCATGCCCAATTTCAGTGTGCCATAAGAAATGTATACCAGTATAGTTAGATTACAGTGAACTGAATGGGTGGGACCTAAAATGAGCAAATGACAGTCCATCACTGTCAAACTGGCCCAGTCTTTTCATTAACTTTTATCCTGCTACGAAAGTTGTGCGCTCACATACTTAAAAAAAAAAAAAAAGGAAATTCCAAGAGACTCAAACTAAGCACCATATGTGGCCATTGCAGGAAAGGTTTGACATCTTGTGATGATACATCTACCATTTGTGTACATTTATCACCAGAAGTTGTTTAAGTAGAGTTCACCTGGTTGGCACAGGAGCCTATTAGATCAGATAGGGGTGAGACCCCCCAAAAAAAAAGAAAAAAAAAAAAAGACAAACTGAAAGTGATGAAACTTGACTGTGATTTTGGAGAACTATTTTACCAACTGACCTTGAATACAGACAAACAAAAGTTTGTGATAAAGTACATTCCCTCCCCTGTCGGACAACCTAGAACTAAAGGATGGGCCTTATTTCTGGAGGTGCTGAGGTGCTCTCAAATAGGCTTACCCTCTGAAAGTGTATACCATTTTTATTCTAAAACAAGCCCCTCTCTCTGATAAATGCCCCCCCCTCTCTCTCTTCTCTCTTTTCTAGTAGAAAAGCATTACTAAACACATGCAAAACTGAGTTCAGGTCATCAGAAGTTTGCACTCAATACTGTCATTTTAGCAGCAATGAATTGCAGTGCCTCCTCAGGGCATATTTTAGAATAAGTATGATATATAAGCGACCCGCAGGATAAAGGTTAATTTGGAACTTGAACAGAAATTCCATGATGTTGGTACCATCACTATTTTTATGTTCAAAATAAATGACTATGTCTGGTAGATGCTTTAGATTGTGTATGTATTTGTCACTGGTGTGATAAAGCTAGACTCAAACAGTCATCCATTGTGGTAATTATAGCTTATTATAATTTAAGTTCATTTCTGATTTTAGGAATGTCTGATTGTAGTTTATTTCCCCTCTTTTGTCAGATTTAGTACCTCTGTATATCATACAAAAAAAAGTGTAGGCCCTGACGAAATATGCTAAGGGTCCTTTTTTCAGCACTTGCTGGAAAACTTGAACATTGAACCCCTCAGCTCCTAGTCGGACATTCTACCAATTGCCGAACCTGAAACACAAAAAAGGATGGAAAGAAAGAATGGCAAGAATCTTCAAGTACATGTACATGTTAGCACAGTCAGACTAGTTCTACTCAATTTCAAGGAGTGCTAGCAGTGAAGAAGCAATTATAATCTAAATACCAATTTCAAACATGACTGCATCTAGGGATGATGAGCGCTGGTCAGAACTAAAAACTTCTACTATACATATCACTGTGAATATAAATATGTGAATCAGCAAAATAATTCCTGCAGTTTAACCAGCCGGATTTTCAGTTAACCCTTAACCCTTAAAATGCCAAGCAAAATTTGTAGCAGACGACATTCTAAAATTTTTATTTTTCAGAGAAAATATGTCTTGATATTTCATGTGAATCATCTGCTTGGCAGAAGATTCACATGAAATATCAAGACTTCTTTTCATCTGAAAATAAAACAAAAATCAAAATTGTCGTCTGCTTTAGCTGTGATTGGCGCTTTAAGGGTAAAACACCAGTTGCAGCAGACAACATTATAACCCTTAAAGTGCTTATCACAACTGCAGCAGGCGACATTTTGATTTTCAGCTTACGTGCACAAAGTGCCAAGCTGAGCTATTGTAATCACTCTTTGTGTCGTACGTGCCTCCTGCATCGTGCATCATGTGTCGTTAACATTTACCTGGTTAACACTCTAGAGGCCACAGTTTTGCTTCAGTCTTCATGAAACTATACCAGAATGTTTGTCTTGATGATATCTCAGTCAGATTTGAATATTGGTCACATCGGGTCAAAAACTAGGTCACTAGGTCAAATTTATTAAAAAACCTTGTTAACACTCTAGAGGCCACCGTTTTGCTTCAGTCTTCATGAAACTACACCAGAATGTTTGTCTTGATGATATCTCGGTCAGATTTGAATATGGGTTTTGTTGGATCAAAAACTAGGTCACTAGGTCAGATTTGTTCAAAACTTTGTTCACCCGCTAGAGGCCACAGTTTTGCATTAATCTTTATACAATCTTTATAAATTTTTACCAGAATATTAATGTTTCTCTTGATGATATCTTGGCCAAGTTTGAATATGGGTCATGTTGGATCAAAAACTAGGTCGCTAGGTCAAATTTCTTTGCTTCAGTCTTCATGAAAGTACACAAGAATTATTGTCTTGATAGCTTGCTCAAGTTTGAATATGGTTTATGTGGGGTCAAAAACTAGGTCACAAAGTTAAATCATAGAAAAGGGGGTGGTTGGGTGTGGCGAAGGTGTCGTGTACCTTATGTCACCGGGGCGTCCAACTGATACTGGCTTACAATTGGGCAAGGCTTGCTATCCTTGTAGCAGTTAAGGGTAGAGGGGGAATGTTTTTATTTCTTCTGTTTCTTCTCTTTCTTTCCTGTTCCTCTTTATTCCCTGTCCCTCTCTTTCATCTCCTCTGCTATCTCTTCAATCTCTTTTCTCCCTTTCTCTGGCCCACAAGGGTTGACCTGTTGTTAAACCCCAACACAATCAATCAGATCATAGAAGAACCTTTTGAACACTCTAAAGGCCGTATGTTTAGCCTAATCAAGTCCAAACTTGCTCAGAAATGTCCTTTTTCTTCAATCTTCATGAATCTATACCAGAATCTTTCTCTTGATCTTGGTCAGGTTTGAATATGGGTCATGTGGGGTCAAAAACTAGGTCACTATG
The DNA here is from genome assembly GCA_964016985.1 of Anodontia alba. Lineage (NCBI taxonomy): Eukaryota > Metazoa > Mollusca > Bivalvia > Lucinida > Lucinidae > Anodontia > Anodontia alba. The sequence goes on from OZ024825.1 coordinate 72,602,115, forward strand.
TCAAATTGCTTTAAAACCTTGTTTGTCCTCTGGAGGCCAGAGATTTGCTTCTATCTTCATGAAACTCCCAGAATGTTTGACTTGATGATAGCTCGGTCAGGTTTGAATATAGGTCATGTCGGGTTAAAATGTAGGTCACTAGGTCTAATTTCTTTAAAACTTTGACCACCATCTAGAAGCCACAGTTTTGCTTCAGTCTTCATGAAACTATACCAGAATGTTTGTCTTGATGATATCTTGGCCAGATTTGAATATGGGTCATGTGGGGTAAAAAACCAGGTCACTAGGACAAATCATAGAAAAACCTTGTGAACATGCTAAAGGCCACATTTTTAGCCTTATCAAGTTCAAACTTGCTCAGAATGATGTCCTTGACAAAATCTTCTTCAAGTTGAAAATTTGGTCATGTGGGATCAAAAAGTAGATCACTAGGTCAAATCTTTGGAAAAACCTTGTGAACACTCTAGAGGCCACATTTTCAGCCTAATCAACTTCATACTTGCTCAGAATGATGTTCTTGACAAAATCTCACTCAAATATAAAACTGGGTCATGTGGGATCAATAAGTAGGTGAGTGGGTCAAATCAGAAAAACCTTTTGAATGCTCCTAAGGCCACATTGATAGCCTACTCAAGTTGAAACTTGCTCAGAATGTTGTCCTTGATAAAATCTGTAGGTCACTAGGAAAATCTTTGTGAACACTAGAGAGCACATTTTCAGCCTAATCAACTTCAAACTTGCTCAGAATGATGTCATTGTCAAACTCTTGGAGAATTCTGAAATTAAGTCATGTGGGGTCAGAAAATAGGTCACTAGGTCAGAACATAGATAAACCTTGTGATCTCTCTAGAGGCCACATTTTAGCCTAATCAAGTTCAAACGCTGAGAATGGTGTCCTTGACAAAGTCTGTCGTTCGAAACTGGGTCATATGGGGTCATAAAGTAGGCCACTAGGTCATATCATAGAAAAACCTTGTGCGCACTATAGAGGCCACATTTTTAGCCTAATTCATACTGGTCTCTGTCTTCCAATATTGCTCAGACCCTCTGTTCCGCCTTATATTCCCTACCATTTCATTTGTACAAAATGGATCAGAGTGATTCAGGGCCATTATGGCCCTCTTGTTTTTATTTTTTCAGGGAAGATAAAGTTTGACATTTGAATTGTCTATGCAAATGATTCACATGAAACGCCAAGTCTTATTTTCTCAATATCTAACAGTTATACTCCTTGTTTATAAAATGGATTTTTTTTTTTTTCCGTGGGTGTACGTACTGTTAGCAGTGTATTCAGAAAATCCTATTTGTTATTCTGTAGATATCTTGGATACTGAACTGTCAGCTAATAAATATGCACCGTCTCATGCTAAAATGCAAATAAGTGACATTAAAATGGCTGCCATTATGCCCAAGTGTCAAATCCAGATTAAAATGTCTGTTAAACCTGCTCTAAAAGAGTAAAGTTAAATCTGTCTGAAAGATTATGTCAAATTGGTCTGAAGCTGTGACAGTAGTCGAAGAGAATATATAAAATTGGTCTGAATTATTTTGTAAGAAAAGCTTGAATTTTACAGAATTATTCATTAGACTATTATCCACCATGTAATGCAAAAATATCCTTACATGTGAATAGCTTTAAACAGGAATTCATATTCCTGTTTACTTCAAATTAACAGTATGAAATTTTTCTTAGTTCTCTATGAAAATGTTGTAGGTGCTCATTAGAATTGCCTCTCTGAGGCAATTCTAATGAGTACCTACAATATATGTTTTTCATGGAGAAATTCATATGAAAGTCCAAAATTTAATTCTTCCGTTTATCTAGAGCTGCACAGGATTATAGACACATTTGGCCAGTCTTACAGCCCACTAGTTTAAGTACTTCCATGCTTTATAGAAAATCCATGAAATCTTGTTTCTTCTCTCCTAACTTGAATGGATATAGCCAGCTTATTAAATTATTGCTTGACATTCTGTAACAAAATCAATTCGATCATTTCGGATTCAATTCACTTGGTGAATACCTGTGTCTGGAAGGAGTTATTCTACTCGCATGGCATCACTTACAAAAATGCGTGTACTCAGAGTAACAGATACAAGTCAGATAGTCAGATTTAACAGGACTATACCCTGATTCAAGTCAGACTGAAGATCCAGGGATTACAAGTTTGAATCCCAGCTTGGCCTGAAAGCTTTCACTTATAGCCAAGGTTTGGAATGAGACTACCATACTGTAATTTGGCAAAGTCTTTCATAAGGGGACTGGTGACACTTGATAGATTTCGTGTCATTTCTGCCAAGGGAGACAATTGCTGTGGCTCAAATTCCCTTTAGTTTTACCACACACCAAGCCCCTTCAGAAAAGGGGTCTGCTCTAAAAGGAAAGAACTTGCTCCCCTTGGGAGCAAGTTCTTTCCTTTTAGAGTAGACCCTTTTTCAGAAGGGAAGCAAAAACAATTTAACAGAGTAGCCTGTCCTGAAGGTGTATCCATCCTTTACCACTCTGTGGACAAATTCGGCAGACGACAAATTGGTGATTTTTTTTCTTATTTTTCCCAGAAAACAGGTTTTGACATTTGATGCAAATTGTCTCCAATGGAGGCAAGTTGCATGAAATGTCAAATGCTGTTTTGGGGAAAAATAAGAAAAGTATTTCAGTATTTCATCTGCTGAAAACTCTACTCTAAGTGCACGACTGTTAATATGCATTATAATTACATTTTAGAGAAAAAATTTAAAAGAGATTGCTTTGATCCTTTTGCAAGTGAGAAATCAAGCTTATAGTGAAGGTCTGGGATTCTACCATACCATAAATTGGCAAATTTTTGTCATAAGAGAACTAGTGACACTCAGTAGATTTCTTGTTATTTCTGCCAAGGGAGACAACTTCTGTGGCTTTCTATTTGTTTCACTGCATTTAAAGCCCCTTCTTTTTTTATTTGAATTGTATTTGAGTTTTAAGGCCCTGTCCACACTGTTAAGTTGGTCAGTAAACTTACTCACAGTTTTCCTGGGCAGGCTAATCCTCAAAGCAGTTTACCAGTACTTATGCACATATTTTCATCAGCAAAAGGGGGAGAATGACCGTAGAAGTGATTTCATGTTCAATCTCCATGAAAGTTATGTGGCCTAGGTAGGATTTGAATTTTAGGGTTCTATACTCTACAAGGAAAGCATTTGCTCCAGAAGGGAGGCTAAAACTCCCTTAAATCTTCCTTAATTAACCCTTGTGATGCTGAATAAATTAAGATGCCCTGCCCACTTCTAATTTTCAGCCAATGAGATTCCTTGATACAGATTTTTAACATAAATTTGTATACTGAATGGCAAACAGTGCAGATCCAGATCATTTGGCTTCTTCAGAAGCCAACTGATCTGGATCTACACTGTTTGCAAAAGCAGGGTATATCCGGATTCAGCAGGACAAGGATTAAATTGAAAACAGACTTTATACAATATGGAATTTGCTATCTTGGGTATTTCAGGTCTCAAAAACAAGTAAGGGAAACTCAAGAAAATTAAATGATTTTGTTGTATTTTAAATTTCTATTAAATTTATTTCAACCTAAATCTTTCTGTCTCACAGGATTTCAAACTGAATATTTCTGTCTTTCAGGGTTATAGAAAAATGAAATAAGAAAGATGGGTTTCCTATCAATCTGTTTCATCTTCTTTACCTTTACCACATTCAGGGCATATTCAGCAGATGGCACATTGATGATATTTTTCTTATTTTTTCAAGAAAACAGGATTTCACATTTCATGCAAATTGTCTTCAATAGAGACAATTTGCATAAAATGTCAAAACCTGTTTTCTGGAAAAAATAAGACAAATATTTCAGTATGTCTTCTGCTGAAATTTTTACCCAGGGTGCTAAGTGGTAAAGTCCAATGAAAGATGCTGCCTTATTACTTTCAAGACTTGTGTGGGTCCCAAGATACCTATAAATTATTGTCTTAATTAATTTGATCATTGCATAGTTCCAGATAATTTGTTATTTTGCAGATATTAATGCTGATGTCTCTTATTTCTACTTCCAGAGAAAATTTATTACTTTGTGGGATTTTATAAGAATCATTTTGAGATTGTTCTAGTTTTCCACAGTGAATCTATGTTTTATGTTTTTTTTATTCACAAAATACCCATTGTTTGAGAATCAGATTTTGTAATTCATAAATCTTGTACAGTATCTGAATTTGTGCTTTGAATGACAGACCACCACTATCCACAACACCTGATACCTGACTAAAATTGTCCTGATTTCAGCATTGCTATCTACATAAGGTTCTTTTTTCCGCCAAAAAGAACATATTTTTCTTATTTTTCCACAAGAACATTATGTTTGTACCCGAGCTTGCCTCAGATTAGTTTCAGACCAGAGCTTGTCTTTGCTTCCTGGAAGAGTGAGCCATGTACAGTGATATCTGACCTAGATTGCACTCTCATTGCAGTAATTAGTGCCTAATTTAACTTTCAGACATATTAAGGCCTATCAGATTGGCCTTTTCTCTTTGTGGATATGCTACCATAATCTGTGGTTCTATAAGCTGGAAACCAAAGCCTATCAGACTGGCCCTGTGGATTGTGGATATTTTACGGTATCCAGTGATTCTGTAAATAGAAAAAGAAGGCCTATCAGATCAGCTTTCTCCCTTTGTGCATGTTTTACAGTAACCAGTGGTTACATAGTCTGTCAGACTGGTCCTCTTTTTTGATATTCTACAGTAACCAGTGGTTATGAAAGCAGGAAACCAAGGGTTATCATCCTGGCTCTCGATATCTCTGGATATTCTACAGTAATCAGTAGTTGTCAGCAGGAAACCAAGGCCTATCAGACTGGGTCTCTTCATGGATATTCAATAGTAAACAGTGGTTATGTCAGCAGGAAACTAAGGCCTATCAGACAGGACCTCTTTATGGATATTCTACAGTAACCAGTGGTTATGCAAAGCAGGAAACCAAGGCCTATCAGACAGGCCCTGCTTTTATGGATATTCTACTGTAACCACTGGTTAGGTAAGCATGAAACCAAGGCCTATCAGACTGGCCCTCTTTGTAGATATTCTGCAGTAACTAGAGGTTAAGTAAGCAGGAAACCAAGGCCTATCAGACTTGCCCTCCCTCTGGATATTCTGTAATAACCAGTGGTTATACAAGCAGGAAACCAGGTCAGCAGGAAACGTAGGCCTATCAGACAGGCCCTTTTTATGGATATTCTACAGTAACCAGTGAATATGTAAATAGGAAACCAAGGCCTATCAGACTTGGCCATTTTTTCAGATGTTCTACAGTAACCAGTGGTTATGTAAGCAGGATACCAAGGCCTGACTGGCCCTCTGTGGATATTCTGCAGTAACCAGTGGTTATGTAAGCAGGAAAGCAAGGCCTATCAGACTGGCCTTCTCTCTCTTTGTATTCTACAGTAACTAGTGGTTATGTAAGCAGGAAACCAAGGCCTATCAGACTGTATCTCCATCTGGATATTCTACAGTAACAAGTGGTTATGTCAGCAGGAAACCAAGGCCTATCAGACTGGCCCTCTTTATTGATATTCAGCAGTATCAATGATTATGTAAGCAGGAGATCAAGGGCCATCAGAATGGCCCTCTCAGGATATTCTGCAGTATCCATTGATTCTGTAAGTAGGAGGAAAAAGCCTATCAGACTAGCCTATCTTTGAGGATTTTTAGCTCACCTGAGCTCTGCTCAGGATGAGCTATTGTGATCACTTTTCGTCCGTCGTCCGTCCGTCCGTCCGTCCGTTAACATTTTCAAACGACTTCTCCTCTGAAGCCGGTGAGCCAATTTTGCTCAAATTTCATATGGAGCCTCCTTAGGGTGGGGGAACGAAAAATTCCTAAAATGGTTGCGGTCAGTTGACCAAGATGGCCGCCACGCCCATATATGGTAAAAACCTTTAAAAATCTTCTCCTCCAGAACCGAGAATGCCTTGGGGCTGAACCTTTGCAGGAATCATCGGGGATGGGAGGTCTACCAAAATTGCTAAAAGAATTGTCGTATGTTGACGTTTGACCTTTTTACGGCAAGGTCAAGTTTGCTTCTCTATGCATTTGTATGGGAAAAACCTTTAAAAATCTTCTTCTCCAAAACCAAGCATGCCTTTTGGCTGAATCTTTGCATATATCTTTGGGAACAGGAGGGCTACCAAAAATTGCTAAAATAATGGTCGTACATTGACATTTGACCTTTTTACGGTAAGGTCAATTTTGCTTTCTTATGCATTTGTATGGGAAAAATGTTCAGAATTTCAAACAACTTCTCCTCTGGAGCCTCTGAGCCAATTTTGCTCAAATTGCATATGGAGCCTCCTTAGATAGGGGGAACAAAAAATTGCTAAAATGGTCATGGTTCGTTGACCAAGATGGCCGCCATGCCCATATATGGTAAAAACCTTTAAAAATCTTCTTCTCTAGAACCGAGAATGCTTTGGGGCTGAATGTTTGCATAAATCATTGGGGACAAGGGGTCTACCAAAGTTGCTAAAATAATGGTCATACATTGACATTTGACCTTTTTACGGCAAGGTCAAGTTTGCTTCCTTATGCATATGTATGGGAAAAAACATTTAAAAATCTTATTCTCCAAAACCGAGGATGGCTTGTGGCTGAATCTTTGCATATATCATCTGGAATGGGCGGTCTACCAAAGTTGCTAAAATAATGGTCATACATTGACATTTAAGCTTTTTACGGCGAGGTCAAGTTTGCTTCTGTATGCATTTGTATGTGTCCCATACATTTGTATGGAAAAAATGTTGATAATTTCAAATGGCTTTTCCTCTGAAGCCTCCGGGCCAGTGTTGCTCAAATTTCATGTGGAGTCTCCGTGGGCAGAAGAATGAAAGATTGCTAAAATGGGTATGGTCCATTGATCAAAATGGCTGCCATGCCCATATATGGTAAAAACCTTTAAAAATCTTCTTCTCCATAACCAAATAAGCCCTGGGTCCTAATCTTTGCACAAATTATGGGGGACAGGAGATCTACCAAAATTGCTAAAATGATGGTTCTATGTTGACATTTGACCTTTTTACCTCCAAGGTCAAATTTGCTTCCCTATTTGTATGGGCCATATACATTTATATTGAAAGTATCGAAGTGACTTGTAGATCAACAGTAGTTAAAATTGTTCTGATTGGAAATCTAAGATGGCCACCATCTGGTTTATATTTATAATATTTCCCTGCCACTGTGCTGTTTACATGTATAAAATCATGATTCTTCAGAAACCTCTTACCCAATTTCCACCAAATTTCACATTGATCCTTCTGTTGAAATGTGATTGATAGTTTATTCAAATGATCATGCTCCATTGACTGTCAGGCCCATATATTCTTCTTCAAAACTAAGAACTGCTCAAATGATGATATTTTCATTAGTTGCGATGATAGGATTGGAAAAATGTTGCATAACATCTGCATGTCTGCAGTGGCTATGTCACTCAGGTGAGCGAATCGTGGCCCGTGGGCCTCTTGTTCACAGTAATCAGTGGTTATGTAAGCATGAGATATAGGCCTATCAGACTGGCCCTTTGGTGAATTTTCTGCAATAACCTGTGGTCATGTAAGCTGAAATCAAGACCTATCAGACTGGTCCTCCCTCTGGATGTACTGCAGTAGCCAGTGGTTATATAAGCAGGACACCAAGGCCTATCAAACTGGCATTCTCTCTTTGTGGATTTTCTACAGTAACTAGTGGTTAGGGGGTGGTTGGGTGCGGCAAAGGTGTCATGTATCTTACGTCACCGGGGCGTCCAACTGATATTGGCTTACAGTTGGGCAAGGCCTGCTATCCTTGTAGCAGGTAATGGTAGAGGGGGATTATTTTAGAAACAGAAGAGTTTCTTCACTTTCATTTTGATTTCTCTTTCTTCCCTGTCCTCTGTCATCTCCTCACCTATCTCTTCTATCTCTTTTCTCCCTTTCTCTGGGAGATGACACAAAATGACCCACAATGGTTGACATGTCGTTAAACCCCAACACAATCAAAAAGTAGTGGTTATGCAAGCAGGAGGTAAATACTTACCAGACTGGCCCTCTCTCTTTGTGAATTTTTGTAAAGTAACCAGTGGTTATGTAAGCAAGAGATAAGGCCTGGAAGACAGGCTTTCTGTCTTTATGCCCCCAACTTTAAAGAAATATTGCTTTGGGCATGTCCGTTCTTCCATTCATTCATCTGTCTGATAGTCATGCTTTTTTGTACATAGCATAATTTTGAACCATCCATGTTAGGTAATTGAAATTTCATATGATTAAGTTTTGAAAAAATTCTGAAATTTTTTTCTTGAGTTATGGCAGCATTTTAACCTTGTAAGCAAGATATCTCGAAAATGTGTATAGCATAACTTTTGAGCCATTGCATGCTGAGTTTTTGAAATTTCATGTATATAATTATGGAATCCTCATGCAAAAAAAGTTGACCCAGATTTTTTATCATGGTTATGCCCCTTTCTTGAGTTATGACCCTTTGAAAAATATTGCAATGAAATCTTGTTAGCAAGATCTCTCAAACACTATTTGAGCTATTGTATTGAAACTTAAAATAGTGAAGTTTTTCCTGAGTTATGACCCTTTGAAAATTTCAGCATTCAACCTTGTAGCACTATATCTCAAAAATTGTTTAATCTATTGCCTTGAAACTTGACATAGGGAATGATTAGTAGATGACCTGATTAACTCTTCAAAAAATTTCAATTTCTCTTTCTTGAGTGATGAGCCTTTGTAAATTTTGGCATTTTAACTTTGTAAGCAATATATCTAAAAAAATTATTGAAGCTATTGCCTTTAAACTTGATAGGCTGATAGTGATAGGGGATGATAAGTAGATGACCTGATTAACTAAAATTTGAAAAAATCTGAAAATGTTTTCATTGAGTTATGGCCCTTTGTAAATTTTAGCATTTTAACCTTGTAAGCAAGATATCTCAAAAAACTGCTTAAGCTATTGCCGTGAAACTTGATAGGCTGATACAGGATGGTTAGTAGATGAAATGATGAATTTCTAAAAAAAATCCCAATTTTTTTCTTGAGTTATGGCCCTTTGAAAATTTTGGCATTTTAACCTTGTAAGCAAGATATCTCAACAACTATTCAGGCTATAACTTTGAAACTTGATAGGCTGATAGGGGATGATAAGTAGATGACCTGATTAACTTTTTAAAAATTTCTAAATTTTTTACTTGATGCAAATTTCAATTTTAACCTTGTAAGCAAGATATCTCAAAAACTTTTTGGGGCAAGCAGTGTTAGGGTCAAGAAGTCGGGGGCATTATAGTGTTTCATAAACACCAGCTGTAGTTGTGTATTTTCTACAGTAACCAGTGGTTAAAGCAGGAGATAAAGGCCTGTCAGACTGACTGGCCCTCAGATTTTCTGCAGTAACCAGTGGTTATGTAAGCAGTAGATAAAGGCCTATCAGACTGGTCCTCTCTCATTGTGGATTTTCTGCAGTAACCAGTGGTTATGTAAGCAGGAGGTAAAGGCCAATCAGACTGTCCTTCTCTCTTTGTAGATTTTCTGCAGTAACCAGTGGTTATGTAAGCTGTAAAGCAGGAGATAAAGGCCTATCAGACTGGCCCTCTCTCTTTGTGGATTTTCTGCATTAAACAGTGATTATGTGAGCTGGAGATAAAAGCCTATCAGATTGGTGCTTTCTCTTTGTGGGTATTCGACAGTAACACGTGGTTATGTAAGCAGCAGATAAAGGCCTGTCAGACTGGCAATTTTCTAGAGTAACCAGTGGTTATAAAAAGCAGGCGACTGGCCCTTTCTCTGGATATTCTGCAGTATATCCAATGTAAGCAGGAAAAGAAGGCGCATCAGACTACGTGTATATCAGGGCTCTGGAAATTCTGAAATCTGAATCGGTCCAGCCGATGACGATGACGTCATCAATGAGCCAATTTCCAAAAAAAAAAATAATATCACCTGTCACGAAAACTAATAAAATTGGCAGTCCTATAACTCCTTTTAAATAATACACCTCAGCTCCATTATATGACGGAAGTCCGGGTATAACAAGCATGATCAAAACTGGCATCATCAATAAATACAATCAGGTATGTAAAAAGAAAGAAAGAAAAAAAAATAAAAAAAAAGGCACGATTTTGTTGTTATTTCCACCTCTGCAGGGTTTTCCTAGATACGTGTAACTATTTATAAACAACTTATTCCCGTCTTGTGTAAGTGTGAAGACGGCAGGAAACAGGAGAAATGGAATGAAATGACTTTCATGGACCTAATTAGGTCTAATAAAAAAAGGCCTGTGCCACGGGTGGTTTTGCAGTTTTCAATGTTTCAAGATCTGACCAGACTGCTTAAATTTTAAGCACTGAACAATCTTGTCTAGCGCAAGTGGTGCATTACTTAATTTTACCGTATAATCTACCTTGAATTATATTCATGTGTTACGGCCATCAACAAAAAAAAAAAAGAAAGAAAAAAGAAGCAAACAATAAGACCCAGATCAGACGCCGTTGTATGAGACATCTGATTAGGACGTACACGGTGTGGGAATTTATTTTAATAAATCTGGGACAGACAAACTGTGTTGATCAAAACAAAAAAGAAGAGAAAGAAAACGGGTGCGTTCAAGCAGTGCATTCTTTTATCACTCTCAGTTAAAAGCGACCTTTGATCTTTTGGACATGCCGACTGCACCTAATGTTTTGCAGTCTCGGTGTATTCACACGTGTCACACAAACAGATTAATTATCAGACTACCGTGTTAATCGCTTGTTTACCGCACAAAGGACAGTGAAGTGTTAATTTTTTGACAATGTTTGGATAATGACGTAATTAATTTGTGCTGTGGTAGGTTGCCATTATTCATCTGTCTCTTCAATATACATGTCAAATGACCGTTTAGAACCTTTTAACTACCATAATATAGCATTTAAAAGGTGCACGAACATTGTCAGTTTGGGAAGACTTGACCGTTTGCGATTTTTTAGACATAATTGATTCCTGAAAATTGGTTGGTTGGGGAAAAAATGGGGTTCAAGGCACAAACCCGTTGGACTGAATTATTAGCGTTTTGGGGTGTTTGAAACTGGACAGAATTCTTATTTTTGGTCCAGACCGGCTATTTTCCAGTTTTCCGGAGCCCTGGTGTTTTATGCTACAATATCCAGCAATTACTAAAGAATATTAAACAGCCAAGGTGTATCAGCAGATAAGGAATATGTTCTAATATATTAGAGGTTCTCAAAGCTTCTAATTATGTGCATGTGTGGTGTGGGTGGGGAGGGGGAGGGAGAGGGGAGAAAGGGATAAATGAAGTAATTCTTAGTCATCTTCAAAGAAATTTCTCATCATTCATGTAGGAAAGGTTCTTGAATAAAAATTGCTGTAACTGCTTCTTTTTATCACAGACTTCTAATGTCATAGCATATGGTGCAGAATTGAATCAGACACGGAAAGAAAGAATATTGTTACTTCGTTGCCTGTAAACTTTGACTCCTTCCAGCTTTATAGACTAATGTGAAGCTTCGGGTTAGTTTAACCATTTTATTTATGTTCAAAGATCACTAATGAAGGTTCCTGTTCTATTACTGGAAGGCCTTTTCCAGGTTTCATGACACATAAACATTAATAAATAGGCCTAAAGTAGCTGTTGACTGATATTATCTGGAATCTACAGAATCTCCAGTGTCATTATTATATGCCTTGTAGACTTAAATCTTCTGAAATTCTAACCTTTAGAAATTCATATTCATAAAACAGCATCATTATTTCAGAGAAAACTGAAGCCTGAAGGAAGGCAAGGCAATTAGAAGATTGGAGAACCTTTACAACAGAGGACTTGTTAAGAAGTATTTGATGATAATTCTTGGATACTTTTTCTTATTTCTCCTTAAAAACATAATTTTGTGGGTTCTCATTACAAGTGCTTCTAATGAGGCCCACAACATGTTTTTATGGAGAACTGGAGAAAATTATCCCAGCATTATCATCAAATGCTTCTCCAAGTCCTCTGAGAAGATCTAATACTACTAGAATACATACTTTATTTATTGCTACACGTTGGCAGTATAATATTCTTTATTAACCATTACATCTTTCCGGGCAAACTCAGATGATATTTTTCTTATTCTCCCTAGAAAAAAGCCATTGACAGTTCATGCATATTGTCTCCTTTGGAGACAATTTGCAAGCTATACCAAAGCCTGTTTGCTGGAAAAATTATTGAAATGTCATCTGTTTAAAATGTTACCCAGCATGCGTTAAAAGAAGAGGTTTTTTATTCTTTATTTTATCACAGAGACACTGGGAATAATATGGAAACCGACAATATAATTGTTGCAGATCAGCCAATCAAAGCCCAGTTGTTGAAAACATCATTAGCTTAACGAGCTCGTTAGTGGTCAAAATGTTAATTGTTCTAGTGAGAACAATATCTAATTCACAGGTATTTTTGCTGAAAAAAATGCAAAAGCTACTCACGTTTTTATGCCCCCGCCTATTCGAAGAATAGCGGAAGGGCATTAAGTGTTACCCCTGTCCATCCCGTCCGTACATCCGTACGCACGTCCGTCCCAGTTCGTGACCAGGCCATAACTCCTAAACCGTATGGAATATATTTATGAAAATTTACAGGTGCATACATGACATTGAGACGATGTGTCATGAACAAGGAAGACAGCTCTTGCTTGTTTGGTTTTTGAATTATCTGCCCTTGACTTAGTTCCATATAGTAAACCGTGTCCGGGCCATAACTCCTAAACCATATGGAATATATTTATGAAACTTTACAGGTGCATGCATGACATTGAGACGATGTGTCATGAACAAGGAAGACAACTCTTGCTTGTTTGGTTTTTGAATTATCTGCCCTTGACTAAGTTCCATATAGTAAACCCTGTCTGGGCCATAACTCCTTAACCGTATGGAATATATTTATGAAACTTTACAGGTGCATGCATGACATTGAGGCGATGTGTCATGAACAAGGAAGACAACTCTTGCTTATTTGGTTTTTGAATTATCTGCCCTTGACTAAGTTCCATATAGTAAACCATGTCTGGGCCATAACTCCTTAACCGTATGAAATATATTTATGAAACTTTACAGGTGCATGCATGACATTGAGACGATAGGTCATGAACAAGGAAGACAACTATTGCTTGTTTGGTTTTTGAATTATCTGTCCTTGACTTAGTTCCATATAGTAAACCGTGTCCGGGCCATAACTCCTAAACCGTATGGAATATATTTATGAAACTCAGCATTCCCACTCACATTTTGATTTAAGGGTACATGTACCCCTTGGGTTTAGCATTTGGGGGTACAGATCACTTTTTAAGGGTACACATAGTTTAGGGTAATTAAATGCATTGTAAACCACTGGGAAGACTATATACTATCAATGTCATTGTGGTCAGTTTTAGGTACTTTGTCTTAGTATTTTAAATAAAAGGAAAACTGTGCTTCATTCATGATATCAAGACGTCACTTTTCCAGAACATATTCTTCAGTCAAATGCACCTAATACTAACAGCCAAGTTCAAGTACTATTAAAGCTTCCTAGATATGCAATGTTCGAAAACAGGTAAAACAGGTTCTGTCCAGAATGTTGTTCCTTTCATTCAGTGTGAGCCGGACATACTGATTTTATAGAAAATCGCTACTGCAAAATGGCATGAAAGATTGGAAATTCTATGAAAGAGTGTATGACATTTTCCTGGGAGTTCTGAGCGCTTTTTATATTCATAACAGTGTTTATTGACTGAATAATTAAACTTTTTTCAGGAAATTAGGAAGTCGCGAAAACTTATGACATGTAGATTTATGGCAATAAGTACATGTTTTTGTTGATAACAGTCATTAAAAACTTGTCTAAAATAGTCATGCAGCGGTACAACTATCCTAAATTGATCTGAATGAAACAAAATATTTCTTTTGCACACAGCAATTACCGATCTAATTGACAACTTTTGTATACACTTGAGCGAACTGAGCTGTATTGAAACTCGGAGAAAAAGAAGTGACCACTGAACCATGATAAACTGTAATGGTCGTCAGTGATTGGATAATGCAAAAAAGACCATACACAATAACCAATGAACAATAATCTTATCCCTCTTGGTAAGAATATAAATACATTCCATGATACCCGTAACGATCCTCGATCCGTTACTGGTTGCATGCATTCCGCCAGCAATCGCAGTGTTTCGATGCTTTATTAATATTCAAAAGGATATGCTAATGAGTGAAAACTGACTCAGCAGAACGTACGCATGTTGCAATTTACAGTGTTCAAGCCAGGCCGCGCCATTGGCACATATTTTCATGTCTTGGCACAGAAAAAATTAGTTCTTGCGCCATCCAGGCGCAGAAAATTATTACAATATTGGCTGAAAATGCGTTGTGATCGGGTGCTTGTGGTTCACTATAAATAGGCATAGAAATTATTTTAAAGTGCAAAGACAACTTTAAAATAGTTAAGAAAATACATTTAAAACAGACAATCTGGTATGATTTTTGCCTGTAGTTCATGCATTTTTGATGTTATTTCTAGCGTTGGTGGCAGCCATTTTTCAATTCTGCCATGACTATTGGTTCAATGCTAATGCTGTGACTATTGGTTAAATACTCATTTATAAATTCTGGGGTCACCTCACTGAGAGGTAGATCGAATGTACACTGTTGGTACATCACTATCAGAAAGTATTACAGATGGAAATTTTCTTTCTTTTCTCCATCTGATTGACTGAATGATTAGATAAAAATATGACTGACTGATTGTCTTACTTGCTAATTAATGGAAAGTTATCAATTTTGGGTGAGGGTCAGTCCTGTTGAAACTAGAATAGGACTAATGCTAAAGAGATCATCCAGCTCATCAATGTGAAGCAGTGTTCAAAAGAACTAATTCAAAATGATTTTTTTTAAATATTTTATGTTCTTTCAGCTTTTACATCTATTCATAATATCTAGTTATGATTATTATTCCCTATATCTCCACAGTATTTAGACTTTTAGACAGGCATCTAACTTATCCCCCCTCACCCCCCCCCCCCCCCCCCTCCCCACCCCCCACACTTACACACAAAAAGAAAAACAATGACAGGCCGTCACACTGACACCCTGCCCAATCTGTTGATTTCTTATGTTCATCTGTTGTTCCATTTCTTACTGGCAACCCTGTGTGAACCCGGATTGTACATCTGATCAGATGTTACAAGAACAGATTACATGGAGCAAAATCCCCACATCTGAAAGCAACAGGTACATTTTCTATAAAATTTTGATCATTGATTGTACTGTCCCCAGATTTTTCCAAATGTCCCCAACTTTTTGGAGGGTAGGGGCCCCTGGGCCCCAAAACTGAAATTCCTGGCTTGAACACTGAATTTATATGTGCACCAAATTTTTGGTACGTTTTATGTACATAGATACCAACAATTCTGTACGCACATGGCAGATTCTCTACGCGAATCACGTACTGCAGTACGTGAATGGGAATGCTGAAACTTTACAGGTGCATGCATGACAATGAGACGATATGTCATGAACAAGGAAGACAACTCTTGCTTGTTTGGTTTTTGAATTATCTGCCCTTGACTTAGTTCCATATAGTAAACCATGTCCGGGCCATAACTCCTTAACCCTATGGAATATATTTATGAAACTTTACAGGTGCATGCATAACATTGAGACGATGTGTCGTGAAAAAGGAAGACAACTCTTGCTTGTTTGGTTTTTGAAGTATCTGCCCTTGACTTAGTTCCATATAGTAAACCGTGTGTGGGCCATAACTCCTGAACATATGGAATATGTTTATGAAAATTTACAGATGCATACATGACATTGAGGCGATGTGTAATGAACATGGAAGACATCTTTTGCTTATTTGGTTTATGAATTATCTGCCCTTGACTAAGTTCCATATAGTAAACCATGTATGGACCTTAATAATAACTTCATGCTGTACCTGTCACAATTACATATGTAACCTTTTTCTGAATGGCATTTTGGCGGGGGCATCCATGTCCTATGGACACTTTTTCTAGTTTCAGCAAAAATATTAGGGCATATGCCATATTTACTACGCATTTCAATATCCATTAGACTTTGGTGCGGATGTGACACACGACAGCTGTCTAACGACAGTCAATTTCAGAAGCATTGCCGCATACTTTGACTAGAAACCGTCCACAAAAGCATGAAACTAGTCGCTTGCGTAACGGAAGGCGGTCATTCAACATTAAATCAAAAAAGGTACCTTACCAGTTTCAAAAATACAGCCAAAAACTAAGATAGGGCAGCAGGCTGTTGCATCCACTTATTCCGATCAGGACCTACAGTTTGCTTGACAGCATTAACAGGACCTAGAAACATTTTATGCGCAGGCTAGTCCAAGTCATCGTATCTTGCCCAAGAAGTAATTAACTATTTTACGGTTTGCGGGTCTACTGGTTTAAATACCATAGTGTTCCAAGTAGTAAAATAGTGTACCTTATTGCAAACGTGAAAATTGCTGATTCAGACAAGTCTGCGCGGTCCGATAAGGGTCTGTTTTATTTATGGTGCATACTTACAAGGATGGACAGTCTTTGCCGGCCTCTGTGGCTCATTTGGATGCGCCGTCCGACTGGAGACCAGGAGGTCGCGGGTTCAACCCCAACAGAGGTCAGCAACATTCTTTCGTGGAGATTGATCATGAAATATTTTCTACGGTCATTCTCTCCCTTCTGCTGATTCAAGAAGAGCAGTTGTCAGTTTCTGGCGAAAGAATGTGCACATTACTGGTTAACCGCTTAGAGGACTAAGCCTGCCCAGTAAACGTGTGGTTAGGTAAACTGACCGTGCTCGACATGACCCCATTGGGTTGACTGGGCTGTAAAACCTCAACACAAACAAACGGACAGTCTTTACGCACAATGTTAGCAGTTTTATTATTTTGAGTAGTCTGTGCAGCCGATCGGATCGCGAGTAATTCGTGTAAGATGCACAAATAAAGTCCGCCAGTATTTCACAGCAGCTGTACCTGGCCAGATAGAGGACAAGTCAATCACAGATCATTTACTGGCTTAATTGTCTCCGCCTACTGAATCAAAACCAATCGCATTTGAGATAACTCAGATATCGTATGTCAATAATCAGAATTGTGCAATCGACAAGACCGCAATATTAAACCTTTTGATATTTGTTTCTTACAGTTTTTTGGTGCAATGACCTCTGTGATGACATCAGACTGTTGGGATTAATTTGATTCTCTGCACTCGACTGAAAGTCTAATGAATATTGAAAGGCTTAGTAATAAAGTTTGAACGATATGTTAACTAACAGCATCGTTAGTTTTGAACAACTGGACCCAGATTTTCTTCTTTATCCTATTAAATGCTTAGCATGCTGGGTAAAATTTTCAGCAGATGACATATTGAAATATTTTTCTTTTCCCAGAAACCAATTTGCATGAAATGATGAATCCTGTTTTCTGGGAAAAATAAGAAAAAATATTGATCTTTTGTCCGCTGAATTTGCCCAGAGAGTGGTAAAGTTTAAAAGAAAAAACAATATTGGTCAAGAATGTAACTGAAATGAAAGATCTAATGACAAACCAATGAAACTGTGCATTTTGATGTATTAATAGTTTCATCAAAATTGAATGAAAAGTAAGAAAGTTACTGGCACTATCATTTTGAATAATTACGAAAACATGCCGATTCAAATATACTGAAAATTTCACCAGTAAAAAGGAAAATTTTCAGATGAAAAATTCTGATATTTTTCATATTCCTGCCCAAAACATAGATTGTGAGTACTCATTAGAACCACCTCAGTGAGGCAATTCTAACAAGTACTTACAATCTATGTATTTGAGTAGAAATAAGAAAAATAATGTATACCCTATAAACCCTAGTTTTACTATATAAAAGTGGGGTTTAAGGGGGTCAAAATTATATAGGAGTGTTTTCGTGCTGAATTTCCTAAGGTTTTTTGTCACCATAAAGCCTTATTTAGATATGCAAAACTAAATGAATAATATTTGCAACAATATTTTACCTCTACATTTGTGTAAATAGTTGGCTAAATAAAATTATATGTGTCTTTCAGGTTACATGGAATTTTAAAATAGGGGTAGTAGGTTGGAAAATATTTTTATTTTGTTAAAAGTTTTATATGGGGTAATAGGAAAACAAAATGGCCGAACAGGGAAATCCCCCAAAAATCCTGACAAAAGTTTAGTGTCGGTAGTCCAGTTTTTGTTCAGTTTGCATCAAAATGCATGGTTTGTCAAGATCTTTCATTTCAGATGCATTCTTTGCCAACCTTGCTTTTCCCTTTAGCTGGAATTTCCAAGGATTTGATTACGGTACTGTTACGACCTAACACTCCTACCTTTGATTATCTGCCTTCGCAGATTATGCATAGCTTGTAGGTATATATTCAATCTCTGACATCTGCGTCAGGTAGTCGACTCTTTGGCTCAGTGGTTAGAGTATTGGAGTTTTATGCCGGCCTCGGTGGCTCAGTTGGATGCGCCGTCCGACTGGAGACCAGGAGGTCGCGGGTTCAACCCCCGCCGAGGTCGGCAACATTCTTTCGTGGAGATTGATCATGAAATATTTTCTACGGTCGTTCTCTCCCTTCCGCTGATTCAAGAAGGGCAGTTGTCAGTTTCTGGCGAAAGAATGTGCACAATACTGGTTAACCGCTTAGAGGACTAAGCCTGCCCAGTAAACGTGTGGTTAGGTAAACTGACCGCGCTCGACATGACCCCATTGGGTTGACTGGGCCGTAAAACCTCAACACAAACAAACAAACAATTGGAGTTTTATCCAGGCAGACCAGGTTCAAATCCTGCGATAAGCGGGAAATTTTTTCAGCTATGCTTCATTCCTTTGTTGCAACTTTCATGTTGTAAGATGGGGGCTCGTCCGAGATAGGACTTTATTTCGCCAAAAATGGCTTCATGTCATCATAAATGATGACTTTCTTGAAAAGGGGCAGTGTTATGACCTAGCACTCCTACCTTCGATTATCTGCCTTCGCAGGTTATGCATAGCTTGTAGGTATATATTCATTCTCTGACATCTGCGTCAGGGAGTCGACACTTAATTTGGCTCAGTGGTTTGAGCATTGGATATTTATCCGGGCAGACCGTGTTCGATTCCCACGTTAGGCGGGAAATATGTTTCAGCTATGCTTCCTTCCTTAGTTATGACTCATGTTGTAAGAGTACGTAAACATCCAAGAATTTTGAACACGGGTTTTCCAGTTGTTTTTTTTTTCCCTAAATTTTGCTTTTTATGCAGTTGTTTCTTTAGACTCTGATTAGACTGCTCCTGTCAGGAACAGTCTGACCTGCATCTGCACTGTTTCTATAAACTATTTTGTCAGAAACTTAAGTCTACTCTTAGGACATTTACAGTAGTTGAAATATAGCAATTATTTTGTTGATCCTCATGTTGTAACCCTTTGTGAAAGATGCACATAAAAAAAACCTTGTAACATCATTTGTTAGTGTGTTGCATAGCACCAGATAAGACATGTTTTTTTCAACCAAACAGCAATGTTTTCTCTTATCAGATCTCTATAATATTGGTAGTAAGGTAAATGTCCTAAAATTTTGTACACTAAAATGTCGGACAAAATTTCATATGCAAACAGTATAGACCCTGATCAGACTGCTCCTTCAGGAGCAGTCTGATCAGGGTCTACACTGTTTGCGATTCCACTATACAAGTATTTTAAAAAACAATTGCACAGAAAGCAAAAATTAGGCCAAAATAGAATGGAATTAGTGTTGGGAATCAGAGAGGAAAATCACAATTGATTATCGGGAAAGTAAAGACAATTGATTATTGATTATACAATCAGATATCCCATAACTGGCGTCAAATAATAAATCATTATAGCATATGCGCTTTATTTTTCTATATAACTTAAAATGCAACAAATATAATAGCATAACTAGGGTAATTTAAGATATAGGTTGTTTCAAGACAAAGCAGATTTTGTAGCCAGGTTTCTTACGAGGGTCGTGCAAAAAGTTCTGTCACTAATAGGCTTCCTTGGTTTTATCCAAGGTATATTTTAAAATGCTTCACTGCACTTGAATGGTGTGTTGAATAGCTAATGATACCCCTTTATTTCGTGCAAATTGCTTTCCAACTGACCGAGTTATTTCAAATTGAAACAGATGCAGTCATATACACTGACCAATTTACTTGTTACATTGGAACAATGGACCAGAAAACTGAAATTCGTAGCTATATTAAATGCCGCATTAGGCTTAATATAGATTCAAAGCAGATATTTAATGAATTGTGTGGTATATATGAATCTCAGACCATTTCAATGCGCACAGTTTTTAGGTGGGTTAAAGCTTTTAACGTTGGGAAATTCTATGTTGAAGATGATACCCGTCCTGGAAGGCCTAAAACCTCTGTTACCAAGGCTAACATCTCTGCTGTAAAGATTGTGGCCGAACAGGATGCGTGATTGTCTGTCAAAGATGTAGCTAGTTGTACTGGCATATCAGAAGGCAGTGTGAAAACAATTCTGAAAAAGCGTTTGGACCTGAAAAAGGTTTGCTCTAGGTGGGTACCTCATTTGCTCACTGAGGAGCAAAAGACACAACGCCTTAAATGTGCCCGGGAACTTTTGAAAATATACAAAGGCTGTAATAGTCAGGTTATTTCTAATTTGCTAACAGGTGATGAAACCTGGGTGCACATGTTTGAGCCACAAAGAAGGGCTGATAATAAGCAGTGGAAGGGAAAAGATTAAAAAACGCCCATGTATTGCCAAGAGAACCATAAGTTCAAAAAAGATGTTGTACGCAATTTTCTTTAATTCAAATGGGCCAGTGATTCAAGTGCCTTGTCCATCTGGTCATACAGTCACTGGCCGATTCTACAAGAATTCTGTACTGAAGAAATTGAAAGAGTTTTACAATAAGAAACGACCAAGCAAAGGATGGTCAGGAGTCCACCTTTTACATGACAACGCCTCCTCTCATAAGTGTGAGGTTGTTAAGTCTTTTTTGGCTTCTGAAAAGGTGAAAGTTTTAAACCATCCACCTTATTCACCTGACCTGAGTCCCTGCGACTTCTTTTTATTTCCAAGGCTTATGAAAATGCTTTCTGGAAATAAGTATACGTCTAGAAGTTCTCTTGGCAGCGCTATTTATCAGTGTCTCCAACAGATACCAAAAGAAGACTATTTATCTGCTTTTCGCGACTGGGTAAAAAGGTTACAAAAATGTGTTTCAGTAAAGGTGGAGTACTTTGAAGGTTTGTAATAAAAATATGTTTGATAAAACGTAGCACTAAAGTAATCCAAACCCAGTGACAAAACATTTTGCAGGACCCTCGTAGTAGTCAATGTCTTTCATAATACTCTTAATTTGTAAGTCTCATTATGTGACCTTTGGCCCATGTTTCTAAAAATAGAATTTCAAATAATCGATAGTGAAAAAAAAATTATTGAAAGTTGCCGATAGTGGGCTCATCCAATTAGATTTTGATTATTTCGATTAAATGGAATAAATTGTTTGAAATTTTAGGACATTAATACCGCACCTATTACAGTTATGCATAGCTCCGGATAAGGCACTTTTGTCAGCCAAAAGCTGTTGATATTTTTCATGTTTCTATATGAAAACATATGTTGTGTGTACCCATTAAAAGTGTCTCAGTGAGGCACTTCTAATCAGTACCCACAACATATGCTTTCATGGAGAAATAAGACAAGTCAGTATCCTGGATCTCATCTCATCTGGAGCTATGAGTCGGTAATCAAAGTCTTTTAATTTAGACTAATATTTATTTCTCTGTCCCATTGGCAAAGATGTAGAAGTTTATTGTGCCAAGAAATGATGGGGTTGGATATTGCCCTGCGGTAAATAGAAACACCTCTTATGGGTACTCACACTACATAAATTTTTTTATGTATAAAATTTTAATAAGGAAAGAAAACGTGTATAATATCTGGATATGCTTACCAGTTTTTATTTCCAAGAAAAATCAGACCTGATATTTTATGTGAATTACTTTGCTTAACAGACAATTTACACATTATTTAGCAAATCTCATTTTCTCAGAAATAAAAATTAGGATGCTGTTTCCTGCTGTTTTGATTGGCACTTTAATGGTCAAATATTTTATACAGCTGGGAGCAACTGATGCAGTATTTAAAAAGCAACTTAGCTGCTTAGAGGCTCATCAAGGCATGATTATGATCAGATGTAGCATTGTACAGCATCTGATCTGGATCTATACTGTTTGTTCAGGCTTATCCATCTAGCTAGGGGCTTCAATACATACTACAATGTGCCATGCAAAACTGTGGTTAACAACATTTTATTTTTTTTTTTATTTTTCAGAGAGAATAAGGCTTGACGATTTGCATGTGAATAGTCTACCTTAGGAGAATTGGTTTTGCAGTATTGAGTAACCATTAACTCAAAGCTCCAAGCAAAATATGCAGCAGACGACAGTTTATTGTTTTTCCTTCATAGAAAATAAGTCTTGACAATCCACATGAAATGTCAAGACTTGTTTTCTATAAAAAATTAGATAAGAAAAAATATATAAAAGTGTTGTTTGCTGCAGTTGTGATCAGTGCTTTAAAAGGGTTTAAGTTTTTCGAAACAACAAGACCTCACAAACGTCCCATAATTGGAAAAGCAATATTTAACCTTTACCACCATTCGGGCAGATTCAGCAGATGACAAGCTGGATGACATTTTTCTTATTTTTCCCAGAAAATAGACTTTGATATTTCATGAAAATTGTCTCGTAAGGAGGAGTAGGACTATAAGCCTGCCCAGGAAAAGTTAGTAGGTTAACAGATTGGCTTTAACCTTTGGCCTGCTGAATAAATTAAGATGCCACACCCACTCCTAATTTTCTGCCAATTACATTACTTCATCCAGGTTATTGATGCAAATTCATATGCTTACTGACAAACAGTGCAGATCCAGTTCAGAAGCCAACTGATCTGGCTCTACACTGTTTGCAAAGACAGGGAAAATCCGTGTTCTGCAAAACAAGGGTTAACAGTGACTTAACTGTGTTGCTGGACCATAAAACTTCAAATCAAAGGCCCATTTTTCTACTAGCTGTGTTAGTTGTGACATTCTCAGCATATAATACAGGGAAAATAAGGAAGTTTTGATTACAAAGCACATTTAGACAGGAAACTCCAAGGTGGCCAAGTGGTGAGCACTCTCAGCATCGGATCATGAGGTCCTGGGTTCGTCAATCCTGCTAGAGGTGGAATTCAGTTCATGACTGTACAGTGCTTCATTGCACAGAGCCTTTTATTATCACCCTTCCATTGTATCGATATGACTTAAAAAATGTTGAAAGGGACATAAAACACCAAATCATCAAAATTTAGACATGTTTATTTTTTAACAAAGCTGATAAGAAATAATACTTCTGAAATATTGATGACATCATTTGCATCCTCATTATAATAAGCCTCTACTCAAAACAGAAAGATAATAGAAAGCACGTATGTTTTCTATGAAGTGGCTCTTGATTTATTCTCTTCAGTATACTTGCTTTTGACTACTTATGATGTTCAGTATATTTTGATAGCTAAGCACAATTTGTTGCCAGCCTGCTGGAAGTTTTGGGGGGAAAAATAGCTGAAAGTTAAAGCATAACTTTTACCACTCTCTGGGAAAGTTCAGGAGAAGACAAACTGACAATATTTTTTCCAGAATATAAGATTTGACATTTCATGCAAATTGTCTCCTTAAGAGACAATTTGCATGAAATGTCAAAACCTATTTTATGGGAAAAACAGGAAAAAATATTTCAGAAGGTCGTCTGCTGCAAATATTACCCAGCATGCTAGGCGTTAATGATTTTTCCAGACAATGCTCTTCATTAACATGCTGAGCCAATAATAATCAGAGCAAGTGTGCCATATTACAGAACATTCCATTGAATTTTTCTATGCCAATATATGATTTTGAGCATAAGCATTAAGTTAGAGTTCCAGTCTCCGATACTTATCATTGGACTGGTTATTGATCGGGAGATCGTTAAGTGTTGATGATATGCTTAGCTCCAGCTAAGACAGATTTTTCTCGGTAGGAAAGGTTTTGATTTTTTCTTTATTTTGGCACAAAAACATATGTTGTGGGTATTCAAAAGAACTGCCTCTGCAAGGCAATTCTTTTGAATACCCACAACATATGTTTTCATGGAGAAATAAGGAAGATATTTATCTTGATATGTACCGCTTAGCAGGAGCTATGAGACTAGTTATATATGGTGTTAGACTGCATTCAGAGACAAGTGACACAGAGGATAAAAGTAGCAGGTATTATACATATTGATCAGTGCAGTGGAATGATCCAAGTATTTGCTCGGGATTTATTGACGGTTTTAGATACGTTTTTTACAGTTTAAAACAGTGTGTGTGTATCGAGGTATAAGTTTGGATAATATGTATGTTGTTCGGTAGGTTGTTTGTTGCAAAAGGATAGTTTATTTACAGTGGACTGTCATTATCTCAAACACTGATTACTCAAATAATAACTGCTTCAGTCAAACCAAATTTTGGATAAAAGTGGTTTAGTTTTGCTGTATGTTCTCCTATTATCTCAAACTACTGTTATCTCAAACTGAAAATTCTGGTCCCTTTGAGTTTGAGATAACCAGAGCCCATTGTATTTATTTATTTATTTATTTTTGAACATTGAAAACTACATATAGCCTACTTTGATCTGCTAAAAAGTATGAGAAAACAAATTTTAAAATATTTTCACACTATTCCATCTAAATACACTATATAGTCAGGCATAAAGATATCTTCAAAGTGGAAATCAGCTGTATGACATATCAACCAGCATGGACCCAGATCCATCTGCATAACTGTGCAGTCTGTGCATGATCTGTACAGGTTGCCCAGTCTGATCAGGGTCTTTGTTGCTTTAGTTGGTAATAGATACTGGTTGGTAATAGTATATTTAAGGTTCATATTCAGTTTATTGTTTTAGTGACCAGTGTAAAATCTGATGAGACTGGGTGGAGCTGCAGGCTGATCTGAGTCTACACTGGTTGCATATATCTTAATACTTAGCACTCTGGGTAAAAATTGATTGGTTGGCTTGGAGTTAAACAGCCCCGGAGTCAACACTTAAGTTGGTCAGTTTACGTAACCACATTTTTCCTGGGCAGGCTTTAAGTCCTCTAAGTCTTTTATCAGCACTTTCATGTGCACATTCTTTTGTCAGATTAACTGACAACTGCCCATCTTGAAGGAACTGAGAATGACCATGCATAGAAAATATTTCAGTATCAATAGAAATGGGAATTAAACTTATTAGGTCCAATAAAATTGTTGTATAAAAAAACAAAACAAAAAAAACAGCTAAAATTAATGCCAGCATCCACAATGGGCTGTGACATTTAAGTAACATTACAAGGTACAACACAAGAGAAGAGTTCTTATATAATGCTTAACATGTGGGTAAAAACTTCAGAAGAAGACACTTTGAAATATTTTTCTTATTTTTTTTCCAGAAAACAGGTATTAGGAGACAGTTTGCATGAAATGTCAAAACCTTTTTTCTTGGAAAAGTACAAAATATTATCAGTTTGTTATCTGCTCAGTTAGCCCAGAAAGTGGTTAGGTTAATGCAATCATGAATGCCCACATAAGCCTGCACATGCTGATGCATGCATTACTTCATACAGATTCTAGGGACTGTATTGATGGGCAGAGATTTAGGCCCTAGTGACCAATCTGCGGGGCTGTTCAGGTTTGTCCTTTGGTGTTTGTGTGTGACATATGGGCCCTTTTTTTGCAATGCATGTTATATAACATTTAGTAATGGAGTCTGATGAACTTTATGAGAACTGTGACAAGGTAAAAGGTACTTAACAGCATAATTAAGAAATGACTCCAGCCAAGCTTCCCATGACCATACAGTGTGCCTTG
Organism: Anodontia alba; assembly: GCA_964016985.1. Lineage (NCBI taxonomy): Eukaryota > Metazoa > Mollusca > Bivalvia > Lucinida > Lucinidae > Anodontia > Anodontia alba. Next base: position 72,628,049 of record OZ024825.1, read on the forward strand.
GCGCCACATATATTTTAGTGGAATCTAATAAGAAAAATATTTGGGTGGAAAAAAAGTGCCTTAAACAAATATTGTATACTGAATGGACTCCCCCACACTGCATGTAGGAAGATTCTAATTTCCATTTTAGGTATGTCAGGCTATGTGATTTAGATATTCCTAGAGAAAAATGGTTGAACTATTAGCAAACAGTGGAGACCCTGATCAGATGCTGTGTTCTGCAGCGTCTGCTCTGGGTCTGTGCTGTTTGCCAGTTACCTTTTAGGGGTCTCCAGACTACAATGGGTTATCTGGAGCTATGTTAACCACCCAGTAAATATGGGCTAATTCAGGACTTGACAAAGTGACAATTTTTCTTTTTTTCTCTCTCTCTCACTGAAAATGGGATTTGACGTTTCATGCTGATTGTTTTCTTTAAAAAAAACTAAGAAAAAAACATCAGTTCAAAAATATTGTCTGCTAAAATGTTTACTCAACATGCTATTCAGCATTAAAATTACTGGATGACTGGCAATAGTATAAACCCTAATCAGACACCGCATACTGTTTGCTCAGGTTTGTCTGTCGGAATACTTAGGGTAAATACAGTAGTCATGTGCTAAAATCTGATGATATTACAATGGTCTAAATTTAGTCATCACAGAAAATATGCAAATAATTGTTCTACACATAAAATGCCATAAATATTTAATAAGTCCAAAAATCCATAATTTGTTTTAACCCTGGTCCTGCTGAACCCAGATATGGCCTGCCTTTGCAAACAGTGTAGATCCAGATCAGTGGGAACTGATCTGGATCTGCACTGTTATCAAGTATGTGAATTTGTATCAACAATCTTGATCAAGTTATCTTAGAAGTGGGCATGGCATCTAAATTTATTCAGCATGGCAAGGGTTGATGCTTTTGTTGTTTTTGTCCTTTATGTTCAGTCAACCACAATTCAGTCATTTTAGGATGATGGTAAAACTGATTGACAAACTGACAAAGGTGAGTTCAAGGCAACACTAATGAGAAGACTTCCAGATGGGTTTATGTAGCATTAACCCATTTATGTCAAATGGGCTCACTGACCTCAACTCTTTGGATAGGTCTGTTTTTAATAGAAGGGGTGTCTGGTTAGTTTTTATCATTAAAATTTTTTATAGAATTCCTGTATTTAATGCAAACCATGTAGACCCTGATCTGACATCACATTCTGCTGGGTAAAAATTTCAGTAGATAACAGTTTGAAATATTTATGCCCCCAACTTTGAAAAAGTCAGATCCGAGCGGCATATTGCTTTTGGGCCATTCATCCATCCATTTGTTCATCTGCTCATCCCTAATGAAAATGTGGCTGAATTTTGGCTTCCCATACAAAAAAATACTGGGAGCTGCCTACTGTAGCTGCCTATAGGCAGCCCATGGGAAGTGCAATAGGCTGCCTACGGGAAATTTGCCATACAAATTTTGAGCAGCCTATTCCCTATGGAGTAGGCAGCTAACAGACAATGACTGAAAAGGGATCTGGAGCTGCCTACTCTGCCTATTCTGCTTCCTCCTCTGTCATTGGCTACTGAGCTGCCTACTACTGCCTCTTAAATGCTTTTGTTGCCTATTGAGCTGCCTACTCTGCCTATTCAGGGGTAACTGATCTGCCTATTCTGTCTACTAGATACTCACTGGCTACTGAGCTGCCTACTCTGCCTATTACTTGGAATGGAGCTGCCTCATAATTCTGCCTACTGAGTTGCCTACTCAGCCTATTCAGTGGGAACTGCTTGTGAGCTGCCCATTCTGCCTACTACATGTTCATTGGCCGGCATTGAACTCAGTACCTCTAGCAGTAGATTTGTTTGTGTTGAGGTTTTACGGCCCAGTCAACCCATTAGGATCATGTAGAATGTGGTCACTTTACTTAGCCACACTTTTACTGGGCAGACTTAGTCCTCTAAGTATTGTGCACATTCTGTCACCAGAAACTGACAATTGCCCTTCTTGACTCAGTGGAAGGGAGAGAATGCCCGTAGAAAATATTTTATGATCAATCTCCACGAAAGAATGTTGCCGTCCTCGGCAGAAGGGGCTTTAAGGCTAGACTGATCTTAACATTATTTAAGTGGGGGGAGGGTGGGGTGTTGGGGGGTGGGGTGGGGGGTTGTATTTCATTGTAGACTAATTTCTGGTATCTAAATATATCTGAATTCTAACTGAATATTTCTGAATCATATGAGAAGAATATTTCTGATTCAAAGCTGAATATTTCTGAATCATATCTGAACATTTCTGAATCTTGTCTGAAAACTTCTGAACTTGTAGTTTGAAAAATAGCTAATAATGTCTGAATTATAATGGCTGAAACAGTCCCAATTTCAGAAATGAGCTCAGTGTAGTGTTTCAGAAGTATTCAGCTAAAGTTCAGATTGCCGTTCACCCATATGAAAAAGAAAAGGAGGCTGCCTATATATAGGCTGCTCGTAGGCAAAAAATGAATTAAGTTTGAGCTGCCTACTGCAAGAAGTAAACAAAGTTAGAGCTACCTACTCTGCCTCCTGCAGAAATTAAATAAGCTTGAGTTGCCTACTCTGCCTGCAGTAAAAAATAAATAAAGTTGGAGTTGCCTACTCTGCCTATTGTACAAAATAAACTAATTTTAACTCATAGGCAGCAAGAAGGGCAACAAATAGGCAGCTCTTGCCTACTGGAGCTGCCTACAGACCACCCATATAAGACGACATACAGAGTGCAAGAACCATAACTCTTGCATTTATACTTTTGAGTTATTTTCCTTGGACTTGGTCACAAAATCGTGTCCACTCTATAACTTGAAAACCATTCAAGCTATCTGCACGACACTTCATATAAGTGTCAATCAACATAAGATGATGTGCAGAGTGCGAGAACCATAACTCTTGCATTTACACTTTTTGAGTTTAATGATTTCATTTGGACTCTGTCACAAAATCCTGTCCGCTCTATAACAAATGAGAACCGTTCAAGCTATCTTCACAGAACTTCATACAAGTATCAGTCAACATTAGACGACCTGCAGAGTGCAAGAACCATTAATCTTGCATTTATACTTTTTTGGTTATTTCCCTTGGAACTTTGTCTGTCACAAAATTGTGTCTGCTCTGTAACTTGAAACCTGTTCAAGATATCTTCAAGAAACTTCATGTAAATATCAGTCAACATTAGACGACGTGCAGAGCGCATGAACCATAACTCTTACATTTATACTCTTTGAATTATTTCCCTTGGAACTTTGTCTGTCATAAAAAAGTGTCCACTCTATTATAACTTGAAAATTGTTCAAGCTATCTTCACAAAACTTTATATATGAATATCAATCAACATTAGACGACGTGCAGAGCGCATGAATCATAGCTCTTACATTAAATTTATACTCTTTGAATTATTTCCCTTGGAACTTTGTCATAAAAAAGTGTCCACTCTATAACTTGAAAACCGTTCAAGATATCTTCACGAAACTTTATATGAATATCAGTCAACATTAGACAATATGCAAGAACCATAACTCCTGCATTTATACATTTTGAGTTATTTCCTTGGAATCTCATTAGTTAACATAAATGTTCGCAGAATGTACAATACAATATGACACCAAAAGGGGGGCGAGACATCTGTTTTTGTAGAAAAACAAAAATTCTAGTTAGCACCTTTCCATCATCTTGTTGTCTTTGAAAATGTTGATAGAGATGTTAAACACCATTAAGTCATCATTTTCATGTACATATCAGTCTGTCCATTCATTTGTCTGGATCCCCCACACTTTTATTTATCCCTCACTTTAATTTCCACACCTTTTTAGCGAACTGTGAGTATTTTCAGTGCATGAGCACTGAGTATGGCTGACTCAAAACAGTAGGAGATGACATTCTATTTTTTTTCTTTTTTTTAAATTCTGAGAAAATCTTTGGCTTGATATTTGATGTGAATCATCTGCTGGGAAGATAATTCACATGAAATACCAAGCCTAATATTTTCTCATGAAAACAATGTTTGAATGGTGCTTAACCCATTTATGCCTAGAGTCCCGTAAACTGCATGGCAAACAGTGTTAGTTCAGATTAGATTCCCCATTCTGTGGCATCTAATTAGGGTCTACACTTGTACTGTTTGCATTTGGGACAGGATTTGTTATAAAACATAGTAACAACAAAAACTTACCAGACACTCATTATATTGAAATGAAGCGGTTCAAAAAGTTAATGTAGAAGCATCCACTCAGCATAAATGGCATGTTTCATACGTGTTAGGTAAATGTCAGGGAGTTCTGTGATGTATCAGAAAAAATGAAATTTTGCAAAAATGTCAAGAAATTTTTCATTTCAGCCTGATGCAGCTAGAATGTTTGGTCCCAATATATTTTTCTTGCTGGATTCATAAAGTTTCCAGTTCTGATATTGTCAGGGAAATTTGAATTACATTAGGTAAAAGTCAGAGACATGTCAGGGAATTTTGGTCAATCCTGAATGTTTGAAACCTGAATGGGTTAAGGATTAAAAGTTTGGAGTGAAATTGCTAATAGCTGTTCAGCAGTGTCTAGGTTTATTTCTTTCTTTTTTTCAGATATTTGTACTGCTGATTACAGACTAGATTAGAGCTACAAAATGTGTGGTTGTTGTGGGGATAAGGTAAGCTTAAATTAGTATAAAATAGTGTTTACATGGTTTGTAAAATTAATTTGGGAAAGGCATTCTGGTGCCTGAAATAATTCCATGAATACAGTCAATGACATTCTGAAGAATCTACAAGCACACTGTTAATACATGTACTATTGATTGAGCTGAGGTTTAACTACCCAATCAACCCATTAGGGTCATTTCAAGCCAGTGTTAAATACTATACATAAGTCTGAAATATATATAGTATGAACAAACCATAACACCTTTATCAAAATTATTATTTAATTGGTAATTATCTCCCTTGACCTAACTTGGCTACATTATATAAGCCAAGTTACAAATCTGCCAACTTAAGCACTGTTGTTTTATTCTGTTATTTTCCCTCAGTAGGTAACGCACTTGATAAGTTATCCACAGCAGCTGTATCAAAGTTGAAACATCTACTTTTTCATTTGAAAATAATATTTGCAGACAATAAAAAGTTGGCAGGTATGAACCTTTATAATTTTACTGACCTGTTACCATTTTCCATAACAGGAATTTCCTATACAGTATACGGTAAAACTTCTAGGACTCAAATTCTGATGATTTATGGTGGCTTATTATGTCCCCTCCCCCTACCAAAGGGGAAGTGGGAGGGCAGGACACATTGTTTTTGGGAGGATCCAATTGGTGTCGGCATCAGCGTCGGCGTAAAACTTCTTGTCCACACTGTAACTTGAATACCCCTTGGAATATTTCGATGATACTTGGTAGAAATGTAGATAAGGACGAGATGACGTGTCGCATACAAGATTGATAACTCTGGCTTTCTTACTTCTGTAACTCCAATACCCTTCAGAATATTTCGATGGTACTTGGTAGAAATGTAGAACAGGATGAGGCGACGTGTCACGTACAAGAATGACAACTCTGCCTTTCTTACTTTTGGCTTTATCTCCCTTTGTTATATTTTTTCCCTCAATAGGTAACGCACTTGATAAGTTATCCACAGTAGCTGTATCAAAGTTGAAACATCTACTTTTTCATTTGAAAATAATATTTGCAGACAATAAAAAGTTGGCACGTATGAATCCTTATAATTTTACTGATCTGTTACCATTTTCCATAAGAGAAATTTCCTATACAGTATACGGTAAACCCCCTAAGACTCAAATTCTGATGATTTACGGTGGCTTATTATGTCCCCCTCCACTAAAGGAGGGGCAGGACATATTGTTTTTGGGACAGATTCCCGTTGGCGTTGGCATAAGTGTCGCCGTAAAACTTCTTGTCCGCTCTGTAACTTGAATACTTTTTGGAATATTTTGATGATACATACTTGGTAGAAATATAGATTAGGACCAGATGACGTGTTGCATACAAGATTGACAACTCTGGCTTTCTTACTTCTGTAACTCAATACCCTTCGAAATATTTCGATGGTACATGGTAGAAATGTAGAACATGATGAGGCGACGTGTCACGTACAAGAATGACAACTCTGCCTTTGGCGTTATCTCCCTTTGTTATATTTGACAGTGATAATCCATGGATTTCGTGTCCGCTCTGTAAGTCAAAGACTCTTTGGAATATTTTTATGATACTTGGTAGAAATGTAGAACAGGACCAGATAACGTATTGCCTACAAGAATGACAATTCTACCTTTCTTACTTTTGGTGATATCTCCCTTTAGTGTTATACCTGACAGTGATTATCCATTGATTTTGTGTCCGCTCTATAAGTCAAAGACCCTTTGGAATATTTTTATGATACTTGGTAGAAATGTAGAACAGGACCAGATGACATGTCGCGTACAAGAATGATAACTCTGCCTTTCTTACTGTTGGCGTTATCTCCCTTTGTTACATTTGACAGTGATTATCCATTGATTTCATGTCCGCTCACTGTAAGTCAAAGACCCTCTGGATTATTTTTATGATACTTTTCGTAGAAATGTAGAACAGGACCAGACAACTTGTCACATACAAGAATGACAACTCTGGCTTTCTTACATTTGGAGTTATCTCCCTTTGTTTTGTTTGAAATAGATTTCTTGTCTGCTCTGTAACTGGAATACCCTTCAGAATATTTTGATGGTACCTGGGGCAAATGTAGAATAGGACAAGATGATGTGTCGCGTACAAGAATGGCAACTCTACCTTTCTTATTTTTGCTGTTATCTCCCTTTGTTATATTTAACAGTGATTATGCATTAATTTCATGTCCACTCTGTAACTCAAATACCCTTTGGAATATTTTGATGGTACTTGGTAGAAACGTAGAACAGGACAAGATGACATGTTGCGTACAAGAATCACAACTTTGCCTTTCTTTCTTTTGGCATTATCTCCCTTTGGGTCCCAAAGATGTTCGAGCCATAGAAGTTCGAGTGTATTTATAATACATTATGCCACAGTTCACACCATCTATTGTTTTATTGATCCAACAGTTGTGAAGTACACAGAATTATCTATTGTTAATGAAAAGAACAGAAAACCTGTAAAATATTAATATAACTAGCAGGTGTATGGCTCTGCTGCTATATTGTAGACCTGCTGGGAGAAGACCAGACTTTTCTGTATGCAACCAGTGAAGACCCAGGCCAGTTTGTGCATCCACTGTAAGTGTGTGACAGTCTTGTCTGAGGGTCTCAAAGGACATTAAGGAGGAGTATTTGGTTATAATTCTGGCATAATGTTTCTTGATCTTTACCACTCTCTGGGCTAATTCAGCAAAAAGACAAATTGATGATATTCTTATTTTTCCCATAGAACAGGCCTTGATATTTTATGCAAATTGTCTCCACTCAAAACCTGTTTTCTGGGGAAGATGAATATTTCAGTATTATGTCATCTTCTGAAAATTTTACTCAGGGTGCTAAGCATTAATCTCTATAAAAAACATACACGTATGTTGTGGGTACTCATTAGAAGTGCCTCACTGAAACACTTCTAATGAATTTTTTATGGAGAAATTGAGAAAATTCCTCAGTTACCGTAAAAATAGAATGCTCCTCCTTAACCATTATCGCTCTCCGGGCTAATTCAACAGATGACATATATGATATTTTCTTTCTTTTCCTAGAAAACAGGATTTGATGTTTCATGAAAATTGTCTCTGTTGGATTTGCATGAAATGTCTAATAATGTTTTCTGGGAAAAATAAGAAAAATATTTCAAAATGTTGTATGCTGAAAATTTTACCAAGAGTGCTAAGCTTTTAAGGTGGAGTATTTCGTGATATTTCTTGGATAATTTTTCTTCATCTCAAAAAAACTATAGACATGTTGTGGGTACTCATTAGAAGTACCTCACTGAGGGACTTTTAATGAGTACCCACAGCATATGTTTTTATCAAGAAACAGAGAAATTTCATCCAAGAATTGTCATCAAATGTTCCTCCTGAACAAGTCCCCTGGAATCTCCCTTGTTTTTGGTAGGTTTTCCGCAAGATCCCAAGATTACCTATTAACCCCAAGTATTGGGACAGACAGGCCTAAGCAAACAGTGTGGACTCAGATCAGATGCATCTGATTAGGATCTCCCTTATTTTCCACTCATTCAGCAGTTTTTGATGCATCAATTAATGGGTAGTAAAATGGATTTCTTCAAAGTTTAAGACAAGTATGTGAAAACAGGGTAGACCCAGATCAGATGCTGCATTCTGCAGCATCTGGTCAGGGCCTGCTCTGTTTGCCACTCATCCAGCAATTTGTGACACATCAAGAGATAGTAAAATGAATTTATTCAAATTTTAGGACAAGTATGGTAAGGTATCCGATTATTTAAGGTAAATATTATTGCATTTGTGAACAGCATTATATGAGACAGACAGACCAAAGTCGCCGGCCTTGGTGGCTCAGTTGGATGAGCGTCCGACTGGTGATCAGGAGGTTGCGGGTTTGACCCCCGCCAGGTCAGCAACATTCTTTCGTGGAGATTTGATCATGAAATATTTTCTATGGTCATTCTCTCCCTCCTGCTGATTCAAGAAGGGCAGTTGTCAGTTTCTGGCGAAAGAATGTGCACATTAATGGTTAACCGCTTCGAGGACTAAGCCTGCCCAGTAAAAGTGTGGTTAGGTAAACTGACTGCGCTCGACATGACCATATTGGGTTGACTGGGCCGTAAAACCTCAACACAAACAAACAGACCAAAGTCTGGCTGGCAGGTCAAATATTGGAGTAAGGGGTGGGTTTTCTAATAGCATTAATTTGAGACAGAAAGACCGAAGTCTGGATGGCAGCTCAAATATTGGAGTAAGGGTGGGTTTTCTAATAGCATTAATTGTGACAGAAAGACCAAAGTCTGGTTAGCAGTTCAAATATTGGAGTAAGAGTGGGTTTTCTACTAGCATTGAGACAGAAAGACCAAAGTTTGGCTGACAGTTCAAATATTGGAGTAAGGGTAGGTTTTCAGATAGCGTTAATTGAAACAGAAAGACCAAAGTCTAACTGGCCGGCCTCGGTGGCTCAGTTGGATGCGTCGTCCGACTGGAGACCAGGAGGTCATGGGTTCAACCCCCGCCGAGGTTGGCAACATTCTTTCGTGGAGATTGATCATGAAATATTTTCTACGGTCATTCTCTCCCTTCTGCTGATTCAAGAAGGGCAGTTGTCAGTTTCTGGCGAAAGAATGTGCACAATACTGGTTAACCACTTAGAGAACTAAGCCTACCCAGTAAACGTGTGGTTAGGTAAACTGACCGTGCTCGACATGGCCCATTGGGTTAACTAGGCTGTAAAACCTCAACACAAACAAACAAAACCAAAGTCTAACTGGCAGTTCAAATATTGGAGTAAAGGTAGGCTTTCTAATACCATCATTTGAGACAGAAAGACTAAAAGCTATATAGATAACTGGAGTTCAAATATTGGAGTAAGGGAGGATTTTCTAACAGCATTAACTGAGACAGAAAGACCAAAAATCTGGCATGCAGTCCAAGTGTTGAATTAAGGATGGGTTTTCATGGTAAGTTGCTTAACTATCGTCACTGTCTGGGCAGAAGTAATAGATGCCAAAGTGATATTTTCCTTTTGTACCAAGATACACCATTATAAACCTCTCTATAACACTATTGCTGGGATCCAAAGCAAAAACTGTGTTAGCTAAACAACCATGTTGTATCCAAACAAAAAATGTATAGATTATATGGGCCGCGTCAAGCTAAAAAGTGTCTTTGAACAGGTGCGGATTCGGATTCATCCTGCGCATGCCTAAAGTATAATTTGACATTTGCTTTCCATTGATACTATCTATAGTATCCAATGATTCTGTTAGCGGACAGCGAAGGCTTAGATCAGCCTGCACGAATGTGCAGGGTGATCTAGGGCTTCGATGTCAGCAAATGCTGAAGACATGTTTTGCATCAGGCATGGCCCAAATAGAAAAATGACTTAAATGGTCATTTTTCTATATAATCTATACAATTTTTTTTGGATGGTCATTTCTCTATATAATCTATACATTTTTGTTTTGATGCAACACACTTGGTGTCCACCTTTTTTAAACCGTTTTATATCAGAAACTTATAATGAGCTGTCATATAAAGTTGTTTCAGTGAAATTTTATGCAAATTATTTCCCTAAAGAGATGTTGAGCTTGCAAGAAAACAAAATCAGAGCAAAAGCGTTTAAAATGCCATACCCTGCTATTTAAGTCTTGCAGGTTAAAGATTAATTACTTAGAATACTGCTGAGCCATGAAGGAAACAAAAACATATTACTACAACTGTGGAAATGCAATTAAGTGGGGAATTTCTCTTCAAGTAAATGAAAGGCTTTGATGTACAGTCCATTAACACATGAAAAAGGTCATTTGTATTGTATTGTTAATAGCAGGCAAAATGGATAATGATTAATTTCCACATACCTGATGGGTGTAAAAATACTTAATTGTGTGAGGCAGTTGAAAACTTCATTCATGCTTGTGCACATCTTGAAGTTCTTAACCCTTTAATACTCTCTGCGGGCTGATTCAGCAGATGACAAACTGATGATATTGTTCTTATTTTTCCCAGAAAATAGGTTTAGATATTTCATGCAAATTGCCTCCATTGGAGACAATTTGCATGAACTGCTAAAACCTATTTTCTGGGAAAAAAAAAGATATTTAAAAATCTCGTCCGAAATTTTCACCGAGCTTTAAACAAAATGAGCTGTACTATTGGAAAAAGGGTCATTGAGGTTATATGGACAGTAAAGATCTAGACTGGGCAGATACCATATTTACTGTCAGACTGTAGGCAGGCCTGAGCAAACAGTGTAGACCCTGATGAGATGCCACATTCTGTGGCATCTCATCAGGGTCTACACTGTTTGCCACTCATCCAGCAAATTTTAGACAACATTGGGTAGTAAATTGTACTTGTTCAAATTTTAGAACAAGTATGGTATAAGGCGTTGAGTTGTCCAAATACTTAGGATTAATGTTGTGGTAAGAAAAGTCATATAATCTGATAAAGGCATTTTCTACACACTGATATATTCTAAAGTATCCAACTATTCTGTAGCTGGCCTCGGTGGCTCAGCGGGATGCACATCCGACTGGTGATCAGGAGGTTGTGGATTTTACCCCCCCGCTGGGACGGCAACATTCTTACATGGAGATTTGATCATGAAATATTTTCCACCATCATTCTCTTCCTTCTGCTGATTCAAGAAGGGCAGTTGTCAGTTTCTGGCGAAAGAATGTGCACAATACTGGTTAACTCCTTGGAGGACACAGCCTTCCCAGTAAGAGTGTAGTTAGGTAAAGTGACAACTCTCGGCATGACCCCGTTGGGTTGACTGGGCCGTAAAACCTCAACACAAATAAAAGCTATTCTGTAAACAGACAGTTAAGGCCCTGATCAGAATTCTCAGATATACACTCTGGTCAGGCCTAAACTCTGCTCCGAAGACTTGTTTTCCTTTGGCACAGCTGAAGTATGTTTTCAAGCTGTAGATGGACCACTAATCAGCTATGACTGACATTCCATAGCACATAGCCTTCCACTGACAGTAATCCTAAAATGATGGAAATATTGTCACTGGGACAAAAACTTCAAAGTAAATGTAAAGCAGATATATGAGCTGCTCCAGAAAGGTGTCCGCAGAGCATATGATAGACTGGCTCCAGTCTCCAGTGACTAAATACTTATTCTTGTAGTCCTATTAGATAATCCTAAAATAAAATCACAGTTATATCGTGACTATAAAGGCTGGTCACTAGCCTAGTGACCAGACTTATTAGTCATGATATTATTTGGGTTTTGTTTTAGAGGGTTGTCAAACAGGATTATAAGAAAAAATATTTAGTCACTGGAGACTTAAGCCAGTCTAGGCATATGAGAACTGTAGAGGTCTAGTGAGTGTCCTTTTGACATTACTTGGAACAACTTTTTTGCTTACCATTTTATTTAATATTTTGTTCTCATTTTTTTTTAATTGAAATTTTACGGCCCAATCAACCCTTCAAGGACATGTCGAGATGGTCAGTTTACCTTATCACAGTTCCTAGGCAGGTTTAATCTTCTAAGCGGTTAACCTGTATATATAATTGTGCATATTCTTTTGCCAGAAACTGACAACTGCCCTTCTTGAATCAGCAGAAGGGAGGGAATGACAGTAAAAAAATATTTCATGATTAATCTCCACGGAAAAGTGTTGCCAGACCTGGCGGGAAACAAACACACAACGTCCTGATCACCAGTTGTAACTGCATCTGACTGAGCCACCGAGGCCAACTAATATTAACTTGTTCTGATTGATGATATCTTTTCAGAAACATCTTTTTTTGGTCTTTTCTGTCTCTGTGTTTTGTTCTCAAATATTTACCATAAAGTTAAACAACCAGAAATTGGTTTGACCTGTGCAGTTTCCATAGTAAAGTGATCTTTATGTCCCCTGTAGCGAAGGGGGAACATTGTTTTTGCCCTGTCTGTTTGTTGGTTTGCTGGTTTGTTGGTTTGTTGGTTAGACATCTGTAACATTGGTCATAACATTTGAACCGTTTGAGATAGAGCCTTTATATTTGGCCTGTAGATTCCTTGTGACAAAGGCTTCCCACTTATACAAAGAATTTTGACCTCTGACCTTGACCTTGACCTGTGACTTACTTTAAGGCAAAAATTAACATTGGTCATAAATTTTGAACCATTTCAGATACAGCCTTAATATTTGACATGTAGGTTTCTTGTGACAAGGGATTCCCACTCATACAAAAAATTTTGACCTGTGGCCTTGACCTTGACATGTGACCTACTTTAAAGAAAAAAATCGACCTTAGCCCAATAACTTTTGAAGCGTTTGAGGTAGAGCCTTCATATTTGGCATGTAGGTTTCTTGTGACAAGGGCTTTCCACTCATACAAAACATTTTGACCTCTGACCTTGACCTTGACCTGTGACCTACTGTAAAGAAAAAGAATAACATTGGTCATAACTTTTGAACCGTTTCAGATAGAGCCTTCATATTTGGCCTGTAGGTTCCTTGTGACAAGGGCTTTTATCTTATAAAAAAAGTTTGACCTGTTACCTTGACCTTGACATGTGACCTACTTTAAAGAAAAAATTGACTTTAGCCCAATAACATTTGAACCCTTTGAGATAGAGCCTTTATATTTAGCAAGTAGGTTTTTTTGTGAAAAGGCCTTCCCACTCATACAAACAGTTTTGACCTTGACCTTGACCTGTGACCTACTTTAAAGAAAAAAAACAACATTGGTCATAACTTTTGAACCATTTCAGGTAGAGCCTTCATATTTGGCTTGTAGGTTCCTTGTGACAAGGGCTTCCCACTCATGCAAAAAATTTTGACCTGTGGCCTTAACCTTGACCTGTGATCTACTTTAAAGAAGAATGACCATGGCCTGGGGACATGATCGTGTTTCACAAACACGTCTTGTTTTTTAATGTTTATCTAAGAAAATATTTCTTGCATTTCTTTGCTGATTTTTAATGATTGATGTTTCATGACAATATTGTAAAAAAAATCAGAAAATTTGAACAAGTGGAACTTGTTGAAAATCTGCCTGCAATTTACCTACCCAACCATTTTCTGCATAATTTGCAGTCATTTTTACTATAGGGACATTAAGATATTCAGTTTTTTAGTAGCTAATGAATAGAATAAATGTTTTATGCATAGAATATAGTTATGACATAAGGTTTTACATTAAATCAAGACAAAAGCTAGCAATTCTGTTTCTTCTGCGTGAAGAGCCAGGCAAAAAATGACTTTCTGAAAGATGTCAAAAGCAGAGTAGATTGATCAGCAAAGCTTCACATCAGGGTAAGGGTTTTTTCTATAAAGCAGTATCCTCTGGCAGTGAAAGCCCTGATCACACTGCGCAGATGGGCAGTCTGATTGGGCCTTTGCTATTCCGATGTGCATCTAAGATGCCTTTTCTCCATGGCTCATACTGCCTTATATTTTGAGAAAAATAAGAAATAAATTGTCACTCCTTTAAGTGATCTGAAAGTTTCATAGCTCCAGATAAAAGGGGGATTTTATAATCCACATATTTTCCTTATTTCTCCATGAAAACATATGTTGTGGGTACTCATTAGAAGTGCCTCAATGAGGCACTTCTAATGAGTACCCACAACATACATTTTTATGGAGAAATAAAAAAAAAAAAAATCAGTACTTTACAGTTGAAAAATACCCTATCTGGAGCTGTGAATTTTGTTCAGAGCATACATGGCTAATATTTGGCCATCTGATGAATAATGAGCTGATCTGACATTTAAATTTAATATCTGTCTGTTCATATTGGCAAGTAGATCATCCTCTAAAATGCCAGTCCTGTATATTTATAATATAGCCTGAGGTGGTATCGTAAATATTCTAAAAATAATTTGACAATAAGAACTGCAAGTTTAATTAAGTCATTTCAGCTAAGTTTTAGGACACAGTAACTCCTTACTATTCTTATCCAAAACTCAAGATCAAGTAAATTTTACTACCTGTTGGTGTTTAGAGTGGGGGTGGGGGTTAATCAGTCTAAAATAGGTTTAAGGGTTAATACTGCTCATCCAGATTTGTATATTTTTATTGCAGGAAGGTGATGAGGAAAAGACTGATCTGACTAATCCTGTGAAGAGCCGAGGATGTACGGATATCCTTGTCCTCCTTGTATTTATTCTCTTCTGGGCGGGAATGGTAAGTTTAGTCTGTACCACTCTCTGAACTGTTATTCAGCAGAAGACAAATTGGTCATTTTCCCAGAAAACAGGATTTGATAGTTCATGCAAATTGTCTCTACTGGAGACAATTTGCATGAAATGTCAAATCCTGTTTCCTGGGAAAAATAAAAAAGAAAATATTTCAAAATTTTATCTGCTGAAAAATTTACCCAGAGTGCTGAGCATTGGGTATCAATATTTTTCTTATAGCTGCATGAAAGCATGTGTTCTGGTTATTACTCATTAGAACTGTTATATGCTTTCATGAAGAAGAAAGAAAAGCATTTATCTTTATTTTGCTACCCAACACCCTATCCTCTCCTTATGTGACTATACTGTTTTGCCAGTGTCCATTTGTCTGTTCACCTTGATTTCTGGTTATATTGGCTGACTGTTTTATCTGCAGCTTTCATATTGGGTTGATTTTTAGAGCAACAGGTCCCTTCATTAAGACCTGTACTAGAGTCAAGGTCACATCTGTTCATCCATTCACCTTAAGTTCTGGTTGTATTGTCTAACTGGCATCTGGAGCTTTGATGTTTAGATTGATGGTTTGTATCTACAGGTCTTTTTAATTATGACTGAAAGCCAACTGCCTATGACCTCAGAGTCAAGGTCATATGTTTTAAAGGCTTGCCAGCCTTTCATCCATTAGCCTGTTCATCTTAAGTAGTGGTTATATTGTCTGACTATCATCTACAGCTTTGATGTTTAGATGGATGGTTTTTATCTACAGGTCTTTTTTATTATGACTGAAACCACCTGCCCATGACCTCAGGGTCAAGGTCATATGTTTAAAATGACGACAGCCTGTCATCCACAAGCCAGTGTTCACCAAAAGCACTGGTTATATTGTCTGACTGTCATCTGCAGATCTGATGTTTAGATTGATGGTTTGTATCTACAAGTCTTTTTAATTATGACTGAAAGCCACCTGCCCATGACCTCAGGGTCAAGGTCATATGTTTGCCAGCCTTTCATCCACTAGCCTGTTCACCTTTAGTTATTTTGTCTGACTGTCATCTGCAGCTTTGATGTTTAGTTTGATGGTTTGTATCTACAGGTCTTTAGAATTATGACTTAAAGCCACCTGCCCATGACCTCAGGGTCAAGGTCATATGTTTAAAATGTTTTCCAGCCTTTCATCTATTAGTCTGTTCTGGTTATATTGTCTGTTTCATTTGCAGCTTCGATGTTAGGGTTGATGGTTTGTAGCAACAAGCTCTTTCATTATGACTGGAGCCACCCAGCTGTGATTTCAGGGTCAAAGTCAAATATCTTAAAGTGTTTGTGGTAAATTTTGTATTTAAATTCAGGGTGTAACATATTGATGTGTAAGGACTATACAACATATTTATGAATATGCAAAGCATCCAAACAGAATAAACTGTATCGTATACCAATGGGTTTATTCCATAAAGCAGCCAGTTTTTCATTTTGCACTAACTGCACACACTGATACCTCAAAAACTGTTATTCCAGCTTTACCTCTTGTACTCTATGGTCTAGGCTGATCAAATTTGGTGTGTGGACATCTAATGAAGACAGTATATCACATACCCTAAGTTATTGGTAACTGTGGCCTATATATTGATCTCTGTCCTATATTACAGAAAACAAAAAATATCTGCAATATCTGTTCTGTATAGGCTTATTAAAGTTATCAAATTCTGTGTATGGGTAATGCAGCCAGTGAAGATGCCTATCATAAATGAGCCAGCACACAAAAAAAGGGACCTCATGGTTTTCCATTTGTTGTTCTTCAAATGTTCATGCCTAGTTCCCTATAAAGGCTACAGACATGTTTTTTTTTTTTTTTTTTTTTTCTGAAGCGTCCTTAGGTCCCTACCACTTGTCTGCAGGCTTGCCTGAGCCTTTACTGATTGCCTATGTGATAAATAAACTTTTCTCATGTGCTTACTAAAATAGGTCACTGTGGCCTGTAGTGTATATATTGTGTCCTCTTGACCTGTACTACATAAAAATGTGTCTCTCATGCATGTCTCCTATACTGTTTGGTCTAGGCTGAAAAAAAAGGTGTATGGGTACAGCTAGTTAGTATGTAACTACAGTCGAAGTTCAATGGCTCGAACATCTTCGGGACCATGGAAATTTGTTCGAGATATGGGTAGTTCAAGCCACTGAGGGTTAATCATAGCACCAGGTCAGGAAGCAAATAGCAATAATTTAGGAAATCTTTTCAATTTTCTACTGAATAATTGTATGTTGAGGGTACTCATTAGGATCACCTTGAAGAGGCAATTCTAATGAGTACACACAACATACAATTTCGTGATAAAATGAGAAAATTTCCCTAAGTATTTGTTTCTTTGAGCTGTCGGAAGAATTCCGAAGGGACTCAAAAACGAGTTCAAATTAGCCATGGTAAATGAGCCATCGGTGTTGAGCTATCGAGGTTTTACTGTAGATCACTGTGACCGGCCAGTACCATCACTTCTGACCTACATTGTCTGCTACACAAAAAATTATCCATGTTACATTTCCCATATTGACTGGCATATGCCAACTGACTTAATTTTGTATGGTTACATCCACTGAAGATGGTTTTTCACATAACATAAGTAGGTCACTGTGACATATATATAGACCTATCACCTGTTGGGCCCTTGACTGGTCTGTTTTCTTGTCTCATGCTTTCATCATTAGCTTTTGTGTTTGACTTAATGGAGGCAATGAGATGTCACTTCTGTACAGCAAATAGTTGCTCTTATCACCTTCGTCAGGGTCTGCTGACTTTGAATTTTTGGAACAGCACGAGGCAAAGCATCTCATTCTGTGTACTTTCAACATATTTCTAATTTAGAGCTACATGTATGGAATTAGTTCTCGGCAGTCAGTCTGTCTGTATGGGGAGGATAGATAGCTAAATTATAGAAATGTTAATTTCAGGTATGGGAAATCTACATTCTACATCTAATCACAACACTGACTTAAATTACCCCTACTTATTGGGTTAAATTCCTTGTGTGTTAGTATTAGTCTGAAAAATGAGTGTGAAGAGTGGCAGACTATACAATTAAGGGAACTTGATATTCAAGGGAGACAACTATTGTGACTTCCTGTTTGTTTTCCTGAAAATGAATCCCCTTTTGATAAGGGGTCTGCTCTAAAAGGAAAGAATTTGCTCCCAGATTCTTTCCTTTTTAGAGCAGCTCCCTGTTCAGAACTGGCTTGAGGTGTAGGAAAAGTAAACTGCAGTTGCCTTCCCTGAAAGTGTATCCACTCCACTTAAGTATATGCAGAGTGCTGGATATAACTATATATCCCCACAGCATACTTTGTATTACTTGGGTATAAAAGTTTTTTCTATGACAAAGAAGGCAAAGTCTTGGGTCAACCAAAATATGGGGACACAGTATGTGACAGACCCAGAATTGTGAATTCACATGGATATTGTCCATCATAGCAGGTATTTGTGGCACAGAAATGGGATATTGTGTTTAAAATTCACCAGAAATAACACGTATATTTGACCAAAAATAACCTTTATAATAAAAACCTTTATTTTCAAAAGAGCCTGCCAGGCCTCTGATTTTTCCAGCAGAAAAATAAAGTGATATTTTCACAAGTAAATTATTAAAGATATAATATTTTCATTTGTGAAATATAACATTGATGAATTACTTTTGTTTTTACATTTAATGGTCTAAAGGTTAAATTACTTTTTGTTTTCACATTTTATGATTAATGTGCCTAAAAGTACATTTTTTTTCTTCTTTTAGATATATTGAACAAAACTCAGCAGCTGATGGTATTTTGAAACAGTCAGTGAACTATTTGTTTGGCACAGTGATCTGTTAGCTTTAATTATGCAGTTTGATATTTCATTGCCAACACTCATGAAAAATTAGTGTCTGACTAATTTTTTGTAAAGCAAATAGTAATGGCTGAACAGTCATATGAATTCTGGCTTCACAATTTCTGAACTTTAGCTGAACTTATTTGAATTTATCTGAACACTCTAATTTCACTAATTTCTGAATTCTTAATGAATTGTGAACATTTCAGACCAAATTCAGACACTGTTCAGTAAAACTTCAGATTGCTTAACAAAGGTATTTTTTCAGTAAGGGTTCAGACAATTCTGAGACATGTTCAGACACTGTTTAGACACTGTTCAGACTGTCCTTGGACATTGTTCAGAAAGGGTTCAGCTGGTTCTCAGACACTGTTTAGCATGGACTCAGAAAGTCCTCAGACATTTTAGCACTTAAGGCTCAGTCAGTCCTCAGACAAAGTTCAGAAAATCTCAGGCATTTTTCAGAAAGTGTTCTGTCACTGTTCAGCTAGAGTTAAGACAGTCCTCTTACAATGGTCTGAATGTTCTTAGGTACTGTTCAGAAATGACATCATTGATTTTAAATCACTTCTCCAAAACTTCCAGAACATTTCAAACAAAGAAATATTAACTGACATAAAATTGCTGCTACGTTATCTTCATCTACCTTACACGAGTGTTCATGATAAAACAGTGGTTGGGGTAATGCCATTAAAATTTGACAGATAAAAGATATGATTTTTGTTCTTTTGCGAAAAAAACAAAACAAAAAAAAAAAACAACAACAAAAAAAACAAAAAAACAAAACAAAAAAAAAAACAAAAGACAAACCTGTATGTCAGTTCTCATGTTTACATAAGTCATCCTGCTAGTCAGTTAACCAGTCATCTTTATGATCATGTAGCAGTTCTGCTGCAGAACCATATTTGAAAAGAAAGCACCCATAATACACCTACGTGATGTCATTTCCTTCTGAACAAGTCAGACATTCAGCCAAAATTCAGACAAAGGAATGAGAAGCTGCAGTGTTTCTAAATTATTCAGAACATGCTCAGCTAAACATCTGTATAAGAAGTAATTTCATAACATTAGGTTGAACTGTTCAGAATATGATCAGCCAAGGTTCAGAAATTAACTGCAGTCTGAATTTTTCTGAACCTGCAGCTGAACCAGTCAGACAGTGTTCAGACATATTTCAGCATTTGTTCAGAAAGGATTCACAAGTCATTATTTGTGTTGAGCCAAGTCAATCAGACTCTAATTTAGTGACTAGTATGGATTCAGTTAAGAGTCAGACAAGTTCAGACCTATTTAGCCAAAACTCAGAAACTAAAATTCATGAGGGAAGGAGCAAAACTGTGCATTGGACTTTCCCAGACAGAATGTCTTCTTCTTCCAGTCAAGTGCAAGACCCACTCTGGAGCATTGTCACACTGTCTTAAGAGTAACGAATATATAATAAAAAAGAAAATCCAATTTTTTTTCGTGAATATGACTTGTTTCTCTGTGATCAGATCCAGCAGATATCGGTAATATTGTTGCCCGTTTGGATGAGTATAAAAGTCTAAAAGGTTGCCTGGTTATATCTTACCACACAATAATGGTGAGGTATTAATATATTATGTATTCATGTCAGCTGTCCCTATGTCTGTCTATCCTTCTAGCATACATGTCTGTCAATATTTCATTTTAGTGTGGAAACTTGGATGTGTTTAATGGATATGATTGCAAAGAAAGATCTTGTATGGAATTGTTATGAGCTTAAATTTCAATAATTAGTTTACAGCGTTTTGTTTAAAATTGGTTTCCATGACATAACCAGGCATGTCTTTCATCCAGTTTGGTGGCTTAGTGACAAATAAATGCAGATTCATAACAGGCATGTCTTTTATCCAGTTTGGTGGCTCAGTGACAAATAAATGCAGAGTCAGTTTGAAAACAACATTTTATATATCAGTTCTGTCATGAGTTATGTCCCCTGATAATTGTTAAAGATTGGTTTACATGCAATTACTTGAGTGTTGTTCATCAGATTCAGCAAAAGTCATCACATAGTTTTCATGCAATTACTTGAGTGTTGTTCATCAGACTGAACAAAAGTCATGAGATGGCTAAACAAATTGCTTGTTTCAGCCAAACAATGTTGAGGTTTAATAGTCCTGTCAACAATAATTCAGTCGTGCTGAGCTGTCTCCAAAGAGAGTGGGAGAAAGCAAAAAACAATGGAACAGATAAGAAAAAGCCTCAACGCCTGAATATGTCAAGTGAGGCAAGAATCTTTCTGCAAAAAGCCAATAAAAAGTGGGCCACCCCTCCAAAAGTTTCAGCAAAAGGCATGGAGTGTACCACTCTACCACCTACCCTACCACCCACCCCAAAAGTATTGATACTTTTCTTATTTCTCCAAGAAAACATATGTTGTTGGTAATCATTAGAAGTTCCTAGCCAAGATGCTTCTGTTGAATACCCATAACGTGTTTTCATGTAAAAAAAAAAGAAGAATGTTTAACTGAACATTTATATTTAATTTAACCTTTACACTCTCTGGACAAGTCAGCAGATGACAAAATGGTGATATTTTTCTTATTTTCCATGAGTTGCAACTAATTTATGAGGTTGTACTGGGCTGTCTACCAGGGTAACTCCTCTAAGCTCAGTCCATAGTGTCTCTACTGTAGATACATGGTTCACGAGTTTGAATCTCAGCTTGACCACATAACTTTTGTGGAGATTGAGCAGGAAATAATTTCTACAGTCATTCTCCCCCTTCCATTGATTCAAGAAGGGCAGTAATCAAGGGTTGAGCGCAAGACTGTAGTAACGAACATATTTTTGAAACCCTTGTTTAGGGGCAATTTGACCCCTCTGTAAACAATGCAAATTTAGGTGCCATTGCTCATATGAGCAATGGCACCTAAATTTCCATTGTTTACAGAAAGAAATGTTGTAATGTTCATAACGCTATCATGGTAAGGAGATTAAGTATTGGGAAAAACAACCATCTGACTTGCTACAGTCTTGCGATCAACCTTCAAGTTGTCAGTTACTTGGGAAAGTATGTGCACAAATACTGGTTAACAGCTTAGAGGACTAAGCTTGCTCAGGAACAGTGTGGGATAGGACTAAACTGATCGCCTCAGCATGACCCTAATGGGTTGACTGGGCCGTAAAACCTTAATTCAATCAAGCAAGTACTGAGCTATCTGTGAGGTAATTTTATCCACAACCAGCTAACTTCTGATTTACCTTCTAATATTCCTTTAGGAGTTAGTGGTGGGCATGTACTTATGAGTTCTGTCTCACAAATTCAGCCATTCTTTTCATAAATTCAGTGGCAAGTTTTATACCTGGATACATCATGTCAATAACCAGTACAAAACCCTGATCAGACTGTCATCATAAAGCTGATTTCTATTTGTAAAGCTCATATGTCTTCTTCAAGCAAAATAAAGTCTGCGATAATTCTATTTTCCAGATAATTTGCACCGCAACTTTGCACATTATAAATCGAGTAAGAAAATAAACACCCACATCTGACGTGATCGTTATCCATCGAAGAATGAAGACCTCCAATAATGAACTGAAGTGATAAATTGCCTTCAATTTTCAAACACAATTTGCAGCAAATGACACCAATTTCATCAAATCTTTCCCAATCAATGGGAAAAAAATGTACATCTGAGATCTGACAAGTCAATTAAGAGAAAGGAAACTTACAGGAAATTAATATTCTGAGTTTCGTTCTTGAGAAAGCATTGAAGACGCAATGTGTTATTCTGTGGAGAGGTAACAAATCTAACTGTTACTAACCCTTGTCCTGTTGAACAGGGATATACCCTTCCTTTGCAAACAGAAGCCAACTGAAGAAGCCAACTGATCTTTATCTGCACTGTTTGCCATGAAGTATGAGAATTAATATCAACAATCTGGATCAAGTAATCTAATTGGCTGAAAATTAGAAGTGGGCTGGCCTCTTAATTTATTCAGCTGGACAAGGGTTAAGATTAACCATGGTGCAGTCTTGTGAGATGACAAATAAGTGATTTACTTCTTATTATAGCCCCGCTTTGAAAAAGTTGGACTGTGACTAGCTTTGCCCTGTCATTCTGTGCTCTCATTCTGTAGCCATTTCAGATGAAAAATTTCGTCACACTTTCCTCAGTAACTGTGAAGTCTAGAGAGTTGGAGCTTAGTATAATACTTGGACAATGGGTTGCTTCTTTGTTTCTTTTTCTCCATTTTTCTCTCCCTAACTTTCAGACTTCAGATGACAGTTTTCGTCACACTTTTCTTAGTAACCGTGAAGTCTAGAGAGTTGAAGCTTGGTACACACTTGGACCGTGCTGCTCTTAATCATTCTTTTATTTCTCCATTTTTCTCTCTCTTCAGTTTTCAGACTTCAGATGAAAGTTTTCATCACATTTTTCTCAATTTTGACTGTGAAGCCTAGAGTTGAAACTTGGTACACACTTGGACAGTAGATGGATGTATCATGTATACTGAAATCATGATGCTGCTACTTATTTGTTGCTTTATTTCTCCATTTTTCTCCCTCTAATTTTCAAACATTAAAAATTTCCATCACACCAGCTGGCGTGTTTCCAAATATGAAGACATTACTCTGGCTTACTTTTCCTTAAAAAGTGCCAAAGGAGGGCTTTTGTCAGATTCTCTGACAGCTTTTAGTTTTATTCTGTACAATATTTATGCCCCCGCCATTTTCAGTGGGGGCATATAGTATCGTCGCTGTCCATACGTACGTCCGTCCCGTCCATCCATCCCGTCTGTCCTGCACGTAACACTTTTGGTTTCCGTGCAATATCTTTTGAAAGGATTGGTGTATTGGATTGAAATTTTGCCCTTGCCCCCATTTTCAAAGGGGGATGGGGGGCATATAGTATCACCACTGTCCGTACCTACGTCCGTCCCATCCGTCCCGTATGTAACACTTTTGGTTTCCGTGCAATATCTTTTGAAAGGATTTGTGTATTGGATTGAAATTTTATACATAGGTATACAATCATAAAATGTAGGTCAAGTTCAATTTAGGGTAAAATCCACCAATTACTTTGGGAGTTATGGCCCTTTTCAACTTTGAAAAATGGTTTCCGTGCGATATCTTTTGAAAGGATTGGTGTATTGGATTGAAATTTTGTACACAGGTATATAATCATAAAATGTAGGTCAAGTTCGATATAGATCTCGAATAAAATTCATCTATTATTTTGGGAGTTATGGCCCTTTTTCAACTTTGAAAAATGGTTTCCGTTCCATAACTTTTGAAAAGATTAGTGTATTGGACTCATATTTTATACACAAGCATATAATTATAAAATATAGGTCAAGTTTGATTTAGGGTAAAATCCACAAATTATTTTTGGAGTTATGGCCCTTTATCAGTGTTGAAAAATAGTTGAAAAATGGTTTCCGTTCGATATCTTTTGAAAAGATTAGTGCATTGGATTCAAATTTTATACACAGGTATATAATCATAAAATGTATGTCAAGTACGATTTTGGGTAAAATCCACCAATTATTTTTGGAGTTATGGCCCTTTTTCAACTTTGAAAAATGGTTTCCATTCTATAACATTTGAAAAGATTAGTGAATCAGATTCATATTTTATTCACAAGCATATAATTATAAAATATAGGTCAAGTTTGATTTAGGGTAAAATCCACAAATTATTTTTGGAGTTAGGGCCTGTTATCAATGTTGAAAAATGGTTGAAAAATGGTTTCCGTTCGATATCTTTTGAAAAGATTAGTGTATTGGATTCAAATTTTATACACATGTATATAATCATAAAATGTATGTCAAGTTGGATTTAGGGTAAAATCCACCAATTATTTTTGGAGTTATATCCCTTTTTCAGCTTTGAAAAATGGTTTTCATTCCATAACTTTTGAAAAGATTAGTGAATTGGATTCGTATGCACACAAGCATATAATTATAAAATATGGTCAAGTTCGATTTAGGGTAAAATCCACCAATCATATTCATAAAATCCACCAATCAACATTGAAAAATAGTTTCGGTTTGATATCTTTTAAAAACATTAGTGTATTGAATTCATATTTAACACATAGGTATATAATCATAAAATAGAGATCAAGTTCCAATTAGGGTAAAATCAACCCATTTTTATGGGAGTTATGGCCCTTTTTCACCTTCAAAAGATGTTTCCTTCCGATATGTTTTTAAAAAAGATTGATTTCTATATAGGATTCATATTTTATACCCAGGTATATAATCATAAAATATGGTCAAATTTGATTTAGGGTAAAATCTGCCAATTATTATGAGAGTTATGGCCCTTTTTTCAACTTCATTTTTTGCAAAATACCTGCATGTGGGTGAGGATGGCGCTGGGGCATCTGTGTCATACTGACACATTTCTAGTATACTTATTTGGCAAGACATCAGAAGCATCAGAACCAATGAAATGCAATGATATGAGACTATACATACTGTATTCAACCTAATTACGGCACATGATCCTATAAGTGTAGAGTCAAGCAATTTAGTAGTTTTTAGATTACAGCCAGTATACTTTTATCTACTTCTTAATAAAAACATATGTTGTTGCTACTCATTTGAAGTGCCTCGACAAGACAAGGCAATTCAAATGAGTACCAGCAATATATGCTTTTATAATGAAAGTGAGAAAAATAGTGAGTAAGTATCATTAACCCTTATCCTGCTGAACCTGGATATCTGCCTTAGCAAGCAGTGTAGATCCAGATCAGTTGGCTTCTGAAGAAGCCAACTGATTTGGATCTGCACTGTTTGCCATAAAGTATGTGAATTTATAACAACAATTAGGATCGAGTAATCTGATTGGCTGAAAATTAGAAGTGGGAGGGGCATCTTAATTTGTTCAGCAGGACAAGGGTTAAAGACCCTCCTCATGAAGTTCTCTGCTGAGCTTTCTTAAAAGTGTATGCCTATTAGGAGGATACATGTATTTTACAAGATTTTCTTGTTGTGATGGGTTTTGAAAAAAAAACAAAAAAAATACAGTATGGTAATTAGGGCAAATATCGTATTTACCCTAAATATTGGGAACTTTAATTCCTTACCATACTTGTCCAAAACTTTGACGTCCATTAATTTTACTGCATTTTGATTTGTCTACAAATTGCTTGATGAGTGGCAAACAGTGTAGACTTTGATCAGAGGCTATGTTCTCTGGCATCTGTTCTGATTGTAAACTGTTTCTTCATGCATATCTGGCCCACACTTGAAGATTTCAACATTTTGCAGTTGCAGTTGTATGAAGTTTGGAACTGAAATTGATGAAATAAATTTCACAACTGAAAGTCTGCCCAGCTGCATACAGATGTGGATTTATTGAAATTATAGTACAAGTAGCAATAATCTGAAATAAGCATGCATGGAATTTGAAATCAGAGTTGAAGTCTGTCTTTGTAATCGATGGAAAGGCTACAAATTAAAAAGAATCAGACATTTTCTGAAGACGATACATAGCTTCAGATAAGAGGAATATCGGGAAAATATTTTTTCTTATTTCTCCATGAAAACATATGTTGTTGCGAGGTGCTTCTTACCCACAAAATACATTTATATGTTTCACTAGATTGGAGAAATAAGAAAAATATTAATACTTTTTTGTTGGAAAGAAAAAAAAGAAAAAAGGATCTTATCTCAAGTTATGCAGAATATATCCATTTTTTTCCAGATTTACATAGCTGTCTTCAGTATAATTCATGGTGATGCGTTCCGTCTAGTGTATGGTTACGATAGCTATGGCAATACTTGTGACAGTGATAACAGTGCCAGAAAAGTTAAAAATGTCTCCTTGTCAGGCCAAAACATGAAGGGAAGGCCGTAAGTATTTGGTGTCTTTATTGATATGAGGATGATAATGTTATGGTATTTGCTGATGGTGAAAACTCAAGATCAGGCAGCGCATCCTCTCATCAGTCTGATGAGGATGGCATGAAAACCAGACACCTCCCCGAACACCTGATTTTACCCCAGAACCTCTTATAATCTACCCAAAACCACTAATATTATCACCACAAACACATGTTTCTGAGAATATTATTATTTATCATGGATTGAAGGCAAAATGTTGAAATTAGTTCTGCACCTATAGAAATGGCCAGTTTTCTTTTAAATGGTACTCAGGATAAGAAACGTTGTTTAATGGAAAAGTAGCACTGTTTTGGAACATCATTATTGTATTTATTATTATTATTTGTAACAGATGTTCATTAAACTCCCAAAATGTCTCATTATTCATTTTGAAAAACAACAACAACTAAAAAAAATACTTTCTTCCTAAGTGCAGTATTTAGTCAATGTTTAATCAATAAAGACATGAAAAGTGGTTATTGTTTTAATTTTGTCTTGAATTTATCATAATATCATAATATGCAATATCATAATATGCAATATCCTCAGAACCAGGGATTTGTGGTGGAATTTAGGAGGTTTTGGGTAGATTTATGAGATTTTGAGTAAATTCAGGAATTTTGGGGTTTTCATTGCTACCCGTTTCCTCAGGGCTCGGGCTGTCTTCTTACAAATTCATTGAACACTATAGAATGTATCAACAAGCAGAAAAAGGCTCTGATTACACTGTATGGATAGTGGGCTCTCACTGTTGGCTTATGGGACTTGGATACAGCTGTTAGATTTTGAAATTTTCAGCCAGGGAAGCCATGGAGGGGAAATAATCTGTTTTGCAAAGGAAAACCATTTAATTACCTCCTTTTTCATAATTGCTTACTTGGCTTACCAGATTTGGTAATGTTAGGCAAGTAACCTTTACCACTCTGGGCAAATTCAGCAGATGACAAATTGATGATATTTTTTCTTATTTTTCCCAGAAAATAGGCTGACATTTCATGCAAATTGTCTCCTGAGGATGCAAGTTGTATAAAATGTCAGAATCTGTTTTCTGGGAAAAATAAAAATGTTTCCAAATGTAGTCTGCTGAAATGTTTCCCAGCATGCTAAGCATTAACTGATTGCAGTCTACTATTTGAAATATTAGGATATTTACAGTACAAGCGTACTTGTAGTTTGTATACAGGCTGTACTGCCTAAGCAATCTCACCCCATATAGATTCATTAATTCCTCTACATAGGTCTAGATAAGAGAGGGTATCAACTAAATAGTTTTCTTATTTCTTGATAAAAACATGTGGGTACTCATTAGCAGTGCTCCACCAAGGCGCCTCTAATGAGTACCACAACATATGTTTTCATCAAGAATGAAGAAAAAAATAGATACTTTTTGGTTGAAAAAAAAAGCAGCACCTTCTTAAGAGCTATGCCTCTAAATATCTGAACTGGACTCTGATGTCTTAGACTTTAACCCTTGCCTTGCTGAATAAATTAAGATGCCCCGCCCACTTCTAATTTCCAGCCAACCAGATTACTTGATCTGGGTTTTTTTGATAGAAATTCACATATTTATAGACAAACAGTGCAGATCCAGATCAGTAGGCTTCTTCAGAAGCCAACTGATGAAGCCAACTGATCTGGATATGCACTGTTTGCTAAGACAGGGCATGTTTGTTTGTTTGTTTGTGTTGAGGTTTTACGGCCCAGTCAACCCAATGGGGTCATGTGGAGCGCAATCAGTTTACCTAAACACATGTTTACTGGGCAGGCTTAGTCCTCTAAGCGGTTAACCAGTATTGTGCACATTCTTTTGCCAGAAACTGACATCTGCCCTTCTTGAATCAGCGGAAAGGGAGAAAATGACCGTAGAAAATATTTCATGATTTAAATCTCCATGAAAGAATGTTGCGGATCTCGGCGGGGATTGAACACGCGACCTCATGGTCTCCAGTCGGACGGCACATCCAACTGAGCCACCGGGGCCGGCATTAACAGGGCATGTCGTGTTCAGCATGTCGTGTTCAGCAAGAGAAGAGTTAAATGGCACTTATTCAATCAGTTTTTTACAAGGGAGACAACTTTTGTGACTACCTGTTTGCTTTTCTGCTCTGATAAGGGGTCTACTATAAAAGCCAAGCCATCTTTAGGCGTAACTGCCAAAATATATAGAGTGGAAAGTAGCTTTCCACATTTGTCATGGCCGGTCTCGGTGGCTCAGTTGGATGCGCCGTCCAACCGAGCTCACAAGTTCAAATCCTAGCTCAGCCATATAAGTTACACAGAGATTGATCATGAAATCATTTCTAGGGTCATTCTCCCCCTTCTGCTGATTCAAGATAAGCTGTTGTCAGTTACTGGCGAAAGTAAATGCATAAAGTACAGGTTAATTGCTTAGATGACTAAGCCTGCATAGGAAAAGTGTGAGTTGGTTAACTGACTGGCTCAAAATGACCTTAACAGTGTTGACTGGGCCTTAAAACAAACCAGATTAGATATATAGCTGTCTATGACTACTATACATGAGATATATTTATACCCCCGACATACGAAGTATGTGGGGGTATATAGTTTTCGCTTTTCCGTTCGTCCGTTCGTTGGTTCGTACGTACGTTCGTTCATTCATTTGTCTTTCCGTCACAGGTTCAAAGTTTTGCATTACAGTTTATAAGACCTCATGTTTTGAAGACCCTTTGATGGATTTCATTCATATTTGGCATGATGGTAGATATAGGTCTAAAGTTTTTATCAGCACCATCCCCTCCCCGGGGCTGGCCTTGGGGTCAAGGTCACAGACTTAGAATTTTCATAAAAAAGTCAAAATTTTTTGTGTTTAAGTTTATATAGCTATATCATCAAGAATTTCATTTATATTTGACATTTTGGTAGATATCAGCCTAGAGTCTTACTCAGCATGACCGAGGTCAAGGTCACAAACTTAGAATTTTCATATAAAAGTTAAAATTTTTGCATTTAAGTTTATATAGCCATATCATCAAGACCTTTTGTTAAATTTCATTATTCCCTAACTGAAAGGTTGAGCGGATATGGCTATCAGCAAGGAATCTGTTCCTCTGTCCGTCCATCCATCCATCTATCCATTGAAGCATTATTCGTTCATACTTTATTTTTGTCTTAGAGTCAAAGTTTTTATGTTAAAGTTTATAAGACCTTATATTATGAAGACCCATTGATAGATTTCATTCATATTTGGCCTGATGGTAGATATAGGACTTAAGCATCTAAGTTTATATAGCTATACCATCAAGACCTTTTGTTGAATTTCGTTATCCTCCTACTGATAGGTTTAGGGGATATGGCTATCAGCATGGAATCCATCTGTCCATCCATCCATCTGTCTGTCCATAAATGCATTTTTGTGCACCCCATAACTCCTAAGTACCCTTTGAGCTATTTTTTGCCCTTGGTTATTTAAATCTTCTGTGGGCAATAACTCTGAAAATTCTTTAAGATGTTTTTGTGATACTTTACCGATATGTAGAGGACATTGAGTAGGCAGGTCATGTTAAAATTTTCATTAAAATTTATATGGCTATATTATAAAGACCTTTTCGTTGGTTTCATTAATATGGTTGGTTTCATTAATATTAAGCATGATGGTATATATAGGTCTAAAGTTTTTCTGGGCACCGTCCCCAAGCTGGGGTATGGCTTTTAAGTCAAGGTAACAGACTTTGCATACAAATGTCATTTTTTTTTTGCTTATATTATAAAGACTGATTGATTTCACTGGTCTATGGTGATAGTTATAGGGCTAAAGTTTTAATTAGCTCAATTCCTGCACCTGTTCCTGACCTTTGAGGTCAAGGGCTTCACATTATGTGTGATTGAATTCTTTCAATGTTATAACATATAGCATACAGCTGCCATCTCCAGAGTCAAAGCTACATACTTTGTGCTCTTTAAAAAAGGGCGGTAGCTCTGGTCGGGGGTATACATGTCCCACTGGGCATTTTGTCTAGTTTTTGTTTGTGTTGAGGTTTTACAGCCCAGTCAACCCAATGGGGTGATGTCGAGCACGGTCAGTTTACCTTAACAATTTTACTGGGCAGGCTTAGTCCTCTATGCAGTTAACCAGCACTGTGCACATTCCTATGACAGAAACAGACAACTGCCCTTTTTGAATCATCGGAAGGGAGAGAATGACTGTAGAAAATATTTCATGATCAGTCTCCACGGAAGAATGTTGCCGACCCGATGGGGGTCCAACCTGCAAACTCCTGATCGCCAGTCGGACGAGCATCCAGCTGAGCCCAGAACATCATTGGGTTCAAATTAGGATATGACCATTTTGCTTGCAACAATCTGTCTTAAACTTTAGTGCACTCTGGGCTATTTTACAGACAAGAAATTGATGATATTCTTTTCTTATTTTGTCCAGAAAATAGGGTTTGACATTTTATGCAAATTATCTCCTATTGCAACAATTTGCATGAAGTATGAAAGTGTTAAACCCTATTTTCTGGGAAAAATAAGAAAACTATTTTGATGTAAATAGTACGTATTTCATTCAATAAAGTATACATATAAATTAATAGAAACGAATGGGAAAAATATTTGAAAATGTCATCTGCTACAGTTTTTCCAGCATGCTTAGCATTATACCATTTCCTTTTCCAGGTATGTCTTCTTCATGGATGTAAAGTCACCATTCACCTCGCTGTGTCTGTGTGTTAACAAATGTCCGGAGAATGAGCTGGCCAACAAACATGATGTCCAGTTGTTCTCCCAGACTACTGGGTCAGAGCTGTGCCGCTACGACATTCCTGTGACGGAGTACAGTAAGCAAGATCAGTCTAAGAAGGGACCCTGCCCAGTGACACCTGTTCTTGGAAGGTAATATTTTTATTTAGTATTCAACCAAAAGCAAAGGCAAAAAAAATTTTAAGGCAGTTTTCGTCTTTTTACATACAAGCTGGGCTCCATAGTAGAGTTGGTAGTGCACTTGACTGCAGATTCAGGGGTCACAAGTTCAGATCCCAGCTCGGTCACATAAAATTGACTCTCATTATCTCAACCTCGCTTATCTCGAATAACCGCTTATGTCGAAGTGAAAATTTAGTCCCTGCTTAAACATGAAAATCTAACAACAGGTAACAAAATATTGTGGCAAAGAGGAGCTAAGGAGCAATTTCTCCTCTTTTCCACAATATTTTCAGTATGTCTATAATGTCAGGAGTCAAATTACATATACATTTTTTAAATGTTGAATGTGGTTGTTCGATTTATAATGCTCCCAACTTCAAAGAAGTTGGAGGGACATATTGCTTTCTTGGATGTTTGTGCGTGCGTGCTTCTGTCCATTCGTCCGTCTGAGTGTCTGTCCATTACGCTTTTTGATGCATAGCATAACTTCTGAACCATGCATGCTAGGGTTTTGAAATTTCATATATGGATTCCTCATGAAAAAATAGCTGACACATATTTTTTTCCCCATCAGGATTATGCCCCTTTCCTGAGTTATGGCCCTTTGAAAAAATATGGATGAAATCTTGTCAGCAAAAATCTCAAAAACTTTTGAAGCTAGAGCCTTGAAACCTGGTGAATAGATTGGTATTGATGAGTAGATGACCTGATTAACTTTTGAATGAATTCTGAAAAATATTTCCTGAGTTATGGCCCTTTGTAACTTTGGGCATTTTTATATTGTATGCTTTTTGATGCATAGCATAACTTCTGAACCGTGCATGCTAGGGTTTTGAAATTTCATGTATGGATTCCTAATGAAAAAGTAGTTGACACATATTTTTCCCCCATCAGTATGCCCCTTTCCTGAGTTATGGCCCTTTGAAAAAATATGGATGAAATCTTGTCAGCAAAATATCTCAAAAACTATTGAAGCTAGAGCCTTGAAACCTGGTGAATAGATTGGTATTGATGAGTAGATGACCTGATTTACTTTTGAATAAATTCTGAAAAATATGTCATGAGTTATGGCCCTTTGTAAGCTTGGGCATTTTTACATTGCATGCTTTTTGATGCATAGCATAACTTTTGAACGGTGCTTGCTAGGGTTTTGAAATTTCATGTATGGATTTCTCATAAAAAAATAGCTGACACATGTTTTTTAGATTATGCCCCATTTCTGAGTTATGGCCCTTTGAAAAAATATGAATGAATTCTTGCAAAACCATTCGATAAAGCCTTGAAACCTGGTGAATAGATTGGTATTGATGAGTAGATGACTTGATTAACTTCTGAATGAATTCTAAAAAAGTTTGGCTGAGTTATGGCCCTTTTTCGACTTAGTTTTATTGTTAGTTTCCGCTCAATAACTTTTGAAGGGATGCATTGATTTCATTCAAACTTTGTAGAACTTTATATCACTGTAAAATGCAGGTCAAATTCAATATTGGTAATCATCTGCCAAATATTGGCTGAGTTATGGCCCTTTTTCGACTTAGTTTTTGTTGCTGTGTTGATATTGGTTTCCTATCAATAACTTTTGCAGGGATGCATTGATTTTATTGAAAGTTTGCAGGAGGATATAGCATTGTAAAATACAGGTCAAGTTCGATATTAGTAATCATCTGCAAAATTTTGGCTGAGTTATGGCCCTTTTTCGACTTAGTTTTTGTTGGTGTGTTGATATTGGTTTCCACTGAGTAACTTTTGCAGGGATGCATTGATTTTATTGAAAGTTTGCAGAAGGATATATTATTGTAAAATACAGGTCAAGTTTGATATTGGTAATCATCCGCAAATTTTTGGGCAAGTTATGGCCCTTTTTCGACTTAGTCGCCTTTAGGGATAGGAGTGATTATAAGGACCAGTGTTTTTTTTTCCTTTTTCATATCGAATGGTTGGCGCTTTAAGCAGGCGACACATCCGATTCTCTGAATTCTAGTAGAGTTATTTCCCTTTAATAAAATAACATTGAAATCTCATATCTTTGTACTGTTGTTACCGTCATGGGCAAGCAGTGTTGGAGTCATGGGCAAACAGTGTTAGAGTCAGGCTGTTGCAGGCATAGTGTTTTACAAACTTAATTCTGCAAATCTGATATGTGGAGGTACGGATATCTCAAAGTATTTCAGAGGGTCCCTTGGAATTCGAGATAAGGAGATTCGACTGTATCTGTCATGGAGATTGATCATGAAATATTTTCTATGGTCACTCTATCCCCTCCATTGATTCAAGAATGCATTTGTCATTTATTGGCAAAAGTATGTGCACAAAGTACTGGTTGACCACTTAGAGGACTAAGCCTTCCCAGGTAAAGTGAGTAGGTAAACTGAACATTTCAACATGACCTTAACAGTTTTGACTGGGTCGTAAAACTCCAAATCATACCAAAATGCTCAGTAATGAAGCAAAAGGAAAGACATAAGAAGCTCTCTCATGACATGTTATAACATCTAGCATACAACTGCCATCTCCAGAGTCAAAGCTACATACTTTGTGCTCTTTAAAAAGTGGCGGTAGCGCTGATCGGGGGTATATATGCCCCACTGGGCACTTTGTCTAGTTATATATGTATAGCCCTCTTCTCTAGAAGCGTCCAGTTGGCTAGGTGGGTAGCGCTCCCGACATCGGATTATGAGGTTCAGGGTTTGAATCCCACTGTTGATGGAATTCAGCCCATGGCTGTATGTTGCTTCATTGCACTTAGCCTTTCTTTATCATCCTACCATCATCTGGATGTGACTTAAATAATTCTTAAAGGGACGTCAAACTTCACATCATCCTCGTTTTTCTTCTCTAGGGTTATGGCAGCACATACACAGGTATTATTTACCAAACATGATCGTTTCTATCGACCAGTTCTAGGAAAAAAATGAGTTCTAGCAATATCTCACAACTAGCCCAGGTTTTAAGTATAGACCAATAAATATTCTATAAATATTGTGTTACAGATTTAATGGTTATAATAACATAAATTTAGCTTATAGATTGATTGATGGCATAATCAAACAGAATTCAAGTGGAAATGTAATGGGATTAATGGATTGCAGCAACCATAAACTGAAAGAATAAAATTTTCCAAAGTACTTGATAAGATGTTTTCTTTAATGAACATATTGATTATTTTCTTCTCCCTTCGTGAAAATATACATTGTGGGTACTCTTTAGAATCGCCTCGCCGAGGTTAGTCTCATGAACACTACAATTTATGTTTTTGGCAAGAAATAAGAGAGCTATTTAGTTTAAAATGCCTTTTATCTAGAGATCTGATATAATAAATCTCCAATGATTTCATCTAATGATACTATTGTTGAGTTATTTGCAGAAGAAAATTGATTTGTTTTGTAAGATTTTGAAGCTCTGTGTCTACTTTGCAAAGGGATGTTTGCATTACAAATAGAGGATATTTAGATTTTAATCTCATTGGATTTGTCAGTGACACCAATATTTTAGCATTAATTTCTAGTCTTTGTCTTGGGAGGCTGTGTTATGAAAGGTGATGGAAAATCAGGTTACTTCCTTGCCCAATTCCACTGCCTTTTGTAAAAACTTTTTTGGATGGACTTGTGGCAGTAAGGGCCTGCTGTTCTTGGAGCGGGGTGGGGGTGATGGTGGCAGGGGGATGGGGTGGCATTAGTATTTATTCTGTTTCTGCACTGTCATTCATAGTTGCAGATAAGAGGGATATCAGGATTTTTTTTATTTTTTTTTCATTTCCCCTCTGAACATATGTTGTGGGTACTCAAGGTGCTTCTAATGAGTACCCACAAAATATGTTTTTGTGGAGAAATAAAAAAATATCACCAAATTTTAGTTGAAAAAGCACTGTATCTGGAGCTCTGTCATTCATTTTTTTCCCTCATCCGCTTCTTATTCACTCTTTCTTCTCATTTACTAGTTCTTCTTTTCCTGATATACCTTTTTGTGGGAGACAACACAAAATGACCTACAATTGTTTAGGGGCTGTTAAGTCTTACTCGGGTAAAAATTTCACTAGATGAGATTTTTCTTATTTGTCTCAGATAATAGGTTATGACATTTCAGAGACAATTTATCTAGATATATCTAGATCACCATGGTGTCCGCATTAGCGTTGGTGTCGGCAGTGGTTGAAGTTTTTGGTTAAATTTTGTAAAAAGGTTATATCTCCTGAACCTCTGGATGAAAGTAGGTCATACTTGCCCTGATGTCAGATACTGGTCTGAAGTTTTATGCTGTACCATGCTGACCCACATGAGTGACCCTGTTAAAGTGTTTGGTGAAAGTTTTTAAAAGGCTGTATCTCCTGAAACTCTGGATGGAAGTAGTTCCTACTTGCCTTTTTGTTAGGTACTGATCTGAAGTTTTATGCTGTACCATCCTGGCCCACATATGTGACCTTGAGGTCAAGGTCACCAACTTAAAGGCTCCATATTCCTCAAAATAGATATTTGTTTTATCCAAGAAAGGTTTAATAAACTGATATATAGTATTAATATGGCCTCGGTGGCTCAGTTGGATGCGCCGTCCGACTGGAGACCAGGAGGTCGCGGGTCAACCCCCGCCGAGGTCGGCAACATTCTTTCGTGGAGATTGATCATGAAATATTTTCTACGGTCATTCTCTCTCTTCCGCTGATTCAAGAAGGGCAGTTGTCAGTTTCTGGCAAAAGAATGTGCACAATTCTGGTTAACCGCTTAGAGGACTAAGCCTGCCCAGTAAACATGTGGTTAGGTAAACTGACCGCGCTCGACATGAAGCCATTGGGTTGACTGGGCCGTAAAACCTCAGAACAAAAATAGTATTAATATGATCATAAAATATGGCATCTGACAGCCTGTAAAATTTCAGTTAATCTGTCGTTTTTTAACTGGATCAAAAATGAAATGATTTTTTATTGTATCTCTGAATTAATGTTGGCAACATTAATGCAGAGATAGGATAAAAAAACCCACTTCATTTCAAGAACGAGAAATGAACTGAAATTTTACAGTCTGTCAGGTGCCACATTTTATGTTCGTATTAATACCGTATGTCAATTTATTAAACCTTTCTCTGGTAATAAAATTCTTGCGGAATATGGAGCCTTTAAGAAAAAATTATATTTAGAGGCAAAGGGTGATTCAGGCAAGTCCTGCTACAGCTCTTATTGGGAGGTGGTTGTTGTAGAGAGGTTGAATATACAGTGAAAGAGGACTGGGAAATAAAACAAGTGGCTGCTATAGGGGGGAGGCTGTTGTTGATAGGTTGCCATTCGTAGAGGTATCTCTGTATGCTTTTGTGGAGAAAATAGGAAATTATTTATATACAGGTCAGTCCCGTTATTACACGCTGGTCGGGATGCACAAATCCAGACCGTGATATAGGCAAGGCGCGTAGTAAGTTCAGAGCCGACTGATCAGACTTTATAAATGTTGACATTTGTACAGGACACACGTATATATATGTTTGGAGGGATTTATGAATAAAAACAATGATATTTCATGTATTATTTATATGTGACCCGTCACGCGGGAAAGGGACCTTCTGGGAAATTACGTCATTCAACTTAATGACGTTCGAAAATAATGTTCACGCTAACGTCATTTGCAGATATTTGGATTACATTGTGTCTAAATTGGTTTCGTTATTTACTTATATAGGGCGGTATGGGCTTCTTTTTTCATAACCATTAAAATGTTCTGATTGTTCAGTGTTCGTATTCGAGTTTTGTTCCTTGTTTGAGTGACATGCGCGGCGGAATTTAAAAATAAACAGTAAAAATGTCGCAGTTGTCTTCCGCATCCGTGAAAGATCTGTTGCCTGAAGAAGACTGGAAACATTCCACATTAAATGCACACTTTATTTGCATAGTTTTCGAAGGACATAAATTTCAATTTGGTAAGTATTTAACCACATTATTACGTCACAAGCACCCCATTCACTTACCAAATTAAAATTGATACGTGAGCACTACGTCATAATTTAATATCGATTATTATCATTATACAGTTATAAAAGCAGAACCAAGTCATCTTTGGTAGTATATTGGATACGTATCTCGCCTTCAGATCCCGCGGTCCGGCGTTCAAACCTACCGGAATTATTATTATTTTTATTTGTTTATTTATTTTTTTATTTTTTTTTTTTACTTTTTTTTATTTCATTTTTTTTCTTTTTTGTTCACGTTATTTTCTTTTATATTATTTTTAAGAATGTATTGCGAAACTATTAAAACAGAAGACTGGAAACATTCCACATAAAATGCACACTTTATTGCATTTTAACAATTGTGAATGTTTCATAAACTATTTCCAGTAAATAGGGGAAATTATGTTTAAAAGTATCATTAGAATTGGCATTCAGGCAACAAGTGACAAACTAGTACCTAGCGACCATTTCATTTGTCTGTTGATATGTGTGCATAGTCTGTCTGCGCCCAAACAAGCTACTTATTACGAAAAACACATGGACCCTTGTGACAGTGCACTCTTTCATTTCTCCAAAACTAGGCGTAAAAAATAGTGTGTTTCGCTAAGCCGACCGACCCTGTTTCAAACACCTGAAACTGCTATTTTTTATCAGTAAAAATGCAAAATAAAAAAGTAAAGCACTGACCTCCAACAAAATACCTGTATTTTCATAAAATTACAGGTCCGACCCTGTTCTTTTCTGGAGAAAAAATAGAAAGAAAATAAAAAAAAAAAGAAAAAATTCTCCTACCTACCGACCATTTTTTTTTCAGCATGTTAGCGGAAACATAGCTATTCTTTTACGCCCTTTCATTTTTTTTTTGATGATTTTTTTCTTATCAATACTCCAAACATATATTGTGGGTGGTCTTTAGAACCGCCTGATTGAGGCGGTTCTAACGAATACCCACAACCTATCTCTTAGAGCAGAAATAAGAAA
The DNA here is from genome assembly GCA_964016985.1 of Anodontia alba. Lineage (NCBI taxonomy): Eukaryota > Metazoa > Mollusca > Bivalvia > Lucinida > Lucinidae > Anodontia > Anodontia alba. Next base: position 72,666,297 of record OZ024825.1, read on the forward strand.
AATATTGTATACCCCTATGTGAAGAATGTCAGCAAAATAACAATTTAATAATGTGTCAGCAAAATAACAATTTAATAATGTTAAATATGTCAGCAAAATAACAATTTAATAATGAAATCTGTCAACTGTTCTGAAGATGAGAAGATGAGAAAAGTGCCCAGCTTGTCAAACAAGAGTAGCATTTAGCCCTTGCAATGTCGTGACTATTTCAAGCTGCATTGTGAAAATTTAAGTACATACTAGAATTCTCTGACAGAGGATGAAAAGAAGTCAGATGATGTGCTAGATGGAGCGTTACACATTTCCTTTGATTATGCCCAAAATATGCTTATCCCCCACAGCCCCCAGCAAGTTGGACCTATATATTTCAAAACTCCTCGGAAATGCCATCTGTTTGGAATTTGCTCAGAATCATTACCCAAGCAAGTTAATTACCTCATTGATGAAGCTGAACTTACTGGCAAGGGTACAAATGAGACTGTGAGTTATCTTCATCATTATTTCAATTCTGACAACTCTGTTAAATGCAATGATCTGAATCTCCATGTGATAATTGTCGTGGACAAAATAAGAGCAATGCTGCTGTCCAGTACCTTTGTTATAGAACATTGAAGGGTTTACATTCAAATATTGAGCTGTCATTTATGTTGCCATACCATACGAGATTTGGTCTAGATTGGTGTTTCAGTTTGGTTACATTGAAATACAAACATAGCTATATAAGTTCTGTTTCACAGTTAGCGGAAGGAGTTTTACTATCTACAACCAAGGAGATTAATATACCGCAGCTTATAACTGACCCAAGCTCGGGAAACTGTTGTGACAGTTAGAAAACGGAAGATATTTCTTGAGAAGTATTTCAAGAAAATTTCAAATTTGACGAAGTATCATCACTTTCGTTTGACGGCTTCAGAACCTGGTGTAAAACCGGTCTTTAGGTTTCCAATCAGGCGGGACAGAAACCAGCCTGCTCAGTCTCAGAACCCCTTAAGTGGCAGGAACTGGTTTGACATACAGTCGCCTAAGCAATCATACTATCAGAAAAGCGAACCACAAAGGCGCTGATCAGTCTGCAAATGCGCATGCTGATCAGGTCTCGCCTTTTGTTCTTCGTACATGCAATTGGCAGGGTTTCTCGTGACGAGGCTCAAAATCGGTTGACCCCATAGCTGCAGACTACAACAATATGCCAGATATCCCAAAGAAATGCCTAATAATGATTTAATGTTAAGAAAATAAATCTATTATTGTTTTGAAATGCTTTTTAGATGTTTTCTTTCATTATTACCTGTTACTTAACTGGTAACAGTTTGGTGACGTAACTTATGATGTTGAATTGGTATTCTGTGACGTTATTACGTTTAGGGTACCTATGTTTAAGATAGTGTAAATCTGAAACCCTTAGGAGTATTTTATTTATTTTGGTGTCAGTTTGTTTCTAAAATACCAACATATTTGAAATTATTAATAACTCATTTTCGCCAAAAATTCCCAGAAGGTCCCTTTTCGCGTGACGAGTCATATATAAATAAACGAATTAGTACTAACATTGTATGTTTTGTCTTTTTTACATCCTTTGATGTACTTCTTCTGCAATATATACGCTAAATACTTTATTTACGTTTCCATTTTGTGGCTCGATCCGCCATCTTTGCTGGTGTTGTAATACAGACGGTGTTGAAGTGCGGTGTAAGTCACATAAAAAGTCCGGTATCAATACCGGTCCCCGCGAGCATAGCGAATTATTTTATTCCAGTAGAAAGAAATTTTATTAATAAAACAACAGAATTGTTAAGTTTTTTAATCTTTCTGCTTGTACAGAATAGAACAAAAGCTCAAAGAAAAAAAAAATTGACTAAACCACAGCATTTGATTCCAACAAAGTGCCATGTTCAATGGCCTCAAGTTTTTCTTTAACCGTAAAGGCTTTTCGTTTTCTTCTTTGGTTTTCCATTTTAATCAGTGTTGAATGAACTTTTTCAAGACAACAATGAGTGCAGGACAAATTTCACAGTTACACGCTCTACTACCTAACCGCGTGCGCAGTAATCGAGGTCCAGTGATCCGCGTCTCTGATTGGATGAATATCTAATTAGGTCGGCAAGGCGGCCATATCAAACTGGAAAATTTGGTGTCTTTCAAGTATTTACAAATTAATTATGGATAAAATGTGGTCATTTTCCCATTCTTATATGGGGGGTAAGCCATTTCTTGATAGATATGTTTGTATCGTTTAAAAGTTAAATGAAGTTTTAATTGGCACAAGTTTGTCTTCTTAAAATCAATTACGGTCATTACGCACGTACACAAACAAAAATACAACAAAGAGACAATACATTGATTAGCTTTATTCTTTCAAAATCATTTTTTTATTTGCTATTATGACATGTATAACAACAGTAAATAATTTCTTTTTCTGCAGATCGAAGCTCTGAAAAACAAAAAACACATTTTGTTATTTTGACCTAGAGGGTGGGGAAACTGGGACCCTTCGAAAAATTTTGGGAGGCATGACGTCCCCGCGTTATATCCATATTCGCGCACTAATGACGCGAGTACTAACGGGACTGACCTGTATCCATCTTATGGAAGTGTCCTGGTGACAGAGTGGTTAACACTCCAGAGTTCAGATCACGACGTCGCGGCTTTGAATTCCACTGAAAGTGGAATTCATCTCGTGACTGCACAGCACTTCATTGCACAGACCCTTTCATTATCACCCTTCCATTGTCTGGATATGACTTAAATAATGTTGAAAAGGACGTAAAACATCAAATCATCATCTTCGTCCATCTTATTTGGAGCTATGCCTAATTAACAGAATTGGTTACTGATTCTCTACCTTTTCTCCCCTGGGTCTCTACATGCTTGTTATATCCTTTTTCCACTCTCTGCACTAATTCAGCAGATGACAAATTGGTGATATTTTTCTATTATTTCGCTGAAAACAGGATTTGGCATTTCATGCAAATTGCCTTTATTGGAGATAATTTGCATGAAATGTCAAATCCTGTTTTTCTGGGAAAAATAAGAAAAATATTTCAAAATGTCGTCTATTGAAAATTTTACCAGGAGTGCTAAGCATTGTAGAAGTATATTGATTTTACTGGAAACAGAGCTCTGGATAATCTTGAAGTTTGAAGCCACAAATATTTATTTGTCCACTCATGTATATTATTTGGGATGTCATTAGAATCACATTGAAAAAATAGCTCTAATGAGATTCTAGCAAACATGTAAAATTTTGAAGTTACGAAATTTATTTGGCTGATTATGGGGCTTTTTTGGAGCCCTGGTGTACAGGTGATTTTAATAGCTTTTATTTTTTATTCTGCTTGTTATGGTCTTGTTACATCTGCCCTGGGTTTTAACTGGCATTTAATTATGAGCTATTATACCCACACTAATTATATTCTATTGAACAGAGTTTGTTTTTCATAGAGAATGGAGTAATTAACGCTCAGCACTCTGGGTAAAATTTTCAGCATACGACATAAAGAAATATTATTTTTATTTTTCCCAGAAAACGGGTTTTGGAATTTCATGCAAATTGTCTCCAGTGGGGATAATTTGCATGAAATGTCAAATCCTGTTTTCTGGGAAAAATAAGAAAAAAATGTTATCAATTTGTCATCTGCTGAATTAGCCCAACGTGCTGTTCTGACCTGTGAGGGGAAGTAGGGTGTCTTTGAAACAAGTAATTAAATTGACATTTGATTGTTGTGCACAAACTCAGATGGTTTTTAGGTTCCTGTTTTGTGATTGAACCTTTTTTTTAATTAATTCAGTGTCTGATGAAGCAAATGTGATTAAGCAAATAAAAAATAATGCAAATATAGAATTATTAGAAAATAAGTACAATAGAATGGAATAGTTATTTGCTAAAGCATGTCATTTAAAGGGACTTGACACACTTTCAAGGGAGTAAACTCTGTCTAAATTGATTTTGTCCCCTTCTGAAAAGGGGTCTTCTCTAAAAGGAAAGAATTTGCTCCCTTTAGGAGCAAATTCTTTCTTTTAGAATAGGCCCCTTTCAGAAGGGACTTAGTGTGCAGGAAAGCAAACAGGAAGTCACAAAAGTTGTCTTCCTTGGCTGAAGTGGCACAAAAAATGGCACAAAAACTAACATGTATATCAAGTCCTTGCAATTGTAAAATTTGCATATAACAACCTTATGGTGGTGAGTCTTCCCCCACTCCCTACACCCACCCACAAAACACCCCTTCATTTGGTTGTACATGTATTTCAGTCTGTTATCCCACTAACCTAAAAAATGATACAAAGTCTTCTAACGTATTTCCATAGGGAAAAAACACAATAGTCTATGAATTAAAAATTAAATTTTTAAGTGTTTTTATTTATCATTATGCAGAATGATGTAAACCTTTATGAAATGACATACCCTATTTTCTGAGGCAAATAAGAAAAGTCATTGTTTTCTGAATATGCCCATAGAATGGTAAAAGTTAAGGGATTAACCATTTGATGTTTAGTGGGTTGGGGGCATATGCCTTCCAGCCTAGAAATATTTTCTCAGATTCTGTGACATAAGCTTGTCTTTTTTACTCACATTTTTGCAAAGCATAGAATAGCATTTACCTTGGTCCTGGCTATCTTTTTCGGGTAAAATTGGATTCTGGAAAATAAAAAATGGCCACTCACTAATATGCAAATGTTGAGAGTAGCAAAGGACCAAAATATGTTTCTTTATGCCCCTGCCATTCAAAGAATGATGGAAAGGGCATATACCGGTAGTGTTAGCCCTGTCCTTCCTCCTGTCAGTCCATTCATCAGTCCGTCTCAGTCAGGCGTTAGCAATTTGCATTTAAGTTTTTCAGGCGGGGCCTCCATGTCCTTTGGACACATTTCTAGTATTCTTATTGTATTTAACCAGAAAATAGGAGTTGACATTTCATGTAAATTGGATCTTTATTAGCCAATTTACATGAAATGTCAAGCCCTATTTTCTTGGAGAAAAAAAAAAAGAATATATTTTAAAATCTGCTAATATTTAAATCCAGCATTAAAGGTAAAGGATACTAAAAATAGGTAACTAATTATCCTCATTGGCAATTTATGATTTAAATGCATGTAGATTCAAGGCAAATTATGTGCTTTAATTATTTAGGTCTTCATTATCCCTCATTAAAAGCTATTTCATCTCACAACCTCTAACAGTGCTGCTTAATGCTTAGCACTCTGTGTGAAATTTTCAGCAGACAACATATTGAAATATTTTTCTTATCTTTTCCCAGGAAACGGTTTAGAAATATCATGCAAATTGTCTCTAGCAGAGACACTTTGCATGAAATGTCTAAACCTGTTTTCTTGGAAAAATAAGAACAATATTTGTTGTCTGCTGAATTTACCCAGAGAGTGGTAATGGTTAAATATATAAACTTGATAACAGATACAGAATGAAAGAATAATAAAAAAAAAACACTGTTGGAACAAGGTTTTAACCTTTACCACTCTGCTAAATCAGCAGACGACAAATTGGCAATATTTTTCTTGTTTTTTCCAGAAAACAGGATTTGACATTTCATGCAAATTGACTCCAATGCAGATTGTCTCCTCCATTGGAGATAATTTGCATAAAATGTCAGATTTTTTCTTGAAAAATTAAAAAAAAATATTTCAGTATGTCATCTGCTGAAAATTTTGCCCAGAGTGTTAAGCATTAAAAGCATTTTATGGCTATTACCAGCTTGATAAGAATCCCAAACTACTGGATGTCAGCAATTTCTTTATATGATTCTTTATGGAAATCAATAATAACATTGTTTAGAGTGGTGTTAAATCTCTTTGAAGGGCCTTACACTGTCTTTCAATGGTTTAAAGCTCATAGCACACTATGGGCAGATTGAGTAGATGACAGATTAATAATATTTTTCTTCTTTTTTTTTCCAGAAAATAGGCTTTGACATTGTATGTAAATTGTCTCCTGAAGAAATGTCAAATCAAGGCCTGTTGATGGATTTAGTTTGTTTTGCCAACTGCTACATGTAGTTCCAAGATTTTGTTAGAGTATACAGCTATAAGTGTTACCTAAAATGGAAGGTCAAGGTCATGGGGAAAGACTGATACTTTAGTGATGGTGCCTGCTGAGGGTATGAGCGGCCCATTGGTAACTCTGTCTTGTTTTGGCATGTCTTCTGACTGTTTTCTGAATGATATTTTCTAATTTTAACAAGCAAAGATTATTCTAAATGTTGAAACAGACTACCTTCAGGGAATAATCCAAAATGACAGTTTCTTTTGTACAAACATTTCTCATTAAAATTCCTTCTGTTTTACTGATTTTAAAATGTATTAATATGATAATAATCCCTGGTCCTGCTGAACCCGGATATGCCCTGCCTTTACAAACAATGTAGATCCAAATCAGTTGGCTTCTTAAGCCAACTGATTTAGATCTACACTGTTTGTCATTATGTTTGTGAATTTGTATCAACAGACTGGATCAAGTAATCTGATTGGTTGAAAATTAGAAGTGGGCATGTAAACTGCCAGGATGAAGCAATCTGATTGGCTGAAAATTAGAAGTGGGCATGGCATCTTAATATATTCAGCATGGCAAGGGTGAAAATGACACATGTTTATTTCAGTGAACCACTGATGCAATTCTGTGTCCCAAAAGATCTTGTTAGTCTTAGCTTTGATGTGAAGAATGATATAATCACATATCTGAACACCAGGGACATATTTCACAAGGTTTTGAGTGACCTCATCCATTCTTGGAAAGAGATGATGCTCCTGACTTTTGTTTCACTAGGTAGTAGACTGATCCACCGATCTGTTGCACTGTATTTGTCAATGTTTTGCATATAAACATGGTGCACCAGTCCAACCTTGCTTTATGGTCATTGTATTGTTTATTATTTGCTGATTTCACACTGTGGTGTAGATTAAAGAAAAAGCTTAAAAAAAACAAACAAAAAACCTTTGAATTTCTTAATTTACAAAATAAATTTAAATTCGGAAACAGCTGAGGAAGTGAAGATTTTGAAAAAAAGCATGGTAAATCTGGGGCACTAAAGTTTCTGGATTCCTTGAAATCTGCTTTTTGGTTTTGGCTTTTGGTGTGTAACAGAGCTTGTTTGAATCTTCATTTGCATAAATGTTGAATTTCAGGACTCCAGATAAACAGAGTACTAACCCTTAAAGTGGCATTCAAAATTGTAATAGACAACATACACAAATGTTATTTTTTATGTTTTGGAGACAATTAGACATGAAATTTTATTTGAATCATTTGCAAGATTGTTTGCCTAGCAGATGATTCACATGACATATTGAGCCTTTTTTTCTCAAAAAAAAAAAAAAAAAAAAAAAAAAAAATGTAAAAAAATATTTTAGAATGTCTGCTCGAAATACAACTTATCTGGAGCTCTGTGTTGGCAGCTAGTTTTGTTTCCCCTTCTTAGTTTCTAACCCAGGTGTAAATTAGTATAACCATAAATGAGTCTTTCCAAACAGAAAATGACAGAAGGATATACGTATCCAGTGTGGACCCAGAGCTGTCTGTGCATCTGATCAGGTTCTTAACTGACTGCTTGAAGAGTCTGTGTTTCTCCCATTATTCTTCCAAAGTCATACACTGTGACTGCAGCTGAGGCTCTTTTTGCAACCAAAAAATATTTTTTCTTATTTCTCCTCAAAATGATATGTTGTGGTACTTAGTAGTGCCTTGTTAACCCTTGTCTTGCTGAACCTGGATATGTCCTGCATTTGCAAACAGTGTAGATCCAGATCAGTTGGCTTCTTCAGAAGCCAACTGATCTAAATCTGCACTGTTTGCCATTAAGTTTGTGAATTTGTATCAACAATCTGGATCAAGTAATCTGATTGGCTAAAAAATAGAAGTGGGTGTGGCATTTTAATTTATTCAGCATGACAAGGGTTAAGGCACTTCTTATTAGTAACCACAACATATGTTTTCATTGGAAAAAAGTAAAATATTTACCCAATACCCTCTATTATGTGGAATTGTAATATACTATATTAGCGATCAGTGTAGACCCTGGTGTGCATTTGCAGACAGATCTGGGTGTGTGCTATTTGTATATATCACATGGTTAATTTTGTTTGGAGGCTCAGATGTAGAAGGCATATGCAAATGAAGAATGGTCAAAAATGGGGGGAAAGGACTAACATGGATGATTTAGTGTCTTATTGATAGGCAAAAGAAATAGGAATGAAACTGAAAATTCCAAAATTTAAATAAAGCAGAAAGGATGACACCCTAACAAGTGTTGGACTGGTCGTCATGAAATTTGTAGTAAATGGTATGCACAGTAAAATTCCGCTATTTAGACTGACTTTGGGACTGCCCTAAAAGTGGACTTAATAGTGGGGTGGTCTGATATTGCATATAGACTATATATATTAACCCTTAAAACGCCAAGAAAATGTCCTCTGTTTATGTCGTCTACTGAATATTCTTGCAAACTTTTCAAACCTATTTTTGCATACAGGCAAACAGTGTGGACCCAGATCAGACTGCTCCTAAAGGAGCAGTCTGATCTGGGTTCATACTATTTGCAGAAATGACTTTTAAAATCACAAGCAGATGACAAAGCAGACGACAATTGTTGTGATTGGCAGTTTAAGGGTTAAGAAAGAAACCATTTGGGATTGGCAAAAACTGCTCTTAATAGCGGAGTGGTCTTAATCGTGCAGTGGTCTTTAATAGCGGAAATTTACTGTACTTTACATTGTTTATAATTTCAGTCATCCCATATTGAATCGCTGTATTCCTCGCAACTTGGTTGAGCTCGCGTCCAATGTCACTTCAGATATTGTACACTTTCTGAACACAAGTGACGCATTCCAGAAAGTTCTCAGCGACTTGTACCTGAGTTGGCGTGAGATGTTGATTTTGTGTTTCATTGCCGTAGGTACGGTCAAGTAGTGCCTGATTCCTTGGTGCCTGTATTTGTACTTTTTTTCCCAAACATTTGCCATTCAGCAAAGTACATTTGGTTGTGTCGATACAAGGCTGTAGCGTAGTTCTGGGTAAACAGGGCATCATATTTACACAAAGTAGTTGGACAAATAGGCCTGAGCAAACAGTCTAGACCCAGGTCAGATGCCACAGAGTGTGGCATCTGATCAGGGTTACACTGTTTGCCATCATCCAGCGCTATTTTAGACACATTAGCAGGTAGTAAAATGGACTTGCTCAACTTTTAGGACAAATATTCAAAAGAGTTGATGTGTCCAAATACTTTTAGTAAATATTATAATTATGGTGTGATTTTTTTTTTGTACCAAAACATATCTTGTGGGTTCCCACTGGAGATGCCTTAATGAGGCAGTTCCAATAGATACCTACAAAATAAGTTTTGGTATAAAATAACAGAAATAGTCCTACATGTTCACAACATTTATCACTTTACCTGGAGCTGTTATCCTGCGGTTGCAGATAATTCCTTCTCTTTTTGAACAAGAGTACTGATAGCATTCTGAGGTCTCCATGTTGCTAAGATTTCACTGAAAATGTCTTGCCAGCCATAAAGATCTTGATGAAATCAAAGAAATAAGAGAAAGGTACTCAGTTGACTGCCTTGTTTATGAGTCCTAACTTGGGCCATGTCAGGCAATAATGAGTCTTTTAAGTATATATGAAATACACAGTTTCAATACACAGTTTCAAATTACTTCGCCCATACATACATTCTCACGTTAAGTAGACTGGATGCACTTTGTCGATCCTCAGCCATTTTGACAAGGAAGTCACAAACGTTGTCTCAACTTTTTGACTGCCAGTTTGTTTCTTGCACATCAGACCCCGTCTGAAAATTGGTTTACTCTAAAAGGAAAGAATTTCCAAGGGGAGCAAATTCTTTCCTTTCAGAGTAGACCCTTTTTCAGAAGGGAGGCCAAGCAAATTTGACATGTTACCTACCCTGAAAGGGTATTTTTTTCCCCTTAACTCTTGCAGCCCTGCAGACCAAAGCATATACCTTTGCAAACAGTGTAGAACCAGATGAGATTGCTTATAACGCTCTGTCTTTTCAGGATCTCCACTGTTTGACATTCGGTTTTGAATTTTTGAATAACACCCCCATTGGCAACGATGGGTATATCCAAAGTCAAAGATGGAAATATCTACTTCAAAAACTCGGGGGTGAAAAGGTTGAAGATGCAGATTCAAACCATCCTGCACAGCCATACATCCTCATCAGGGCCTTAGTTTTCTGTTGATGCATTATGCCTGCATTTTGCTAATCCCTGAACAGACTGCGCAGATGCACAAGTTGATCTGAATAGTCACTGCCTGCCAATGCCTTGAAGCAAATTTTTCACTGTGCAGCTCTAATGATAGTGAAACCATTAAAGTGTGAGTTGGGCTCCATAACACAGTTCTTAGTGCCTCTGACTGCAGATCCAGGGATCCCAAGTTCAAATCTTGGTGTGGTCACATAACTTGCATAGAGATTGATCAAGACTTCTTTTCCACAGTCATTCTCCCACTTCTGCTGATTCAAGAAGGGCAGTTACTGGTGAAAGTATGTGCATAAAGATCTGGTTAACTGCTCAGAGGACTAAGTCTGCCCGGGAAACATGTTAGTAAGTTGTAGCAGTCAAGATTTTTAGCTCACCTGAGCTCTGCTCAGGATGAGCTATTGTGATCACTTTTCGTCCGTCGTCAGTCCATGAGTGCGCCCGTGCGTCCGTCCGTTAACATTTTCAAACGACTTCTCCTCTGAAGCCACTGAGCCAATTTTGCTCAAATTTCATATGGAGCCTCCTTAGGGTGGGGGAACGAAAAATTGCTAAAATGGTCGCGGTCCGTTGACCAAGATGGCCGCCACACCCATATATGGTAAAAACCTTTAAAAATCTTCTTCTCCAGAACTGAGAATGCCTTGGGGCTGAACCTTTGCAGGAATCATCAGGGACGGGACCAAAATTGCTAAAAGAATTGTCGTACGTTGAAGTTTGACTTTTTTACGGCAAGGTCAAGTTTGCTTCCCTATGCATTTGTATGGGAAAAACCTTTAAAAATCTTCTTGTCCAAAACCGAGCATGCCTTATGGCTGAATCTTTGCATATATCTTCGGGAACAGGAGGGCTACCAAAATTGCTAAAATAATGGTCGTACATTGACATTTGACCTTTTTACATTAAGGTCAATTTTGCTTCCTTATGCATTTGTATGGGAAAAATGTTCAGAATTTCAAACAACTTCTCCTCTGGAGCCTCTGGGCCAATTTTGCTCAAATTTCATATGGAGCCTCCTTAGGTAGGGGGAACAAAAGATTGCTAAAATGGTCACGGTTCTTTGACCAAGATGGCCGCCATGCCCATATATGGTAAAAACCTTTAAAAATCTTCCTCTCTAGAACCGAGGATGCTTTGGAGCTGAATGTTTGCATAAATCATCGGGGACAGGGGGTCTACCAAAGTTGCTAAAATAATGGTCATACATTGGCATTTGACCTTTTTACGGCAAAGTCAAGTTTGCTTGCTTATGCATTTGTATGGGAAAAAACATTTAAAAATCTTATTCTCCAAAACCGAGGATGGCTTGTGGCTGAATCTTTGGATATATCATCTGGAACAGGCGGTCTACCAAAGTTGCTAAAATAATTGTCATACATTGACATTTAACCTTTTTACGGCGAGGTCAAGTTTGCTTCTGTATGCATTTGTATGGGCCCCATACATTTGTATGGAAAAAATGTTGATAATTTCAAATGGCTTTTCCGCTGAAGCCTCCGGGCCAGTGTTGCTCAAATTTCATGCGGAGCCTCCGTGGGCAGGAGAATGAAAGATTGCTAAAATGGGTATGGTCCATTGATCAAAATGGCTGCCATGCCCATATATGGTAAAAACCTTTAAAAATCTTCTTCTCCATAACCAAATAAGCCCTGGGTCCTAATCTTTGCACTAATTATGGGGGACAGGAGATCTACCAAAATTGCTAAAATGATGGTTCTATGTTGACATTTGACCTTTTTACCTCCAAGGTCAAATTTGCTTCCCTATTTGTATGGGCCATATACATTTATATTGAAAGTATCGAAGTGACTTGTAGATCAACAGTAGTTAAAATTGTTCTGATTGGGGGGGTGGTCGGGTGGTGCGAAGGTGCTGTGTATCTTACATCACTGGGGCGTCCAACTGATATTGGCTTACATTTGGGCAAGGCCTGCTATCCTTGTAGTGGGTAAGGGTAGAGGGGGAATGTTTTTATTTCTTCTGTTTCTTCACTTTCATTCCTGTTCCTCTTTCTTCCCTGTCCCTCTCTTTCATCTCCTCTACTCTCTTCTATCTCTTTTCTCCCTGTCTCTGGGAGATGACACAAAATGACCCTCAAGGGTTGACGTGTCGTTAAACCCCAACACAATCAATCAATCAATGTTCTGATTGGAAATCTAAGATGGCCATCATCTGGTTTATATTTATAATATTTCCCTGCCACTGTGCTGTTTACATGTATAAAATCATGATTCTTCAGAAACCACTTAGCCAATTTCCACCAAATTTCACATTGATCCTTCTGTTGAACTGTAATTGATAGTTTATTCAAATGATCATGCTCCATTGACTGTCAAGCCCATATATTCTTCTTCAAAACTAAGAACTGCTCAAATGATGATATTTTCATTAGTTGCGTTGATAGGATTGGAAAAATGTTGCATAAAAGCTGCATGTCTGCAGTGGCTATGTCACTCAGGTGAGCGAACCGTGGCCTGTGGGGCTCTTGTTTTTTATTTCTAGAACAAACTAAAGCTTGATATTTTTTGTTAATCGGTTCACATGAAATGTCAAGGTTTATTCTCTTGGAAAAATACAAAATATAGAATGACGTCTCCAGCTGTTTTAACTTGCTCTTTTATGCAAATGGATACACTTGGTTGATTATTTGCCATTTTTATACCCCGCCACACAATAGTGGCTGGGTATTATGGTTTCACGTTGGACGTCCATGTATCTGTCCGTCCGACGGTCCGTCCGTCGTACGTCCGTCCGTTTTTCATTTCCGGATGATAACTTGAGTAAACATCAATGGATTTTCACCAAACTGGGTATATGCATTGATATTATGGAGGTCTGGTTTGGGATTGCTAATGGGCAAATTTCGTCAAATTTTTACGGAGTTATCTGCCCGAGACACACCCATAATTTCATTTCCGGATGATAACTTGAGTAAATAAGGGATTTTAACCAAACTTGCTATATATATTGACATTAAGGAGATCTGGTTTGGAATTGCTAATGGGCAAATTTCCTCAAATTTTTACGGAGTTATCTGCCCGAGACACATGCATATTTTCGTTTCCAGACGATAACTTGAGTAAATAACAAGGGATTTTAACCAAACTTGCTATATGCATTGACATTAAGGAGATCTGTTTTGGAATTGCTAATGGGCAAATTTTCTCCAATTTTTATGGAGTTATCTACCTGAGACACGCCCATATTTTCGTTTCCGGATGATAACTTGAGTAAATAACAAGGCCTTTTAACCAAACTTGCTATATGCATTGATATTATCAAGATCTGGTTTAGGATTGTTATCTGTCCATTGATATTATCAAGATCTGGTTTAGGATTTTTATCTGTCCCTCCGTCATTTTCTTTCCAGACATTTTCGCAACAATAACTTTAATACATAAACAAATAATTGGTGTGGCGGGGTATTATGCTTGCGGTGCTTTTATTTATAATGGAGACAACTTTTGTGACTTCCTTTTCCTTTCCAGCATGCCAAACTGCTTCTGGAAAGGGGTGTACACTAAAAGGAAAGAATTTGCTCCTTGGGAGCAAATTCTTTGCTTTTAATGTACACCCCCTTGTCAGAAGGGAAGCAAAAAAATTGATAGAGTTGCCTCCCCTGAAGTATGTCCATTCCTCTTATGGATTGCTGGAGAGAAAGTAAACGCACTTGTCATCTTTATAGACGAAATCAATATGACCTTACTTTGATGTGTTTTAATTTCACTGAATTTACAGTTCAGTATAATTTTCTTAAGTTTAGAGAGTGCAAAATTTTAAACACAATGACATAAAAGGTGCAATATTTAATTAGGTGTATAAAAGGATGAGAGTAAAGGCTTCTATGATTCTTTTTTTAAGTACAAATTAAAAAAAAAAAAAAAAAAAAATCTAACATTATTTGAACTAATGGACTTCTTTATTTTACATTAACTGGTTTTTCCAGCCATTAGAAGTGCTGGGTGGCTGAGTGGTTAGCACTCCCCACTTAGATTCACAAGGTCCCAGATTTGAATCCCACTAGAGTTAAACTCCGCTATTGACTGTAGGTGCTTCATTGCTCAGAGCCTTTCATTATCACCCATCCGTCATGTTGATATGATTTGAATAATGTTAGAAGGGATGTGAAACACCAAATTATCATCCTCATCAGTTTTGCAGCCATCTGCCTTGCTTTGTTTGTTTTAGACAAAAATACCCTTCTGACATATGTACCCTAGGCTCTGATTCCAGTCCTTGCCTGATGTCTGTCTACACTGTTTGTTTACCCAGTTCTGCCCTGAAGGATAATCATGTTTAAACACTGTTTGTTTACACAGTTCTGCCCTGAAGGATAATCATGGTAATTTTCTTCCCAGCAAGCTCTTTAGTAGTCAGATTAACCCTTTTTTTCCGAGTGGACACTTCCACCACAACTTTTATGACAAGTCCCATTTCCAAAAGAAAGGATGTCTGGTTAGTTCTTGTTATCATATTATTTTATAGAAATTCCTGTATTTAATGCAACAGTGTAGACCCCAATCAGATACTGTATTCTGCAGTGTCTGATCTGGGTCTGCACTTTTTGCCATTGTCCCTTTTTGGTGATGCCAAGAAAACACAAATAAAAACAAAAAAGAAAAAATAACAATAACAACAAAAAACAAACAACAAACAACTTTTTTACTTCATTTTACACAGATTTTAGACAAACAAAAAGTTATGACTTTACTCTGGCCTCCTTTAAATTTGCATATAAAAAGATAAACACGACACAATAAATCAACTTAATGATCTCAGAATTTTCATTATTTCATAGGCCCCTTTTAACCTTTATCACTCTTGGGCTAATTCAGCAGACAACAAATTGGTGATATTTTTACTTGTTTTCCGAGAAAACAGGATTTGACATTTTATGCATGAAATTTCAAAACCCGTTTTCTGGGAAAAATAAGAAAAATATTTCAAAATGTTGTCTGCTGAAAATTTTCCCAGAAAACAGGATTTGACATTTCATACAAATTGTCTCCATCCATTTGAGAAAATTTTGTCTCCATCCATTGGATGGAGACAATTTGCATGAAATGTCAAATCCTATTTCCTGGGAAAAATACGAAAAATATTTCAAAATTTCGTTTGCTGAAAATTTTACCTAGAGTGCTAGGTGTCAAATGACATTATTTCCCACATTTAGATGGAAGTCAGCATAAAAACTGATATTTTGTTTTCTTATATTACAAACAAAAGTTCAGAAGAGATTATGCTGGGCTTAGTTAAAACATGTAGTCACATGGTTTTTTTTATATTTTCTCCACAAAAATATATTGTATGGCCTCATTAGAGTTTTCTCACAAGACATTTGTGATGAGATTTTGCAAGTGATTAGGTTTTGGAGACATGAGAAAGCTATCAGTATTCTTTTTTTTTTTTTCTAAAAAAATATCAACTTGTCTAGGGCCTTGGAGGTGTCTGGAAAATTTTCATATTTAAGGCCTTTTGCAATAACATATCAGACCATCTTCAGAGGCATTGTTAAGGAGTATTTGACGATAATTCTGTGAAAATTTTCTCGAGTTGTTTATAAAAACATATATTGTGGGTACTCATTAGAAGTGCCTCAGTGAGGCACTTCTAATGAGTACCCACAACATATGGTTTTATGGAGAAATAAGAAAATATATCCCAAAATTATCACAAGATACTTCTCCTTAACTTAACTCCTCTGCTGAATTCTTTGCAAGTGAACGATTCTTGTGACTTCTGATCTTCATTTCTTTGCTATAACATTAGATTCTTCATATTCATCATTGCAATCCGAGAAATGCCACACTAATATTGGACTTAAAGAATGTATTTTGTGATCTGGCAAGTGTTAAATTGTACTGGCTGAAGGTGTTAGTAGTGTAGCTGTAAATCAGGTTATTTTTATGTGAAGGATGTTTTGACAATTTACCATGTACAAGTTGCAAGCGATAAATGAACCCCATCATGTAACATCTGGCTTTACACTGAATGGATACTCCCAAAATATTTTGCCGCCATTATGCAAAGGGAGACAACTTTTGTGCACAGGAAGTTGCCTCCTTTGTATTTTTTTTTTTTTTTTTTTTTTTTCAAAATGGGGGCTACGCTTTACAGAGTAGATTTTCTGCCATTTTTTGCAAGGGGAACAACTTCTGTCACTTCATTTTGCTTCTTGCTTTACAAGCCAATTCTGTAAAGGGGATAATCTCTAAAAGGAAAGAGGGGGTGGTCGGGTGGTGCAAAGGTGTCATGTATCTTATGTCACCGGGGCATCCAACTGATATTGGCTCACAGTTGGGCAAGGCCTGCTATCCTTGTAGTAGGTAAGGGTAGAGGGGCAATGTTTTTATTTCTTCTATTTCTTCACTTTCATTCTTGTTCCTCTTTCTTCCCTGTCTCTCTCTTTCATCTCTTCTACTATCCCTTTTCTCCCTTTCTCTGGGAGACGACACAAAATGACCCACAAGGGTTGACATGTGGATAAACTCCAACACAATCGAATCTAAAACGAAAGAGTGTGTTCCCTGTGGGAGCATATTCCTTTTTTTTTAATACAGACCCTTTACAGTGACCCTTTACAGTTTTGATAGTGTTTCCCCAATGGGCACACAACGTTAAAATGACGTCGTATCAACGTCGATGTGACGTTACGTCGTATCAACGTCGATGCGACGTGATAACGTCGCATCGACGTTGATACGACGTCATTTTGATGTTGTGTGCCTGCTGGGTCTTTCCCTGAAAGTATTTCAGTTGCTCTCTTCTTTTGGCTGATTCAAGAAGGGCAGTTGTCAGTTTCTGGCAAAAGAATGTGTACAAGTACTGGTTAAGCACTTAGAGGACTGCCTGCCCAGGAAAGTGTGGTGAGTAAACTGACCACGTTTGACATGACCCTATTGTGTTGACGGTAGTAAAATCTCAACACAAATAAACAAAATCTAAAATCTCAGTTGCTCTTAAAAAGAAGAATTTATCCTCAGAGGGCGCATATTCTTTTTTTTGAACCCTTTCAACTCTACAGACCAGAAGAAGGCTTTGCAGACAGATGAGACAGATGAATGAGCCATCTCATCAGGATCTACACTGTTTGCCATTCTGTTCTTGATTTACAATTTTTCCCTTTTGGCAGTAATGGATGTGTCCACATTTAGAGATGGAAGAGTCCATGTCAGAAACTCAGTGGTGAAAGGGTTAAGATTAGACCTCTTAAGAAGGTAGAAAAAAAACATTTCATGTCCGAGTTATTTCCCTAGGAGCTATGTCTGTTCCCAGTAATGTATATAGGGACAATGAAGGCACAGATCAGTATGTATAAATAGTATATTACACAAATATGGGGTTTATACATTGCAGAATATGGGGTTCATTTTATTCTTATAAAAACATTATATCTGAAAGTGTTGGCTGGGGCTCAAACCCACACCATATCACTCATAAAAACAACATATGAAACACACACACACACACACACACACACACACACACACACACACACACACACACACACACACACACACACACACACACACACACAGTCTTAAATTTTGCCCTAAACCCTGGTTTTGTTGAAATCTGATAAGCCCTGCTTTTGCAAACAGTATAGATCCAGATTAATTGGCTTCTTCAAGCCAAATGATCTGGATCTGCACTGTTTGTCATTAAGTGTGTGAATTTGTAACAACTTGGATCAATTAATCTGAATTAGATATGGGTGTGGCATCTTAATTTATTTAGCATTACAAGGGTTAAACATAAAAAACCTGACAGGGCTTAAATTTTGCCCTTAACCCTTGTCCTGCTGAACCCGGATATACCCTGTTTTGCAAACAGTGTAGATCCAGATCAGTTGGCTTCTGAAGAAGCCAACTGATCTGGATCTGCACTGTTTGCCATCAAGTATGCAAATTTATAACAAAAATCTGGATCAAGTAATCTGATTGGCTGAAAATTAGAAGTGGGCGTGACATCTTAATTTATTCAGCAGGACAAGGGTTAAGTATATTAGTGAAATTAAACTCACAAAAAATTACCTGATTTACATTAGTTTTCTGCTTATGTGATGCTTAGTCACCCTACTTGTAGTCAAGCTTTGACAGTTAAAATATATCTTATCCCATAATGTAGATAGGGAATTTTTAGCAGGGTATTGTATTTTCCTGTATTTGTTTACGTTGTGGTGTATCGGGGCATTCATAAAGTAACAAATTTGTGGGACTGGGAAATTATTTGATTTAAAATTCCATATATTCTTTCTCCAGAAACTGGCATTCAAGAAGGGCAGTTGTGAGTTTCTGGCAAAAAAATGTGCACAAGTGCTGGTTAACTGATTAGAGGACTAAGCCTGCCCAGGAAAAGAATGGTAAACTGACAGGCTCAACATGACTTTAATGGTGTTGACTGGGCCATTAAACTCCAACCAAGCCCAAGCTCTTTTGCCAGTGCTTAAAAGTACATTATTGGTTAATCAACTAGATTTTATTTTTGAATAGTTTTAATTTTTAATACCATATTTACTCTTAGTATTGGGACAGGCAGGCCTGAGAGAAGAGTGTAGATATGTATTAGGTGTCACATTCTTTGCTATTTGCACTGTTTACCACAAATCCAGCAATTTATTAGACGAGTCAACAGGTAGTTAAAGGGACTTCATTGCCTTAGATAAGCAGCTTTTTGGGGCATTTACCCAGTTAAAGTTTCTGAAGTAAAAAAACAACAACAACAAAACAATTCATATTAACCCTTGTCCTGCTGAATAAATTAAGATGCCACGCCTACTTCTAATTTTCAGCCAATCAGATTGCTTGATCCGAATTGTTGCTATAAATTCATATTCTTAATGGTAAACAGTGCAGATCCAGATCAGTTGGCTTCTTCAGAAGCCAACTGATCTGGATCTACACTGTTTGCAAAGACAGGGTAAATCCGGATTCAGCAGGACAAGGGTTAAATTTATGGGATAAATACCAAATACATTAATTATTCTTGCACCAGTTAATAAAACTGGTACACAATAATAAATGGCCAAAAGTACCCAATTGCTTAACCCATTGTAGTCAGGAGACCCCTAAAAGGGTAATTGGCAAACAGTCCAGATGCAGATCAGACAGCGCAGAATGCAGCGTCTGATCATTGTCTTCACTGTTTGCAAATACTTCAGCAATTTTTCTCTAGGAATATCTAAATCTCATAGCCTCACCTACCTTAAATTGAAAATGAACTCTTCTAATATGTAGTGTGGGGGAGTTCATTAAGTATACAATGGGTTAATCCATTTTAGACTGAATATACTGGTAGAGTCAAATTTCAATTTTAGGTATGTCTGTCTGTGTGGTTTAGATATTCCTGGAGAAAAAAGGCTAAACTATTTGCAGATAGTGGAGACCCTGATCAAATGCTGCATTCTGTGACATCTGATCTGGGTCTGCACTGATTACTAAAATTACCCTTTTCGGGGTCTCCAGACTATAATGGGTTAAAAAAATATGTAAAGCACTGCAGACATGTAAAATGTTGGAAATATAGTAAGGTGTTAAGCTGTCCCAAAATTAAGGGTAAATACAGTTGTTCAAACACTAATTTTATTAGTATTAATTTTTGATAGTATGCACATATTTTACATCACAGATTGATGATATTATTCTTATTTTTCCCAGAAAACAGGATTTGCCATCTCATGCAAATCATCTCTTAGGGAGACAGTTTGCATGAAATTTCAAAAAATAAGAAGAATATTTCATCTGAAAAGTTTCTTGGCATAATAAGCTATATGTGTTAGTAACATAGATTGCGGAGTTGAAGGGGAATGGAAAACTATTTATTGATACCATCTTTATATGCTGACTTTAACATTCACAGCTTTATTGGATGAAAAAGTTATGCTAGTTATACTTATTTCAGGAAATGCCCTGGTGGCCATATCCTTAGCGCTTCTGGCATCAAATCATGGAAGCATTTAGGAAGCCGTTTTTTGAAACTTAGCTGTCATTCTGATAAATTCTATGTAATATCCTGTTGAGATTGTGTAGATTAATTATATTCCTCTGCAAAAGAATTGCAAAAGATCAGTGTGTCACATATCATTGTTCAGATTCAAATCCAAAAGGTTGCCTTTAGAAGCAAAGAATGGACAAAAGTATAAAAATTGGAGATTTGGTTTTATTAAGTCTCTTCATATACAGCTGTGTAGTTTGCAAGACTGTATATACACCCACTAACACCAGCTTAAGGGGCATTTGGTTTTGAAAGTAGCCAGAATGAGCTCAAAGGTACCAAAGGAAATAAAAATAATCTGCACTATGGTGAAGTATGGGGCACTATGGTGAAGTACGGGGAGACATTTTATGGCTGCCACAAGGCACATAACACAAGCTGCAATTAAGTAAAATGAAAATCTAAAAGGTAGCCTTTGGAAATAAAGAACTCCCAAAAGTATGAAAATTGGAGACCTGGGCCCAGTTGTTCAAAACGTTGTTAGCTTAACGAGCTCGTTAAGGGTCATTTCATTAACTGTTTTAGCGAATTCAATATACAATATTCTGATATTTTTTGCTGAAAAAATGTGAGTAGCTTTTGCAATGCAAAAGCTACTCACATTTTTTCAGCAAAAAATTTCAGCATATTTGCGTATCATTCGATGTAAATTTTAACGAATCGTTAACTAACGACATCGTTAGCTTTGAACAACCGGGCCCTGGTTTTATTAAGTTGCTTCATATATAGCTGTGTAGTTTGCAATGCTGTATACCCTCCTAGCACCAGCTTAAGTAGTCGATTTTCAATGTAACCAGAATGGGCTCAAAGATTCCAAAAGAAATAAAAATATAATCTGCACTATCGTCATGTTCATTTGCATCCTAACTTGTAGAATAAGTGCATGCTAAATGATGTAATAGTATTATTTCAAGACTTTAGTATTTAGTACACACAAATAGGTCAGCCCCACAAACTGGACTTATTATCGCACCTGCTTGTAGCAGGGTGCGATATAGGCGTCCGATTTTCCGTCCGTCCGTCCGTCCGTCAGTCCGTCCGTCCGTCCGTCCGTCTGTCAACATTTATGTCGACGTTCGACTTTTATGTCAAAGTTAGTATTCTAATCAACTACAAGACTAAACAACCATCAAACTTTGCATGAAACATCTCCCTGACCTCCTGACTTTGCGACATAGGCGTCTGCTTTTCCGTATGTCTGTCCATTCGTCCGTCCGTCTGTCAACATTTATGTCGACGTTCGACATTTATGTCAAAGTTAGTATTCTAATCAACTACAAGACTAAACAACCATCAAACCTTGCATGAAACATCTCCCTGACCTCCCGACTTTGCGACATAGATGCCCACTTTTCCATTCGTCTGTCTGTTCGTCCGTCCGTCTGTCTGTTAACAGTTCTGTTATGTCGAAGTTCGACATTTATGTCAAAGTTAGTATTCTAATCAACTACAAGACTAAACAACCATCAAACCTTGTATGAAACATCTCCTTGACCTCCTGACTTTGCGACATAGGTGCCCGCCTTTCCATTCGTCTGTCCGTTCGTCCGTCCGTCTGTCTGTTAACAGTTCTATTATGTCGAAGTTCGACATTTACGTCAAAGTTTGTATTCTTATCAACTACAATTCTACAACAACCATCATACCTTGCATGACACATCTCCCTGACCTCCTGACTTGGCAGGTATGTTGACCCAGTGACCTTGACCTATATTTTGCGCTCCATTGGCTTTGACACAATTTACGTTGACGTTCCAGATCTTCTCAACTATAAGGTGTACAACTACCAAACCTTGCATAGTGCTTCTCCTAGATATACTGACTTGGCAGTTACCTTGACCCGGTGACCTTGACCTATATTTTGTGCTCCAGTGATTTTGACATATTTTGTGTCGACGTTCGATATCTCCTCAACTATAAGGCCTACAACCATCAAACCTTGCAAAGTGCTTCTTCTCAATGTACTGACTTGGCAGATACCTTGACCTGGTGACCTTGACCTATATTTTGGCTGCAGTGACTTTGACATAATTTACGTCAACGTTCCAGATCTCCTCAAGTGTAAGACCTCTAGCCACCAAACCTTGCATAGTGCTTCTCCTAGATGTACTGACTCGGCAGGTATCTTGACCCGGTGACCTTGACCTATATTTTGCGCTCCAGTGCCTTTTACACATTTTATGTCAATGTTCAATATCTCCTCAACTATAAGGCCTACAACCATCAAACCTTGCATAGTGCTTTTCCTCAATGTACGAACTCTGCAGGTACCTTGACTGGGTGACCTTGACCTATATTTCGCACTCCATTGACTTTTACACCTTTTACGTCACCCTTCCTTATGTCCTCAACTGTAAGGCCTTCAACCACCAAACCTTATATAGCACTTCTTCTCGATGTACTGACTCAGCAGGTACCTTGACCTGGTGACCTTGACCTATATTGTGCACTCCAGTGACTTTGACACATTTTATGTTGATGTTCGGTATCTCCTCAAATATAAGACCTACAACCACTAAACCTTGCATAGTGCTTCACCTCATTGCACTGGCTTGGCAGGTACATTGACCCGGTGACCTTGACCTATATTTGACACATTTTACGTTGATGTTTGATAACTCCTCAACTATAAGGCCTACAACCACTATACCTTGCACTGTGCTTCTCCTTGATGTACTGAATTAGCAGGTATCTTGACCCGTGACCTTGACCTATATTTCATGCTCCAGTGACTTTTACACATTTTACGTCAACGCTCCATTATCATTGGGCTGTATGATATGAAAAGTCAGTGCTGAAGATATAGCCATTAGAGGGAATGGGACTGGCCTGGAATATATGTGCCCCACTAGGCACTTTGTCTACATTTTTTTCAACCCAGTTTTCCAAGTAAGCACTGCTAAGAATGAAATAAACTTATTTAATAACCACGTTCTGATTGTGGCTCCTGTGACTTTTGCCCCAGCAGGTGCGATGACGCCTTCCGCGGAATTCTTGTTTTCCTCAAACAGACTAAGCTTACAAACTCCTACAGCTGGGTCAGTTACTTGCAAGGTGCTTTAATGCTTAGCATTCTGGGTAAAATTTTCAGCAGACGACATACTGAAATATTTTAGCTCACCTGAGCAAAAGCCCAGGGTAAGCTTTTGTGATCACCCTCTGTCCGTTGTCCATCGTTGTCCGTCGTCCATCATCCGTCGTCAACAATTAGTTTGTTAACACTCTAGAGGTCACAGTTTTGACCCAGTCTTGATGAAACTTGCCCAGAATGTTTGCCCCAATGAAATCTAGGTCAAGTTCGATATTGGGTCACTTGGGGTCAAAAACTAGGTCACCAGGTCAAATCAAAGGAAAAACTTAACACTCTAGAGGTCACATTTTTGAAGCAATCATCATGAATATTGCTTAAAATGTTTGCCTTGATGATTTCAAGGTCAAGTTCGAAACTGGGTCACTTGGGGTAAAAAACTAGGTCACCAGGTCAAAAAGGAAAACCTTGTTAACACTCTAGCGGTCAAATTTTTTAAGCAATCATCATGAATCTTGCTCAAAATGTTTGTCTTGATGAGTTCTAGGTCAAGTTCGAAACTGGATCACTTGGAGTCAAAAACTGGTTCACCAAGCCAAATCAGCAGAAAACCTTGTTCACACTCTAGCGGTCACATTTTTGAAGCAATCATCATGAATCTTGCTCAAAATGTTTGTCTGGATGATTTCAAGGTCAAGTTCCAAACTGGGTCATGTGGGGTCAAAAACTAGGTCACCTGGCCAAATCAGCAGAAAATCTTGTTAACACTCTAGCGGTCACATTTTTCAAGCAATCATCATGAATCTTGCTCAAATTGTTTGTCTTGATGATTTCTAGGTCAAGTTTGAAACTAGGTCACTTGGACTCAAAAACTAGGTCCCAGGCCAAATCAAAGGAAAACCTTGTTAACACTCTAGCAGTCACATTTTTAAAGCAATCATCATGAATCTTGCTCAAAATGTTTGCCTTGATGAGTTCTAGGTCAAGTTCAAAACTGGGTCATTTGGGGTCAAAAACTAGGTCACGGGGCCAAATCAGCAGAAAACCTTATTAACACTCTAGCAGTCACATTTTGGAAGCAATCATCATGAATCTTGCTCAGAATGTTTGTCTTGATGATTTCTAGATCAAGTTCAAAACTGGGTCACGTGAGGTCAAAAACTAGGTCACCTGGCCACGTCAGTGTAAAACCTTTTTAACACTCTAGCGGTCACATTTATGAAGCAGTCATCATGAATCTTGCTCAAAATGTTTGTTTTGATGATTTCTAGGTTAAGTTTGAAACTGGGTCACTTGGAGTCAAAACTAGGTCCCAGGCCAAATCAAGGGAAGACCTTGTTAACACTCTAGAGGTCACATTTTTGAAGCAATCATCATGAATCTTGCCCAAAATGTTTGTCTTGATGATTTCTAAGTCAAATTTGAAACTGGGTCACGTGGGATCAAAAACAAGGTCACCAGGCCAAATCAAAGGAAAACCTTGTTAACGCTCCAGAGGTCACATTTTTATACACCCATTTGAAAAACGGGACGTATTATGTTACGGGGTATGGCGTCCGTCCGTCTGTAAACTTTTTCGTTTCCGACTAACTCCTCCACCAATTTACATTCGATCAAGCTGAAACTTGGTATATAGTTAGACCATGATATGGCGCAGCGCATATTATTTCGGGGTTACAGTCCACCAAATGTTTGCAGAGTTACGCCCCTTAGAAAATTTCTGTATACTTTTCAATTCCGGTTAACTCCTACATTTTACATCCAATCAAGCTGAAACTTCATATATAGTTAGACGTGATGTGGAGCAGCGCATATTGTTTCGAGGTTACAGTCCACCAAATATTAGCAGAGTTATGCCCCTTTGAAAATTTCAGTTGACTTTTCGTTTCCGGCTAACTCCTCCTACAGTTTACATCCGATCAAGCTGAAACTTGATTTGTAGTTAGACCATGATGTGGAGCAGTGCATATTGTTTCAAGGTTACAGTCCACCAAATATTAGCAGAGTTATACCCCTTTGAAGATTTCTGTTAATTTTTCGTTTCTGGCTAAATCCTCCTACAGTTTACATCCAATCAAGCTGAAACTTCATGTACAGTTAGACCATGATGTGGTGCAGCGCATATTGTTTCGCGGTTACAGTCCACCAATATTAGCAGAGTTATGCCCCTTTGAAAATTTCAGTAAACTTTTTGTTTCCGGCTAAATCCTCCTACAGTTTACATCCTATCAAGCTGAAATTTTATTTGTAGTTAGACCATGATGTGGAGTGGCACATAATATTTCAAGGTTACAGTCCACCAAATATTAGCAGAGTTAAACCCCGTTGAAAATTTCTATTAATTTCTATTAATTTTTTGTTTCCGGCTAAATCCTTCTATAGTTTACATCCGATCAAGCTGAAACTTCATAAATAGTTACACGATGATGTGGAGCAGCACATATTATTTCGAGGTTACAGAGCACCAAATATTTGCAGATTTATGCCCCTTTGAAAGTTTGAAAGTTTTTGTAAACTTTTCGCAGCATATTGTTTAGAGGCAATAGTGTGCAAATTTTATTTTATAATCGGTATATTTTTTGCAAATAACTAAAGTTTTGGTCATATGGGCAAGATATTGATTTTTTTTTCTTCTTTTATTAGATTTGCAAGGAAAGGTTGCCATTATTAAATCTTTATGAATACATAATTCTTTTTGGATTTTTTTTTTTTTATACTCTTCTGATTTGGCTCCCTTGAAGAACAAAAATAAAATCAGTATTAAACAAGTTAAAGGTTTACAAAAAAATTTCTTGCAGCATTTTTTTTTTTTTTTTTTTTGGTTGTTTATTTTTGTTTTATTATTTGGTCCGATATTGAAGTATAGGAAAAACAAATCAGCCAAAGGCTCATATGAGCTTATAATATAGTCATGCTTCTGTGGTGTGTCCTCCGTCAGAAAGCACTTCTCCCTAGAAGCAGCAAACTTCTCCCTATTTTCCCAGGAGGGAGAAATCGCTTCTTCCTTAATTCCTGGGCCAGTTTGGACCCTTCGCCAGTTTGGTCGCTTAGGTTACAGTTCACCAAATATCAGCAGAGATATGCCCCAATGAAATTTTTTTAATTTTTTTTTTTTTTTTTTGTAATTCCACTAGATTGTATGCGGAGCACTAAATTATACAGGAGCCAGTTTTTGTGCTACATCTTTTTACTTGCCATGGGCGTATAATGCCCCGCTTGGCGGAGCTCTTGTTTAAATAATCATCATAAATATTGCTCAAAATGTTCGTCTTGATGATTTCTAGGTCTAGTTTAAAACTGGGTTACTTGATATCAGAAACTAGGTCACCAGGCCAAATCAAAGGAAAACCTTGTTGACGCTCTAGAGGTCACATTTTTGAAATGATCATCATGAATCTTGCTCAAAATGTTTGTCTTGATGATTTCTAGGTGACGTATATTTCACTGTCCAGTGACTATCTTAAGTTTTTCTGTTTAGGTCAGTTTCTCAGTAATTATTGGTCCTGCAGAGTGATATTTGGTACTTGTGAAGTGTTTGTGTTTAGGTCAGTTTCTCAGTAATATTGCTCCTACAGCCTGTGATACTTAGTACATGCATACATCTTAGCATGGCCTCTTGAGTGCAGTCATCCATATTTGACCTTGACCTCTATTTCACAGTCCATTTGATACGCTACATTGTCTTACTTGTTAATATAATCATTTTGAATTTTGATCAGAATGTTTGCCTTGATCAGTTTTAGGTCAGGTTCTCAAAGTGCTATGATACTCAGGTGAGCATTACAGGGCCATAATTTACAGGGCCATTATGGCCCTCTTGTTTTTATTTTTCCCAGAAAACAGGATTTGACATTTTATGCATATTGTCTCCAGGAAACAGGATTGGACATTTCATGCAAATTGTCTTCTGAGGAGACAATTTGCTTGAAAGGTCCAGTCCTGTTTTCTGGGAGAAATAAGAAAAAAATGTCATCAATTTTTGCCTGCTGAATTAGCCCTGAGAATGAAAAAGGTTACTAGTCTGTACATCAACCTTACATGATCCCAGATCTTAGTTCTATTATGTTAAAAACAAACTGAAATCTAATGCTGATTTTATGTAAGCAGAACAAGCCCAATTATGGTTTTACAAAGGGAGTTCAAACCTGTTTGTAGGAGTGGACCATTTGTGGGAAATGGCCTCTTTAAATTTGTTGGGCCAGCACTGGTTCTGTGTCTTGCATAATACTGTCCTTTCTTGTGTTAGGAGAACTATTTTTAGCCTGCTGTTTAACTACAATGCATGTTTAGATAGGAACACAAGTCTGTCCTCTTTATTTATATATGTATTTATATATATATTTTTTTGTGACAGAATAATAATATTATAAATGGAGTAGACTAACTCCAGTCTCCAATGACTTAAATATTTATTCTTATAATCCTGTTTGATGATCCACTAAATTATTATGAAACCAAAATAATATCACAACTACACAGTGATGACTATAAAGGCTGGTCAGTAGTGACCAGTCATGATATTACTTTGGTTTTATTTCAGTGGATTATCAAACATGGTTTTATTTCAACGGCTTATAAAACAGGATTATCAGAATAAATATTTAGTCACTGGAGACTGAAGCCAGTCTGTAAATGTAGGAACACACAAAAGTAAGAAAATCCACAGTAACAGTATGTTTATTTGCCATAAGGTGATGATTTCTATTACCTGAAATACCATGTTTACCCTAAGTATTAGGACAAACAGGCTTAAGCAATTTTGTGCAGGGCCTTATTAGACTTCACAGAGCTACACTAATCAGGATCTTTACTGTTTGCCACTCCTACAGAAGTATTTAGATACATCAGCAGGTTGTAAAATTGATGTTACAATTTTAGGACAAGCCATCACGAAAACATGCCTATATAGTTTTGACCCCCTTAAACCCCATTTCTATACAGTAAAACGGGGGTTTACAGGGGTATACATTATTTTTCATAATTTTCCTCAAAACCATAGATTGTGGGTACTCATTAGAACCGTGAGAGGTGAGGCAGTTCTAACGAGTACACACAATCTATGTTTTAAGCAGAAATATGAAAAATATCAGAGTTTTTTATCTGAAAATTTTCAGTTTTTGGAGGTGAAATTTTCTACATATTTGAATAGGCGTGTCGTAATGTTTAACCTTTAACACTCTCGTCAAATTCAACATATTTATATATTTTTCCTTATTTTTTTCCCTGAAAACAGGATTTGACATTATATGCAAAGTGTCTCCATTCTTGGAGACAATTTGTATAAAATGTAAAATCCTTTTTCCTGGGAAAAATAGAAAACAAATACCACAACCTCTTTATAACACTATTATTGGGGTCCATAACATAAACCGTGTTAGTTAAACAATCGTGTTATATCCAAACAAAATGTATAGATTATATTGAAAAATGACCATTTATGGTCATTTTTCAATATAATCTATGCATTTTTGGGATCCATCTTTGAACCGTGTTATATCCAAAACCGTGTTATAACGAACCGTGTTATAAAGAGGTTGAAGTGTATTTCAAAATGTCTCCTGCTGAAATTTTTACCTAGAGTGCTAAGTGTTAAGGAATTACGGTGTCACGACATTTAGGGTTTATATGGTACTGCATATACAGCAGACTAATAAATCAAAGATATAGAATTTCATTTCTTTGTGCTTTAAATTATTTGCAACAAAACGCTGATAAGTATTCTTGCTATCATCAATCTAAGACATCTTCAGTTGTTAGATGGCTTCCAGTTACTGCTTAGCACTCTGGGTAAAAATTTCAGCAGACAACATTTTGAAATATTTCATCTTATTTTTCCCAGATAACAGGTCTTGATATTTCATGCAGAGTGTCTCCGATGGAGACGATTTGCATGAAATGTTGAATCCTTTTTTGTGGGAAAAATAATAAAAAAAAATGTTGTCAGTTCGTCGTCTGCTGAGTAGTAACGGTTAATCTCAGCAGTATCATAAAATACCATATTTTACCCATGTTAAGGGGAACTGATATGCTTTCAAGGAAGGTAACTGCCAACCTGTTTCATATCCAATCTGAAAAGGGGTCTGCTTTAAAAGGAAAGAATTTGGGAGCAAATTCTTTTCCTTTTAAAGTAGAACCCTTTACAGAAGGGATTTGGTGTGCAGGAAAGCAAACAGGAAGTCCCAAAAGTTATCTCCCTTGTAAAAATGGTAGAAATTCTACCAACTGTATAAGGTCCCCATTTAAACATCTTACCATACTTTGTCTAAAATAAAAAAATAAATCCATTTCACTGCCAGATCAAAGCCATTTCTGTAATGCGAAAAACGAAAATATAAGATATTTTAAATCAATGAATAGAATAAAACTTTTGACTTGGGCAAAGATGTGCAGACTGTTCTGAATCTATAGTTTGCTTTTACACCTTGTTACTTGTCACATTCAAATACATGTATATTTAGTATTTAAAATTTTATCATATATCAGTTTATAAAATTGCTATAGAATTTGTCTTTCTTGTCCTATATGGTGTCATGTAGTAATTTGGACATATGTTTCCATCTATTTCAGGCTTCTCTGGATTGATGGTTCTCCTGATTCGGTTCCTGGCCTCTGTGATTGTCTGGGTGATACTGGCTGTTGCTATTGTGGCCAGTATTGGTAAGAGCTTCATAATAATGAAAACTGTAATAAAGGGAGAATTTGCTATAGACCACAATCACTGAAATTACTTACAGAAATAACCAGCTATGTCAGCCAGTGGTTTGAAGTCTTGGTTCGGTAATGATTATTTCTTATTGCAGAAAATGTTTTATTTCTGACATACCGTGTTATGCAGAGTTTAATGTTTGCTGCACCTGTTTAAGTAAGTCACATAAGGATTTGGCTTTGCATCGTGTTTGTGCTTTATCATTTTTCACAAGGGAGACTACTTTTTAGCTCACCTGAGCACGAAGTGCTCATGGTGAGCTATTGTGGTCAGTCAATGTCCGTCGTGCGTCATGCGGTGTCAACAATTGCTTTAAAAGCCTACTTCTCCTACACCTCTGGGCTAACTGACTTGATACTTGGTAGGAAGCATCAGGGTGACTTGTAGGTCAAAAATAGCTAAAATCGTTCCGATCAGAAATCCAAGATGGCCGCCATCTTGAAAATTTATTATTCACTTCTCCTGAACCGAAAGGCCACTTGACTCCAAACTTGGTAGGAAGCATCGGGTGACTTGTAGATCAAAATGCTAAAATCATGCCATGGCGGCCATCTTGAAAATCTATTTTCGCTTCTTCTCCTAAACCCAAAAGCCAGTTGACTCCAAACTTGGTAGAAAGCATTGGGGTGACTTATAGATCAAAAATAGCTAAAATTGTTCCAATCGGAAATCTAATATGGCGGCCATCTTGAAAATCTATTTTTCGTTTCTGCTCCTGAACTGAAAGGCTTATTGACTTTAAACTAGGTAGGAAGCATCGGGCTGACTTGTAGATCAAAAATAGCTAAAATCGTGCTGATCAGAAATCCAAGATGGTGGCCATCTTGAAAATCAATTTTTCCCTTCTTCTGAACTGAAAGGCCAATTGACTCTAAACTTGGTAGGAAGCGCTGGGGTGACTTGGAGATTAAAAATAGCTAAAATCATAATGATCGGCCATCTTGAAAATCTATTTTTCACTACTTCTCCTAAACCCAAAAGTCAATAGACTCCAAACTGGGTAGGAAGCATTAGGGTGACTTATAGATCAAAAATAGCTAAAATCGTTCCAATCGGAAATCCAAGATGGCCACCATGGCGGCCATCTTGAAAATGTATTTTTTGCTTCTTCTCCTGAACCGAAAAAGGCTCATTGACTCCAAACTAGGCAGGAAGCATCGAGGTGACTTGTAGATCAAAAAATAGCTAAAATAGTGCCGATCAGAAATCCAAGATAGCCGCCATGTCGGCCATCTTGAAAATCTATTTTTCTCTTCGTCTCCTAAGCCCAAAAGCCAATTGATTCCCAAACTGGGTAGGAAGCATTGGGGTGACTTATACATCAGAATTAGCTAAAATCGTTCCGATCGGAAATCCAAGATGGCCACCATGGCGGCCATCTTGAAAATCTATTTTTCGCTTCTTCTCCTGAACCAAAAGGCTTATTGACTTTAAACTAGGTAGGAAGCATCTAGATGACTTGTAGATCAAAAGTAGCTAAATCGTGCTGATCGGAAATCCAAGATGGCCGCCATGGCAGCCATCGTGAAAATCTATTTTTTGCTTCTTCTCCTAAACCCAAAAGCCAGTTGACTCCAAACTTGGTAGGAAGCATTGGGGTGACTTATAGATCAAAAATAGCTAAGATCGTCCCTATTGGAAATCCAAGATGGCTGCCATCTTGAAAATCAATTTTTCCCTTCTTCTTCTGAACTGAAAAGCCAATTGACTTGAAACTTAGCAGGAAGCAGTGGGATGACTTGTAGATCAAAATTGGCGAAAATCGTCCCACTCGGAATTCCAAGATGGCGGCCTTGACTCGAAACTTGGTAGGAAGCATCGGGTTGACTTGTAGGTCAAAAATAGTTAAACTCTTCCTGATCGGAAATCCAAGATGTCTGCCATGGCGGCCATCTTCAAAATCTATTTTTCGCTTCTTCTCCTGAATTGAAAGGCTTATTGACTTTAAACTTCGTAGGAAGCATCAGGGTGACTTGCAGATCAAAAATAGCTGAAATCGTCCCTATTGGAAATCCAACATGGCCACCATGGCCGCCATCTTGTTTTATATATACTTATATATCTTTAAAATCTTTTTGTCTGAAACCAGAAGGCCTTTGATATTTGGTTACATAACTGCATCTAATAAACATGCCTATTTAACAATAAGGCACCCTGCGATCATGCTTCTGTCCAGCACCCCCCAGCCTGTCATCCCAAAACATTCATTTTCAACAAATTTTTAACATACATAGTTCTGTGAAGGCAAATCATAGTCTTTTAGAATATACTAGAGACAATGACACTCAGCTGAGCAAATCAGGGCCTTCTGGGCCCTCTTGTTTGACTTCTTGTTTGTTTTGCTCCCAACCAAGAACCTTCTGAAGAGGGGTCAACTCTAAAAGGAAAGAGTTTGCTCTTAAAGGGGAGCAAATTCTTTACTTTTAATACAGATCCCTTTTCAAAAGGGAATAAAAGCATTTTAGACAGTTTCCACCCTGGAAAGTGTCTCTATTCCCCTTCACTGTAAGACCTGTGGCAGCCAAATGCTTCATGTGCAGTATAAGAAACAGGAAGTCACAAATGTTGTCTCCCTTGGCAGAAATGGCAAAAAATCTAATCCAATCCTCTTAAGCAAAGCTGCACTCATTTATTGTGCTTTTGACATGTTTCAAAAAGTAGTTTTTTAACCCTTGTCCTGCGTCCAATTATATTGGCTTACAGTTAGGCAAGGCCTGCTGTCCTTGCAGCAAGTAAGGGTAGAAGGGGAAAGTTTTTATTTCTTCTGTTTCTTCACTTTCATTCATTTTCCTCTTTCTCCTGGGGGTGGTCGGGTGATGTGAAGGTGTCATGTATCTTACGTCACTGGGGCGTTTAACTGATATTGGCTTACAGTTGGGCAAGGCCTGCTATCCTTGTAGCAGGTAAGGGTAGAGGGGGAATGTTTTTATCTCTTCTGTTTTTTCTCTTTCATTCCTGTTCCTATTTCTTCCCTGTTCCTCTCTTTCATCTCTTCTACTGTCTCTGCTATCTCTTTTCTCCCTTTGTCTGGGAGACGACATAAAATGATCCATAAGGGTTGACTTGTTGTTAAACCCCAACACAGTCAAATCCTCTTTCTCCCCTGTCCCTCTCTTTTATCTCCTCTAATACCTCTTCTGTATCTCTACTTTTTCTGGTAGATGACACAAAATGACCCACAAGGGTTGATATGTCGTTAAACCCCAACACAACCCTTGTCCTGCTGAACGAGGATATGTCCCACCTTTGCAAACAGTAGATCTAGATCAGTTGGCAGAAGCCAACTGATCTGAATCTGCACTGTTTGCCATTAAGTATGGGAATTTATATCAACAACCTGGACCATATAATCTTATTGGTTGAAAATTAGAAGTGGGCATTTATTCAGCATGGCAAGGGTTAATTTGCACATTACACAGAAGTAAATTTGCAAACTTTTGTCATGATTCAGTTCAAAACCATTTATCATAGCTACCTGTGTACAAAAAGTTTTATTCTAGTCAATGGTTTTAAAAAATGAAATATTTTCACTTTTTCCTGTAGTAAAAATAAATGCAAATTATGCAGAAATCTGTAGGGTAGGTGACGTGGAGGCAGATTTTTTAACTAGTTCTGCTTATTCAATTTTTCTGAAATTTTAACAATATTGTTGTGAAACTTTAATAATTCAAATTCAGCAAAGAAAAGTAAAAACTATTTTCTTGGACTAAAATTCCAAAAACATTACTTTACTTTAGAAATAGCATAGGTCAGACCAATTTTGGCTGTAAATTTAATTTTAGGGTACATACTTGAGAACAAAACACAGAAATAGAAAAGAAAAATTGTTTCTGTTAAGATATGGTCAATCAGCACAAAATATTTTCATTTAAAATGAAATGCAAAGCAAAAGATGTCTCACTGAGTGATGTCAAAAGTACAGTAGGTTGTGATTCATAATAACCCATTTGACACTATCAGAAATTTACACCATGTTAACATTTGAGCATATCAACCATAAACATGTTTTCAAGCGCATGAGAAATGTGCAAATACAGATAACCCAGCTAATCTGCCATGGTATTTGCACTCAGTTGATTTCTGTAAGCTGATGATGAAAGTCCTGCTTAACACATTGTAGACTGAATAGACTCCCCCATACTATATATTGGAAGATTCTAATTTCAATTTTAGGTACATCCAGCTCTGAGATTTATATATTTCTAGAGAAAAATGGCTAAAGTATTTGCAAACAATGGAGGCCCTCAGATCAGACGCCCGGTTCTGCTGCGTCTGATCTGGGTCTGCACTGTTTGCCAACTACCCTTTTAGGGGTTTCCAGACTACACTGGGTTGATGTTTAGCACTCTGGGTTCAAATTTTCAGCAGTCAAAATTTTGAAATATTTTTTTCTTATTTCTCCCAGGAAACAGGATTTGCCATTTCATGCAAATTGTCTCCAATGGAGACAGTTTGCATGAAATGTCAGATGCTGTTTTCTGGGGAAAATAAGAAAATTTCACCAATTTGTTGTCTGCTTAATTAGCCCAGGGAGTGGTAAAGGTTAAAATGCACAATTGCACAAGTAGTTAACCCTTAAAATGCCAAGAAAATGTGCATCTGAAAATGTTGTCTGTTTATGTCATCTGCTGAATATTCTTGCAAACTTTTCAAACCCATTTTTGCATACAGGCAAACAGTGTGGACCCAGATCAGACTGCTCCTAAAGGAGCAGTCTGATCTGGGTCCACACTGTTTGCAGAAATGACGTTTAAAATCACAAGCAGATGAGAAAGCAGACGACAATTGTTGTGATTGGCAGTTTAAGGGTTAAGAAATTACCCACCAAGCAAAACAGTGTATCTTCAATCACATGCAGATTATGCATTTTAATGCTGTGTGTGTGTGTGTGTGTGTGTGTGTGTGTGTGTGTGTGTGTGTGTGTGTGTGTGTGTGTGTGTGTGTGTGTGTTCCACAGAAATACATCTCTTAGGCATTTTCACTCATAGGCTGAGTGAGATACACCACAACCTCTTTATAACACTATTGTTGGGGTCAATAGCATAAACCGTGTTAGTTAAACAACCGTGATATCCAAACAAAAATGTATGGTCATTTTTCAATATAATCTATACATTTTTGGGATCCATCTTTGAACCGTGTTATATATAAAACCGTGTTATAACGAACCATGTTATAAAGAGGTTGTGGTGTAATATGGGCTGCGCCAAGAAAAAGTGCCATTGAACATGGTCAAAATGTGCAGATTTAGATTATCCTGCGCATGCACAAAGTATCATTCAGGCTTTGCTCTCCATTCATACATTCTGTAGCATCAAGTGATTCTGTTAGTGGACAGTGAAGGCCCTGATCAGACTGTGCAGATGCACTCATTCACAGGCTGATTAGGGCATTCACTGTCTACATATGCCCACAGACATTTTGCATGTTACAGCCCATAAAATATTCACTATTGTTTCAGTTGGAACAGGGTTTCTATGGTGGACATATGTTGATATCAAGAACAAACTAGAGAAGGATGAAGCCGTCAACCTACCATTGTTGGATGTAGAAATCAACAGTGAGAAGGCATTCTTGACATACTCTATCATCTCAACTGTCCTTACAGTAAGTGATATTCTACCAGTCAGTTCAGTGCCATAACTTACATTTAAAGAAGAGTAATAACCAGGGCCCAGTTGTTCAAAACTAACGATGTTGTTAGTTAACGTATCGTTAAAACTTTGATCATTAAATATGGCATATATGCTAATATTTTTGCTAAAAAAATGTGAGTAGCTTTTGCATTTGCAAAAGCTACTCACATTTTTTCAGCAAAAATACCTGCCAGTTAGATATTGTACTTAATAGAACAGTTAACATTTTGACCACTAATGAACTCATAAAGCTAACGATGCTTTGAACAAATGGGCCCAGTTGTTTGTTGTTATTTTGTCACCTGCGTTAGCATTGTCAATTTCAGCATACACGTTTCAGTCCATTCTTCAGTTTGATAGTCCATGTACTTATGTCCACCATGCTATGCACCCCAGCATCTACCCTAAATAAAGTCTACAAACTGTAAAACTTTATAGTTAGTTTCACTTCATTGATTGTTAACCCTTGTCCTGCTGAACCTGGATATACCCTGTTTTGCAAACAGTGTAGATCCAGATTAGTTGGCTTCTGAAGAAGCCAACTGATCTGGATCTGCACTGTTTGCCATCTAGTATACAAATTTATAGCAACAATCTGGATCAAGTAATCTGATTGGCTGAAAATTAGAAGTGGACGTGGAATTTTAATTTATTCAGCAGGGCAAGGGTTAACTTTGTCTCACTGAGCTAAATGAGGATGGCAACTCTCACTCTTCTTCTGGTGCTTGTTTTCACATTTTAGTATGCAGGCAAGAAATAAAACTTTAACTTTAACAATGTTCTTGATATTATTTTTTTCGATTCGAGCAGTTTAGTTAATTCCTATTATAAAACTGATCGTTTACATTTCCTGTATTGGTAAAGTAGGAGGAGCTCCAGATAAGGCACTTTTGTCAACCTAAAACTGTTGATATTTTTCTTGATTCCCATGAAAACATACCAGCATGAAAACGTACCTTTTACATGTGCGCCCAGCGAAGATTCAGATCAGCCTGACCATTTGCATTCTGATCAGAATCTTTATTGGGCATATTTTGGATAGTCAGGGATGCAAAGTTTCTTCATGCGGACAACAGACTGATCAGCGGGGATGCACAGTCTGATTTAAGTCTCCATTAGGCACATGTTGGAAGGTGCATTTTCTTGTGTTGCAGCTCATTTGTTGTTGTTACTCATTAGAATTGCCTTGCCAAGGCACTTCAGATGAGTCCTACAGCATACCATATTCAATCTAATTACTGCACATACCCCTATAAGTGTACAGTCAAGCATTTCGTAGACTTCAGATTACAGCTTGTGTATTTTTTATCTGCTTCTTTATAAAAGCATATGTTGTTGGTACTCATTTGAATTGCCTCAACATGTCAAGGCAATTCAAATGAGTACCAACAGCATATGCTTTTATACTCTTATTGAGGCAATTCAAATGAGTACCCGTGACATAATTATGCTTTAATAAAGAAAATCAAGAAGGGCAGTTGTCAGTTTCTGGCGAAAGAATGCGCACAATACTGGTTAACCGCTTAGAGGACTAAGCCTGCCCAGTAAAAGTGTGGTTAGGTAAACTGACAGCGCTCAACATGACCCCATTGGGTTGACTGGGCCGTAAAATCTCAACACAAATAAACAGAAAAAAATATCACATAAGCATCATTAAATTATTCTATCATGAAGTACACTGCTGATCTTTTTCTAAAGAGTGTCCTTATTAGGTGGATATTTTTCAAAGTTTTTTTGGTTTTGTTTTTTTTCAAGCCAGCCTCGGTGGCTCAGTTGGATGCATGTCCGACTGGTGATCAGGAGGTTACTGGTTCGACCCTGCTGGGTCGGCAACATTCTTTCCTGGAGATTGATCATGAAATATTTTCTACGGCATTCTCTCCCTCTAAATTGAGAAGGGCAGTTGTAAGTTTCTAGTGTAAGAATGTGCACAATACTGATTAACTGCTTAGAGGACCAAGCCTGCCCAGTAAATATATGGTTAAGTAAACTGACCGTGCTCGACATGACCCAATTAGGCTGACTGGACTGTATAACCTCGACACAAACAATTTTATTTTTGTAGTTATTTTGAAAACTTAACTGCACAGTGCAGTAATTAGGTCGAATATGGTATGCTTTCATGGAGAAATAAGAAAAATAGTTACCTGGCTACCCTCTTATCTAGATCTCCGATTCCCCTAGTATTTGGACACCTCAGCTCCTTACCGTATTTGTTCTAAAATTTGAACAAGTATAATTTACTACCCGATGTTGTGTCTAAAATTGCTGGATGAGTGGCAAACTGTGTAGGCCCGGATGAGACGCCGCGTTCTGCGGCGTCTCATCTGGGTCTACATTGTTTGCTCAGGCCTGTCTGTCGGAATACATATGGTAAATATAGTAAGTAATGATTTCTGTATTTTGGTGTCCCTTTTGGTAAATTTAGAAATATTGCTCTTGGTCTTTTGCAGGTTATATTATTACTGATTATTCTCATCATGAGGAAGCGGATAGCCCTGGTTGTCGCCATGTTTTACGAAGCTGGTAAATGTATATCGGCTATGCCGTGCATTCTACTACAGCCAATCTACACATTCATCCTCCTGATGGCTTTCTTCATGTATTGGGTCATAGTGCTAGCGTACTTGTCCACTTCAGGTATTGTTATCATTTGGGCCAAGACACAGCATTTCCTACAAGACTGCATATGTGCTTATTGAAGATTCGGATCAGCCTCGCATCTGTGCAGTTTGATCAGAATCTTCACAGGACACTCTGTGGGTAGCCAAGGATCTAAAGCGTCTTCAGGCAGACAGTGAAGACTGATCAGAATGTGCAGATGTGCAGGCTGATCAATCTTCGCTGGGCCCACATGCAGTCTTGTAGGAAATGCTGTGCCCCAGCTGGTTTATTATTAATCACTCTAGATACGGGCACTTGATACACCTGGTAGAATTTCAGCATTCCTTTCAAGGGAGACAACTTTTATGACTTTCTGTTGGGTTTTCTACACATCAGTCCCCTTCAGAAAGGGGCCTACATATACTCTCAAAGGAAAAAAAATTGCTCCCAACTGAAGCAAAATCTTTTCTTTTAGATTAGATCCCTCCCTTTTTGAAAATGGGCCTACTCTATAAAAGGAAATAATTTGCTCCCGTGGGGAGTAAATTCTTTCCTTTTTTGAGTAGACCTCTTTTCAGAAGGGAGGCAAAAGCAGTTTTGACGAGAGTTGCCTCACCAGAAAGTGTATTTATTACCCTTAAATGAAGTATTTAGATGAATACTGTATAACCTGGATAATTCAAACTTCAATAATTCAAAATTCCCAATAATTCAAAATCATTTTGAAGTCCCGACTTAGTTATATGTATGCATTTTAACCGTCAATTATTCAAAGTCTCAATAATTCAAACAAAACTGTTTGGTCCCTTGGACTTTGAATTATCAAGGTTCCACTGTAATTTTTTTGTGAAAATATATGTGTGCAGTGCCATGCATAAAAGGGTCTTTTAGCCATTCTCTCTCTCTCTCTCTCTCTCTCTCTGTGAGATGCCTTGACATGACAGAAATATTGTTCAATCACATTTCATACAAAATAATTGGAACAAATGACGGAAGGAAGTTATTTTTAACTGGGCCTGTATATATGCAGTCTAATCCAGGTCTTTGCTGTTTTCTTATGTCCCAAAGACACCTTTTTACGTGGCATGCTCATTTACATAATGGAGCATATTGAGAGAAAAGGTATCTTATGTTATATACAAACAGAAAAGACTTTGATCAAACTTTTGCATTTCGTAGTCTAACCAGGGCCTTTTCTGTTCTACCAGTTCATAAAATAAATCTATGTAATCTGGACCATCATGTTCCCCTAAAGTATATAATATGGTCAAAGAAATAAGACAAAACACAGTATATAATATAGTATACTATATAATGAAAGTCGTGACCAGAAAAAATGCTTTGCAAACTGTGAAGATCCAGATGAGATGGCTCATAATGAGCCCTCTCATCAGGATCTACACTGTTTATCTTTCTTTTTTTGCTACTAAAATGTTGGCCAATTTGGGGTTGTTGATTTTTGTTCCGATTTTTGTCTATGTGACAGCCCTCTTTGAGATAATGGGCTCATCCAAAGTGAAAGGCAGAGGATCCATTTCAGAAAGTCAGCAGTGAAAGGGATACATAATTAGACAAATTATCATAGTATTCGGTTCTTAGTGGGGGCTGAGTGGTGTGCCCTGGGTGTATTAACCAACTCTTCCATGTTTTCCCCTGTTTTATATAAAAAAAAAAATGCTATGAAATGACATGAAAACGTTTTGCATAAGCATGCTGAAATAACAAATACAGTATGCATTGATTCTGATATCCCATCTTGTCTTGAGCTATGACTAAGTATCTAATCAGACTGTGCCAAGGCAAATCCAGTGTATAGTCACAATGTATACTTTTGATGCAAAAAAATATCAGCAAATATCAGAAAATGTTGCTACAGATATCAGCTATCTTGGGCTATATTTAGAATTACTGGAGTTGGTAGGGTGTCTGATTACAGATCCAGTCACAAGTTGGATCCCAGCTTGGAACAGGCCTCGTTGACTTGGCTAGATGGCTGTCTGACTGGTAATCAGGAGGTTGCAGGTTCGACCCCTGCCTAGCCAGCAACATTCTTTCATGGAGATTGATCATGAAATATTTTCTATGGTCATTCTCTCCCTTCCACTGATTCAAGAAGGGCAGTTGTTACTGGTGAAAGAATGTGCTGGTTAGCACTAAGCCTGCCCAGTGAAAGTGTGGTTAGTAAACTGACCTCGCTCAACATGACTCCATTGTGTTGACTGGACCATAAGGTGTTGTGTATCTTGCATCACCGGGGCATCCAACTGATATTGGCTTATGGTTGGACAAAGCCTGCTATCCTTGCAGCAGGTGAGTTAGAGGGGGAATGTTTTTATTTCTTCTGTTTCTTTACTTTCATTCATTTTCCTTTTTCATCCCTGTCCCTTGCTTTCATATCCTCTGCAATCTCTTCTGTCTCTCTTCTCCCTTTCTCTTGGAGATGACACAAAATGACCCACGAGGTGGGGCTGACGTACATGTATTGTTAAACCCGAACACAATAAAAAACCTCAACACAAACAAACAAAATCCCAGCAAGGCCACATAGCTTTCTTGGAGAGTATTCATGAAATAATTTATATGGTCATTCTCCTCTTCCACTGATTTAAGGAGGGCAGTTGTCACTTACTGGGAAAAGTATGCATACAAAGAACTGGCTATCTGCTTAGAAGGCTAAGGCTACCCAGGAAAAGTGTGAGTAGGTTTACTGACCTGCTCATGACCTAAACAGTATTGACTGGGCCATAAAACATTGAATCAAAAAAAAAAGTGATTCCAAAACTTACATTATTCAGGAGAAATAAAGAAAACTATTACAGTAAATGTCCTAAAATTTCAAACACTTTATTCCATACTTTTTTGGCCAAACTTTTGCTTTTTAGGCCGTTGTTTCTGAAAATACTTAGTGAAATGGCAAAAAAGTGTAGACCCTGGTCAGGCTGCTCCTGATGGAGCCTTCTGATCTGGGCCTGCACTGATTGCATATGCCATTTTGTCAGAAGCTTTGGTGTATGAAATTTAGGACATTTACTTAATTACCATAACTATTTAAATACCACTGTATCTTACAGTAATTACTCTACAATTTCAAGAAGACCATTTAACAACCTGATGATGTGTCAAAAATGCAAACATCATGAAAACCTACCTATATAATTTTGACCCCCTTAAACCCTACTTTTATATAGTAAAATTGGGGTTTACAGTGGTATACATTATTTTTCTTATATCTGCTCAAAAACATAGATTGTGGGTACTCGTTAGAACTGCCTCGATGAGGCGGTTATAACGATCACCCACAATTTGTGTTTTGAGCAAAACTTTGAAAACTATCACAATTTTTTTATGTGAAAATTTTCATTTTTGTGTGGTAAAATTTTAAGTATATTTGAATAGGCGTGTTTTCGTAATGGTTTGAATGGCAAACATTATAGACCCTGACCAAACATGTGCATTGAGAATTTTAATTTTAGGGCAAGATGCTTTGTTATGTTATCTGACAACCCCATTTTTTCATTTACATAATATTTTAATTCTTTTTTATGAAATTAGATGCTCATTTTGTATCAATAATTCTCCTGTATTCTATAATTTAAATCTTATCAGAAAAATATTCCATTACATGCAACAGGCTTGTTAAATCTGCTTTATGGAGTCGAGATGTCTTATCTTGAAGATTATATCTAAATGTTGAAGTCTTAACTTCTAATTAGTGTGTCTGATTGCATCTAACTGAAACATAGACTGATTTGTACTGGTCCAGATAGAAGGTGTTGGCAGAAAAAGATAATTTTTATTTTTCCACCAAAACATATCTTGTGGGTACTACTTGGAATTGCCTGAATGAGGCAATTTCAATTAGTACCCACAAGATATGTTTGGGTGCAAAAGTAAAAAAAAAAATAATCAAAATTATTGCACAGTTGTTACCCTAACTAGAGCTTTGTTATAGCAAGATTAACCATACTTTACTCAAAGTGCATACAGTTATTAGAATGCAGAATTAACTGTGAGTTCTTTATGTCGAGATGTAATGCAAGGGACTCGAAAAATGACATGTTTTGACAGAAAAAAGAATGGTATATTGAGGTGCAATATGTGAGACTTCAGAAAAGACATGTTTTTGACAGACTGCAAAATGCTAACACATGAGACTCCAGAAAAGACATGTTTATGACGGAAAAAAGAATGGTATATTGAGATGTAGTATATGGGACTCCAGAAAAGACATGTTTTTGACA
Source organism: Anodontia alba (assembly GCA_964016985.1). NCBI lineage: Eukaryota > Metazoa > Mollusca > Bivalvia > Lucinida > Lucinidae > Anodontia > Anodontia alba. Next base: position 72,708,735 of record OZ024825.1, read on the forward strand.
GACTAAAAATGCTATATAAAGATGTAATAAGTGAGATTCGAGAAAGGATATGTTTCTGACTAAAAAATGCTATATTGAGATGTAATACACAAAACTCCAGAAAAGATAGGTTTCTGACAGACTAAAAATGCTATATTGAGATGTAATAAATGAGACCCCAGAAAAGATATGTTTCTCAGAAAAGATATATTTCTGACAGACTAAAAATGCTATATTGAGATATAATAACTGAGACTCCAGAAAAGCTATGTTTCTGACAGACTAAAAATGCTATATTGAGATATAATAAAGAAGACTCAAGAAAAGATATGTTTCTGACAGACTAAAAATGCTATATTGAGATGTAATAAATGAGACTCCAGAAAAGATATGTTTCTGACCGACTAAAAAGTGCTATATTGAGATGTTAGAAGTGAGACTCCAGAAAGGTATGTTTCTGACAGACTAAAAATGCTATATTGAGAGGTAATAAATGAAACTAAGAAAAGATATGTTTCTGACAGACTAAAAATGCTATATTGAGATCAGGGCTCGGGAAAACCGGAAAAATAGCCGGTCTGGACCGAAATTAAGAATTCTGGACCGATTTCAAACACCCCAAAACGCACATAAATCGGTCCAACATTTCCCAAACCAACCAATTTTCACAAATCAATGATGTCTAAAAAAATCACAAACGGTCAAGTCTTTCCAAACTGACAACGTCCGCGCACCTTTTAAATGCGATATGGTAGTTTAAGGCTCTAAACGGTCATTTGACATGTATATTGGAGAGACAGCTGAATAACGGCAAACTACCCGCAGCACAAATTAATTACGTCATTATCCAAACATTGTCAAAAAATCAACACTTCACTGACCTTTGTGCGGTAAACAAGCGATTAACACGAATCATCAGTAACGGTAGTCTGATAATTAATCCGTTTGTGTGACACGTGTGAATACACTGAGACTGCAAAACATCCAGGTGCAGTCGGCGTTTCCAAAAGATCAAAGGTCGCTTTACTGAGAGTGATAAAAGAATGCAATGCTTGAACACACCCGTTTTCTTCCTCTTCTTTTTTGTTTTGATCAACATGGTCTGTCGGTCCCAGATTCGATTAATGAATTCCCAAACCGTGTACGTCCTGATCAGATGTCGCATACAACGGCGTCTGATCTGGGTATAATTGATTGCTTCTTTTTTCTTTTTTTTTTTTTGTTGATTGCCGTAACACGCGAGTATAATTCAGGGTAGATTTCACAGTAAAAATAAGTAATGCACCACTTGCGCTTGGCAGAATTGGTCAGTGCTTGAAATTTAAGCAGTCTGATTAAATCTTGAAACACTGAAAACTGCAAAACCGCCCGTGGCGCAGGCCATTTTTATTAGACCTAATTAGGTCCATGAAAGTCGTTTCGTTCCGTCTCTCCTGTTTCCCGCCGCCTTCGCGCTTATCCAAGACGGGAATCAGTTGTTTGTAAATCGTTGAGGAAAACCCTGCGGAGGTGGAAATAACAACAAAACCGTTTTTTCTTTTTTTTTTTCTTTTTTTTTTTTCTTCTTTTTTTTTTTTTTCTTTCTTTTTACATACCTGACTGTATTTATTGATGACACCAGCTTTGATCATGCTCGTTGTACCCGGACTTCCGTCATATAAGGGAGTTGAGGTGTATTATTTAAAAGGAGTTATAGGACTGCCAATTGTCATTAGTTTTCGTGACAGGTGATATACACATATTTTTTTTTTGGAAATGGGCTCATTGATGACGTCATCGTCATCGGCTGGACTGATTCAGATTTCAAAATTTCCAGAGCCCTGATTGAGATGTAATAAATGAGACTCCAGAAAAGATATGTTTCTGACAGACTAAAAATGGTACCGTAACATGCGTAAATATTGGGACGGGAAAAAATAATTAAATTTCTGGCTGTCCCAATACTTAGAAACACGAAAATTAATTATTTTATTAGGTGTCCCAATACTTACGTCTCGTAGTTGAAAATGGCACCGATTAATGATGAAAATGTGTCATATTTGTGTTCATTGTTTTATGTATTTTCGGATCACTGTCTCGTTAACCTAATCTATTGTTAATATTGAATAAACAGATTGGCACTGATTGTTTTGATTTATAATCCCCTCGTTTATCTATCATGTGTTGAAAGCGTCGAAGTGAAAAAAATAATCATCTACTGCTTCCCCCGCTTTGTTGGTTAATTGCGCATAACCGATACCGCAAATGCGGGGAACAATCTACCTGTCCTAAAAATACTGCCATTACATCGCGTGATGACGTTATTATTGGGGTTCGTCTCAACGATGTTTTGGGGTTCATCTCAACAGTGTTTTAGGGTTCCCCCAACGCTATTTTGCATTAAAGCAGTATCGGTAAACAATTCTGTCGAATTTCTTTTTATTATTATTATCTATTCATAGTTTTTTTGTTTTTTTTGTTGTGCTTTTTTTTTTTTGTAGAACTTTATTGATGCACTCGAGTTGCAAATTAAAACGTGACGTGTCACCTGACAACCGCAAAATGGCGATGCATCCAGACTGATGCAAATGCATGTGCGTTTTCGTTTTGCAGATTTCTTGAATAAATTTCATATTAATATTCTCAAAGAAAGATTTTATTTATTTTCTACTTCCTAACAAGCCTGCTGTAGGAACCCCTCTGTTGTATGCTTAGACATAAAATATTGCATGACATCGCTTGTAAACAAAACAAAACACAAACCGAGAAAACAGTTTTACCCTGTTAACTAGATCATTTTTTTTCACCCAAATGCACTGTCCCAATTCATATGGTACAAAAAATTACTGAAAATTTTAACGATTTTTGATAAGTCCCAAGTCTTAGGGTGACGAAAAATAATTATTTTATGAATTGTAAGGGTGTCCCAATACTTTAGGTGTCCCACTACTTAGGTATATTACGGTATAATGAGATGTAATACACAAAACTCCAGAAAAAACATGTTTTTGACAGAAAAGATGGTATATTGAGATACTGATACTCGTACATGGGACTCCAGGAAAGACATGTTTTTGACAGAAAAAAAAATGACACATGTATATTGAGAGACAAGACACAAGATTCCAGAAATGACTTTTTTTTTGACAGAAAAAAATAGTACATTGAGATGTAATACATGGGACTCTAGAGAAGACATTTTTGACAGAAAAACTGGGCCCAGTAGTTCAAAGCATTGTTAGCTTAACAAGCTTGTAGGTGGTCAAAATGTTAACTGTTCTAGTGAGTACAAAATCTAATTCTCACATAATTTTTGCTGAAAAAATGTGAGTAGCTTTTGCAAATGCAAAAGCTACTCACATTTTTTCAGCAAAAATATTAGCAGATATGCCATATTTAATACGATTTTATTTTAACGATACGTTAACTTAGACATCATTAGTTTTGAACAACTGGGCCCTGGTCTATTATCTATTACTGAAAAACAAATTTTGAGTACACATTAGAATTGCTGTCAGTGTTTTTACCCACAACACATACTTTTTGTTTGGATATTGACAAAAATAAGCTTCAGAGCCTTCTTTGCTTGTTGATATACTTTGGAACTTTCGCTAACAGTCATCTTGCAACAAAATCTGCTTCACTGGAACAACCATTTTTCTGATTTCCCAAAGTGCTATTTTTGTCTCACCTGCTTAATATAACACCTGCAATTTAGGCATCTGGTTTTCTATCTGGGTTTTCCTTAATTGTCAGCATTGTCAATTGTCAGCATTTACAACCAACCAAGCATCTAAAGCATTAGTTGGATGCTCATCCAACTGGTGGTGATCAGGAGGTTGCAGGTTTGTCCCTGCCAGGTCGGCAACATTCTTTTGTGGAGATTGATCATGAAGTAATTTTTACGGTCATTCTCTCCATTCCGCTGATTCAAGAAGGGCAGTTGTCAGTTTCTGGCAAAAGAATGGGCACAATACTGGTTAATCGCTTAGAGGACTAAGCCTGCCCAGTAAAAATGTGGTTAGGTAAACTGACCTCACTCGACATGACCCAGTTGAGTTGACTTGGCTGTAAAACCTTAACACAACTGAACAAAGCATTCTTGTGAAGAAAACTGAGATACCGCATTCGATCTAATTACTGCACCAGTGTGCTTAGGTTTTTCAAAAATACTGGGAAAACTTGTGGAAATTTATGTACCTATTTATACTAAAGGTACACTTTGAAAAAAAATTATCAAATGATGCTTATGCGATGTTTTTGTGTGTGTGTTTTTTTTTCTGATTTTCTTTATAAAAGCATATGTTATGGGTACTTATTTGAATTGCATCAAGTTGATGCAATTCAAATGGGTATCTACAACATATGCCTTTATTAAGAAGCATATGTAGTGGGTACTCATTTGAATTGCATCGACAAGTCGATGCAATTCAAATGGGTACCCACAACATATGCCTTATTAAAGAAGTAGACAAAAAGTACACAGGCTATTCTCTGAGGACTATGGAATAGCTCGACTGTTCTCTAATAGGGATATGTGTAGTAATTAGGTCAAATACCGTATTATGAATTTTAGATATATGTGCTAAACATACACTCTGGCTGTGCACTGTGCGAGTTAACTTATGATCCCCCATTATCATTAGGCCCTCTGACACAATCATTGATTTCTGAATATAATCACTCTGTATAAGAGGCTTTTTTTTTCTTATTTTTTCATATAAACATACGTTGTGTGGGCACTCATTAACCGCAGCTTGGCTCTGTGCGTCTAATGAGTACCTGCAGTAAACATTTCAGAGGAGGATCCGGGATGATTTTTAAGGGGGATCAATTTGATCAATTTACCGTACATACTCTATGTATTTGGAAAGACAGGCCTAAGCAAATAGTATAGATCCAGATCAGATGCTGCAGAATGCAGCATCTGATCAGGGTCTATACGGTTTGCTACTCATCTCGCAATTTTACACAAATTCATAGGTGGTAAAATTGACCAGTTGAAGAAAAGTACATTTGTATAAGGAAAAAAGTAAGGGGTGTGACTATTTAGGGTAAATATGGTATCCTAAATTTACCAAATTGATCCAAAATTACCATGAAAATGAAATTTTTAGTCAAAGGGGGTTCTACAAACCCCTCTGAATCTGCCCCTGCATTTTCATCTTATATATATATAACGTACCATTACAGTCCTTTCAATACTAAACCAAGTAAACTCTTTGCATGCTGGGTAATTTTGCATGCTTTTTTGTCTTCTGTGGATTAGTTTTTAAATTAACTTTTTTCAAAACAAAAAAAACTTTCAGGAATACAATCAGAATGTCAAACAATTTTCAGGCCCCGGTGGCTCATTTGGATGCGCCGTCTGACTGGAGACCAGGAGGTCACGGGTTCAACCCCCGCCGAGGTCGGCAACATTTTTTCGTGGAGATTGATCATGAAATATTTTCTACGGTCATTCTCTCCCTTCCGCTGATTCAAGAAGGGCAGTTGTCAGTTTCTGGCGAACGAATGTGCACAATACTGGTTAACTGCTTAGAGGACTAAGCCTGCCCAGTAAACGTGTGGTTAGGTAAATTGACCGCGCTCGACATGACCCCATTGGGTTGACTGGGCCGTAAAACCTCAACACAAACAATGTCAAACAATTTGGATCCAGATCAGGCCCTACATTTTGTCGGGCCTGATCTGGGTCCAAACTGTTTGCAAATGAAATCAGTAGATGACAAAAGTCGCCACGTGCTGGGAAAAAGTCAATATACCATTTTGATGCAAATGACTCTCATGGGTTGATGGGTGTAGTTAAACTCAAACTTATCATCATCATCATCATCATCATCATCATCATCATTTTCATCTTATGTAGAGCATTAACCTGAAAGTATTGATAGTCATCATAGAAGAAGTGGGTGGTGGGGTATAATGGTGGTTGGTGGGATCAGGGACTTTCCTTTTCCTTCTTTATCTTGACATATATCATGTATATGTGGGTGGTAGGGTATGATAAAGGCCTACTAGCTCTTCTGTCCCTTTTCTCCCTTTCTAAGGTAGACTACACATAATGACCCACTAGTGTTGATATTTCATTAAAAGAGAACTCAAATTAAAGTGCCATGTATGTATATTACAGAGATAGCTAGTGTGAATTCTCAAGGCTATGTAAAATACACAGAACATGAGACAGTGTCATATTTATGGTGGTATCATCTGATCGGGCTGATATGGACCAGCGAGTTCATCATAGCGTGTGAACAACTTGTCATCAGCGGAGCAGTGGCTGTTTGGTATTTTAACAGGTGAGGCATTTCTTTAATCCTTCGAGGGCCAGTCAGCAGCAGGTGACATACATTTGTGTATTACACATTTTTATATGCTGCCATGTGATAGTGGCTGGGTATTATGGTTTCATGTTGGTTGTCCATCCGTCTGTTCTTCTGTCTTAAGTCTGTCCATTTGTATTTTTATTTCCAGATTATAACTTGAGTAAATATCAGTGGATTTCCACCAAAACTTTGTATGTACGTTGATATTGTGAAGATCTGGTTGGGGATTGCTAATGGGCAAATTTTGTCAATTTTTGACAGTTCATGATGCCAGGGTATTATCATTCCACGTGTTTAGTTTTCCAAGAAAATAAGGCTTGACACTATATATATATATATATATATATATATATATATATATATATATATATATACGAGGGATGTTCGAAATGAATTGCTTATTTCTGTCTGGAGACTTCAAATTTCAAGTTAGCCCAAAAGTACTCATTTCATGCCCTCGAAGTACTCCCCGTGGCTAGAAATGCAAAGTTTCAGCCGATGTATCCACTTCTTGAAGGCGTCATGGTACACTGATTTGGGCACAGTAATAAAGTACTGATGAATGGCAGATCCAAGTACCTGTCGGGACTGGTATTTCCGCCCAGCAAGGAATGCTTTCAATTCCGGAAACAAAAAGAAATCACATGGGGCAAGGTCTGGGGAATACCGGGGGGTGAGGCAAAACAGTTACTTTTTCTTTCTTCAAAAACGCCGTAACTATTGCGGAGGTATGAGCTGGGGCATTGTCATGTAGAAGACAGACATGTTTAAAACCAGTGGCAGGGCGTCGTTTCTGATAATACTTTTTCAGTTTCTTCAGTACTACGTCTTTGTAGTACTTTCCGGTGATGCTTTTGCCCTTTTTCACTGGCATTTATATTGCGACTCCTTCACCAGAGAAGAAGATTGCATACAAAACCTTCTTTGTACTCAAAGAACGTTTGGCAATTATTGGGCGTTTGCTGTGTGTAGTGGCCCAGATCTTATTGCTAACCTTTCTGACGGGCTCAAAATAATGGACCCAGGTTTCATCACCTGTGACGACATTGGCAAACTGCTTTTTGTCATATTTTGGAAACATTTGAAGCAGCTTTTTGGCCACTTTAACCCGTTGCCTCTTTTGCTCGTCAGTCAACAGATGTGGCACCCATCTAGCAGACATCTTTCTGACTTTCAAATGCTTCTTCAAAATAAGGTGAACCGTTGATAGTGATATGCCTACCTTTCGTGCAATATCACGAACTGTAAATCTGGCATCTCCTTCAATGATTTCCTTTATTTTGGAAACGATTTCTTTACGAGATGCAGATTTTGGCCTACCTGATTTCGGTGCATTTTTGATGGACTCTACACCAGACTCAAATTGCTTTTTCCACCGTCGAACTGTGTCATAAGACACACAAGAAAGTCCAAAAGCAGTAGAAATTTCAGTCATCAGCTTCTTCAAAGAACAACCAAGTTTTGAGCGAGCTTTGATGTAAGCCCGTATTTCATCTTTTTTGTCGACGCTTCTACCAACCATTTTTACTGCAGTGGTCAATGACTGCGTGTATTCAAATGGCAAATTTTATGTCTTACATTTAGTCTAACATGTATACACTGTAGATCCAATATATCGCGGTGCTTGGGGTCCAAGTTCCGCTACCGCGATATATCCGGATCGCGATATAAGCTGGGGTGGTAGTTTGCTGAGACGCCGCTAATCAATCAACACCAAACGGCTGTCAGTAAAGCTATCGGCCACATTACATCAGTATAGTAGGTTTAGAATTACTCAATGGCAGTATTTACACTGAGAGATTATGTCTACCAATTAACTTTAATCGAGACTAGCTGATAAACGACGTTTAAAATCATTTGTTCGCGGAAATGTCAAGCGAGGACGCCATTTTGGATGAAGGGGGGCAACTCGCATATCCTAAGGATAGAATAGAATAGAATATCACGGACTTTTGCTGAGGCAATTCGGGTTGCTTCCCTTCGCTTCTTTCGTCTGCTGCGGGCCCAAAAACTATTCTATTTATCTTTTGATCTTTTTAATTCTTTCATACTTTATTTATTTTTATTTGTTAAATTATTACTTGTTCATAGCTGACATTTTCACTTGAAAGGCGTGATAGATCACAATGAGGATGCTCTGCATGATTGCAAGTTAAATAGACGGCGCGTGGACATCGTTAATTGATTGAGCACTGAGAACATGTACTCAATTATGACACTGATTATGACAAGTGCGGCGATTAATATTAATTGATTGCCAATTATTATCAATCTGTGTACTGATTGACACTAATTGGATTGTTTGGTCATAATGCGTGACGCGATTTCGCCTTTGGATATGCGGGAAAAATCAATACCGCAACGAATTACAGTCAGTTTTTTTTTTTTTTCAAATTAAGTAAAAAAAAACATTTACTTATTTTTTTTTTTTTATGGTCATGGTAAATTTGGGGTCCACGGACGATTCGCGATATACTGGATATCGCGAAATAACGGACCGCGATGTATTGGATCTCCAGTGTATTTATACGCCATTGTGTAGATATTGAATAGCCCTATACAGGTATGTATTGGTTTTTATCGTGCCCCACGTGGATATCGAGCTAGAGGACAATAAGCAATTCATTTCGAACATCCCTCGTATATATATATATATATATATATATATATATATATATATATATATATATAGAGACGAGAGAGAGAGAGAGAACGAGAGAGAGAGAGAGAGAGAGAGAGAGAGAGAGAGAGAGAGACAGTATAGGATGTTGTCTGCTACTGCTACAATTTTGAATTATATTTTAAGAGTTTTGTGACATTGTATAATAGATAATTGGGCAGTATGATAAGTTGATTATCAGTGGTTTATGTGAGAATGTTATTGAAATACATGTAAATATTTTCTTTTTTCTGCACTAAAACTTACTGATATATACATGTAATATTTTTCTTTTCTCTCTATTAGAACTTATGCTGTGGGTATGCTTTAGAACATTAGTGCGGTAAATGTCCTAAAATTTTGAACAAAATTAAATAATTTCAGTTCTTGCTGTTCGAAATTTTAGAAATTATGATTTGCTAAAACATTTACTATTTGAAATTTTAGGACAGATTTACTTACAGCCAAAATTGACCTTGCTATCGGACGCTTTCGGACACCCGAAACGACAAAAAAGGACCTACACGACGAAAGGGTTTTCTTATTTGCTATGTGTGATTGGTAAACTGAATGTGAAATAGTATGAACTAATAAATAATTACCACACTAATGTTTGTTTTCAATTCCATCCGATTAATTCTATGTCGAAAAATGTTTCTCATAACAAAACAATGAATTATCCGGTACACTAATTAATCACCAGATACTTTTGTTCGGCACTCCCGGAATGTGCCACTTTCTTAAAATAGGCTGTCTTAGTCCACTGTCTTCTTACGTAACAACCCTCTTCACTTTACCACACTGAGATACACAAGCTGACCATAAAATACTTCAAAAGGTTACCACACGTTTGTTTTTGTTTGAGCCACTACAGAAACACAAAAGTCCCTTTCCTCAAAGGTGAAATGTACGAGCGAAGACTGATTAGAATTTGAAGCGCAGTATTCACACTGCTTACTGACATAATGCATTCTGTTGGCGATATGCGTAGACCCAGATCAGACTGCCCCGATACATAGACTGCGCGGATGCACATGTTGATCTTGTCTGTGCTGGTCTCAAATGTCATAAGGTCGTTCCTATTGGAACAGTGCGGACAACCAGATCTGAATGCAGCCTGATCAAAATCAAAGATTTTAGCTCTACACCAAACTGAACTACGTATGCCAAAACTGCCATTATCGTTTTTAGCAACATTTCTTTCTTTTAAAAAATGTATTGTTGTTTAGAATTCTGTAACGAAACTTATTGCAAGAATTATCTGTCATCAATAGTAATCCTTTCATTAGCTCCTTCTTCAGGCGAAAATGTCCCTTTGTGTGTATGCCTAAGTCAGATCAGAATGCGAGACGCAGTCCAGTGCAGGATGGTGAAACTTTTGGCTTATTGAAACTTTTGGCACGCTACACTTAAATATTAGCGGTAGATATTATTGAAGGTCACAGTGTACGGATGAGCAGGAACAACCCAGATTAGATTGCACATGCTAATTTACTATTTCGCTATTTACTATTTCGCGTGTAGCGCTTTCTTACTATTGCATGTGCCTCATGCTTTGCAGATCAGATCAACTTTGGAATTACGGTATAGCGGTCACACGACTTACCGAAATACGGGAATACCCGTGAAAAATACAGGAATACCTGTGAAGACTGGCTTTAATTTAGAAACGAATATACTCGGAGGACGATCTTGAAAAGCCCAGAGGCCATTTCCCCTATCCCCCCAAATTAGTTTAATTCCCTTGTTGTCTGCGGGGTCTGATATGGGTGTACGCTGTTTGCAATATTTGTTCCAATATCTGTTCCAATATTTAGGTTCTTTAAATTTTTAATATGTGCCAGTTTCGTATGCATTTCTGACGAGAAAAGGCTCTATAAAATAAGTTTGTTTTTCTCCCGATGAGGTTTCCCGCCACGATTTCATGTGACCGCTACGAGCAGGTGGTTTCTTAATGTGGGGGCAAGGGAAATGTTGCCTTGTGACTGTTCATTTTCTGGGTATTTTAAATAATTATAATGTTCTCAATATATACATAATGTAAAAAAATAACAGTACTTATATTTATTTATACCTTGGTAAATGCAGAGTAAGGTCCTCACTCTTTAGGTTTTACTGTTTAAAGGGAACTAATTGCATATGTCTTGATGATGAATTTTACGAGTAGGACCCAGCATTTTTTTATGAATCGGGGGCGGATCCAGGATGATTTCTGAAGGGATTCGATTTGATCGAATTTCCATACTTACTCTACGTATTCGGACAGACAGGCCTGAGCAAACAGTGTAGACCCAGATCAGACGTCGCAGAACGCATGTAAAACCTTCACTGAAACGGTGATGTATTAAACCAAAGATTTGTAATCTCTCCAAGAACTGGAGTTTACATGCCTGTTTGTTACCACAAACGGCAAAGTCTGACTGCCCTTGCATCAGAAGATGATCTGAGTCTTCACAGGTCGCACGTCTTTTTGTCCTAAAAGTGTTTTCCAAATTTCCACGATCCCTGTTCCCCCTAATTAGTTTCATTCCCTCTTTCTCTGCGGTGTCTGATCTGAGTCTACAGTTTGCATAGGTCTATCTGTCCCAATACTTAGGTTCTATTTTTAATACCTGCCAGTTTCATATGCATTTCTGACAAAAAAAAATGCTCTATAATTTAACGAATACAAGTGTTTGTTTTCCTTCTAAGCGGTTTCTGCCACGATTTCTCGTGACGTTACCATTACGAGCACGCGGTTTCTTCATATGTGGCAAGGGAATGTGACTGTAGCTTTTTCTGTATTTTCACATATTTTTAGCTCACCTGAGCTCTGCTCAGGATGAGCTATTGTGATCACTTTTCGTCCGTTGTCCGTCCGTCCGTTAACATTTTCAAACGACTTCTCCTCTGAAACCGCTGAGCCAATTTTGCTCAAATTTCATATGGAGCCTCCTTAGGGTGGGGGAACGAAAAATTGCTAAAATGGTCGCGGTTCGTTGACCAAGATGGCCGCCACGCCCATATATGGTAAAAACCTTTAAAAATCTTCTCCTCCAGAACCGAGAATGCCTTGGGGCTGAACCTTTGCAGGAATCATCGGGGATGGGAGGTCTACCAAAATTGCTAAAAGAATGGTCGTACGTTGACATTTGACCTCTTTACAGCAAGGTCAAGTTTGCTTCCCTATGCATTTGTATGGGAAAAACCTTTAAAAATCTTCTTCTCCAAAACCGAGCATGCCTTATGGTTGAATCTTTGCATATATCTTCAGGAACAGGAGAGCTACCAAAATTGCTAAAATAATGGTCGTACATTGACATTTGACCTTTTTACGTTAAAGTCAATTTTGCTTCCTTATGCTTTTGTATGGGAAAAATGTTCAGAATTTCAAACAACTTCTCCTCTGGAGCCTCTGGGCCAATTTTGCTCAAATTTCATATGGAGCCTCCTTAGGTAGGGGGAACGAAAAATTGCTAGAATGGTCGCGGTCCGTTGACCAAGATGGCCGCCACACCCATATATGGTAAAAACCTTTAAAAATCTTCTTCTCCAGAACCGAGAATGCCTTGGGGCTGAACCTTTGCAGGAATCATCGGGGACGGGAGGTCTACCAACATTGCTAAAAGAATTGTCATACGTTGACGTTTGACTTTTTTACGGCAAGGTCAAGTTTGCTTCCCTGTGCATTTGTATGGGAAAAACCTTTAAAAATCTTCTTCTCCAAAACCGAGCATGCCTTATGGCTGAATCTTTGCATATATCTTCGGGAACAGGAGGGCTACCAAAATTGCTAAAATAATGGTCGTACATTGACATTTGACCTTTTTATGTTAAGGTCAATTTTGCTTCCTTACGCATTTGTATGGGAAAAATGTTCAGAATTTCAAACAACTTCTCCTCTGGAGCCTCTGGGCCAATTTTGCTCAAATTTCATATGGAGCCTCCTTAGGTAGGGGGAACAAAAGATTGCTAAAATGGTCATGGTTCGTTGACCAAGATGGGCTCCATGCCCATATATGGTAAAAACCTTTAAAAATCTTCTTCTCTAGAACCAAGGATGCTTTGGGGCTGAATGTTTGCATAAATCATCGGGGACAGGGGGTCTACCAAAGTTGCTAAAATAATGGTCATACATTGACATTTGACCTTTTTACGGCAAGGTCAAGTTTGCTTCCTTATGCATTTGCATGGGAAAAAACATTTAAAAATCTTATTCTCCAAAACCGAGGATGGCTTGTGGCTGAATCTTTGCATATATCATCTGGAACGGGTGGTCTACCCAAGTTGCTAAAATAATTGTCATACATTGACATTTAACCTTTTTACGGCGAGGTCAAGTTTGCTTCTGTATGCATTTGTAGGGGCCCCATACATTTGTATGGAAAAAATGTTGATAATTTCAAATGGCTTTTCCTCTGAAGCCTCCGGTCCAGTGTTGCTCAAATTTCATGCGGAGCCTACTTAGGCAGGAGAATGAAAGATTGCTAAAATGGGTATGGTCCATTGATGAAAATGGCTGCCATGCCCATATATGGTAAAAACCTTTAAAAATCTTCTTCTCCATAACATATTTTCTACGGTCATTCTCTCCCTTCCGCTGATTCAAGAAGGGCAGTTGTCAGTTTCTGGCGAAAGAATGTGCACAATACTGGTTAACCGCTTAGAGGACTATGCCTGCCCAGTAAATGTGTGGTTAGGTAAACTGACCGCGCTCGACATGACCCCATTGGGTTGACTGGGCCATAAAACCTCAACACAAACAAATCTTCTCCATAACCAAATAAGCCCTATCTGTCCCAATACTTAGGTTCTATTTTTAATACCTGCCAGTTTCATATGCATTTCTGACAAAAAAAAATGCTCTATAATTTAACGAATATAAGTGTTTGTTTTCCTTCTAAGCGGTTTCTGCCACGATTTCTCGTGACGTTACCGTTACGAGCACGCGGTTTCTTCATGTGGGGCAAGGGAATGTGACTGTAGCTTTTTCTGTATTTTCACATATTTTTAGCTCACCTGAGCTAATCTTTGCACAAATTACGGGGGACAGGAGATCTACCAAAATTGCTCAAATGATGGTTCTATGTTGACATTTGACCTTTTTGCCTCCAAGGTCAAATTTGCTTCCCTATTTGTGTGGGCCATATACATTTATATTGAAAGTATCGAAGTGACTTGTAGATCAGCAGTAGTTAAAATTGTTCTGATTGGAAATCTAAGATGGCCATCATCTGGTTTATATTTATAATATTTCCCTGCCACTGTGCTGTTTACATGTATAAAATCATGATTCTTCAGAAACCACTTAGCCAATTTCCACCAAATTTCACATTGATCCTTCAGTTGAAATGTGATTGATAGTTTATTCAAATGATCATGCTCCATTGACTGTCAGGCCCATATATTCTTCTTCAAAACTAAGAACTGCTCAAATGATGATATTTTCATTAGTTGTGATGATAGGATTGGAAAAATGTTGCATAACATCTGCATGTCTGCAGTGGCTATGTCACTCAGGTGAGCGAACCATGGCCCGTGGGCCTCTTGTTGTAATCTATACTGGAATGAGACTGTCCCAGAATTGCGTGTCATATCTGAGCAGACCCATGAAAATCTACGTAGGTATAGCAATAAGACATACCAAGTAGGTGAGATACACGAACAAACAGCAAATAGTCAGATCGTATACAGCGCGGATCCATAGATTTATCCTGGCCTTCATTTTTCAACCGGAATATTTATCATGTCTACCACAAGGTAACAACAGTTCTAGATCGCCTGCGCACAATCTAACCCTTATCACGTGGACATCCACGTGACTGTCGCGTGGAAATGGCTAACATTGTGATGGAAGTCTCTTCTTCTTCTTTTTTTTTTTTTTTCCTTGTGAATTTTCAGTCAGTATCTCATGGGCTTGTATAAAATTAAAATACGGTTCCCATGCCATTCATGTACATAAAATTCGTGATTACACTGCTGTGTACATTTATGTTTTACGGTGGCTTTCAACACTACCACTTTAGTTTCCGATTCCGTAACGGAAAAAAAAAACAAAAAACGTTACCGAAATTAGAATGTGCCGATAAAAAATTACTTGAAGAAAGCTGTGTTCGAAATTTTAGAAATCCCTTTTTTGCAAAACTGCTACTGTTCGAGATTTTATGACATTTTCAGAAATTATTTTGGGCAAAAATATTAGGTGTTCGAAATTTTAGAGTGTTCGAAATTTTAGGACATTTACTGTATTTGCGAAAGTAATTTTAATGAGTACTTGCAACAAACATTTATGTGGAAAAATAAGAATAATTTCACTACATTCTTATCAAAACAACTGAGCCACCTCATGACAAAACCAACAAAATGGCCTGTGCACACAGCAAAGACTCAGATCAGCTGGGGCATCCGCCCAATCTGATCAGAGTCTTCGCTGCCTGCATGAAGAAAGTTTGGGTCCTTTGCTACCAAATGAGTGCACAGTGAAGACTGATCAGTGGGTGGATGCCCAGGCTGATCTGAGTCTTCACTGGGTGCACATCCATTTTGTTAGTTTTGTCATGAGGAGGCTCAGTTATCTTACTGGCTATTTTGTGGACATGTGGTCTTGTTATGTGAATGAATACACCTGGAGGGTTTGCCTCCATTCCCAACAAAAGAAAGCTACCATATTCAACCTTATTACAGTACCGTGCACTTAGGTTTTTCAAAAATTCTAGGAAAACTTTAGGTAAAATATGTACCTACCTATACCAAGGATACACTTAAAAAAAATATCAGCAGAAGACTTATCAAATGATGCTTATGCAATGTTTTTTGTGTTGTTGTTTTGTCTTTCTGAATTTCTTCATAAAAGCATATGTTGTGGGTACTTATTTGAATTGCATCTACAAGTTGATGCAATTCAAATGGTTACCCACAACATATGCTTTTATAAAGAAGTAGACAAAAAGTACACTGATTGTAATCTGAAGACTACAAAATTGCGTGACTGTGTGCCTATAGGGGTATGTGAGGTAATTATGTCAAATACTGTAGTTTGCAGACAGGAACTTGCTTCACTAGCGTCTTTCAAAAGTGTGGCCTCTTAAAGGAAAGAATTAACATCCAGAATGGCTCCCAATGAGAAGGGAGTAAATATTTCCATGTCAGAGTTATGGTACTGGCAAGATCTTTTATGGTATTGTTAATGGATAAATACTGTTGGAAGCTTAGTGTAAAATACCAGCAAAATCATGGATTTATTCAGTTTATTAGAAGGATGCTAAGAATTTAAAAGTGTCAAAATGATTTAAGTAAATATGGTATTCATTCCTTGTGCTTTCTTACTATTTCAGAGGTAAGTAGTCCTTGGGATGCCCTTTATTTCATCTGTTCAATTTCTCATATTTTCTTGCTATATCAGAGGTAAGGAGTCAATGGGATGCCGGATTATTTCATCTATTAAATTGCTCATATTTTCTTAGTATTACAGAGATAAGGAGTTTGAGATGCCTCATATTTTCTTACTATTTCAGAGATAAGGAGTCTTTGGGATGCCCGATTATTTCATCTATTAAATTGCTCATATTTCATCATCTTGGTTCAGTAGCATTTGGAGCTCTAGTTATTACCGCTGTAAAACTACCTAGAATGATACTCATGTACCTGCATAAAAAGTAAGTATAAGAGTTCACATGACAAAACCTACAATAAGACCTGTGTGACCAACAAAGTCTCAGATGAGCCTGTACATCCACTATGTATGGCAAGGGTTCTTGTTTTTCCTCTTTGAATAACCTGGAGGTTGTAGGAGCACATGCGATCAATGAAGACTCTGATCGACTGTGCAGATGCACAGGCTGATCTGAGTCTTTGTTGGTCACACAAGTCTTATTCTAGGTTTTGTCATGCACTGGTTCATTTGTAATTCTTAACGCTTAGCATGCTGGGTAAAAATTGCAGCTGAGGACATTTTGAAATTTTTGCTTATTTTTTCCACAAAATAGGCTTTGGCATTTCATGCAAATTGTCTCAAAAGGAGACAGTTTACATGAAATGTCAGAGCCTATTGTCTGGGGAAAAAAAAGAAAAAGTATCAATTTGTCGTCTGCTGAATTTGACCAGAGAGTGGTATGGTTAATTCATTTAATGAAATTTGTTCGATATTTATAAACTGTATTTAGATGATCCATGCCAAATGAAATGGACATCTGCCCTGTCTGATCATGATCACTTCCACCCCATCAAATTTGGATATTTCAGAACACATTGGTTTACTGCAATTGTACATGTAGATTGCATGTGTTAGTTGCTAAGGCTGTGATCAGATTGCATGGAATCCAGTGCAAAAGTGCACAATGTCATATGATGTGATAAAGTGTCTAATGTTATGTGCATAATGTCATGTCAAGAGGAAAAGTGCGTAATGTCATGTCAAGTACAAAAGAGCTTAATGCCATGTCAAGAGGAAAAGTGCATAAAGTCATGTAAAGTACAAAAGAGCATAATGTCATGTCAAGTGCATAATATCATATCACGTCAAAAGTGCATAATGGCATGTCGAGTTCAAAAGTGCATGTCATGTCAAGTGCAAAAGTGTGTTATGTCCTGTCCAGTGCATAATGTCATGGGAAAGTTTCAAAGTACATTATACAATTGATGCATTCTATTAAGGTTAACATCAGGATTTGCCATTTCTCAGATGTGATGTTTACCTCAGCTTGAAGTGAACACCTCAGCTTGAGGTGAACATCACTTTTGAGGGTTGACAAATCCTGATGGTAACCTCAATAGAATGCATTAGTTGTTTTGTTATATGACTTTTTTAGTTGTCTGGCAGCAGTGACAAAAGTAATATCAACCGGTCCTTGGTCTTAGTCAGGTTTTCATTATATGACTGTTTCAGCTGTACGGCATCAGTGACACAAGTGATGTTGACCAGTTCTTGACTTTAGCCAGGCTATTGTAACAAGCAGCAGCTAATTTTAGCAGTCATATAACAAAATGTCATGTCAACTGCAAAATTGCATAATGTCATGTCCTCTGCAAAAATACATAATGTCATGTCCTATTATTGATGTCCAGTCATGTTGATGCCAGTGCCACCATAATGTCATGAGCAGGCTGATAACCTCTGTCCATTGATAACCTCTTTCCATTTCAAATGCATTGCTTCTGGTTATCAGCCTGATACTCTGTACCTGGTGATATTGTAACCATGGTATGAGGAATACTTTATTATGTATACAAATGTTAGGTTATCATGCCAGGTATAGTAATGGATATGTGATTATATATTAATGGATAGCAAAGATCAGACCATGTGGCAGTGTGGGCTCCTTTTCCCATACCCTAGCTCATATACAGTTGAACTTCAATGGCTTGAACATCTTTGGAACAATGGAAATTTTATCTAGACGTGGGTAGTTTGAGCCACTGAGGGTTAATCACAGCACCAGGTCAGGAGGCAAATGGGGATAATTTAAGGATGTTTTGTTTTTTTTCAATCTTCTATAAAATAATTGTATGTTGAGTGTACTCATTAGAATAACCTTGATGAGGCAATTGAAAAGTACACCCAACATACATTTTTGTGATAAATAAAGAAAATTTCCCTAAAGTATACCTAAATATTTATTTTCTTGAACTACCCAAAGAATGTCTTTTTGAGGGTCTCAAGAGCACCTTCAAATCAGCCAAGGATAACAAGCAATCCGTGTTCGAGTCATTGAAGTTTTACTGTACGGTAAATGTCCTAAAATTTCCAACACCAAAGTATCTGACAAAATGACATATGCAAACAGTGCAAACCCAGATCAGACTGCTCCTGAAGGAGCAGTCTGATCAGGGTCTACACTGTTTGCCATTCCACTATTTTAAGAGACAGCTGAATAAAAAGCAAAATTTAGGCCAAAATAGTACGGAATAAAGAGTGGACTGTGAAGAGGCCAATCAGACTGTGCAGATATTCAAGCTGAGCTGAAACTTTGCTGTTTGCAGATATCTGAAAATAAAAAAAATTGCTTAGCACTGCCCATACTGCTTTTCTAATAGTGGACCATATATGATCTTTTACTTATGTATAGGATGTCTGTCTGTAAATCTACATGTCTCTCAGCTTAGCGCTAGCTTGGTCACTTATTTTAAAACAAATGTAAGGATGTTGTTTTTTTCTTGTACTGAAACATATGTTGTGGGTACTCATTAGAACACCTCACAAAGGGGCTTCTAATGAGCACCCACACCACATGTATTTATAGTCAAATAAGAAAACTATCTATCTTAGTACGTACCCCTCTCATAGATCCAGATAGATCCCAAAAGTACTGATATTTTTCTTATTTCTCCTTAAAAACATATGTTGTGGGTACTCATTAGAAGCGCCTTTCCAAGGCGCTTCTAATGAGTACCCACAACATATGTTTTCATGCAGAAATAAGAAGAATATTTCATGGATGCCCAGTCATATCTGGTGCCATCGCCTCTTATTTTGAGCTATGTAATTATGATTTCTACTCTGTTTCAGACTCAAAGGTTCAGAGAACCAATGCGCTAAATATTGTATGAAGTGCTGTATCTGTTGTCTATGGTGCCTAGAAAAGTGCTTGAAATATTTAAATCAAAATGCTTATACTGTAATAGGTGAGTACAAAATGTCAATAAACAAGCTTATTGCCATGCCGTAAGTTACCTAATGAGCTAAGTAAGGGGCTAATAAGGGGCCTGGATACACTTGGTAGATTTTCTATCATTTTCTTATTTTTAAACTGACCTCGGTGGCTCAATTGGATGCATGTCCGACTGGTGATCAGGAGGTTGTGGGTTTGATCCCTGCCACATCGGCAACATTCTTTCGTTGAAACTGATCATGAAATATTTTCTATGGTCATTCTCTCCCTTCCGCTGATTCAAGAAGGGCAGTTGTCAGTTTCTGGCAAAAGAATGTGCATAATACTGGTTAACTGACTGTGCTCCACATGACCCCATTGGGTTGAATGGGTAGTAAAACCTCAACACAAATAAACAATATTTTTAAAGGGAAACAACTTTTGTGCCTCCCTATCTGCTTTCCTGCAAGTCAAGAAGTCTTCATCACATCATCATCATCATCTTCATCATAATCATCATCATCATTCCTGCAAACCAAGCCATTTCTGAAAAGGGATCTACTCTCTAGAGTAGATCCCTTTTTCAGAAGGGAGGCAAAAACAATTTTGACAGTTGCCGCCCCTGAAATGATATCCATTTCTTTTAATCACAGTCCTCTTTGATCATGTATATTTTTCATCTTTTGCAGCAATTCAAGGAACCAATTTTTGCACATCAGCAGCCAAGGTGAGTTGAGAAATGAACCAATGCACCACAAAATCTACAATAAGACTTATGCGATCAGCAAAGACTCAGATCAGACTGTGCATCCGCACAGTCTGATCAGGGTCCTTGCTGATGCCATGTGCCTTCTACAGCCTCCAGGCTATCCAAAGAGGGATGAACAAGAACCCTTGCCTTACTGGTTGGCTGTACAGGCTGATCTGAGTCTATGTTCATCACATGTCTTATTGTAGGTTTTGTCATGCACTGGTTCAAATAAGTTACATAGCTCAAGATAAACCAATTTTTTGAAGTTACAACAGTTTTTATGGCCCTGTCTTGAAGTGGAGGAAGGCATATAGTTTTACCATCTTTATACATCTGGTTGCCTGTCTGTTTGTATGTCCATCCATGTGTCCCTCTGTTTGTCCCTCTGTTACACTTTATAGTACTGTTGGGGTCTCCACAACTCCTCCTACAGTTTTCAGGGTAGTGGTTTAAAACTTGCACCATAGTAAGGATATAGACTGAGTGTTTGCTTAATGGTCACAGAACTCTGATCAGATTTTATTGCTAGAGTTACATACCCTTGATTTACTTACAAAATTTGTCTTATACACATGGCATAGTAGGTTTCATGTCTCCGTAACTTCTACAGTTTTCAAGATAATGATTTGAAACTTGCAGCATAGTAAGAATATAGGCTGGGCATGTGCATAAAGGTCACAGAACTCAGATCAAATTTTTATTGCTAGAAATACCCTTGATTTACTTATGAGGGTCGTACAAAGAGCTCTGTCACTAATAGGCTTCCTTAGTTTTATCCCAGGTATATTTTAAAATGCTTCACTGCACTTGAATGGAATACCTAACGATACCCGTTTATTTCGTGCAAATTGCTTTCCAACTGACCGAATTATTTCAAATTGAAATAGAATGCAGTCATATACACTGACCAATTTACTTGTTACATTGGAACATGGACCAGAAGACTGAAATTCGTAGCTATATTAAATGCCGCATTAGGCTTAATATAGATTAAAGCAGATATTTAATGAATTGTGTGGTATATATGGACCTCAGACCATTTCAGTGTGCACAGTTTTTAGGTGGGTTAAAGCTTTTAAAGCTGGGAAATTTTCTGTTGAAGATGATACCCATCCTGGAAGGCCTAAAACCTCTGTTACCAAGGCTAACATCGCTGCTGTAAAGATTGTGTCGAACAGGATGCAAGATTGTCTGTCAAAGATAAAGCTAGTTGTACTGGCATATCAGAAGGCAGTGTGCAAACAATTCTGAAAAAGTGTTTGGACCTGAGAAAGGTTTGCGCTAGGTGGGTACCTCATTTGCTCACTGAGGAGCAAAAGACACAATGCCTTAAATGTGCCCGGGAACTTTTGAAAACATACAAAGGTTGTAATAGTTGGGTTATTTCTAACTTGCTAACAGGTGATGAAACCTGGGTGCACATGTTTGAGCCACAAAGAAGGGCTGATAATAAGCAATGGAAGCAAAAAGATCAAAAATGCCCATGTTTTGCCAAGAGAACCATAAGTTCGAAAAAGATGTTGTACGAAATTTTCTTTAATTCAAGCGGACCAGTCGTTCAAGTGCCTTGTCCATCTGGTCATACAGTCACTGGCTGATTCTACAAGAATTCTGTACTGAAGAAAGTGAAAGAGTTTTACAATAAGAAACGACCAAGCAAAGGATGGTCAGGAGTCCACCTTTGACATGACAATGCCTCCTCTCATAAGTGTGAGGTTGTTAAGTCTTTTTTGGCTTCTGAAAAGGTGAAAGTTTTAAACCATCCACCTTATTCACCTGACCTGAGTCCCTGTGACTTCTTTTTATTTCCAAGGCTTAAGAAAATGCTTTCTGGAAATAAGTATACGTCTAGAAGTTCTCTGGGCAGGCTCTTTATCAGTGTCTCCAACAGATACCAAAAGAAGACTATTTATCTGCTTTTCATGACTGGGTAAAAAGGTAAAAAAATGTGTTTCAGTAAAGGGGGAATACTTTGAAGGTTTGTAATAAAAATATGTTTGATAAAACGTAGCATTGAAGTAATCCGAACCCTGTGACAAAACTTTTTGCAGGACCCTCGTAGAAATATAGCCTTATACACGTGGCATAGAAGGTTTCGTGTCTCCACAACTGCTACTACAGTTTCCAAAATCATGATTTGAAGCTTGCTGCAAAGTAAGAGTATAGGCAGGGGATGTGCTTAAAGGTCACAGAAATCTGATCAAATTTTTATTGCTAGAGTTACATCCCCTTGATTTACTTAGAAGTATGGCCTTATAGCATAGTTTTCAAGATAATGATTTGAAACTTGCAGCAAAGAATTAGTGCATGGAATGTGCATAAAGGTCATAGAACTCTGATCAAATTATTTTTGCTAGAGTTACATACCCTTAATTAACTTAGAGAAGTTTTGCCATAAAAGACAAACTGCCAGTAGCTGGGGCCATTCATCCCCTTTAAGGATCACAGTTATTATTTTTCTTTACCAAAACACATTGTTTGGTAGTCAATAGAACAGGGTTATTTAGGCAAATCGACTAATATTTGTACTATACAGGTAAAGAAATAAGAAAAATAATTGAACACCCTTATTTGGAGCCAGGAGTTATGTATTTTATTTTTTGGCCAGAAATTGAAGTAGTTGTTCAAGCCAAAGGTATACTTTAAATATGAAAACTTATTACATCTGTCAGATTGTCTTCCTCGTCATACTCTACATTTTTGCAACTCAGTCATACACAGACACACACACACACACACACAGACACACACATACACACACACACACACACACAGAGCTTCCACATACTGGCGTATTTCTGACAGTTTTGAAATGCCTTGTAATCATTTTATGGAGAACTTTCATGTAAAAATAGATGTAGAGTTTGTAGCTCAAAACACGCAATTCCCACCAAAATCACTCTTATGGCCTGAAGTGGTTGTGTAATTTCATGTGCTCATTTATTAGTTGTTTTTTCTTGTTTTTTTTTTTTCTGATGACAGTCTTTATCATTCTGCTGACAAAATACCAAAGGGGACTGGATACACCTGGTCCCAGTTGTTCAAAGCATCATTAGCTTAACAAGCACTTTAGTGGTCAAAATGTAAACAGTTCTAGTAAGTACAATATCTAATTCACAGATATTTTTGCTGACAAAATGTGAGTAGCTTTTGCAAATGCAAAAGCTACTAACATTTGTTCAGCCAAAATATTAGCGTATATGCCATATTTAATCATCAAAGTTTTAAGGATACGTTAACTAAAGACATTGTTAGTTTTGAACAACTGGGCTCTGGAGATTTAGCCATAGCTCTTGATAGCTCTTTTTCCACCAAAAAGTATCTATATTTTTCTTATTTCTCGACGTAAACATATGTTGTGGGTACTCATTAGAAGTGCCTCGCAGAGGGTACCCACAACATATGTTTTCGTCGAGTAATAAGAAAACTACCTGATACTCACTCTTATCTAGACCTATGTTTAGCTGTCAATTTTCACAAGGGAAACAACTTCTGTGACTTCCTGTTTGCTTTCCTGCACACATGTCCTCTTCAGAAAAGGGTCTACTCTATAAGGAAAAAATTTACTCCCAAAGGAAGGAAATTCTTTTCTTTCAGGGTAGACCTCCCCTCTTGGAAGCAAATTATTTTCTTTTAGAGTAAACCCTTCTTTAGAAGGGGACTGGTACACAGGAACACAGAAGTTGTCTCCCTGTCAAACATGACGGAAATTCTACCTGGTATATTACCTTAAGAATTCTTAAATTTACTATGCTATTACTCCTATACATTACGAAAACACGCCTATTCAAATATATAGAAAATTTCACCTCCAAAAACCGAATTTTTTTTAGGTAAAAAAACTGATATATTCATATTTCTGCTCAAAACATAGATTGTGGGTACTCGGTGAGGCGGTTCTAACGAGTACCCACAATCTATGTTTTTGAGCAGAAATAAGAAAAATAATGTATACCCCTGTAAACCCCAGTTTTACTATATATATATATATATATTAAGGGGGTCAAAATTATATAGGCATGTTTTCGTGATGACTTGCTGGGCTCCATATAGTGTAGTCAGTATTATGTCTGACTACAGGTCCAGGGGGTACAAGTTTGAATCCCACATAACTTGCATGGAGATTGATCATGAAATCATTTCTATGGTCATTCTTCACTGCCTGCTGATTCAAGAAGGGTAGTTGTCAGTTACTGGCAAAAGTATGTACACAAGTACTGGTTAGGCTCTTAGAAGACTAAGCCTGCTCAGGAAAAGTGTGAGTAGATTAACTGACTGGCTTGACATGATCTTAACAGAGTTGACTGGGCCGTTAAACTATATCTGAAAAAGCAAAAACTCCTAAACCATCATGCTCTCTGTATTTCAGTCATTTACCACATTAGTGAACAATGCTTTGAGGGTAGCGGCCATAAACAGTGTAGGAGATTTTATATTGTTTCTTGGTAAAATTGGAGTTATGGCTGCCACAGGGGCAGTTGGTATTCTTTGGTTCAAGGTAAGCAATTTTGTGTATGTTCTGAATGATGCATTGTTATTTTGGAGACTATTTTGCTTTGAAGGACACAAAGACCCAAAGAAAAAAATTATTTTGTTTTATTTGATATAATTGCATTAACTTAAGCCTTATTCTCTCTGAAAAATAACTGTAAAAAAAAGAGATAATAGAATGTCATCTGCAGCAATTTTGCTTGCCCCTTTAACTTTGACCACTCTCCATGCTAATTCTGTAGACAACACATTGGTGATATTTTTCTTATTTTCCCCAGAAAACAATTTTTGACATTTCATACAAATTGCCTTCAGTGGAGAAAATTTGCATATAATGTCTAAACCTTTTGTCTGGGAAAAATAAGAAAAATATTTCAGGATATTGTCTGCTGAGATTTTTACCCAGAGTGGTAAACACTAAGAATAAATTAGTGCATCTTAAATATGAGAAAGAAAAAAAATATGTGCAGAATCAGATAAGGTTGTACATTTGCATTATGGAAACAAAGTATGGGAGCCTGATGGAATCTATACAGGTAGGTAAATGTGGATCTACATGATAATATTAAACTACAGTAAATGTTATAAAAGTTTGAGCAAAAAAATAATTAGGCTTAAATTGGTATTCTATGCACATGAACGTTTACTGGGCAGGCTTAGTCCTCCAAGCGGTTAACCAGCATCGTGCACATTCGTTGTCAGTTTCTGGCGAAAGAATGTGCACAATACTGGTTAACCGCTTAGAGGACTAAGCCTGCCCAGTAAACATGTGGTTAGGTAAACTGACCACGCTCGACATGACCCCATTGGGTTGACTGGGCCGTAAAACCTCAACACAAACTATGCACATGAATGAAGCAAAGGAAAGTAACAAAGTTTGCAAAGGGAGGCAGTTTAATTGCCTCCCTTTGCAAAATTGCTTACTTCCCTCAAAGAATTCTTTGTGCTTTTCTGATGGCCTTGGTGGGGCTCAGTCAGATGTCAGCTTCACTGGTGATAGGAAGTCACAGGTTCTATACCTGCCCGGTCCGGCAACATTCTTTTGTGGCGATTGATCATGAAATATTTTCTACGACCATTCTATCCCTTCCGCTGATTCCAGAAGGGCAGTTGTTAGTGTTTGGCAAAAGAGTATGCACAAGTTTTGATTTATTGCTTTGAAGACTAAGTCTGCCCAGAAAAAAGTGTGGTTAGGACTGACTCAGTATGACATTAATTGTGTTGACTGGGCTGTTAAACTCCAAAGCAACCAGCAGGGATGGCTTAAATAAATTCTGATGTCTTGGATCATCCTGTAGCACTATTACAAAAAGCAGCAGTCAATATTTCAGGATGGTAGGGTGGTGGTAAGTGCATAATGTGCTTCAGTAGCTTGTGTTTTGCAGGGATGGGGGTGGGGGTTGGTTGCATGGTAGTATTTCTTCCCAGTCATTCACTTCTCCTCTCATCCGCCTAGATTTCTCTCTTTCTTCCCCTATATTAGCTCTCTTGTCCCATTTCTCCCTTTCTCTGGGAGATGACTCAAAATGACCCACAACCCTTCCACTGATTCAAGAAGTTGTCAGTTTCTGGTGAAGGAATGTGCACAATACTGGTTAACCGCTTAGAGGACTAAGCCTGCCCAGTAAACGTGTAGTTAGGTAAACTGACCACGCTTGACATGACCCCATTGGGTTGACTGGGCCGTAAAACCTCAACACAAAAAAAAAAAAAAAAAAAAAATGACCGACAATGGCTGAAGTGTTATTAAACAAGAACTGAAACAAACAGATAACCAACAACATTCTAAAATAGTTCTTTATTTGTCCAAGAAAATAAGGCTTTTAATTTCATTTAAATCATCAGGCAGGTGATTCATATTAAAGGTCAAGCTTTATTTTCTTGGAAATAAAAACAGAATGGATTCTACTACAATTGAATTTTGAATGGTGCTCCAAGGGCTTCAACTCATTAACTAGTGTATGGCCTATGTTTATTTTACAGAGTCGAGCTGATCTACACTACTATGCCGTCCCTGTGTTGTTAGTATGTGTGTTTGCATATCTCATTGCCTCATCTTTCCTCTCCACTTATGAGGTAGGTTGAAGGTTTTTATCATAATAAATAAAAAAAAAAATTTTTTTTTTTTTTTTACCATATTAAATCTAAGTATTGGGACAGACAGGCTGAAGCAAGTAGTATATGGTAGACCCAGATTTGATGCCACAGAAGGTAGCATCTGATCAGGGTCTACACTGTTTGCCACTAATCCAGCAGTTTTTAGATTCATGGATAGGTAGTAAAATGGATTTTTTCAAATTTTACAACAAGTATGGAAAGGAATTTAGGTTACATATGTTAATACATTTACTGAAAAGATACATTGTTTTGGTTATCAGTAGTTTGAATGTCAAGTAGCTATAGCTGTCAGAAGAGCTCAAGGTCTAAAATCAATCATAGACTCGTTTTTCTCAAAGTCAGAGTTTCTTGTAGTTTTGTTTGTTTATTTTTTTGTTCTTTTTTTTTTTTTCGTGTTGCTGAGAGACTAAGTTATAGGTGTCTGTTGACATATACAGATGTCTTGAAAATTAACCCTTAAAATGCGAAGAAAACCTGCATCTGAAAATGTCATCTGTTTATGTTGTCTGCTGAATATTCTTGCAAACTTTTCAAACCTATTTATGCATACAGGCAAACAGTGTGGACCCTGATCAGACTGCTCCTAGAGGAGCAGGCTGATCTTGGTCCACAGTTTGCAAAAATGACTTTTAAAATCACAAGCAGATGACAAAACAGACGGCAATTGTTGTGATTGGTATTTTAATGGTCAAATCATAGCTGCATACAATGTTGGTATTTGGAAGATAAATTTTGTTATTTTTGCACCAAAACATACTTTGTGGGTACAAACTGGAATCCCTTCAGCAATTCCAGTGAGTACAGACAATATACATTCTGGTGCAGAAAAAGAAATCCTGAATTATTGTCTTCAATATCAAACAAAATATTATAAAATCCTAAATGTAGCCAGCAAAATAGTAATGAAACACCTGTTAACTTCTTAACCCTTGTTCTGCTGAACCCGGATATTACCTGCCTTTGCAAACAGTGTAGATCCAGATCAGTTGGCTTCTGAAGATCTGCACTGTTTGCCATCAAGAATGTGAATTTATAGTAACAATTTGGATCAAGTAATCTGATTGGCTGAAAATTAGAAGTGGGCATGGCATCTTAATTTATTCAGCATGACAAGGGTTAACTCTACTGATGTAGTCTTGACTGTCTGTGGCTGTGGAGAACTGCATTACTGCTCATTAAAAGAATTATGTCTTACTTTCCATTAAGATTATTTCAGTAATGTTGGGATGCACTAGAGAGCTGTGAAATTTTTTTGTTGCAAAAAAGTTCTTTGCTGACCAAGATTTATTTAAATGGTTGCATTTTAATTGGTCTATTTCAGATGGTGATAGATGCCATGTTGTTGTGTTTCTGCCATGATTGTGACATAAATGATGGCTCTGTTGACAGACCATTCTTTGCCAGTGAATCTCTTCAGGTACTTCTTGTTGTTCTCTTATTCACATGTTGTCATTTTTTTTAATATAGCAGGGCTCCATAGCACAGTCAGTACCACATCATTCTGACGGCAGATTCAGGAATTGCAAGTTCGAATCCAAACTTGGCCACATGAGTTTCTTGCAGATTGGTCATGAAATCATTAATATTCTCTCTCTCCTAAGGCTGATCCAAGAAAGGCAGGTGTCAAATACTGGCATAAATATGTTCATGAAGGCTAGCTCCATTGCCTTAACAGTGGTGACTGGGCTGTAACACATTAGTTCAAATCAATAAAAAAAAAACACTGAACCAAGTTTATATACTGTCTTGACGTGAATGACCCCATGGGTTGATGCCTCATCTATTAATCTGAACTTATCATCCTTGTTTTTTTATGCCTGGCCATTGTAAGAAAGGTGGAAAGGGCATATAGTGTTACCCTTGTCTGTCCGTCTGTCTCTATCTGCATCCTGTGTTAGCAATTTGCGTTTAAGTTTTTCAGGCGGGGGCATCCTTGTCTTTTGGATGCATTTCTACTTTTTAGTGGGTAGTGAGCTGGGATAGAGGGAGGGGTTATGTCGGAATACGTCGTTTTTTTTTTTTTACCTTGATTGGCAATAATGACTGTTGATAGGTCACAACATGGCTATATGATATCTGTGAACAACAAACAACTTCCTTTCAAGTAGGCTAGTTGTCAGTTTCTGGCGAATGAATGTGCACAATACTGGTTAACCACTTAGAGGACTAAGTCTGTCCAGTAAAGGTGTGGTTAGGTAAACTGACCATGCTCGACATGACCCCATTGGGTTGACTGGGCTGTAAAACCTCAACACAAAAACACACACAGAAAAAACAAACAAACTTGGTTTATTTGTAACCATATATCCAGATAAGAGGTGTATCCAGATACATATTTTTCTTATTTCACCAGGAAAACATATGTTGTGGGTACTCATTAGAAGTGCCTCAGTGAGGCACTTCTAATGACTACCCACAACACATGTTTTTTTGTGGAGAAATAAGAAAAATATCAAGTATTTTGGTTTGAAAAAGTACCTTATCTTGAGCTATTGTTGCAAATTTTTATTCCCCGCCACAAAAAAGTGGCGGGGTATTATGTTACACCCTCTGAAATTTTGAGTGTCCGTCCGTCTGTCCGTCCATCCGTCCGTCAGCGCCCCCACCATTCTTCTGCCCGCAACTCCTCCTACAGTTTTAGGCCAATCCTTTTCAAACTTTACAGGCGCTTTTAGGATGGTCTGAAGATATGCATATTGTTTTTTCAGAATCCTGAAATTATTTTTTATCACATTTTTTTCATTTTTAAATTAGACTTTTTTCAAGCCCTAATACTACAGAAATGTATAGGGAGTATGTACCTTCTGCCCGCAACTCCTCCTACAGTTTTAGGCCAATCCTTTTTAAACTTTACAGGTGCTTTTAGGATGGTCTGAAGATAAGCATATTGTTTTTTTCAGAATCCTGAAATTATTTTTTATCACTTTTTATTGCATTTTTAACTTAGACCTTTTGGTGTTTTTTTTTTTGTTTTTTGTTTTTTTGAGTTATGAAATAACTGTTTATTGCTTCTCTTCATGTTTAACTTAGATTGTTTTCAGCCCTTATACTACAGAAGTGTATAGGGAATATGTCCCTGTGGCGGGGCATGGTGCATGGCTTGCAGTTTTATTTTTGTTTTTGCTATGCTGTTTTAACACTATAAATGACAGTTAAATTAAAGCTAGATCGGAACATCTGGTTTCTTCTTTCAAATATGCAGAATCAGTGTGAGCTCCACCCAGGATCTGTTGTTTACTACATACTGTCATAGGCATTCTACAAGATCTTTGTATACTGTATGTAAATGGAGATTTTTCTAGCACTCATAAATATGACATTTGCTAAAAGAATGCTAATATTTTCATAGACCCAGATGAAAGGCTGCCATATTCAATATGACCCTAGAGTGCAATTTTTTAGTCTTCAAAATGTTCCTGTCCTTTTACCTTGTTTTCTATTAAAGCATATGTTGTGGCTACTCTTTAGAAACTCTTTGACAAGTTAAACTGATTCTTATGAATATCCACAAAATATACTGTTACAAAGGACATAAGAAAAAAGTATCTCTTGACCACCATTAGGAGGACTTGATACACTTGTAGATTTTCTGCCATTTTTACAGGGGGATAACTTTGTGGCTTCCTGTTTGCAACCCTATACATCAGTCTCCTTCTGAAAAGGGGTCTTACTAAAAGAGCAAATTCTTTCCTTTTAGTATAGACCCCTTTTTAGAAGGGAACAAAAATAATGAAAACAGAGTTCTCCCTTGAAAGTGTGTCTGTTCCCCTTAAATATATGTTCTCCCCTCATGAAGTTTACTGCGGGCCTTTTTTTTTTAATGTGCTCTTGTTAGGTTGTTATTTTACTACAAGCAGTTTACAGTAATTTTGAAAAACCTAAGTGCGAAGTGTGGTAAAAAGGTCAAATATAGTAGTTAGAAAATATTTTTGTTGTTTTTCCATGTAACCATCTTGAGGTCCACATCAGAATTGCCACATCAACACAGTAGAAGGACCTCATCAAGGCAATTTAAGGAGTATTTTGGTGAAAAAAAAAAAAAAAAAAAAAAAAAAAAAAAATCCAAAAAAAAAAAGGCAAAAAGCCAAAAAAAAAAAAAAAAAAAAAAGAAAACAAAATCCAGACCAGGCTTCATTTTGGCAGTCTGGTCAAGGTATTTTGGTCTTGTTTTAACTGTTACATTCCAGGCTTTATTAGCCGTGGTGATTATTTATGTGACAGTTTGGTAGTTTCCTACAAGGGAGGGAAAGTTTATAAGGGGGCACAACTCCTACACATCTTCTCACCTTTCTTCAGGTGTTTATAGACACAACAAGCAAGCTCTTAAACGCTATGGGAAGATCTGAGACGGCCGACCTGGAACATGCTCCAATCATGTAAATTGACAGTTGCAATAGAAGCCTTGCAAAAAAGTGTCAAAGCCCCTTTAACCATTACCATGCTGAATAAATTAAAATGCTATGCCCACTTCTAATTATCAGATTTACTTGATCCAGGTTGATGTTAAAATCACATACTAAATAACAAACAGTGCAGATTCAGATCAGTTGGCTTCTTCAGAAGCCAACTGAAGCCAACTGATCTGGATCTATACTGTTTGCAAAGGTAGAGCATATCTGGGTTCAGCAGGACCAGGGTTAAATTAAACTTAAGCCTGCTGGACTTAAGAAAGCAACAGAGGACATTTTAGAATATTTTTTTCTTAGTTTCCTCAGAAAATAGTTTGACATTTCATGCAAGTCTTTTGCTAGATATCAGGTCCTGTTTTCTGGGAAAATAAAGGGAAATACTTTTCTTAGGTTCCATGAGAATAGGGATTGGCATTTCTTTCAAATTGTCTTTTGTGGAGACAGTTTGCAAGAAATGTCAAACTCTGTTCTAAGGGAAACATGAAAAATAAAAGAAAATGTCTTCAGTTTGTTGATTTTGGCCTTATGACATATCAACCTTCATCGACCCACACCAGTCTGTGCATACTTGTAGTCTAGTTATCTACACTGTTCTATCACAGGACCATCAGGCAATTTTCAGCAATTAGATTTTGACATTTCACACAAATTATCTCCTGAGGAGACAGTTTGCATGAAATAACAAAACCTATTTTCTGGAGAAAAACAAAATAAGAAAATTATCAGAAATTTGCTGTTTGGTATATTTGCCTAGAGTGATATGGTCAAAGAATAGTGTAGACACAGCACATATGAACCTGGAGGTGCAGGTTTTACCTTTGACCTGCTGTAGATGGTAATTAGCAGATCACAGATGGACTGTGCCAA
Organism: Anodontia alba; assembly: GCA_964016985.1. Taxonomy (NCBI): domain Eukaryota; kingdom Metazoa; phylum Mollusca; class Bivalvia; order Lucinida; family Lucinidae; genus Anodontia; species Anodontia alba. The sequence continues at coordinate 72,740,879 of OZ024825.1, forward strand.
GTAAAAGACCTTTTTGTGCATATGTAAAAACATGAAATCCACAGATTACTATCACCATGCACATTAGTTTAGATTCATCTTAAGATTCTGTAAGGCCCATATTAACTTCTCAGATAGGCAGGCTGATCTGGGCCTATGCCCCTTAAACCATTCCAAAGAAGACTGACTGAAATACCAAGATTTATTCTAAGAGAAAAATAAATAGAAAAAAAAAAATAAATAAATAAATATTGTCTGCTAATTTTTGCTACAGCATGATGAAGGTTAAGGGGGGCAGACTTGTTATATACATTTGCACTTGTTCTTTGGTGTAGGGGCCACTGTTGTTTGATCCCTGCTGTTATGGTTTCAGTCTAACATGCTCAAATTTACAGGGACATAGCTATTAGCCTGCTAAATTTAAACGTTAGCATATTATATTTTAACCTATAAATCACTGTTCAAAATTATTGCAGATTGTATCTGTTTATGCCTCCAACTTCGAAGAAGTTTGGAGGGCATATTGCTTTGGGTTTGTCCATCCATTTGTCTGTTTGTCTGTTCATTTGTCTGTATGTGAGCAAGATGTCTCTAAACCTATTTGAGCTAGGGCCTTCAAACTTGTTGAGCTTATTGATGATGATGAGTAGATCCCCTGATTAACTTTTGAAAAAATTCAGAACAAAGAGTTATGCCTCTTTGATATTTTGTATTGAAAAGCATATAGTTATGGGCATAGTATTTTACAAACACATTTCTAGTTTGTTTGTTTTTTTGCTTTTTTTTCTTGTTTTTTTTTTTTTTTTTTTTGTTTTGTTTTGTTTTGTTTTTTGTTTTGTGTTGTTGTTTGTTTTTTTTTGTGAATAATAAGACTTGACATTTCAGTCAATGATCTCCTAGCATGAAATTCCAAGCATGTTTTCTCAGGAAAAAATATTTTAGAATGTACGTCCTCTGCCACTGCCATGACCGGCATTTTCTGGGTTAATGTGTTTTCTTGATATTTCATTCAAATGATTTCTTGGAGACTATTTGAATGAAATGTCAGACTCCGTTTTCTGGGAGAAACAAGAAAAATGTCATTCCTTTGTCAGCTGCTAATTTTACCTAGAGAGTGTTTAAGGTTAACACAGTTGATTTAGTGCAATAAAATACTTCAGTAGTAGAAATAAAAGTTAATGTCATAATGCTTTGCTTAAATATTTCTGTGTGCATTTTTGTTGCACCTGCATTAGTATGGGTAACTTAGGTGTGCAAAAATGGCTATTCCAGCTGGGAAGATGAAAAATGAACTAGCGAGTGTTATTGATCGCTTGATTAGGTTATGCCATTGAAGTCCACGTGACTTAATTCTGATCTATGGAGAATAAGGCTATGAAATTGACTATGGTTGTATTTTTTTTCAAAGAATGCCACTTTCACTTTGCAATGGCAGTCTGAATGATTACAATGTTAGATGTCAAGCGACAGTGGTGAAACTTTGATATAATTACATACAGTAAATGTCAGAATTTCTTACACCAAAATTCCTTACAAAATGGCATGCCTGATCAGGGTCTACACTGTTTCCCTTTGCATTATGTATTTTTAGAAGAAACTGCATAAAAAGCAAAATTTAGACCAAAAAAATATGAATAAAAAGGTTAGAAATTTTAAGGCATTCACCGTATACAAGTTGGAAGTAGTATGCACTATAGTGCTAGGGCATTAAATAGTTTTGTAGTAAACAAGTTGTAACTAGAAATCATTTAAGGGGTAGGCTGCAGACTACAGAGTTCTAAATATAGAAACCAGTGCTTGTACTTTTGACACAGCTCACCCTTAAAATGCAAAGCAAAATTGTAGCAGACAAAATTCTGTTTTTGGACAGGTTTTTTTTTGTTTGTTTTTTTTAAATCTGGGCCCAGTTGTTCAAAGCATTGTTAGCTTAACAAGCTCGTTAAGGGTCATTTCATTAACTGTTTTAGCAGATTCAATACACAATGTTCTGATATTTATTGCTGAAAAAATGTGAGTAGCTACTCACATTTTTCTCAGCAAAACATTTCAGCATATTTGCATATCACTCATTGTAAATTTTAACAAATCGTTAAGTAACAACGTCGTTAGCTTTGAACAACTGGGCCCTGTCCTTTAAAATAGCAATGTCCGGGCAGGTGGGCATCGGACAGGCAGGCGTCATCCGAGGATTACCTTTTGGTTAACCTCTTTTTCAAAGTTGTATGTTACCTTTATTCTTCAGTGGATTGCTTTCATATTTGGTAGGGATGAAGAGGAGGATCAGTAGGTGTGTCACGTGTCACTTGCAAGAGAGACGACTCTCACTTTATTCATTATGCACTTATCTCCCTTGACGTCCGAGGTTTACTTTTTGATTAACCTTTTGAAAAACCTGTCCATAATGCTGTTAGGCATTTTTCTTGTTTTATTGGTTTCAGAGAAAATAAAACCAGAAATTTCATGTAGGTCATCTGCCAAGCAGACAAGTAGCATGAAATGTCAAGACTAAATTTCTTTGAAAACTTAAAAAATAAAAATTAAAAAAAAAAATAAATAAATAAATAAAAATGTCATTTGCTGCAGTTGTGATTGGCATTTTAAAGGTTAAATTAGAGTAGGATTTTTATTCACATGAAAAAGACAAAAAAAAAAATTAAACATGGCAGTTTAAAGTCAGAGATGCTGTATCATATTTAACCAAAATTTTAGATAGAAATGTCTATAAAAATGGTACTGCTTAGTGATCATGAAATTGTGGGTTTGATTTGTGCCGAGTTATACCAAATACTTAAAAAAATGGAACTAGCTGCTCTTTTGGTTGGTATTCAGCATTAATTAACCCTAGCCATGCTAATTGAATTAAGATGTCACGCCCACTTCTAATTTTCAGCCAATCAGATTACACCAGTGTTAGTTTAATGTGACTGGATGGAATATCATGTCATGTGTCTGGGGTGTGAAATTTCAGTATGTAAGCTCACTAAACGTGAGCATTGATCTCCCTGCAACATCCAGACTCAATCACAATATGACTGAATGTTGAAAGCAACAAATTGTGTAAATAGTATAGATCAGATCAAACTGCTGCTGAATTGTTGAAGCCTTAGTTTGGCCAAAGTAACAGCACTGGCATTTCATGTGGATCATCCTGTTACGGGACCATAAAAATTTGGAACCAGTTAACTTTCTGACCAAACCAGTCACTGTGTATTATCTAATCGTAGCCTCAAGTAAGAGGAGTATCAGGAATTCTTATTTCTCCATAAAAACACATGTTCTGGGTACTCATTAGAAGTGCCTCGGTGAGGCACTTCTAATGAGTACCCAGAACATGTGTTTTTATGGTGATAGAAGATAAATGTCATTACTTTTTTTTGTTAAAAGACGCACCTTATCTGGAGCTATGCCTAACTTACCATGCCTAACAGGATTCCATGGTTGTAGGACATTTTATAACTTTAGTCCCAGGAAAAGGCTTTATCTCAAATTCCCTAAAAATTCAGACAATACAGACAGAAAAAAATGTACTACAGATTAGTTAATTTTCTTTTTTACCAATTTTGGGAAAGGAAGAAATCAGATTTGTAAATGGAGAAAAAAAAAATTATTGCAGAATTATTACATCACAAAAACATGCCTATAAAATTTTGACCCCCTTAAACCCCACTTTTAAATATGTATATAGTAAAACTGGGGTTTACAGGGGTATGCATTATTTTTCTTATTTCTGCTCAAAACATAAATTGTGAGGACTCATTAGAACTGCCTCGATGAGGCAGTTCTAACTAGTACCCACAATCTATGTTTTGAGCAGTAGTATGAAAAATATCAGAATTTTTTATCTGAAATTTTTCATTTTTTGGTGGTAAAATTTTCAGTATATTTGAATAGGCATGTTTTCGTAATGCTTCCCTTTCCTTGAAGTATTTTACAGTTGAACAGCTAAGTCATGTTATGGGCAGAGATTCTAATATTCACGGGAAGTATTGGGGTGGTCGAGTGGTTAGCACATCAGACTTTGTATTATGAGGTAGCGGGTTTGAATCCTGCTGGAGGCAGAATGAGAATTCAGCTCATGACCCTGATGCTTCATTGCATAGAGCCTGTCATTATCATCCTTCCATCATCTCAGTATGACTTAAATAATGTTGAAAGGGACGTTAAACACCAAATCATCATCTGATATTCACGGTGGAAAATTCTGTTTGCTCTGATGGGATGCTATTCCAAATTTGTGTTTGAATAAAACAAACATTAATCAGTCAATAAAATCACATGCAGAGTAAAATGTGTTTAATCTTTACCATTCTGGGCTAATTCAGATTGATTATATTTTTCTTATTTTTCCTGGAAAACTGGATTTGACATATCATGCAAATTGTCTCCATTGGAGACTATTTGTTTAAAATGTCAAAAGCTATTTTCTGGGGGAAATATGAAAATAATTCAATATGTAGTCTGCTGAAAAAAATTCACCCAGAGTGCTAAATCTTAACTCTTAAAATGCCAAAAAAAACCTGCATCTGAAAATGTCATCTGCTGAATTTCAAACCTAGTTTTGCATACAGGCAAACAGTGTGGACCCTGATCAGACTGCTCCTAGAGCAGTCTGATCTGGGTCCACACTGTTTGCTAAAGTGACTTTTAAAATCACAAGCAACTGACAAAGCAGACAACAATTGTTGTGATTGGCAGTTTAAGGGTTAAAATGGAAAAAGGTACAGTCATGATATCATCTGAATAAAGAAGGAAATCACTACTAAAATGAGAGTTGTCTTGAGTTTTTAGACACCATATTGCTGAATTCCAAAGCAAAAATTGTGTTAGCAAACAACCGTGTTGTATCCAAACAACAAATATTTAGATTATATAGAAAAAAGACCATAAATGTTTAAATCTACAGTCGTAGTGTCCATGGGAGTACCTTCATGATGAGCTGTACAATGCTGAAGTCTAATAAATTTTCTGTTCTGTGTAATAAAACAAATCACTAAGCTGTTGTATTTATCCTAATATTTTGACCACACAGTAAAACTCCATTTTTTAGACCACTGGAAATTAAGACCACTCCACTTTATAAAGACCAGCTTTTGTTAGTCCCAAATATTTTCTTTCTTAAAATATCGTAAAATTTTGTATACCAAGGTTTCTGACAAAATGGTGTATGCAAACAGTGTAGACCCAGATCAGAATGCTCCTGAAGGAGAAGTCTGATCTGGGTCTGCACAGCTTGCCATTCCATTCAGTATTTTAAGAAGCATCTGCATTAAAGAAAAAGGCCAAAAAATATGGAACAATGTGTTCAAATTTTAGGGTATTTACTGTATTCTATTTTAAATAATAAGACCACCCTACTTATAAGACCACTTTTAGACAGTCCCAAAAGTGGTCGTTACCCTTAAAATGCCAAGAAAACCTGCATCTGAAAATGCCGTCTGTTTATGTCATCTGCTGAATATTCTTTCAACTTTTTCAAACCTATTTTTGCGTATAGGCAAACAGTGTGGACCCTGATCAGACTGCTCCTAGAGGTGCAGTCTGATCTGGGTCCACACTGTTTGCAAAAATGACTTTTAAAATCACAAGCATATGACAAAGCAGATGACAATTGTTGTGATTGGCAGTTTAAGGGTTAATATAGGAATTTTATCTTTATATCCAGTGGCTACATGTATATGAGAGCAAACAGTGTTGACTGGGATCAAACAGTATAGACCCATGTCCAAGCAAACAGCTCAGATCCAGATCTAACTACTTGTGTGAAACAGGTTTAGGAGCAGTTTGATCAAGGTCTGCACTGTTTGCCATTCTATCTGTACTATTTAGACACATCACCAAGTATAAAAAAATTTCTGTGACATGAATACCGATGGCTTGTTCACAGTGACTGATTCTAATTCCTTTTTGAGTATCTAGGAAATGATTCAGATAGCCCATGAAAACAGATATTTAGGGATACATGTGTACCAGTAATTTGGGAACATTCTCTTATTTTATCATGAAAATGTATGTTGTTTGTACTCATTTAAATTGCTTCATTGAGTACACTCAACATACCGTTAGTTTATACATGTAGAAGTTCGAAAAAACATCCCAAGATAATCCTCATTTGCCTCCTGACCTGGCTTTATGATTAGCTCACAGTGGGCTCGAACTACACGTCTTGAATAAATTTCCCTGGTCCAAAAGCTGTTTGAGCCATTGAAGTTCGATTGTAGTTAGTTTCATTGGGTCAGATTCAAGACAGACAGTAACAGATGTCCCAATCTTTGGGAAAAATACTTATGTACATCAGTAAATATTAAACATTAGTAAATACACATGTACATTAGTAAATACTCATGTACAATAGTAAATACACATGTACATTAGTAAATACACATGTACTTTAGTGAAATGCATCTTTTAACTGTATTTTTTCTTCAAAACCTGTTCTCAGCTCTGCACAACTCAGGTTGGCACTTTAAGAAGTTTAATATGGTTGTATTGTTTTCTATATTCAGGACTTCGTCGACGGAACGAGCAAGGAGTTAAATGCCTTGAATCGACCTGAGGGTACAGAAGAGGAGGCGGAGCCTGCCCAAGTGTGAAATAAGCCACCACAAAGCCTTCCATTGTATAGGAGATGCAACATGAGAAAATATACCTTATCAAGTGTGTCCAGTGACAACTCATATCAGCCTGCCCACAGATCAGCCCTTTAGCTCTAGATAAGAGGGTGTATCGGTAAATATTATTCTTATTTCTCCACGAAAACTTATATTGTGGGTACTCAATAGAAGCACCTTGCCAAGATGCCTCTAATGAGTACCCAAAGCATGCTTTTGTGAAGAAATAAGAAAAATATCTACTTTTTTTATTTTTCTTATTTCTCCACGAAAATATATGTTGTGGGTACCCATTAGAAGCGCCTCGGCAAGGCGCAGCTAATGAATACTCATAACATGTTTTTGTGAAGAAATAAGAAAAATATCAATATTTTTTGATACAAAAAAGCAGCTTGTCTGGTTCTCTGCCTACCTAACCATGCAGTCCAATCAGAGTCTAGAAGTGCCCGGCTGGGGGAGGAGTTAGTGTTCTCAACTTTGCATCACAAGGTACCAGTTCAAATACCAATGGATGCAGAATTCAGCTTCTGACCGTATAGCACTTCATTGTACAGAGCCTTTCATTATCACCTTTCCATTTTCTTGATAGGACTTAAATAATGTTGGAAGGGGCGTAAAACACCAAATCAGCATAATCTGCTCAGAGTCCAAGGTATCTTCTTATAGAAGCCTTGGATCCTCGCCTATACATAGCATGCTTAGCTTAGACTGATTATATTGCACAGAGTACAGGCTGATCCGAGTCTTCAGTGAGTACATGTCATAAGGGAGGTTTTCTCATACTGCTTCTCATGGTATTTTTCTGTCTTAACCCTGGTCCTGCTGAACCCAGATATGCCCAGTCTTTGCCAACAGTGTAGATCCAGATCAGTTGGCTTCTTCAGAAGCCAACTGATCTAGATCTACACTGTATGTCATTCAATATGTGAATTTGTGTCGACAACGGGATCAAGTAATCTTATTGGCTGACAATTACAAGTGGGCGTGGCATCTTCATGTATTCAGCACGACTAGGGTTGATCCTTACTGTGCTTTTGACATCTTTCAGAAAATTATTTTTTTGCCTGGCACTTTACTCAGAATAAGTAAATCTGCAAAGTTTTGTCTGACATGATTTAATGCAAAACCTTTTTGTCATAACTACCTATGCACCAAAAGTTTTATTCTATTCAGTGGTTCTTAAAAAAATTGAAAATTTCCATTTTCCCCGTAGTGAAAATGGCTTCAAATTATGCTAAAATCGATAAGGTAGGTAGTTTGGATGCAGGTTTTCAACAAGTTTCCCTTGTTCAAAAGTTCTGAAATTTTCAGAATATGGTTATAGAACTTCAATTTTTCAAAATCAGAGAAGAAAGCAAAAAATATCTTCTAATACAAATTTTCTAGAAATCCAGTTTTCTATACAAATTGCATAGGTCAGACTAATTTTTGGTCATAAATCTAATTCTATGGTAAATATTTGAAAATAAAGTACAGAAACAGGAAAAGCAAATTGTTTCTGACAAGATATGGTCAAGCAGAACAAAATAATTTCATTTATAATAAAACGCCAAGCTAAAAACGGCTTTCCAAGTGATGTCAAAAGTAAGTAGTATGCTGAGGTTTAAATTAGCAGATGACAAACGAATGATAGTTTTCTTATTTTTCCCCAGTAAAGTGGGGTTTACATGTCGTGTATTGTCTATCTATTAACATGTCTTGACATTTCTTGTGAGAAGGTCTGAGTGGCTAGCCCTTCCAACCTGAGGTCTCGAGGTTCTGGGTTCAAATCTCACTTGAGGCAGAATTCGGGTCATGCCAGTATGGCACTTCATGCATAGAACCTTTCATTATCATCCTCCTGTTGTCTCCATATGACTTAAATGATGTTGGGTGGGGGGGGGGGGAGGGGGGGGGGGGGTGGGGAGGCACATAAAACACCAAATCATTATCATTTTATGTGAATTATCCCCTAGGTACATGTTCCACAATTAATATTAAGCCCTGTTTATTGGGTAAAAATAAGAAAAATAGTTTAAAATGTCCCCAGCTAATATTAAAACCATGTTTTTATTTACCTTTACCACTCTCTGGGCTAATTTAGCAGACAACAAATTGATGATGTAATTGTCTCCAGTGGACTGGAGACAGTTTGCATGAGTGTCATCTGCTGAAATTGTACCCAGAGTGCTAAGGTTAAAAGATCTGAGAACTAGACTGTATACTCATTTACATGTAGCAAGACTTTAGGAGAGTGGAGTATTTATATTCTGCCTTAAAATATATGTTCTGGGATCTACAAAATTGTCTCATTGAGATAATTCAGCTAAGATTCGAGAACATGTTTTTATTGAGAAATATGAATACTATAAGTACCCTATATATTTGGTTACAGTAACCCTTGCCATATTTGTCCTAAAAATTGAACCATTCCATTTGACTATCTGGTGATTCACTGGATGGCAAATACTGCAGACTCTGGTCAGATGCCACGGATCCACACTGTTTGCTGTGCTATAAGTATTCAAATATTTTGGGTAAATATGGTATGTGTGTGTTAAGATTATACCTTAGCTCTAGTAAGGCTTTTTTTTTTTTTCAACTGAAAAATACTGATATCATTGTGAAAACACGCATATTCAAATATATTTAGAATATGAAAACTTTCAGATGAAAAATTCTGGTAGTTTTCATATTTCTGCTCAAAACATAGATTGTGGTTATTTGTTAAAATTGCCTCATTGAGGCAGTTTTAACAAGTACCCACAATCTATGTTTATGAACCGAAATAATAAATTAATGTATACGGTACCCCTGTAAACCCCAGTTTTACTGTATAAAAGTGGGGTCAAAACTATATAGGCCTGTATTTGTGATGTTTTCTTATTTCTCTACAAAAACATATTTTGTGGTACTCATTAGAAGCACCTCTATGAGGTGCTTCTAATGAGTACCCACAAAATATGTTCTCTTGTAGAAATAAGAAAAATATGTGGTTACCCCATCTTATCTGGAACTATGTTATACCATATTTATCCTTAATAATATTCAGATAAAAGTGCCTGAGCCAACCATGCAGACCTACTTTACTGCAGACTGCTCTAAGGAGCAGTTTAATTAAAATACATTCTGCTCCTGCAGTCTGGTCAATGTCTGCACTGTTGACATTCTGCAAACACATTGTGCAACTACAGAATCATGTGATACTCAAATTAAGTGGTTCAAAATTCAGAGTAAGTATGACAGTTTGTGTATTCCAGCCTTTACAGAGATTATGGTAGTGTGTGTACCAAACTGTTTCTGCCACTGTCATTTTGCCTGTAATTTATGGTTTTAATTTTCTCTTACCTATGAGCCCTGTCAGGTAAAAAGGGAAGTAAAAATTATGTGAGTAGTAAAGACACAGATGAGGCTGTGCAGCTGTGCAGTCTGGTTAGGACCTTTACCATGCACCATTAGATTCTACAGCAGGTGGTATTTCTTGTGACAAAAAGGGGCACTGCCACATTTGTCCAAACAGTCCTGATATACATTTTTCAGTTTTCATAGGAAAAATTTTTCAACCCACATAAGTACATGACAGTTGAGTTTTGTCATTTATCTGAGAATCCATTTGAAACAAATAGTGATCCAGGCCACAACTGTTTGATATTCTTACTCACAGGCAAAAGAAAATTGCTAAATTATGATCTATTTATGTTGTTTTTGACTGAAAACTTGCATTTCCAATGCTTTCTATATGGATTCTCCCATTTTGCTTTCCTAAATGAACCAAAATGTCCAATAATGTACCCAATCAGGAAAAAAAAATGAAAGGCTGCTCGCATGCACCTGTTTAAAAAAATAACTACTTGAGACCCTAAAGACCATTTTGTTTTTGGCCTTATTTAATTTTGGGTATATATACATGTAGTTAATTTGTAGTGGGTTTGGTATGGAAAAGTTCACATTTACATGTACATGTACATGTACATGGAGGCTTGCTATGGAAAGTTCCACATTTACAGTGTAGTTTTGTTGTACATAGTATATGAGCTTGCCATTGTCATAGATTGGGATTTACTTTCCAGAGTTTAGTTCAGCTGACATTTATTATTTTATTTGTTTGCTCAAAAATTGAAAACCTATGTGGAATAATAACAGTACTGGAACTAAACTTAGAAACATAAAATACACCACAATCTCTTTATAACACTATTGCTGGGATCCAGAGCTTAAACCATGCTAGCTAAACAACCACATTGTATGAAAAAAATAAATAAAAAATGTGTAGATTATATATTAAAAATGGTCATTTTTGTAGAGACTGCTGTAGCAAGCAAGAGCCTTATAGGGACACAGCAGCAGACTCGAGATAAGCACAGCCGAATAGATGCTAAGGGGACTGAATACAACATAGATTATCTGCCATTTTTTTGACAATGGAGGCAATTTTTGCAGTTTCATGTTATATTTCCTACACACCCAAGTCCCTTCTGTAAAGGAGTCTATTAAAAGGAAATAAAATTCCTGCCTTTTAAGGAGGACTCCTTTGCAGAAGGGAGATAATGATAGTTTTGAAGAGTTGTCTCCCCTGAAAGTGTATCCATTCCCCATACTATTGTTTACATTTGTGGATTTTGTTTCGATAACTGCCTAAGCAGGATGCTTCATTATATCTTTGTTATAGCTTCGTTGTATCTTGTTTAAGCTTTACCATTCTCTGGGCTAATTCAGCAGACAACAAATAGATGATATTTTTCTTATTTTTTTCCCAGGAAACCAGCATTGACATTTCATGTAGATTTTCCCCAGAGACAATGTGCATGAAATGTCAAATCCTGTTTTCTGGGAAAGATAAGAAAAATATTTCAGTATGTCATCTGTTGAAAAATTTACCTTGAGTGCCAAGTGTTAATGAGGAGTTCCCAGAAATTCATTTCTTAATTTTTACTCTCCAAGGTAGAGAACTCCCGGATATTTCTTTGTTTATTTAGCTGTTGTCTGTCTCATACTTTCAGCCCTATCTATTTTCAAAAGAAAATAAAAAAAAAAATTCATATTTTCAGTCCTATCAATATGACACTGACAGTAATCTTGATACAGAACTTGTCTTGTGAAGTTAAATAAACCTAGGTTGAAGTCCATGGAAGTTTTTGTTTGGATCCTCAGTTATGGTTAGCAAGTGTAGCTTTGATAATATTGTACCTGTTCAGACTGTTAAATGGTGTAAATACCTACGCATGATTACTGTACATTATCATGACAATACAAATGTGTTCCAGTATGCAGCATAGCTCCAGATTAGGTGCTTTTTTTTATCCAAAAAGTACTGGGCCCAGTTGTTCAAAACATCATTACCTTAACGAGCTCGCTAGTGGTCAAACAGTTAACTGTTCTAGTAAGTATAATATTTAATTCACAGGTATTTTTGCTGAAAAAATGTGAGTAGCTTTTGCAAATGCAAAAGCTACTCACATTTTTTCAACAAAAATATTAGCATATATGCCATATTTAATGATCTAAGTTTTATCGATACATTAACTAAGGACATCGTTTGTTTTGAACAACCGGGCCCTGATATTTTTCTTATTTCTCCATGAAAACATACATTGTTGGCACTCATTTGAAGTGGCCCAGCGAGGCTGTTCTAATGAGTACCCCAACCTATATTTTCATGGAGAAATAAGAAATATAGTATATGGATACCCTTTTATTTGGAACTATGATGCAGTCATTTGAAATCATGTAATGCTTTCATATAACTAAGTACAGTCGAACCTCGTTATCTCGAACTCGCTTATTTCGAGTTACCGCTTATCTCGAAGTGAAAATCTGGTCCCTGTTTTAACATGAAACTATGACAACAGGTAACAAAATAATGTGGAAAAGAGGAGAAATTGTTCCTAAGGAGCAATTTCTCCTCTTTTCCACATTATTTTATATATATTTCTAACTTCAGGAGTCAGATTATATATTCATTTGTAATATGGATGTTCAATTTATTGTTTTCCTTACTCTCTCAACTCTGATATGTCGAGGTACGGATATCTCGAAGTGTTTCAGTGAATCCCTTGGAATTCGAGGTAACGAGAGTCGACTATTTCAGCATGTGGAAATATTTACATAATTTACTCTGTGTTTGTTAATGTAGTTGCGATATTTAGCCCAAATATACTGGGCACCATAATTTCTGTACCATACTTGTCCTAAAACTGGAAAAAAATAGCACCCACTAGATGAGTAACAAACAGTGTTGAACCTGAATGCCAGCATCTGATCTTGTCTTCACTGTTTGCTCAGGCCTTTTCATCAGAATAAATATAGTAAGTCAAGCCTTACTTTGACACAACATGTCATATGGGCTGCGCTATGCAAAAACATGTCCTAGGGCATATGCCAACATGGAAGGCCCTGATCAGCCTGTAAGGGCCTTCACTGTGTGCTAACAGAATCAGTTGACACTATAGAATGTATCAGTGGAGAGCAAATGCCCAGATGAGATTTTGTGCATGCACAGGATAAATCTGAATCTGTACATTTAGCACATATTTGAAGGCACTTTTTCACTTGGCATGGCTCATATCATGCCAGGAAAGGCCTACCTAGTAAGCATTCTTTATAAATCTATAGCGGGCCATTATCGGCCCGTCAGGGTAGCTGACGGGCTGATAACGGCCCGCCATAGATTTATAAAGAATGCTAACTCGGTTTGATCATCCTGAATATTAGTACAGTGTTGTCGGGGTCTTCACTGTTCAGATTCTCCAAAATCTGTGTCTGGTAAATGTTCTAAAAATTTCAGTTGTAAAATCCTAGTTCCAAACTAGAAAAGTACATATGTACAATAAATAGTTTGAGGCATGTATAGACATGTTCAGTCTCCATATTTTTAGTGAGACTCACTAATGTTTGGCTCCAAAAACCCTGTTTTCTGTGTTGTCTCTCGAAAGAAATTTGCCATTTTACTTCCATCTTTTTTTAACACTTACTGACTTAGCATTCCGGATAAAGTTTTCAGTAGATGATGTTTTGAATACAGTAGCCATAACCTGAATAATATTCATGGAATGTGATCATAAATGCCTTAAAGTATAAGTGTATTTGGGCATATGAGAACTTGCATAAATAGATGTTTTTGGAAATGTGTAAACATCCAATGAATTACGAACATTTTTAACTATTAGCACTCTCTGGGCAAATTCAGCAGAATACAAATTTATGGTCTGATTTATTTTGTTTTCAAAAAAAAGCAACAAAAAACAAACAAACAAAAAAAACAAGGTTTTGACATGTCATGCAAAGCAAAACGCAATTATTTTCTGGCAATTTTTACCTAGCAAGTTAAGCTTTGATATAAGCCAGGTTGAGTACCTAGAAGTTAAGCTTTAATATATGCCAGGTTGTGACAAAACCAATCTTGTTTTCAAGATCATATTGCAGATTAAGCATATAATGTACTGAATGATAGATATTGGTTCAGACTATCAGATGCCATCTCCACTCCTACCTCTGACCTTGATGTCAAGGTCAGGATTTAGAAATTGTTTATATTATGATGGGCAGTTGGAGTGCCAGAAATTATAAGAGCTACATGTCTGAAGTTTATTGCATCAAGATTTAAAACCACTGTAATATCAGTGACCTTCAGGTATCAAAGTTTGAGATATGAGTGCCTTTTGGGTATCAAATATGACATCTCAGTGTTTTTTGCACTATGATTTCAAATCACTTTGAGATATCAGTGACTTTAGGTATCAGATTTTGACAATATCTCTGTTTATTGCATAATGATTTAAAATCACTGTGAGATATCGATAACTTTTTTTTTAAACCTTGACAGTATCTCTGTGTATTGCATCAAAATTTAAAATCACTTTGATATATTAGTGTCTTTAGGTTTCAAACTTTGACAGTGTGTTTATTGCATCAAAATTTATAATCACTTCAAGATATCAGTGATTTTAGGTATCAAACTTTGACAGTATCTTTGTTTATTGCATCAAGTTAACAGATCACTGAGATATCAGTGACTTTCAGATAATAAAGTCTGACATTATCTCAGTGTGTGACATGGTATGATTCTACTATAAACTCATCAAAGGGCAATCTTTACAGGAATTATGGAGAGTGGGTACACTTTGTAGTTTTCTACTATTTTTCCACAAGGGAGACAACTTTCATGACTTCCTGTGTGCTTTCCTGCAGACCAGTTCATTTCTGTAATGTGGTCTTCTCTAAAAGGAAAGAATTTGCTCCCACGGGAGCAATTTCTTTCGTTTTAGAGTAGATACCTTTTCAGAATGGAAGCAAAATGGGTTTTGACAGAGTTGCCCCCCTTGAAAATGTATCCATTCCCCGAAATATTTCCATCTGTCATGATTAGAGTTTTATAAAAATTGTTTGTCTTACATGTTCATTATCTGCATTATTTGCACATACTTAAAGTAGAAGTTAGGTAATATAGATGAAAGCATTTTGCATTTTTATGTTTTATTTTTTGAATTTGATATTTGTAATATATTTTCCTTTTCATAAAGTACTAATGGATTTAGTGTAAACAAAATGCTTGTGTAGAACTTGTTTCAGCTTCATATGATATTTTTATCACCTCACTATTACAACATTCACAAAAATTAACTTATAAATATATAGCTAGAGATGAGGCACTTTTTTCATCCAAAAATATTGATCTTTTTCTTATTTCTCCACAAGAACATACGTTGTGGGTACTCATTAGAAGTGCCTTGCCAAGGCTCTTCTAATGAGTACCAACAACATATTTTGTGGAGATATAAGGAAAATATTTTATTTTATTGTTAGCGGTGAAATCAGTGTATATCTGGTGAAAATAAAAATGGTATCAATCATTAGTGAATTGATATTGTATCATTTCACTAGTGACTGATACGATTTATTTTTTCACTGCTTGCTTTGGACGACATCGGTTTTATTCCTTGTTTCAGAAGTGGATGTTACCTCCACTTCAGTTTTTGAACACCTCTAACTTCTTTATTTCTGAACAAAACTATCAAGTGTCGGTATGTGGTATGCATTTTCTTAGTTAGAATGTAAGGAACATTTTGGTATCAATATTATTTTGATTTGCAGAAACTTTTTGCTTTTGTCTCTCCAGCATTTCACATGTTAAGCACTGAAAGTCGACGCCATGACGTTCATGTTTTGTTTGGTGACATTATTTATGACCTCAGAAACGCGCATTGGCGTGTTAACAATAAAATAAAAAGAAAATTTACTCTTTTTCTGTGAATACCATAAAACTTTTCATCACATGTAATGAAAACATTCAAATTTTCACTTGTGCTTCGCACTCGTGATTATACTGATGTTTTCATTACACTCATTGGCAATATTTATGGTATTCACAGCAAAAAACTAAATATCCTCTATATCCTCTTATCTTGAGCTATGAAATAAGAGGTCTAGAAATAGATATCAACTTAATGATATCCTGGATGGGCCATGTCAGCATGCACATCCACTGTTTACTCTGAAAGCTTAGCACTCCATTACGAAGACATGCCTATTCAATTATACTGAAAATTTTATCACTAAAAAAATGAAAATTTTCAGATAAAAAACTCTGATATTTTTCATATTTCTGCTAAAAAACGTAGATTGTGGGTACTCATCAGAACTGCCTTGATGAGGCGGTTCTATTGAGTACCCACAATCTATGTTTTGGGCAGAAATAAGAAAAATAATGTATATCCCCTGTAAACCCCAGTTTTACTATATAAAAATGGAGTTTATGGGGGTCAAAATTATATAAGCATGGTTTCGTGATGCTAAGTAAAATTTTCAGCAGGCCACATATTGAAATATTTTTTTCTTATTTTTCCCAGAAAAGAGGTTTTGACATTTCATGCAAATTGTCTCCAAAAGTATCACCACTTTGTCCTCTGCTGAAGTAGCCAAGATAGTCGGAAAGACCAAATCTTCAAGTTGCGTGCATGATAGCAAAGCTGGCTCCATACTCCACATCATGAAAACACGCCTATATAATGTTGACCTTTAAACCCCACTTTTATATAGTAAAACTGGGGTTTACAGGGGCATACATTATTTTTCTTATTTCTGCTCAAAAACATAGACTGTGGGTACTCGTTAGAACTGTTTCACCAAGGCAGTTCTAACGAGTACCCATAATTTATGTTTTGAGCAGAAATATGAAAAACATCAGAGTTTTTCATCTGAAACTTTTCATTTTTTAGTGGTAAAATGTTCAGTATATTTGAATAGGCTTGTTTTTATAATGTAAGTCCAAATTTAACTGTCGGTTTGTTGAAATGATTGGAGTGAATTAACCTTTCACTACTGTGAGTAGATTCAGCTGACAACAAATTGATTATCTTATTCTTATAGACCATTCACTCCCTTCCGCTGATTCAAGAAGGGCAGTTGTCAGTTTCTGGAGAAAGAATGTGCACAATACTGGTTAACTGCTTATAGGACTAAGCCTGCCCAGTAACGTGTGGTAAGGTAAACTGACCGCGCTCGACATGACCCCATTGGGTTGACTGGGCCGTAAAACCTCAACACAAACAAAATTGTACAATACATGGTACACAACAATTACAAATGTACAGTAAATATAGGCACAATTATACAACTGGGATTTCAGAAGGATGAATTGGATCAGCAGGTGCATTCACACAGTCTGGTCAGTCCTTACAGTTCATATGAACAGTCTACAAACCATAAAATCCATCAATGAAACAGCACAGGCTGACCTGAATGTTTACAGTCTTATCTGACACATTGGGGTTGCTGTGATCCAGTTCATATATACCAGTAGTACTGCACGGTACCACATTCAGGGTTGTGGAACTATCCATTACGAAAACACGCCTATTCAAATATATTGAAAATTTCAGCACCAAAAACTGAAAGTTTTCAGACAAAAATTCTGATATTTTTCATATTTCTGCTCAAAACATAGATTGTGGGTACTCGTTAGAACCGCCTCACCGAGGCGGTTCTAATGAGTACCCACAATCTATGTTTTTGAGTAGAATTATGAAAAATAATGTATACCCCTGTATACCCCAGTTTTACTATATAAAAGTGGGGTTTAAGGGGGTCAAAATTATATAGGTATGTTTTCATGATGCAAAGTTTATTACTTGTCCACAGACAACTAAATGTTCACTTGTCCAACCAAGATTTACTTGCCCGAAAATTGACATTTTCCTTATTTCTCAAAGAACACATGTTGTGGTTACTCATTAGAAGCACCTCACCCCTTATTTCTTGAAGAAAACATATGTGAGGCACTTCTAATGACTATCCACTACATATGTTTTCTTCAAGAAATAAGAAAAATATATATCATAATCTCGATACTCTTCTTAGCTAGAGCCATGAAGTCCTTGTCCCAGGACAAGTAAATTGAAATTTCTTACTTGTCCTCAGGGAAATGGGACAAGTTGGGCATGGTATTTCCCACAGCCCACATTTTAACATGAAAGCTGACAATAAACAAGGAAAATGGATACACTTTCAGGGGATGCAACTCTGTAAATATTGTTTAATGTCCCTTCTGAAAAGGGGTCTGCTCTAAAAGAAACAAAAATCGCAGGGAGAAAAAAAAGATGTAAGGCAAAACTTTGGATGGAAAAAATGAAACAAAATTAGTGTTGGTGGTGTTGTCTACAGTACAAAAATTATTCCCCTTGTGAGCAAAAATCTTTCATTTTAGAGTAGACCCCATTTCTGAAGGAACTTAGTGTTCAGGAATGCAAACAGTCACAAAAACTCCCCTGTAAAAAACGACAGCAAATTGAGCAAGAGTATCAAGACTCCTCAATTACAAACTATTTTCACATGAAAAATGTAATTCATTTTGTAAGTATAATACCATTGACAACATTAAACAATGTGACTTATTTGCTAAGTTTAATTCCAGTAATAACATTAAACAATGTACTGGTACTTTATTTTGTAAATTTAATACCAGCAACAACATTAAATGGAAAAGCAAGGTTGGATAACTGTGTCTCCGAAATAAAAGAGCTTGACAAACCATGTATTTTGATGTAAATGTTTTTTTCAAGTTGGATGTTAGATAAGAAAGTTATTGAAGTTTGAAGATTTAAAACAAGCTTTCATAGCCACCGCCATTTTGAATACTTAATGAGGCTTTATGACATGTTAAAGTCTTAATCAAATATGCAAATCCTAAATAATATATTATCTAAATCAACATTTTACTTCTACGCTCGTATATTGTGTATATAGCTTATTCTCTCTCTCTCTCTCTCTCTCTCTATCTATTTATCTATCTATCTACACCGCAACCTCTTTATAACACTATTGTTGGGGTCCATAGCATAAACCGTGTTAGTTAAACAACCGTGTTATGTCCAAACAAAAATGTATAGATTATATTGAAAAATGACCATTTATGGTCATTTTTCAATATAATCTATACATTTTTGGGATCCAACGTTGACCCGTGTTATATACAAAACCATGTTATAACGAACCGTGTTATAAAGAGGTTGTGGTGTATTTATATATATATATATATACATATATATATATATATATATATATATATTTTTTTTTTTTTTTTTTTTTTTTTTTTTTTGAGGTGGGTGTGTGTGGGGGTGATGTTGGAAACTTTTCATTCATAGAGAAGATTTTATTTAATAGTTCAAAATAATTAGAACCTCATTAAATATTCAGAATGCCAGTGCCCTTGATATATGTTCTGAAAACTATGAACGTCATTAGCTTTCTTAGTTTTTATCCAATTTTCATCAAATTTGTGTCAAAATGCATGGTTTGTCAGATTTATTATCTCAGACACATTGTTCTCCCTTTAACCCTTTCATCCCTGAGTTTCTGAAGTGGACTCTTCCATCCTTGAATTTGGACATGTCCACTGATATAAATAGGGGTTTCAGTCTAAACTAAAAAACAGAATGGCAAACAGTATAGCTCCTAATGAGCTGTCTCATCAGGATCTACACTGTTTGCACAGGTATCTGTTTTGGTCTGCTGGGATGAAAGGGTTAAACAATGAAATACAACATAGTAAGTACTGTATTTCCAGTTCATATCTCAAATTTAGGGATATATCATGTAATTGTGTGCATTTTTTTTGTATTTTTCTTTCATTTTTGTTAATTGCGCACTCGTATATTTACACATATTTTTATATATGCTGAAAATAGCAGATGCTATATATTTAATACCTTATACAGTATGTATGTATATGTAGTTGAAATAAAACCATAAAATGGTATATGGTGTATAGATATGAAATTGCTTTTTCAATAAACATGTTGACTACATCTGAAGTTGTTTTGCTTCATCTCATCTCCTTATATCACCTGCTTGGGATAAAGTACATTTTGTGAAGCAATGTCATGAGATAAAGCAGTTTTCGGGACGTATATGAATGGAAAAGATTGTTAGATCAGAGCCATCACTATTCATCAGTCCAATATCAAATGATTCCAAGGGTGGATCCAGGATTATTTGATAAGGGGGTAGGGGTTCAAAATTTCTGATGCAGGTTTCAGTTTGTTAAAATTACCATACGTGTAGTTACCCTAAGTATTTGGACACACAGGTAACAGAATGTGCCAAAAACTGTTCTTATTAAAAGTTCAGGAGAGGTATGAATTCAAGAGTAAGGCATGTGAACAATAAGGGTATTAATGTATCCAAATTTTGCAGATTTATCCAAAATTTTCCACGAAAATGAACTTATTGATTCAAGGTAGAGGGACAAGGGAGGGGTTGACTGAACCCACCTTAACCCCTCGATTCTAAAAGCAAACAAGAAAGTCACTGATCAGATTGCATGTTTGAGCAAGTTAATCAGGACCTTCACAGTCTGCACATTTTCTGATGGCATACACATTTTCAGATGGCGTGGTTCATACGAGACGATCAGAGAACTACAAGACCAAACTGCACAGGCCGTAAACTGACTTAGGTCTTCAAAAATAATTAATGCTTAGCATGCTGGGTTAAAGTACAGCAGATGGTGTGAAATATTTTTTTTTTTTTTTTTTTTTTTTTTTTTTTTTTTCTGAAATAGGCTTTGACATTTTATGCAAATTGGCTCCCTTGGGTAATGGTCTGCTGTACTGGAAGCTGGTTGGGGAAGGGCAAGGTTTCTGTTTTCTTCTTTTCCTTCATGGTGATTGTTTCTATGCCCCCAACTTCAAAGAAACTGGAGTGAAATATTGTTTTGATTGTTCATCCGTTTGTTCATTTTGTCAATATGGGCCTTGCAATGTGGGCTACTTTATGGTACTTTAAGATCATTTTAGTGCCCTAATTGTAGAAACCGGTGTTTGTCCGTCAGTCTGTTCATCGTGCTTTTCTTGTCAACAAGATATCTCGGTAACTGTTTGAGCTAGGGTCTCGAAACTTGGTGAAGCTATTGGGGCTGGGTGGATCAGCTGAGTAACTTGAAACTCAGAGAGTTATGCCCCTTTCCAATTTTGGCAGTGTGTAGTTGAGAGCATAGTGTTTTATAGATACACATTTCAAGTTTTTCTGACGTCTCATCTGTCTTTTTTGTCTAACCTGTACTGTCTCTTCTATCAGTCTTCTCATTTTTATACCCAACCACACAATAGTATCAGGATATTATGGTTTCAAGTTGGATGTCCATGTGTCTGTCCGTCCGTTTTTCATTTCCGGATGATAACTTGAGTAAACATCAATGGATTTTCACCAAACATGGTATGTGCATTGATATTGTGGAGGTCTGGTTTGGGATTGCTAATGGGCAAATTTCGTCAAATTTTTACGGAGTTATCCGCCCGAGACACGCCCATATTTTCGTTTCCGGACGATAACTTGAGTAAATAACAAGGGATATTAGCCAAACTTGCTATATGCATTGACCTTAAGGAGATCTGGTTTGGGATTGCTAATGGGAAAATTTCGTCAAATTTATATGGAGTTATCTGCCCGAGACACGCCCATATTTTCATTTCCGGACGATAACTTGAGTAAGTAACAAGGGATTTTAACCAAACTTGCTATATATATTGACATTAAGGAGATCTTGTATGGAATTGCTAATGGGCAAATTTTGTTGAATTTTGACGGAGTTATCTGCCCGAAACACGCCCATATTTTCGTTTTCAGACGATTATTTGAGTAAATAACAAGGGATTTTAACCAAACTTGCTATATGCATTGACCTTAAGGAGATCTGTTTTGGAATTGCTAATGGGCAAATTTCGTCAAATTTTTACGGAGTTATCTGCCCGAGACACGCCCATATTTTCGTTTCCGGACGATAACTTGAGTAAATAACAAGGCCTTTTAACCAAACTTGCTATATGTATTGATATTATCAAGATCTGGTTTAGGATTGTTATCTGTCCATTGATATTATCAAGCTCTGGTTTAGGATTGTTATCTGTCCCTCCGTCATTTTCTTTCCAGGCATTTTCGCAATGATAACTTTAATACATGAACAAATAATTGCTATGGCGGGGTATTATGCTTGCGGTGCTTTTATTTATTTTCTGTGAGTTGACACAAAATGATCCACAAGGGATGACATGTCCTTAAACTACAGCAAAACAATCACAGTCCTTTTGTTAGTTTATCTATACTTTATTTGTATAAGAAATGACATTTACAAATACAGTATTCAACCAAATTGCCGCACATATATCCCTAAAAGTGCACAGACGAGTGAATTATATCTCTTCATATTAGTCCTTATATCTCTTCATATTAGTCTTTATATCTCTTCATATTAGTCCCTGTACTTTTATCCACTTCTGTATAAAAGTGTATGTTGTGGGTACTCATTAGAATTGTGGCGACCTGTCGAGTCATTTCCAATGAGCATCAACAGTGTAGGCTTTTATGAAGAAAATTAGAAACAAAAATCGCACAAGCATCATTAAATATCACCCTTATGAAGTCCACTGCTGATCTGTGTGTGTTTGTGTGTGTGTGTGTGTGTGTGTGTGTGTGTGTGTGTGTGTGTGTGTTTATTAGCTGGGTATCAAATCGCATGAGCATCATTAATTATCACCCTAATAATGTCCACTTCTGAACTCTGTGTGTGTATGTGTGTGTGTGTGTGTGTGTGTGTGTGTTAATTAGCTGGGTATTTTACTACAACTTATTCCAGTAATTTTGAAAGACCTAAGTGCATAATGCGGTAATTAGGTGGAATACGGTAGAATTTAGTAACAACATATACAATCAAGGTTCAGAAAAAAAAGTCTAAGTAGATATATGAATATGTTTCTCAAATTCCTTTGTCCTTTTTTTTCATGTCCTCAGTTAGCATTAACTGTCTTCACTGTTCATATAGGACATTACGATCCTGATTATCGTGAACAATAAAGAGAGATGTTGACTAGGCTGCATGTGTTGACAGCATTATGAAAACACGCCTATTCAAATATATTGAAAATTTCACCACCAAGAACAGAAAGTGTTCACATAAACATTCTGATATTTTTCATATTTCTGCTCAAAACATATTGTGGGCACCCGTTAGAACCGCGTCAACGAGGCGGTTCTAACGAGTACCCACAATCTATGCTTTTGAGGAGAAGAAACATAATGCATACCCCTGTAAACCCAAATTTAATTATATAAAAGTGGGGTGTAAGGGGGTCAAAATTATATAGGCATGTTTACATGATGGGCTGGTTATAAGTAGACAGGCTGGTCTAAATCTATCGAGCTAGCATTCTACTTAAATCTATACCGGACCGTCAGGAATCCTGACAGTCCGATATAGATTTGAGTAGAGTCTGCTCTGAAGCTCCCTTATTCAAGCCCTGAGAATGTATGATATTTTAGACCTTGAATATTGAGTTTGCGAGATATCTTGCGCAGAGTGCATTATGGACAAGCTGGTCAGAATCTGCGCAGTCTGGTCTGGACAGTCATTGTACATGTCCTAAGCGTTAATATAGCTTTGGATTTTTATGTATGGAGAAATGTTCGATTAGCGCAGAACGCAGTTTGGTAAGTTTGAATATGACCTGCACTCCATCTTTGGTAAGTTTGACTATGACCCGTGGTCCATGCTTAAAAATTCAAACAAATTCATATCTGACGCATGCTAAGTAAGCTTGTAGATAAGATCTTGTAACTTATTTAAGTTTTCGCATGTTTTTTTCTTTTTTTTTTTTTTTTTTTTTGCATAATAAAGTACAAACTAAATCTCGTGGAGATCCCAATATCACTAGGATTCGCATATTGGATCCCATATTACTTGATCAAGAAAACCCATAAAGCTTAATAAAAGCATACATTAAAGAATCACATTTTTTTTTCTTTTTTACCTATTACATTGAAAATTTATTAAACTTTAGTATACCCGTGTCCCATATTTCTGAGTAAACATGAACAAAATTTGCACCGGTACTTATATTTCCTACGGTCATTCTGTGCCTTCCGCTGATTAAAGAAGGGCAGTTGTCAGTTTCTGGCGAAAGAATGTGCACAATACTGGTTAACCGCTTAGAGGACTAAGCCTGCCCAGTAAATCTGACCGCGCTCGACATGACTGGGCCGTAAAACCTCAACACAAACAAACTTAGACGCTTACGTCTAATTGTTTTTATGTAATATTTGGATTTTGAATTACAAACAGGAGCAAAGTTATAATGTATTAACCAAATGGTAATATAGGCAGACTGGTCAGTGCCTCTAGACTATGATTGCTGGTATATATCATACAATGATACAGGCCGACTAAACTGACTTGTCGCTTTCACCTTTTAATTATAATATTTATAAATACATTTGTAAATTATGCAGACCTTGATCAGGTGTCCATTTTGCAGTCTGACCAACTTCTGCGCATTTCCCATACTTGAAATTCTTGGCCTTGTAATGAATAACATTGATCTTTGGCTTTCAGTCTATACACTGTTTGCATGCATTGTTAAGTTCTATTATCTTTTAGTTTTTCGCACAATACTAGGTTACAACTATATCTACCATATTCGACCTAATTACCGCGCATATCCCTATAAGCACATAGTCAAGCGATTCGTAGGCTTCAGATAACAAAGAGTGTGTGTACTTTTAACTCCTTTATAAAAACATATGATGTTGGTACTCATTCGAATTGCCTCAAGTTTTGAACTGCGTCGAAAAGTTGGGGCAATTCAAATGAGTACCAACAACATATGCCTTAATAAAGAAAATCGGGAAAAACAGAATATTAATCATTAAATACGTCCCTCCTGAAGCCATCTGCTGATCTTTCTTTAAAGTGTGCCCTTATTCGGTGGATAAATTATTGCAATTTTTCCAGTAATTTTGAAAAAAAAAAAAAAAGCGCACATTGCGGTAATCAGGTCAAATATATATATATTCCTCATGTGATCATGATAACAAGCCATATCAAGCAAAAGGGTTGATGAATACATATATGAACAGTGATGACCAGTTACCAAGATTGCCCTGCTCACCTAGACAGGGTTCCCTGTCCAAATATGCATTTACACCGTATTCTCGATGCGCCTTATTCATGAGCGATTGCTGGCAAAATTACCCTAAGGGTAATGAGTACATTTTCAGTCAACTCTACAAAAAATGATTATGCCTCCCTTCTGAAAAGTGGTCAGCTCTAAAGGAAAGAATTTGCCCCCCCCCCCCCCCCCCCACCTTGGGAGCACATTCTTTCCTTTTAGAGCAGACCTATTTACAGAAGGAGGATGGTGTGGAAGAAATCAAACAGGCAGTCTCTTGCCTCCAATGTGAAAATGGCAAAACAAATCTAGTGTATCCAGTTAATGATAAGCTAAACTGTGCACACCTTGGCAGGGGGTGGGGGGGGGGGTGGTAACTTGCGGGTAATTGTGATACGGGTGTTTGAGCCAGTATTTGGAAACCTACCCCCAATCATATACATGGCCTTTGAAAAAACGGACCCATTCATATACTACATCGTCTGAAATGTTTGACCCATTCATATACTGTCCTTTGATTTTTTTGTACCCATTTATTGCTGGTAGTTAGACAAATATAGCAGTCAATTCACTGAATACCAAGAGAACAAGTAGCCTCGAAAAATCTTTGAACGAAACAAAAATGTGCATGTACCGGGATACATCAGAAAAGTGGGGCCTTTCATATACTAATCCAGAAAAATGGGGCCAATCATATACTTTTTGCTGAAAAAAGGGGCCAGTCATATAGTTGGCAGTGCTGAAAAAGGGGGCCATTCGGCACGCACATCCAAACTATGTAATCTATAGGAAGTTACCCCCTCCCCCCACCCCAGGTGCAGACCAACATTATTAGTCTTCATACATGAGCAGTTTAATGTAAGTCTGCATATTGTGCTTATATATGATATATATAAGTTATATTGGTCTTTTATGATATATCCTGAATGGACAACATACGAGGGATGTTCGAAATGAATTGCTTATTGTCCTCTAGCTCGATATCCACGTGGGGCACGATAAAAACCAATGCATACCTGTATAGGGTTATTCAATATCTACACAATTGTGTATAAATGTACATGTTAGATTAAGTGTAAGACATAAAATTTGCCATTTGAATACACGCAGTCATTGACCACTGCAGTAAAAATGGTTGGTAGAAGCGTCGACAAAAAAGATGAAATACGGGCTTACATCGAAGCTCGCTCAAAACTTGGTTGTTCTTTGAAGAAGCTGATGACTGAAATTTCCACTGCTTTTGGACCTTCTTGTGTGTCTTATGACACAGTTCGGCGGTGGAAAAAGAAATTTGAGTCTGGTGTAGAGTCCATCAAAAATGCACCGGAATCAGGTAGGCCAAAATCTGCATCTCGTAAAAAAATCGTTTCCAAAATAAAGGAAATCATTGAAGGAGATGCCAGATTTACAGTTTGTGATATTGCACGAAAGGTAGGCATATCACTTTCAACGGTTCACCTTATTTTGAAGAAGCATTTGAAAGTCAGAAAGATTTCTGCTAGATGGGTGCCACTTCTGTTGACTGACGAGCAAAAGAGGCAACGGGTTAAAGTGGCCAAAAAGCTGCTTCAAATGTTTCTAAAATATGACAATAAGCAGTTTGCCAATGTCGTCACAGGTGATTAAACCTGGGTCCATTATTTTGAGCCCGTCAGAAAGGTTAGCAATAAGATCTGGGCCACTAAACACAGCAAACGCCCAATAAATGCCAAACGTTCTTTGAGTACAAAGAAGGTTTTGTATGCAATCTTCTTCTCTGGTGAAGGAGTCGCAATAAAAGTGCCAGTGAAAAAGGGCAAAAGCATCACCAGAAAGTACTACAAAGACGTAGTACTGAAGAAACTGAAAAAGTATTATCAGAAACGACGCCTTGCCACTGGTTTTAAACATGTCCGTCTTCTACATGACAATGCCCCAGCTCATACATCCGCAATAGTTACGGCGTTTTTGAAGAAAGAAAAAGTAACTGTTTTGCCTCACCCCCCGTATTCCCCAGACCTTGCCCCATGTGATTTCTTTTTTTTTCCGAAATTGAAAGCATTCCTTGCTGGGCAGAAATACCAGTCCCGACAGGCACTTGGATCTGCCATTCATCAGTACCTTATTACTGTACCCAAATCAGCGTACCGTGACGCCTTCAAGAAGTGGATACATCGGCTGAAACTTTGCATTTCTAGCCACGGGGAGTACATCGAGGGCATGAAATGAGTACTTTTGGGCTAACTTGAAATTTGAAGTCTCCAGATAGAAATAAGCAATTCATTTCGAACATCCCTCGTATACTGTTTGGAATTACACACTCGTTTGTGCCAAAAACCAGGAGTACCCGCAATAGATATTTTCTCCAAGAATTAAGAAAAATGTATATCTCACAATCTGGATACTCTTCTTAGCTCTGGATATGAAGTCTTTTGTCACAGAACAAGTAAATTGAAATTAAGTACTTGTCTTCAGGGAAATTGGACACGTTTGACAAGTCGGGCATAAAGCCATTAGAAGTGACTCACTGAGGCGCTTCTAATGAGTAACCACAACATACGTTTTCTTCGGGAAATAAGAAAAATGTCAATTTTCGGTAAAGTAAATCTTGGTTTGACAAGTGAAGTGAATTTTGACCATTTTCTTATCCGTGGACAAGTAATAAAATTTGATAATTCCACAACCCTGCAAAAACGCACCATTAACGAGAGTTTAGCAACGATTATACTAATCAACTTTAGTTACTGCCATAATTTGCTAATGTGCTCAGGCCGAATGAGTCTGTGCAATGTATATATGCGATGATATTCAATAATTTGTCTTTCTTAACTTTCATTTTGTTGCAGCTGGTATTTGAAGTTCCCACACATAACTTTATTGAGTTACCGTCACAGAACACCACTTTTATGATACGACCATGTCGATTGAATGTCAAGTACGCATCATCAACGCATGCTCTTTGAGATTTGTTCATTGTACTTTCAAACAAAATCAGTCTTGTCTGCTCACGTATAGAAACAAGTCCTATCAGCATGATTGGCAATTAGTAGACATTCTTAAATAACAACAACAATACAATTGTTTTATTGTTGTACTGTCAAAGTTCAACTAAACGAATAGTACACAGTTGTCCCCAAGCTACCACATTGCTGCCTCCACAACTCAAATGTAACCTGTGATACGTCACTTTCTATTATGCTAAGGATGATACTCTAGCACAGCTTGCTTATCCGATCAATTAGAGGGATTTTCTTGTTAATATCTATACTTTTGTCGTATAAGTAGCAAGCAGCGAAGTCCCAGGCCAGCCTGTGCATGCGCAGCTGGTCTGGGATTATGTTGTTTGGATATGGAATATGGCCAAACAAACGTTTACTATTTAGTACTAGGTTCAAATGCTACTACTGGTAATGAATTTTATGCATTAAGCTGTACAGGTTAGCCAGACGGGGTTTCTTTTCGCACGTGACACCATACAAGTTTTCCCGTGATTAAGCTCACAACTCACGGTTGATTAGGCATTTGTAGACTGAAGAATGTTACAACACCACTCCAAACGGATGTGGGATGTGTAACAGCAAACTTTTCTCCATCCTTCCTGAAAGCAACTGCGAGAGGATTTTCGGGAACTCCTTCTTCAATTACCTGGATAGCTACACCAGTAGGAGATATGACGTGTATTACATGGGAAAAACAGCTACATGAATATATGTTCCCGTTTCTGTCTAGCGCAACACCTTTAGGTTTTGCATAGTTAGTGTCTGTGTACTTGAACTTTGGAGTACCTTCGAAGTCAAAACAATAGATTGCGTTATCCTGGCTGCAAGGTTGAATAACATGTGACCTCTTCTCATCCACTGCCATATAATCAAAAGACTTAATTACCCTGCCATATTTATCTTTAGAGAAATATAATTTTTCAGGTTGATCCTCATCGACGGACACAATTCCAAATGCAACAGGTTCACACCATGCAACTGCA
Source organism: Anodontia alba (assembly GCA_964016985.1). NCBI lineage: Eukaryota > Metazoa > Mollusca > Bivalvia > Lucinida > Lucinidae > Anodontia > Anodontia alba. The sequence continues at coordinate 72,769,840 of OZ024825.1, forward strand.
ATGTCACCAGTTTTGAGACCTTGTATGGCTTTAGGTTTGTACTTTGCTACTATTGTGTTGGTAATTCGTAACTTATGGTCAGTAGAAACGAAACATATTTTCTTTAAATCTGGTAAGCTTACAGCGATGATGCTATCCTTGATATATGTAACACAAAATATGTCTATTCCTCGACGTGTCCCAGAAGACTTAAAATCACAATATGATACAACTTCCCCTTCTTCAGTTGCCAAAAGGCAATATCCGTTATCGGTATCAGTTAATACTAAATATTTGTTTGGAAGAAATGTTATGGAAGAGTACGTACGTGAATAGCCTTGATAAGTTCCTGCTACTCTCTTTTCAGTAGCTTTTGTGTTGTATTTTCTCATCGACAAAGCTCCGTCATAAGGTTGAAGGGATATATCATTAGGTATTTCTTTAATACTTGCTAGACTTTCTATATTCTTGAAATCCAGATTTAGAAAGCCCTGCAACATTGTTTCTAGTTTCAAGGATAACTTTGTGCTTTTTAAGGTACTTGTTATCTTAAATATAACTGCCTCATGATCCCTTATCAGCTCCTCTAACCGCTTAGCTGTTATATATCGATGGCTTAGGGAACCATACGCTTCCAGTTTCTCCATAAAGGCTTTATATTCGGTAAATAAATTTACCATCGCGTTCAGCGTATCTGTATTTTCATTGGTTGTCATCTCAGCCTTCTTTGCCAAAGATGTCGCCCGACCATTTGTCACGTCTTCTAGGGAATCTAAAATTTTATTTATCTTATCGCGCATATTTCTCAAGCCTAAACGGACTTTCTTAACTTGCTTCTTATTTTCTGAAACACTTCCATTCATTGTTTCAATAACGTTTTTTGCATAAACTAAAAACTTTAAAATCAAATCTTTTACAGTTTTGCTTAGAGCTTCTACTTCTTTTTCTGATGCAAGTTCTTTGATTTCTGTCATGTGCATACATTTTCTGTGATTCATAAGAACACACGTAGCACAACAGAAATCACCGTCGTCTTTACAAAAGAACGTTATCATCTCACCAGAATGGATGGTACATGACGTATATTCCGAGATCTTTTCAAGCACAGAACTCTTTATACTGTTATCTCCAGAATTTGGCTCAGTTATGATACGCGTGTGTTGCACCAAAGGTTTATACGAATGTCGACCTTCTGAACATGGTTTGCATAGTACTTCTGAACAGTCCAAACAGTACAAGGTTGCCTTTGTTGTTCTCCCTAATGTTTTACAGGAACAACACATGTCTTGTATCGCGACATCCCGATTGCCTTCCATTTTTACTGGAACTGTAACATCTTTCTCAAGAAACTTCACCCATTGTGACGCAGCGTTTACAGCTCCAGGTCCCGGGTTAATTACTCTACACACGGGACAACATATCTCTGTTACCAGTCCTCCATTGTCCTTCAAACTTGTAATATAAGTAAGTATGCAAGTTTCACAAAACGAGTGACCACAACAGGTGAGTTTCCTCGGGTCAGTGTATGGTTCCAAACAAAGAGAACATTTGATTAAGTTTCTGTCATTCGCAGCTTCCGCCATTTGCACTAAATATCTTTAATATGGTTATAAAAAGCTGCACATCTTCATATAAAAATTTTGTCCCAATTTCCGAAATCGATAGTAGAAAAACTATTTATAAACCCGCTTATCCATATTTATAAGATAAAGAAACTAGATAGAGGTTATTACGAAAGAGCATTAGGGCCACATATACTTTTATTTCTGTTGATAAGTATCTCGAAATTTCGACCTGCTATCTCGAAATTTCGACATAATAAGTCGATTGATTGATTGATTGTGTTGGGGTTTAACGACAAGTCAACCCTTGTGGGTCATTTTGTGTCGTCTCCCAGAGAAAGGGAGAAAAAGCGACAGAAGAGATAGCAGAAGAGATGAAAGAGGGACAGGGAAGAAAGAGGAACAGGAATGAAAGTGAAGAAACAGAAGAAATAAAAACATCACCTTCCTACCCTTACCCGCTACAAGGATAGCAGGCCTTGCCCAACTGTAAGCCAATATCAGCTGGACGCCCCGGTGACATAAGATACATGACACCTTCGAACCACCCGACCACCCCACATAATAAGTCGAAATTTCGACTTAATAACTCGAAATTTCGACTTAATGTCTTGAAATTTCGACTCATTATCTCGAAATTTCGACATAAGATCTCGAAATTTCGACTTAGTATGTCGAAATTTCGACATAATAAGTCGAAATTTCGACTTAATAACTCGAAATTTCGACTTAGTAACTCGAAATTTCGACTTAATATCTTGAAATTTCGACTTAGTAACTCGGAATTCCGACTTAATAACTCGAAATTTCGACTTAATATCTTGAAATTTTGACTTATTATCTTGAAATTTCGACATAAGATCTCTTGAATAGAATTCACACCTGGTAATCTCATAAGGGGTAGCCGCTGGTTATACACTCAAAATCTTTATGCGAGCTTCCGGCCATGACTTACGAGACATCCAAATGTCAACAAACGGATACATTCTCCTGATTCATTGATTTTTAGTAAATTTCATAGACATATTTTGAATCAAAGCGCTGTACGCGCTGGTGGCCCGGGCATCAGAAGGCCCAGGGGCTTCAAAGCTCACCAGATTTGAAAACCTGAAACTGCATGTTCATGTTGTCCTACAAAGGTTTGTATAGACAAGATACCCAGTTTAATTTGCATCCATATTGAAACAAGATTGAATATTTGCATGCAATGACCAATGACTAGAGATCCATTTGAAAGCCTGTAAAATGTACCAAAAAAAAAAAAAAAAAAATAGAAAAGTGTTCACAGTACACGGATGTCCCCGCTTTGGGTCTCTAAAACTGTGCAAACCTTGCCAAATTAGCCTACGTCAATGCAGAAGCATCTGTGTACTTTGGACACATTGGACACATTTCTAGTTAACGAAGAATCCAAAAATAATGAGAAATGTAAAGTCCTTTGCCTGCAAGGTCAGTAACTCTTAAACCATGAGATTAAGAAACTCAATTATGTGTTCTCGAGTAAGTGATTTTCAACAAAGAATGAAAAAAAAAAAAAAAAAAAAAAAAAAAAAAAAAAGGAGAAATATAAGGCCCTTTACCTGCAAAACTTGTAACTCTTAAACCATAAGACTAAGAAACTCAGTTTTGTGTTCCCTAGTAAGTGATTTTCAACAGAGAATGCAAAAATAAGGAGCAATATAAGGTCCTTTGCCTGCAAGGCCTGTAACTCTTATATCATAAGACTAAGAAACTCAGTTTTGTGTTCCCTAGTAAGTGATTTTCAACAAAGAATGCAAACATAAGAAGAAATACAAGGCCCTTTGCCTGCAAGGCCTATAACTCTTAAACCATAAGACTAAGAAACTCAATTTTGTGTTCCCTAGTAAGTGATTTTCAACAAAGAATGCGAAGAAAAAAAAAAACAAAAAAAAACAACAACAAAAAAACATAAGGCGTGCATCCAGAGTATAAGTAAGGGAGATAACTCCAGACGGCCAGATGGCCGGACAGACGGACGCTCAGGCACCTTAGCCTGCAAGGCCTGGAAGTATAAAGCCGTATGTCTGAGAAACTCAATTTTGTGTTCTCTGGAAGTGATTTTAGGTGCCAGTTGCGCGTGGAGTTACACAATTGTAATAACATGTACGGGGACTGACTAGTATAGTATAAACATATCTTATTGCCTTTTCTTCAAATAATAGTACAAAAAATGGGGTCCCCGGAACAAATGCTAAGGAAATTTAACATCTTGTGTATTTCAAAGTAGATGTAGGTTGCAGTGCGTCTTATTTGATATGTTAAATAAGTATTTCATAGTCCAGATAGCTGGAAATACCTTCATTTTGCATAACCAGCGGCTACCCCTTACGAGATTACGAGGTGTGGAATTGCAAACGAAGAATTAACTTGAAATATCATGTTGAAATTTCGAGATAATAAGTCGAAATTTCAAGATATTAAGTCGAAATTTCGAGTTATTAAGTCGAAATTTCGAGTTATTATGTCGAAATTTCGAGATCTTATGTCGAAATTTCGAGATAATAAGTCGAAATTTCAAGATATTAAGTCAAAATTTCGAGTTATTAAGTCGAAATTTCGCGTTATTAAGTCAAAATTTCGACTTCTTATGTCGAAATTTCGAGATAGTAAGTCGAAATTTCGAGATAACTATCAACAGAAATAAAAGTGTATGTGGCCCTAATGCTCCTTCGTAGGGTTATAGATTGCATTCCATTTCAATAAAATACTGTCGTTATCACACGGCGTTTGAAATCAATATCTGCAAGATTATTAAGTTAAATATACTATAAGTTGTAAATATACTGTTCATTAAAGAGTAAAGACTTTGTTCTAGAGCCAGTAGGCACATCTTCGTGGAAATAATTTGTTTCCAACGCGGGGGTGGGGGCGGAGGGCGGGGGAGGGGGGAGGGGAGGGGGGGTAACTTACTATATAGGGAAAAGTACGGATGTGCGTGCCGAATGGCCCCCTTTTCAGCGTTGCCAGGTATATGACTGGCCCCCTTTTTTCAACAAAAAGTATATGACTGACCGTATTTTTCTTGATTGGTATATGAAAGGCCCCATTTTTCTGACATCCCGGTATATGCACATATTTTTCGTTCAGAGATTTTTGGAGGCTGCTTTTTCTCTTGGTAGTCAATGAATTGACTGTGATATTTGTCTAACTACCAGCACCAAATGGGTACAAAAAATCAAAGGGCAGTATATGAATGGGTCAACATTTCAGACGATCTAGTATATGAATGGGTCTGTTTTTCAGAGGCCAGGTATATGATTGGAGTAGGTTTCGAAATACTGGCTCGCACACCCGTACCACAATTATTCCCAAGTTACCCCCTTCCCCGAGGTTTCCAATTTCCAAAATCGCAAGTAGAAAAGCCCCTCGTCCATATTTATAAATCCAAATAGGCAGTTATGTGTAAATGTAAATATACTGTTCATAAAGAGTAAAGATTTTGTTCTAGAAAAACTTTGTGAACAAAACCTTCTCCGTTTTATCCACAGTCTTCAACATCATGTCAGAACACATTAGTTGACAGATATTTTGACTTAAAGCTTGGACACAGCTATCTGTAAATCAGAGGAGTTTTTATTTTACGACACAATAAATCTTTCATTAATAAATAGATTGTAGTGAGTGTATCAAATTCTATTAAAGTTCTCATTGTTTTAATCCTTTCATCCCTGCAGACCAACACAAATATTTTTGCAAACAGTGTAGATCCTGATGAGACGGCTCATCAGGATAACCCATTTTGCAACAATGGATGTGTTCAAATTCAGAGATGGATGAGTCCATTTCAGAAACTCGCGGATGAAAGGGTTAATAAGGAATAGCAAAGACATCTCTGTTTTTGCTTAATTCGAGGATTCTTTCCTTCAGTTAGAAATATCTTTAATTGCCTATATTCTTATGAAATAGATAACGTATCCAGGAAAGGACATTATCATGCAACATAGCCCCTCCAAGACAAGGGGAGATGTTAAATGACATAAAACAACATCACAATAAACGGCACTTCACCAAAACAGCATGAACTGTAAACAATGAGAAACTGCAACAGAAAACACCACCTTATAATGACCAAAAGCACAGTTGTTTGGAAGAGAGCGGGGTTGGCTGGGGGTGGTGTGAGTTAGAGTGGGTGAGTGGGTGGGGGTTGGCGTAATGCACGTCATCTGTATCCACTGCCCCTCCCCCCCCCCTCACACACACACACCTACGGAGTGGGTGGGGGTTGGCGTAATGCACCAGTCATCTGTATCCACTGCCCCTCCTCCCCCCTCCCCCCCCCCCACACACACCTACCGGGATGGGCGGGATTTACTTTCCAGAGTTTAGTTCAGCTGACATTTATTATTTTATTTGTTTGCTCAAAAATTGAAAACCTGTGTGGAATAATAACAGTACTGGAACTAAACTTAGAAACATAAAATACACCACAATCTCTTTATAACACTATTGCTGGGATTCAGAGCTTAAACCATGCTAGCTAAACAACCACATTGTATGAAAAAAATAAATAAAAAATGTGTAGATTATATATTAAAATGGTCATTTTTGTAGAGACTGCCGTAGCAAGCAAGAGTGTTATAGGGACACAGCAGCAGACTCGAGATAAGCACAGCCGAATAGATGCTAAGGGGACTGAATACAATGTAGATTATCTGCCATTTTTTTGACAATGGAGGCAATCTTTGCAGTTTCATGTTTGATTTCCTACACACCTAAGTCCCTTCTGTAAAAGAGTCTATTAAAAGGAAATAAAATTCCTGCCTTTTAAAGAGGACTCCTTTGCAGAAGGGAGATAATGATAGTTTTGAAAAGTTGTCTCCCCTGAAAGTGTATCCATTCCCCATACTGTTGGTTACATTTGTGGATTTTGTTTCGATAACTGCCTAAGCAGGATGCTTCATTATATCTTTGTTATAGCTTCGTTGTATCTTGTTTAAGCTTTACCATTCTCTGGGCTAATTCAGCAGACAACAAATAGATGATATTTTTCTTATTTTTCCCAGGAAACCAGCATTGACATTTCATGTAGATTTTCTCCAGAGACAATGTGCATGAAATGTCAAATCCTGTTTTCTGGGAAAGATAAGAAAAATATTTCAGTATGTCATCTGTTGAAAAATTTACCTTGAGTGCCAAGTGTTAATGAGGAGTTCCCAGAAATTCATTTCTTAATTTTTACTCTCCAAGATAGAGAACTCCCGGATCTTTCTTTGTTTATTTAGCTGTTGTCTGTCTCATACTTTCAGCCCTATCTATTTTCAAAAAAAAAATTCATATTTTCAGTCTTATCAATATGACACTGACAGTAATCTTGATACAGAACTTGTCTTGTGAAGTTAAATAAACCTAGGTTGAAGTCCATGGAAGTTTTTGTTTGTATCCTCAGTTATGGTTAGCAAGTGTAGCTTTGATAATATTGTACCTGTTCAGACTGTTAAATGGTGTAAATACCTACGCATGATTACTGTACATTATCATGACAATACAAATGTGTTCCAGTATGCAGCATAGCTCCAGATTAGGTGCTTTTTTTTATCCAAAAAGTACTGGGCCCAGTTGTTCAAAACATCATTACCTTAACGAGCTCGCTAGTGGTCAAACAGTTAACTGTTCTTGTAAGTATAATATTTAATTCACAGGTATTTTTGCTGAAAAAATGTGAGTTGCTTTTGCAAATGCAAAAGCTACTCACATTTTTTCAACAAAAATATTAGCATATATGCCATATTTAATGATCTAAGTTTTATCGATACATTAACAAAGGACATCGTTTGTTTTGAACAACCGGGCCCTGATATTTTTCTTATTTCTCCATGAAAACATACATTGTGGGCACTCATTTGAAGTGGCCCAGCGAGGCTGTTCTAATGAGTACCCCAACCTATATTTTCATGGAGAAATAAGAAATATAGTATATGGATACCCTTTTATTTGGAACTATGATGCAGTCATTTGAAATCATGTAATGCTTTCATATAACTAAGTACAGTCGAACCTCGTTATCTCGAACTCGCTTATTTCGAGTTACCGCTTATCTCGAAGTGAAAATCTGCTCCCTGTTTTAACATGAAACTATGACAACAGGTAACAAAATAATGTGGAAAAGAGGAGAAATTGTTCCTAAGGAGCAATTTCTCCTCTTTTCCACATTATTTTATATATATTTCTAACTTCAGGAGTCAGATTACATATTCATTTGTAATATGGATGTTCAATTTATTGTTTTCCTTACTCTCTCAACTCTGATATGTCGCGGTACGGATATCTCGAAGTGTTTCAGTGAATCCCTTGGAATTCGAGATAACGAGAGTCGACTATTTCAGCATGTGGAAATATTTACATAATTTACTCTGTGTTTGTTAATGTAGTTGCGATATTTAGCCCAAATATACTGGGCACCATAATTTCTGTACCATACTTGTCCTAAAACTGGAAAAAAATAGCACCCACTAGATGAGTGACAAACAGTGTTGAACCTGAATGCCAGCATCTGATCTTGTCTTCACTGTTTGCTCAGGCCTTTTCATCAGAATAAATATAGTAAGTCAAGCCTTACTTTGACACAACATGTCATATGGGCTGCGCTATGCAAAAACATGTCCTAGGGCATATGCCAACATGGAAGGCCCTGATCAGCCTGTAAGGGCCTTCACTGTGTGCTAACAGAATCAGTTGGCACTATAGAATATATCAGTGGAGAGCAAATGCCCAGATGAGATTTTGTGCATGCACAGGATAAATCTGAAACTGTACATTTAGCACATATTTGAAGGCACTTTTTCACTTGGCATGGCTCATATCATGCCAGGAAAGGCCTACCTAGTAAGCATTCTTTATAAATCTATAGCGGGCCATTATCGGCCCGTCAGGATAGCTGACGGGCTGATAACGGCCCGCCATAGATTTATAAAGAATGCTAACTCGGTTTGATCATCCTGAATATTAGTACAGTGTTGTCGGGGTCTTCACTGTTCAGATTCTCCAAAATCTGTGTCTGGTAAATGTTCTAAAAATTTCAGTTGTAAAATCCTAGTTCCAAACTAGAAAAGTACATATGTACAATAAATAGTTTGAGGCATGTATAGACATGTTCAGTCTCCATATTTTTAGTGAGACTCACTAATGTTTGGCTCCAAAAACCCTGTTTTCTGTGTTGTCTCCCAAAAGACATTTGCCATTTTACTTCCATCTTTTTTTAACACTTAGCATTCCGGATAAAGTTTTCAGTAGATGATGTTTTGAATACAGTAGCCATAACCTGAATAATATTCATGGAATGTGATCATAAATGCCTTAAAGTATAAGTGTATTTGGGCATATGAGAACTTGCATAAATAGATGTTTTTGGAAATGTGTAAACATCCAATGAATTACGAACATTTTTAACTATTAGCACTCTCTGGGCAAATTCAGCAGAATACAAATTTATGGTCTGATTTATTTTGTTTTCAAAAAAAGCAACAAAAAACAAACAAACAAACAAAAAAAACAAGGTTTTGACATGTCATGCAAAGCAAAACGCAATTATTTTCTGGCAATTTTTACCTAGCAAGTTAAGCTTTGATATAAGCCAGGTTGAGTACCTAGAAGTTAAGCTTTAATATATGCCAGGTTGTGACAAAACCAATCTTGTTTTCAAGATCATATTGCAGATTAAGCATATAATGTACTGAATGATAGATATTGGTTCAGACTATCAGATGCCATCTCCACTCCTACCTCTGACCTTGATGTCAAGGTCAGGATTTAGAAATTGTTTATATTATGATGGGCAGTTGGAGCGCCAGAAATTATAAGAGCTCCCTGTATAAAGTTTATTGCATCAAGATTTAAAACCTCTGTAATATCAGTGACCTTAAGGTATCAAAGTTTGAGATATGAGTACCTTTTGGGTATCAAATATGACATCTCAGTGTTTTTTGTACTATGATTTCAAATCACTTTGAGATATCAGTGACTTTAGGTATCAAATTTTGACACTATCTCTGTTTATTGCATAATGATTTAAAGTCACTGTGAGATATCGATGACACTGAGATATCGATGATTTTTTAAACTTTGACATTATCTCTGTGTATTGCGTCAAGATTTAAAATCACTTTGATATATTAGTGTCTTTAGGTTTCAAACTTTGACAGTGTCTGTTTATTGCATCAAAATTTATAATTACTTCAAGATATCAGTGACTTTAGGTATCAAACTTTGACAGTATCTTTGTTTATTGCATCAAGATAACAGATCACTGAAATCAGTGACTTTCAGATAACAAAGTTTGACATCATCTCAGTGTGCGACATGGTATGATTCTACTATAAACTCATCAAAGTGCAGTCTTTACAGGAATTATGGAGACTGGGTACACTTCGTAGTTTTCTACTATTTTTCACAAGGGAGACAACTTTCATGACTTCCTGTGTGCTTTCCTGCAGACAGTTGATTTCTGTAATGTGGTCTCTAAAAGGATAGAATTTGCTCCCACGGGAGCAAATTCTTTCCTTTTAGATTAGACACCTTTTCAGAATGGAAGCAAAACAGGTTTTGACAGAGTTGCCTCCCTTGAAAATGTATCCATTCCCTGAAATATTTCCATCTATCATGATTAGAGTTTTATAAAAATTGTTTGTCTTACATGTTCATTATCTGCATTATTTGCACATACTTAAAGTAGAAGTTAGGTAATATAGATGAAAGCATTTTGTATTTTCCTTTTTCCTTTTTTGAATTTGATATTTGTAATATATTTTCCTTTTCATAAAGTACTAATGGATTTAGTGTAAACAAAATGCTTGTGTAGAACTTGTTTCAGCTTCATATGATATTTTTTTCACCTCACTATTACAACATTCACAAAAAATAACTTATAAATATATAGCTAGAGATGAGGAACTTTTTTCATCCAATAATATTGATCTTTTTCTTATTTCTCCACAAGAACATACATTGTGGGTACTCATTAGAAGTGCCTTGCCAAGGGTCTTCTAATGAGTACCAACAACATATTTTGTGGAGATATAAGGAAAATATTTTATTTTATTGATAGCGGTGAAATCAGTGTATATCTGGTGAAAATAAAAATGGTATCAATCACTAGTGAATTGATATCGTATCATTTCAGTAGTGACTGATACGATTTATATTTTCACTGCTCGCTTTGGACGACATCGGTTTTATTCCTTGTTTCAGAAGTGGATGTTACCTCCACTTCAGTTTTTGAACACCTCTAACTTCTTTGTTTCTGAACAAAACTATCAAGTGTTGGTTTGTGGTATGCATTTTCTTAGTTAGAATGTAAGAAACATTTTGGTATCAATATTATTTTGATTTGCAGAAACTTTTTGCTTTTGTCTCTCCAGCGTTTCACATGTTAAGCACTGAACGTTGACGCCATGACGTTCATGTTTTGTTTGGTGACGTTATTTATGATGTCAGAAACGTGCATTGGCGTGTTAACAATAAAATAAAAAGAAAATTTACTCTTTTTCAGTGAATACCATAAACATTTTCATCTCGAGTAATGAAAACATTCAAATTTTCACTTGTGCTTCACACGTGAAAATACTGATGTTTTAGTGGCAATATTTATGGTATCCACAGAAAAGACTAAATATCCTCTATATCCTCCTATCTTGAGCTATGAAATATGAGGTCTAGAAATAGATATCAACTTAATGATATCCTGGATGGGCCAGGTCAGCATGCACATCCACTGTTTACTCTGAAAGCTTAGCACTCCATTACAAAGACATGCCTATTCAATTATACTGAAATTTTTATCACTAAAAAAAAATGAAAATTTTCAGATAAAAAAACTATGATATTTTTCATATTTCTGCTAAAAAACTTAGATTGTGGATACTCGTTAGAACCGCCTTGACGAGGCAGTTCTAATGAGTACGTACCCACAATCTATATTTTGGGCAGAAATAAAAAAAAATGTATACCCCTGTAAACCCCAGTTTTACTGTATAAAAATGGGGTTTAAGGGGGTCAAAATTATATAGGCATGTTTTCATGATGCTAAGTAAAATTTTCAGCAGGCCACATATAAGAGGTTTTGACATTTCATGCAAATTGTCTCCAAAAATATCACCACTTTTTCCTCTGCTGAATTAGCCAAGATAGTGGTAAAGACCAAATCTTCAAGTTGCGTGCATGTTAGCAAAGCTGGCTTCATACGCCATAAGTCCAAATTTAACTTTCAGTTTGTTGAAATGATTGGAGTGAATTAACCTTTCACTACCATGGGTAGATTCAGCTGACAACAAATTGATTATCTTATTCTTATTTTTCCCAGACTTTGACATTGGCATATGCTAATTGGTGAATGCAGTTGGGTGAATATCGTTTACGATGAGAATAAGCCAGACTACAATATAATTAACAATGTGGCTTACATGAATAGTGAAGAATTGGTTTAAAAAGTATTTATTGTACAATACATGGTACACAACAATTACAAATGTACAGTAAATATAGGCACAATTATACAAACGGGATTAAATCATTTCAGAAGGATGAATTTGATCAGCAGGTGCATTCACACAGTCTGGTCAGTCCTTACAGTTCATATGAACAGTCTACATACCATAAAATCCATCAATGAAACAGCACAGGCTGACCTGATTGTTTACAGTTTTATATGACACATTGGGGGTTACTGTGATCCAGGTCATATATACCAGCAAACAGTCACAAAAACTCCCTTGTAAAAAACGACAGCAAATTGAGCAAGAGTATCAACACTCCTCACTTACAAACTATTTTCACATAAAAAATGTAATTTATTTTGTAAGTATAATACCATTGACAACATTAAACAATGTGATTTATTTTCTAAGTTTAATTCCAATAACAACATCAAACAATGTACTTTATTTTGTACGTTTAATACCAGCAACAACGTTAAAGGGAAAAACAAGGTTGGATAACTCTGTCTCTGAAATAAAAGAGCTTGACAAACCATGTATTTTGATGTAAATGTTTTTTTCAAGTTGGATGTTAGATAAGAAAGTTATTGAAGTTTGAAGATTTAAAACAAGCTTTTATGGGCACCCCCATTTTGAATACATAATGAGGCTTTATGACATGTTAGTTTGTTTGTGTTGAGGTTTTACGGCCCAGTCAACCCAATGGGGTCATGTCGAGAGCGGTCAGTTTACCTAACCAAACGTTTACTGGGCAGGCTTAGTCCTCTAAGCGGTTAACCAGTATTGTGCACATTCTTTCACCAGAAACTGACAACTGCCCTTCTTGAATCAGCGGAAGGGAGAGAATGACCGTAGAAAATATTTCATGATCAATCTCCACGACAGAATGTTGCCGACCTCGGCGGGGGTTGAACCCGCGACCTCCTGGTCTCCAGTCGGACGCCGCATCCAACTGAGCCAACGAGGCCGGCTTACATGTTAAAGTCTTAATTAAATATGCAAATTCTAAATAATATGATATTATCTAAATCAGCATTTTACTTCTACGCTCGTATATTGTGTATATAGCTTACTCTCTCTCTCTATCTCTCTCTCGCTCTCTCTCTCTCTCTCATATATATATATACATGTATATTCTTTTTTTTTGTCGGGGTGGGGGGGGGGGGGTGGTGTTGCTGGAAACTCTTTTCATTCATAGAGATTTTATTTAATAGTTCAAAATAATTAGAACCTCATTAAATATTCAGAATGCCAGTGCCCTTGATATACGTTCTGAAAACTATGAACGTCATTAACTTTCTTAGTTTTTATCCAATTTTCATCAAATTTGTGTCAAAATGCATGGTTTGTCAGATCTATTATCTCAGACTGATTTTTCTCCAAACTTTCTTAATTTTCCCTTTAACCCTTTCATCCCTGAGTTTCTGAAGTGGACTCTTCATCCTTGAATTTGGACATGTCCACTGATATAAATAGGGGTTTCAGTCTAAACTAAAAAACAGAATGGCAAACATTATAGCTCCTAATGAGCTGTCTCATCAGGATCTACACTGTTTGCACAGGTATCTGTTTTGGTCTGCTGGGATGAAAGGGTTAAACAATGAAATACAACATAGTAAGTACTGTATTTCCATTTCATATCTCAAATTTAGGGATATATCATGTAATTGTGTGCACTTTTTTGTATTTTTCTTTCATTTTTGTTAATTGCGCACTCGTATATTTACACATATTTTTATATATGCTGAAAATAGCAGATGCTATATATTTAATACCTTATACAGTATGTATGTATATGTAGTTGAAATAAAACCATAAAATGGTATATGGTGTATAGATATGAAATTGCTTTTTCAATAAACATGTTGATTACATCTGAAGTTGTTTTGCTTCCTCCTCATCTCCTTACATTATGAAAACACGCCTATTTAAATATATGGAAAATTTCACCTCCAAAAACTGAAGATTTTCAGATAAAAAAACTGTTTTTCATATTTCTGCTTAAAACATAGATTGTGGGTACTTGTTAGAACCGCCTCGGTGAGGCAGTTCTAATAAGTACCCACAATCCATGTTTTTGAGCAGAAATAAGAAAATGTATACCCCTGTAAACCCCAGTTTTACTATATCAAAGTGGGGTTTAAGGGGGTCAGGATTATATAGGCATGTTTTCGTAATGTATCACCTGCTTGGGATAAAGTACATTTTGTTAAGCAATGTCATGAGATGAAGCAGTTTTCGGGATGTATATGAATGGAAAAGACTGTTAGGTCAGAGCCATTGCTATTCATCAGTACAATATCAAATGATTCCAAGGGTGGATCCAGGATTATTTGATAAGGGGTAGGGGTTCAAAATTTCAATTGATCAAATTACCATACATGTCGTTACCCTAAGTATTTGGACACACAGGACTGATATCAGAATGTGCCAAAAACTGTTCTTGTTAAAAGTTAGAAGAGGTATGATTTCAAGAGTAAAGTGTGTGAACAATTAGGGTATTAATGTATCCAAATTTTGCAGATTTATCCAAAATTTTCCAGGAAAATGAACTTATTGATTCAAGGTAGAGGGACATGGGAGGGGTTGACTGAACCCACCTTTACCCCTCGATTCTAAAAGCAAACAAGAAAGTCACTGATCAGATTGCATAGCTGAGCAAGTTAATCAGGACCTTCACAGTCTGCTTATGTCCAGGAGATACACATTGTCAGATGGCATGGTTCATATGAGACGATCCGAGAACTACAAGACCAAACTGCACAGGCTGTAAACTGACTTAGGTCTTCAATAATAATTAACGCTTAGCATGCTGGGTAAAAAGTACAGCAGATGGTGGTGTGAAATATTTTTCTATTTTTTTTTTCTGAAATAGGCTTTGACATTTCATGCAAATTGTCTCCCTTGGGTAAGGGTCTGCTATACTTGAAGCAGGATGTGGAAGGGGCAATGTTTCTGTTTTCTTCTCTTTCTTCATGGTAATTATTTTTATGCCCCCAACTTCAAAGAAACTGGAGTGGAATATTGTTTTGATTGTTCATCAGTTTGTTTCTTTTTGTCAATATTGGACTTGCAATATGGGGCTACTTTACGGTACTTAAAGATCTTTTTAGTGCCCTAATTGTAGAAACCGGTGTTTGTCCGTCAGTCTGTTCGTTCATCATGCTTTTCTTGTCAGCAAGATATCTCGGTAACTGTTTGAGCTAGGGTCTCGAAACTTGGTGAAGCTATTGGGGCTGGGTGGATCAGCTGAGTAACTTGGAAAAATGGTTTAATTCTATGAGAGTTATGCCCCTTTCCGACTTTTGAGGTGTATAGTTGAGGGCATAGTGTTTTACAAATACACATTTCAAGTTTTTCTGACGTCTCATCTGTCTTTTTGTCTAACCTGTACTGTCTCTTCTATCAGTCTTCTCATTTTTTATTTTCTGGGAGTTGACACAAAATGATCCACAAGGGATGACATGTCCTTAAACTACAGCAGAACAATCACAGTCCTTTTGTTAGTTTATATATATTTTATTTGTTTTAGAAATGAATATTTACAAATACAGTATTCAACCAAATTGTCGCACATATATCCCTATAAGCACACAGACGAGTGATTTATATCTCTTCATATTAGTCCCTGTACTTTTATCCACTTCTGTATAAAAGTGTATGTTGTGGGTACTCGTTAGAATTGTGGTGACTTGTCGAGTCATTTCCAATGAGCATCAACATTATAGGCTTTTATGAAGAAAATTAGAAACAAAAATCACACAAGCATCATTAAATATCACCCTAATGAAGTCCACTGCTGATCTGTGTGTGTGTGTGTGTGTGTGTGTGTGTGTGTGTTTATTAGCTGGGTATCAAATCACATGGGCATCATTAAATATCACCCTAATGAAGTCCACTTCTGATCTGTGTGTGTGTGTGTTAATTAGCTGGGTATTTTACTACAACTTATTCAGTAATTTTGAAAAACCTAAGTGCACAATGCGGTAATTAGGTGGAATACGGTAGAATTTAGTAACAACATATACAATCAAGGTTCAGAAAAAAAGTCTAAGTAGACATATGAATATGTTTCTCAAATTCCTTTTGTCATACAATCAAGGTTCAGAAAAAAAGTCTAAGTAGACATATGAATATGTTTCTCAAATTCCTTTTGTCATACAATCAAGATTCAGAAAAAAAAGTCTAAGTAGACATATGAAAATGTTTCTCAAATTCCTTTGTCCTTTTGTTCATGTCCTCAGTCAGCATTTACTGTCTTCACTGTTCATATAGGACATTACGATCCTGATTATCATGAACAATAAACAGAGATGTTGACTGGGCTGCATGTGTTGACAGCATTACGAAAACACGCCTATTCAAATATATTCAAGTTGAAAATTTCACCACCAAGAACAGAAAGCATTCACATAAAAATTCTGATACTTTTCATGTTTCTGCTCAAAACATAGATTGCGGGTACCCGTTAGAACCGAGTTCTAACGAGTAGTTAGAACCGAGTTCTAACAAGTACCCACAATCTATGTTTTTGAGCAGAAATAAGAAACATAATGTATATCTTGTAAACCCTAGGTTTACTATATAAAAATGGGGTTTTAGCGGGGTCAAAATTATATAGGCATGTTTGGGCTGGTCATAAGCAGACAGGCTGGTCTAAATATACCGAGCTAGCATTCTACTTAAATCTATATTGGACCTCAGGTATCCTGACAGTCCGATAATGGTCCAATATAGATTTGAGTAGAGTGCTCTGAAGCTCCCTTATTCAAGCCTTCAGGTGCAGTATTTGTCAGCCTTCACTGAGAATGTATGATATTTTGGACCCTGAATATTGAGATTACCAGATATCTTGAGCAGACTGTAATTATGGGCAAGCTGGTCAGAATCTGTGCAGTCTGGTCTGGACTGTCATTGTACATGTCCTCAGCGTTTACTACTCTTCATTGTTTTTATGTAATATTTGAATTTTGAATTGCGAACAGGAGCAAAGTTACATTGTATTGACCAAATGGTAATATAAGCAGACTGGTCAGTGCCTCTAGACTATGATTGCTGGTACGTCATACAATGATACAGGCCGATTAAACTGACATGCTGCTTTCACCTTTTGATTATCATATTTATAAGTACATTTGTAATTATACAGATCCATTTTGCGTCAGGCAAACTTCTGCACATTTGTCATACTCAATTTCTTGGCCTTGTAGTGAATAACATTGAATTTTGGCTGTCTGTCTATACACTGTTTGCACGCTTTAAGTTCTACTATCTTTTAGCTTTTTCACACAATACTAGGTTATCATTTAGCATGTGCAACTATATCATATTTGACCTAATTACCGCGCATACCCCTGTAAGTGCACAGTCAAGCAATTCGTAGGCTCCAGATTACAGTCCGTGTACTTTCAACTCCTTTATAAAAACATATGTTGTGGATACTCATTTGAAATGCCTCGACAAGCCGAGGCAATTCAAATGAGTACCAACAACATATGCTTTTATAAAACAAAATCAGAACAAAATGCATACGGATCATTAAATTCGTCCCTCCTGAAGCCCCCTGTTTATCTCAGCTGTTGATCTTTCTTACTAGGTGGATATTTTACTGCAAGTTTTTCCAGTAATTTTGAAAACAAAAGTACACAGTGCAGTAATTAGGTCAAATAGATGTATTCCTCATGATCATAATATCAAGTCGCATCAAGCAAAAAGGGTGGTTAATACATACATGAACAGTGATAACCAAGATTGCCCTCCCCACCTGGACAGTTTGATCAGAACCTTTATTATTTATTTACAAAATCTTTAAATATTGCAGAATCGACTGGCAAAACGGGAAACATCTGATCGGTCTTACAGTATGTGGAAAGTGATCTATGTGTTCCCTGTCCAACTATGCCTTTACACCGTATTCTCGATGCACCTTATTCATGAGTGATTGCTAGGAAAATTATCTTACAGCACGAAAACGCCTATATAATTTTGACCCCCTTAACCCCTCTTTATAAGTAAAACCTGGGTTTACAGGGGTATACATTATTTTTCTTATTTTTGCTCAGAAACAGATTGTGGGTACTCATTAGAACTGCCTCACTGAGGTTGTTCTAATGAGAACCAACAATCTGTTTTGAGCAGAAATATGAAAACTATTAGCATTTTACCTGAAAATTTTCAGTTTTTGGAGGTGAAATTTTCTATATATTTGAATAGGCATGTTTTCCATTCTTTACTTTTAGAGCAGACCCATTGTCAGAAGGAGGATGGTGTGGAATAAATCAAACAGGCAGTCTTAAAAGTTGCCTCCCTTGTAAAAACGTTAAAAAATCTACCAAGTGTATCTACTTAATGATGAGCTAAATTGTGCCGACCTACATTATTCTTCAAACATGAGCAGTTTAATGGGTCTTCATATTGTACTTATACGTATAATATGTATTGGTCTTTTAAAATAGGTCCTAAATAGCCCTCATCGACATATATATAAAATGGCTATAAAAAGATTCATAACATACAATAGTAAGACAAACAAACTTTAACACTGTAGCAATCACCTGATTGCTTGTGTAACAGTAACAGTCAATGAAAAAGCATGAAAAAGAAAAAAATAATAGTGACCATATATGGAAATAGTTTTGTTTTGTCCTACTCTATGATGTCAGTGCTGATTAGTGCTATGGCCAACACATACTGTTTGGAATTACACACTCATTTATGCCAAAAACCAGGGCTCTGGAAAAAGCATGCCCAACTTGTCCAACGTGTCCCGTTTCCCAGAGGACAAGTATGAAAGGAGATATTGGGAACTATTTCTTGCATCAGAATGTCGAGAACAAAACACTGATTAGAAAATTATGGTTAAATGAATACAGTCAGCGCGCGTGTCTGGTATATCTGACTTGAATTCTCTTATTTCCGGTTAAAATACAAAATTGAATGCGTTTCATAAAAGTTGTTACAAAATACAAAAATATGTACTCCCCCCCCACCCCCCCACCCCGCACCCCACCCCTACCCATCCTGTCACTAGACCCAAGATGCCCTTTGGTGAGATATTTCCCTGATATACGTAATGAATGGGAACTTGGGTCAAGAGAAAGGTAACTAAATGTAATTCCAATCGGTCTGAACATGGTATTAATTTAGGAAATTTTGGGGTGGGGTAAACAGGACTGAATTATCTCCCCGTAATAATAAGCCTGAAGCATAAATTTTCCTTTCTGCTATGATTCAGACATCGGGCTACCGGAATCAAATTTGAATATTGTAATTTCTGCAATCTGGTCTTCCAGACCTGAGCCAAATTGGGAAAACTCCTCACCTTACTGCAATATCTCCTTTTGATTTACTTGGCCTCGGACAAGGACTTCACAGCTCTAGCTAAGAAGAGTATCAAGATTGTGAAATATACATTTTTCTTAATTCTTAAAGGAAACATATGTTGTGGGTACTCATTTGAAATGCCTCTTCGAGGCGCTTCGAATGAGTGCCCACAACCTATGTTTTCTTCGAGAAATAAGAAAAATGTCAATTTTCGGGCAAGTAAATCTTGGTTTGACGACTGATTTTTGACCATTTACTTATCTGTGGACATGTGATAAAATTTGATTCCACAACCCTGCAAAACACACCATTACCGCGAGTTTAGTAAAGATAGTACTAATCAATTTTAGTTACTGCCATAATTTGCTCATGTGCACAGGCCGACTGGGTCTATGCTATGCAAACATGTGGTAATATTCAATATAATTTATTTTTTTTTTACTTTGGATTTGTTGCAGCTGGTATTTGAAGCCCCCACACTTGGCTGTAACGAGTTACCCTCACAGTACATCATCTTTACAGTCCAACTATGTTGACTGAATGTCAAGTACTCATCATCAACGCATACTCTTTGAGATTTGTTCATTGTACTTTCATACAAATCCAGTCCTGTCTGCTCACGAATAGATAAAAGTACTATTAGCATGACTGACAATTAGTAGACATTCTTTAAAAACAACAACATCATAATTGTTTTAAAATGTTACTGTCAAAATTCAGCGAAAGGAATAGTGCAAAGTTGTCCCCAAACAACCTCATTGCTACCTTCACAGCTCAAATAAAAACAAACTTTGATAGGTCACATAAAAATCATCTTTTTAGGTCACCTGAGCAAAAGCTCAGGGTGAGCTATTGTGATCACCCTCTGTCCGTCGTCAGTCGTCAACAATCTAGAGGTCACAGTTTTGACCCAATCTTGATGAAACTTGCCCACAATGTTTGCCCCTATGAATTCTAGGTCAGTTTCGATACTGGGTCACTTCGGGTCAAAAACTAGGTCACCAGGTCAAATCAAAGGAAAAACTTGTTAACACTCTAGAGGTCACATTTTTGAAGCAATCATCATGAGTATTGCATAAAATGTTTGCCTTGATTATTTCTAGATCAAGTTCAAAACTGGGTCACTTGGGAAAAAAAACTAGGTCACCAGGCCAAATCAAAGGGAAACCTTGTTAACACTCTAGCGGTCACATTTTTGAAGCAGTCATCATGAATCTTGCTCAAAATGTTTGTCTTGATGAAATCTAGGTAAAGTTCGAAACTGGGTCACTTGGGATCAAAAACTAGGTCACAGGGCCAAATCAGCAGAAAACCTTGTTAACACTCTAGCGGTCATATTTTTGAAGCAATCATTGTTAATATTGCTCGAAATGTTTGCCTTAATGACTTATAGGTCAAGTTTGAAACTGGGTCACTTGGGATAAAAAAAACTAGGTCACCAGTCCAAATCAAAGGAAAATCTTGTTAACTTTCTAGCGGTCAAATATTTGAAGCAACCATCATGAATCTTGCTCAAAATGTTTGTCTTGATGAGTTCAAGGTCAAGTTTGAAACTGGGTCATTTAGGGTCAAAAACTAGGTCACTGGGCCAAATCAGCAGAAAACCTTGTTAACACTCTAGCGGTAACATTTTTCAAGCAATCATCATGAATCTTGCTCAAAATATTTGTCGATGATTTCTAGGTCAGGTTTGAAACTGGGTCACTTGGGGTCAAAACCTAGGTTACAAGATTACATCAAAGGAAAACCTTGTTAACACTCTAGAGGTCACATTTTTGAAGCAATCATCATGAATCTTACTCAAAATGTTTGTCTTGATGAGTTCTAGATCAAGTTCGAAACTGGGTCACTTGGGGTCAAAAACTAGGTCACCGGGCCAAATCAGCAGAAAACCTTGTTAACACTCTAGCGGTCACATTTTTGAAGCAAAGATCATGCATCTGGCTCAAAATGTTTGTCTTGATGATTTCTAGGTCAAGTTTGAAACTGGGTCACGTGGGATTGAAAACTAAGACACCTGGCCACATCAGTGTAAAACATTGTTAACACTCTAGCGGTCACATTTATGAAGCAATTATCATGAATCTTGCTCAAAATTATGTCTTGATGATTTCTAGGATAAATCTGAAACTGGGTCACTTGGAGTCAAAAACTAAGTCACCAGGCCAAATCAAAGGAAGACCTTGTTAACACTTTAGAGGTCACATTTTTAAAGCAATCATCATGAATCTTGCCCAAAATGTTTGTCTTGATGATTTCTAAGTCAAGTCTGAAACTGGGTCACGTGGGATCAAAAACTAGGTCACCAGGCCAAATCAAAGGAAAACCTTGTTAACACTTCAGAGGTCACATCATTGAAATAATCATAAATATTCCTCAAAATGTTTGTCTTGATGATTTATAGGTCTAGTTTAAAACTGGGTCACTTGATGTCAGAAACTAGGTCACTAGGCCAAATCAAAGGAAAACCTTGTTGACGCTCTAGAGGTCACATTTTTGAAGTGATCATCATGAATCATGCTCAAAATGTTAGTCTTGATGATTTCTAGGTGATGTATATTTCACTGTCCAGTGACTTATTTAAGTTTTTCCATTTAGATCAGTTTCTCAGTAATTATTGGTCCTATGGAGTGATATTTGCTACTTGTGAAGTGTTTGTGTTTAGGTCAGTTTCTAGTAACTATTACTCCTACAGCCAGTGATACTTAGTACATGCATACATCTCAGCATGGCCTCTTAAGTGCAGTTATCCATATTTGACCTTGACCTCTATTTCACAGTCCATTAGACATGCTACATCGTCTTACTTGTTAATATAATCATTTTGAATTTCGATCAGAATGTTTGCCTTGATCAGTTCTAGGTCAGGTTCTCAAAGTGCTATGATACTCAGTTGAGCGTTACAAGGCCATCATGGCCCTCTTGTTTCATTATGGTAATGGTGAAATAGTGCACAGAGGTCCCCAAGCTACCTCGTTGCTGTCTCCACAGCTCAAAAGCAAACTGTGATACGTCACATACAATCTACTTCTATAACGCTATGGGTGAAATTCTAGCTCAGCTTGCTTATCCACTCGAAACGGGTTAGAGGGACTTTCATGTTTAATACGTCCACTTTTACCGTATATGTAGCAAACGCGAAGTCCCAGGCCAGCCTATGCATGCGCAGGCTGATCTGGGACTTTGCTGTTCGCATATGATATATGGTAAAACCAACGTCTACTCTATATTACTAGGTTCAAAATGCTGCTATAAATAATTTATTTTATACAATAAGGCTGTACTGGTTAGCCAGACATTTTGCTTTTCGCCCGCGACGTCATACAAGTTTTCCTGTGTTTTAGGTCACAACTGACTGTTGATTAGGCATGCTGTAGACTAAAGAATGTTACAACACGATAGTCATTGCCTTGTGTAACAGCAAACTCTTCTCCATCTTTCCTGAAAGCAATTGCGAGGGGATATATGGGAACTCCTTCTTCAATTATCTGGATGGCTACACCAGTAGGAGAAATGGCGTGAATTACATGGGGAAACCAGCTACATACGTATATGTTCCCGTTTCTGTCTACTGCAACACCTCTAGGGCTAGAGCATTTAGTGTCAGTGTACTTAAATTTTGGAGTACCCTCTAAATCAAAACAATAGATCGCATCATCCTTGCTACAAGGTTGAATAACATGTGACCTTTTCTCATCCACTGCCATGTACTCGAAGCACTTCAGTTCACGTCCAGATTTGTCTTTGGAGAAATATACTTTCTCCCGTTGCTCTTCATCGACCGATATGATTCCAAACGCAACCGGATTACTCCATGCTACTGCCATGTCACCAGTCTTGAGACCTTGTATGGCTTTAGGTTCGTATGTCGTTGCTATTTCGTTAATAATATTAAACTGGTAATCAGTAGAAACGAAACATATTTTCTTCAAACCTGGTAAACTAACAGCAAAGATATTGTTCTTGACAAATGTAACACCAGAGGGTTTATTATTTTCATTTCCACCCGAAGACTGAAAATCACAGGATGATACAAATTTTCCTGCTGAATTTGCGAGCAGACAATAGCCGGCACCGGTCCAGGTATCAATAAGTGCAAAACATCTGTTTGGTAAAAATGTTATGCAAGAATATGTAGGTGAATGCGAGCAGTCATAATTTTCTTGTATGCTTTTTGCAGTAGCTTTCTTGGCTTTCAACACGGTTCCTTCATACGGCGGAAGGGATATATCATATGGCATTTCTTCAATACTTGCCAAACTTGGTACATCATTGATTTCCAGATTAAGAATATTCTGCAGCATTGTTTCTAGTTTCAATGATAAATTTGTGCCCTTGACATTTCTTGCTATGTCAGATATAACTACCTCAAGATCCCTTATCAGCTCCTCTAATCGTTTAGCTATTATGTATCGATGGCTCAGAGAACCATACGTCTCCATTTTCTCCATTAAAGCTTTATATTCGGTAAATAAATTTACCATCGCATTCAGTGTATCTGTTGTTTCGTTGATTGTAATAGCACCCTTCTTTGCCAAAGATATCGCCCGACCATTTGTGGCGTCTTCTAGGGAATCTAATGTTTTATTTATCTTTTCGCGCATTTCTTTCAAGCTTGAACTGATCTTTTCAACCTGTTTCTTATTTTTTGAAACACATACAGTCATTGTTTCAATAATGTTTTTTTGCATAAACTGATATGTTTAAAATCGAATCTGTTATTGTTTTGCTTAGAGCTTCTACTTCTTTTTCTGACGCAAGCTCTTTGATTTCAGTCATGTACTCACATTTTCTATGATTCATAAGAACACACGGAGGACAACAGAAATCACCGTCGTATTTACAAAGGAACTTTATCATCTCACCAGAATGGATGCTACATGATGTATACTCCAAGATCTTTTCAATCACAGAACTCATTATACCGCTATCTCCAAAAATTGGCTCAATTGTAACAGGCGTGTGTTGCATCAAAGGTTTGTATGTATGGCGTATATCTGAACATGGTTTGCATAGTACTTCTAAACAGTCCACACAGTATAAGGTTGCTTTTGAGGTTTTTCCTAATGTTTTACATGAAGAACACCTGTCCTGTATCACGACATCTCGATTGCCTTCCATTTTCACTGGAACTGTAACATCTTTCTCAAGAGACTTCACCCATTGTGACGCAGCGTTTACAGTTCCAGGTCCCGGGTTAATTGCTCTACATACGGGACAACAAATCACTTTTACCAGTCCTTCATTGTCCTTCAAACTAGTAATATAAGTAAGTAGACAAGTTTCACAAAACGAGTGTTCACAGCATGCGAGTTTTCTCGGTTCAGTGTATGGCTCCAGACAAAGTGAACATTTGATTAAGTTTCTATCATCCGGAGCTTCCGCCATTTGCCGGAACTAAATGTCTTTTAGTAGGGCTATACAAAACTGCACAGTTTCATAGAAATGATTTATTCCCAATTTCCGAAATCGAAAGTAGAAAAGTATTTATAAGCCCTCTTATTCGTTATAAAAACCGAAACTGGATAGATCCCATTTCAATGAAATGCTGTCGTTATCACAAAACAAGTTTTATCGGTGTTTGAAATCAATATTTGTAAGATTTTTGTACACAAAATATGAGATTTTGCATGCTGCGTAAAAATTCAGCAGACGACATTTGAAATATGTATATTTCTTATTTTTTTCCCTAGAAAATAGGATCTGGAGACACTTTGCTTGAAGTGTCAGATCCTATTTTCTAGGAAAAATAAGAAAACTATTTCAAATTGTCGTCTGCTGAATTTGCCCGTAGCATAGTATGTAATAAGTTAACCTTCATTCTGAAGCATGATTGTTGTAAAATATACTGTTCACAAGAGTAGAGACTTTGTTCTTAGAGCAGCTTAGTGAACAAAATCTAGACTCTCTATTTCAATGTAAAAGAATGGATTTATTCGCCGTCTTGCCGGCCGTGAAACGTATCCCCGTACTTCACTCACTACAGTCGAACCTCAATAGCTCGAACACTAATGGCTCGTTTACAATGGCTAGTACGAACTTGTTTTTGAGCCTACGAAATTCTTTGGATAGATCAAGAAAATAATAGTTAATGTAATTTTTTTTCTTTTACCATGAAATTGTATGTTGTGTGTACTCATTAGAATCGCCTCATCGTGGCGATTCTAATGAGTACACCCAAAATACCATTAGTGTATAGAAGATCTAAAAGATTTCCCTAAATTAACGCTGTTTGCTTCCTGACCTGGCGTCATGATTAACCCTCAGTGGCTCGAACTACCCATATCTCGAACAAATTTCCATGGTCCAAAAGCTGTTCGAGCCATTAAGGTTCGACTGTACAGAATATTTAAAATGTTTTGGTCCTTTGTAATGATCGAGACCATTTCGGAATTTTTGAAAATTTATGAGAGGGTCACTGATGAGGCCGAACTGGCCGAAACTAACTAGCCTAGCACAGGAAACTTGACATTTCAGCTGTTTTCAGTTTTATGAGTGTTAATTGCTGTCAAAGGTCATTCCTTTTAGAACCTATTTATTGTTTGGACTGGGAAGAAAGGGCACTGTCCATACACTTGATAGGTGGAAACTGGTTATTGAATAATGAGGCTTTCCCAGGGGTTTGGGGGAACAGAGAAACAAGACAATTTATTTCAGGGGAACAAACGTCTAAAAATGAAAGGAAATTGGGAACAATGGCAATTTTGAGAAATAGGGAACATAGAAAATCAAGATTTTGATTTTGGGAAACAAGGAAAAACGCCTATTTATTTCAGGGGAACAAGGGAACAGGCACCCCGCTCCCCTGGGATGGCTTTGATAATTAATACTGCCAGCAAGATGTTAAGGGTATGTAAAATAGGCAGCGTGACTTTTGTGACGTCACCCGCTAACTATCTATGCCGGATATGGACAAACGAGATATAAATGGTATAATATTATTGAAATTTATAACGAGCTTAAGCGACCTGCGAAGCAGGTCGCCACCTGCGAAGAAGGTGGCGAAGCTTAAACTCGTACTGTAGGTATCGTGAGTCTTTCACATACTATGCAGAAGAGTTTACATGCGGCGGTTGACTGGTTTCCCATATCTACAGCGGAATGTATCGGCTGAATGTTGAACCCGAAAACCAACGCTAATTAGGCCGGAGCCATTGGCCTGGTTTCCGAAAAATATACGCTCATGATCAGATACGCTCCGCAGCAAACATGGATAGCCAGTCAGCCGCCGCAAGCAATCGCATTGGCTGTAAAGAATCATATAGCCAATAAAATAGAAGGATACATGTTTTACGTCATTGACACGGATGAATGCAAGACTGATCTGCGTTTTAGCCGCCATTTTTAATCCGAGATTTCTCTCGCATTTAACAACATTTTCATGTATTTAAGGGTAAATATTGAAGTATTGCTGTAAAAATGGATTACATTCCTACAGCACATAACAGGAATTATGCATAGGGAAGAATTTATCGCTGACAACATGATAAAGGTAGGATATGCGGTGATTTCAGCTGACTGGCGATCAGCTGATCGTTCGTACTTTTGCGTCAGTACACACATGTTGCACAATGATTTGCTTGTCAAACTGTGTCGTAGCTCGTGTTATTGATAAACATCATAAGCATCCAGAAAGTTAATAACTAGAAACCGAGATACATTGTATGGCATAATTGATAGCAGTAACGACGCCGTGGAGAGGACTACGCCCCACCCTCAAGCCCAAAAGCCAAATCAGACCGCTCGACTCGGACGCACCGGTTGCATGCCATTTTGTAAACGCCTGTCAAATTAGTGGTGTTTTTAGGACATGCTTCCATTATTCCCTGGCGGCATCAAATTTGGATATCACGGATGGCAGATATTAGGTGATTCAGACCGGGTAATGTAGCTATATTTAGTATCAAATCAACCTCTTTTCACTTGCCTCACTTTTTAAATGTGTAAAAAAAAAATACAGTTGAGCGATGTTTCCTAGGAAACTCTGGTTAAACTGATGTAAGCATAATAGTCGATGTTGTGCACTTTGTCTCGGACCTATTTAAACAGATTTTGTCTGGTCCGCGACTTTGCATACCTGGTGAAAAAAAATGCACAAAATACTTAAGCTCGTTTCATAGGTTACACCTACTTATTTCATATTATCATGATACTGTGTGTCTTAATGACGTACAAACGTGTTGTTATATATCTCATTACAGAGAAAATGATTCATAAAACATACAAGCCGTAACGTCAGAAAACGTACATTCGAACATAAGCCCAGCGAAGATTTAGGTCAGCCTGCACATTCGCGCAGTCTGATTGGAATCGTCACTGGCGCATTTTAGGCAGCGAAAGATACAAAGTTTCTTCATGCGGACAACAAAGAGTGATCAAATTGCGCGGATGCGCAGGCTGATTTGAGTCATCGTGGGGCGCCCATGTCGGAAGGTACGTTTTCTCACGTGGCGGGTAATATTTTGCTACTATGTTATTTTACAGTCTAATTAGCTCTTACATTTTTAAACAGTATATTTTACGAACCAGGACGTATTATGTGTCTGCCTTATTGCATCAGATTTTGGGATTTTTTGTTGGTCATGCAGGTACACATGTATAACAAGAGGCCCATGGGCCACAATTCGCTCGCCTAATTACCACCTGCATGTTTGCAAATGCCATGCAAAAGTCGTCCAGTATTGCCACAGCAACTGGGGCATAAATTTGATCATACCATAAAAAGATCAGGTTATCATAGTCTCATCATTTTAAATTTGGTAGACCTTGAGTCCCCAATGCTGTATACCAAGGTTCAGCCTTAAAGCTTTCTTAGTACTGGAAAAGAAGGTGTTTAAGTGTTTTTACCATATATGGGCATGGCAGCCATCTTGTTCAATGATGCAGAACCATTTAAACAAAGTGTCAACATCTCTTCGACAGAAGGCCCCATTTGAAATCTAGTGAAAATTGGTCAAGTGGTTTTAGAGATGAAGACGTTGAAAGATTTCATGGTTTTATACCTGTATATAGCACAGAGGCAAGAGCAGATAACCCACAGGGGGCAAAATTTTGATCCTAACTAAAACATTTTACTACATAATCATGCATTGTAAGTTTCAATCATTAGTCTTAAATACATATTGAAAAAAAAATATTTTTAAACTTTTCCCCCGTACAAATCTATAGAGACGCAAATTCGACCTTGACGTAAACACGTCAAAGGTCAACATATGATCATCATTTTAACAAACTTGGTAGAGCTTGCGTCCTCGATGCTGTAGACCAAGATTCAGCCCCAAACCCTGTTTGGTTCTGGAGAAGAAGATTTTCTAGAGTTTTTATCATATATGAACATGGCGGCCATCTTGTTCAGTTGCGCGGAACCATTCAAAACAAGATGGCAAGAACCTTTCGACAGAAGGCCCAAGTGAAATCTGGTGAAAAGTGTTCAAGCAGTTTCAGAGAAGACATTTAAAAATTACACAAGTTTATACATGTATATAGCCCAGTGGCAAGGGCAGATAACCCTCTGGGGACAAATTTTGATTATAACTAAAATGTTTTACAACTTTTATCATACATTGTAAGTTCAGCCATTAGTCTTTAATACATTTTGTGAAAATGACTTTTCAACAATTCCCCATATAAATGTATAGGGAGGTAAATTTGACCTTGCCGTAAAAGGTCGAAGGTCAGTCTACGGTTTTCATTTGAACACACTTGGTAGTCCTCGATGCTATATTCCAAGATTCAGCCGCAAAGCTTTCTTGATTCTGGAGAAGGTTTTTAAGTGTTTTGACATGGCGGCCATCTTGTTCGATGGCGTGGAACCATTTGAAAATGGCAATACCCATTCGACAGAAGGCCCCATGTGAAAACTGGTGAAAATTGCTCATGCCGCTTTAGAGGAGAAGTCATTTAACAAGAGGCCACGGCCTCTGAAATCGCTCACCTGAGAACATCTGCTTTAAATGCAAGACTTGATATTAATATTTAAATGCCGTAGTCTTGGCACATAATGATTTATTCAATGCAATGTAGATCTCAAGACATTACTGGATATCCAAGGAACAATCCAATGAAGTTTGTTTGAAATTGTCCTAATTATTAATAAAAGGTTGTTTCCTTTTTTTTTTGCTCTGGGGATTTACATAATTTCACAGTGTGCCGGGTCCCTATTAGTTTCAGAGAAATTGTTTAGTTTAAACATTTATTTCATGTATAATATTAACATATTTGAACATATACAAGACATGTGTTTACTACATTACAATATTATACAATGGGATTCGGAAGAAAGTCAACAGACTTATGAAGTCCGTCTCCCATTTTTTGCAAATATGAATGTACAAATACAACATGTGACTTGAAATAGAACAAACTAACAGTGATAAAAAGGACAGAGTGAATTTCAGATAGAACAATCGTGAAGGTACATCTTTTCAACCAATGGCTGCTCCACGGGGATGTGGAAATACGTTTTGCACATATGAGTTGGATAAGTAAAATAATGAACAATAAATTAATTTATCGTCAGGCTAGGTTTATGTAAGGTTTATTTCTCGACCACAACAAGATTTATCCCAAATTGTTTGATTTTTAGCTCACCTGAGCAAAGCTCAGTGAGCTATTCTGAGAGACCAGTCCTCCGGCGTCCGTCGTCCGTCGTCTGTCAACAATTGACATCTCCTCCTAAGCCACTGGGCCAATTTGGACCAAACTTTATCAGAATGATACTTGGGAGGTACTAACTGAAAGTTGTTCAAAGATTTGGAATCCAAGCAGAACTCAGGTTGCCATGGCAACAAATAGGTTAAAATTAGCATAAACCTTTAAAAATTTTCTTGTCAGAAACTACCGGACCGATTTCAATATAATTTTGCAGAAATGTTCCTTTGGTGAATCTCTACCAAGATTGTTCAATCCATTGTGATTCGTCCAAAAAACATGGCCGCCAGGGGACGGGGCTTATTTTCCCTATATATCTATATAGAAAACTTTAAAAAAAAATCTTCTTATCAGAAACCACTTGACCGATTTCAATATAACATGGCAGAAATATTTTCTTGGTGACCCTCTACGATGATTGTTCAAGCCGTCATGATTCGTCAAAAAACATGGCCGCTAGGGGACGCGGCTTATTTTCCCTAAATATATATATATATATATATATATATATATATATATATATATATATATATATATATATATATATATATATATATATATATATATATATATATATATATATATATATATATAGAGAGAGAGAGAGAGAGAGAGAGAGAGAGAGAGAGAGAGAGAAGTTTAAAAATCTTCTTGTCAGAAACCGCTGGACCGATTTTCATATGACATGGCAGGACTGTTTCTTTGATAATCCTTTACCAAGATTGTTCAAGCCATCATGATTCGTCAAAAAACATGGCCTGCAGGGGCGGGGCTTATTTACCCTATATATCAATATAGAAAACTTTAAAAAAAAAGCTTCTGGTCAGAAACCACTGGACCGATTTCAATATAACATGGCAGAAATGTTCACTTGGTAACCCTCTACTAAGACTGTGCAAGCCGTCATGATTCGTCAAAAACATGGCCGCTAGGGGTCAGGGCTTATTTCCCTATATATCTGTATATAAAACAGTTTAAAAATCTCCTTGTCAGAAAACAGTGGACCGATTTCAATATAACATGGCAGAAATATTTTTTTTGTAACCCTCTACCATGATTGTTCAAGCCGTCATGATTCTTGTTGGAAACCATTAGGCCTAAGGTTACCGAATTTGGTTTGCAGATTTATCTAGTAAACTTCTACCAGGATTGTTCAAATTAGATCCCCGTGGTCAAAAATTGCCCCACCCTGGGGTCAGTAGTTTTACATAGACAAATAAGTGGCAACTTATGCTTTAAATGACCTCTCCCGTAAAACTGCCGGACAGATTTTGAAATAATTTCACCTCGTCCTAAATTGCTCAGTTCAGTTTGCTCTGCTGACCAAGATGGCCACAAAAGATAATATAGAAAAAAATTCAATCAACTTCTCCCCCTAAACAGTTGAATAGATTTTAAATTATTTTATAGGAATGTTTCTTAGGTGACCCTTACCAAAACTGCTCAAACTGTTCCGCTTTGCTGAACAAGACGGTTACCTGAGATAAAATTAGACAATGACATTCAGGTGAGCGAATAAGGGCCCTCTGGGCCCTCTTAATATATTTTTTTCTCTTTTTTTTTCTTTCTTTTTTTCTTTTTTTTTTTTTTTTTTAAGCACTGGTAAAAAAAAATCAGGCCTCTGCCTAGAAGGAGATGTCGTTTAGTTTTTTTTTCTTTTTCTCTCTATTTTTTAGCTCTGGCAGCCATTGTGGAGCGGAACCAGTTAAAAAAAATTTGTAGAGGGTCACCCAAGGAACATTTCTGTGAAATTATTTGAAATCGGGCCACTGGCTTAGGAGGAGATGTCGTTAAATTTTTTCTTTCTTTTTTTAGCTCTGGCGGCCACTTTGATCAGCGGATTTGAGGCGGCGGATAAATAAAAATATCAGGCCATTGGCCTAGGAGGAGATGGCGTTTAGTTTTTTTTTCTTTCTATTTTTAGCTCTGGCAGCCATTGTGGAGCGGAACCAATTTAACAATTTTGGTAGCGGGTCACCCAAGGAACATTTCTGTGAAATTATTTGGAAATCGGGCCACTGGCCTAGGAGGAGATGTCGTTAAAAGGTTTTTCTATTTTTAGCTATTTTGATTAGCGGGAATGAAACCATTTTGGCAATTTTGGTAGAGGGTCACCGAAGAAACATTTCTGTGAAATTATTTTAAATCGGGGCACTGGCCTCAGGGGATGTCGTTTAAAGATTTTTCTATTTCTACATGGCAAGTTTTTCTCTTAGAAAAAAATCATGCTCATCTGATAATTTAACCAGATGTTTTTTGGCTACTACCCTCTACTCCTCATACACCAGTGAGGCTGTTCACAACAGGTGCATTACCAGATATACCTGGGGGACTACGTTTCCCTGATAACACTGGTTCCTTCATATGTATAATCTTAAAATCTTATTTTTCAACCTAATTTTGAGCTAATGGGAGATAGCAGTCAGTTAACTCCCCTGAGTAGTCTCTGCAAACAACCAGGTCTGTTAACCAGTTATTCCAGTTAACTGGATTCCTCTACTTTTATCAATAGCATCTCCATTAATGAGAACAGTTTTATCCTTGCAAAATCTAACTTAAATGGGGTTATATGCGCAAAAAGCTTCCAAAATATCAAAAGGAAATATTTTCTGTTCAATAAAATGTATAATGTTTATAAATCTTTCGTATGGGTATGCAAAATTTTAAAGTTAAAAATTAGTTAAATTCCAGAGAGGACCTATGATAAAAACAGAAGATTCCAGTTGGAAGGACCTAGTTAGTATTTGGTCTACCTAGCACTTTACCTATCATGAGAGATAATAGGAATGCTACTACTATCTCTCATTCATTGTTTTTTTTACGAGGGTCCTGCAAAAAGTTTTGTCACTGGGTTCGGATTACTTCAGTGCTACGTTTTATCAAACATATTTTTATTACAAACCTTCAAAGTATTCCTCCTTTACTGAAACACATTTTGTAACCTTTTTACCCAGTCGCGAAAAGCAGATAAATAGTCTTATTTTGGTATCTGTTGGAGACACTGATAAATAGCGCTGCCAAGAGAACTTCTAGACGTATACTTATTTCCAGAAAGCATTTTCTTAAGCCTTGGAAATAAAAAGAAGTCACAGGGTCTCAGGTCAGGCGAATAAGGTGGATGGTTTAAAACTGTCACCTTTTCAGAAGCCAAAAAAGACTTAACAACCTCACACTTATGAGAGGAGGCGTTGTCATGTAAAAAGATGGACTCCTGACCATCCTTTGCTTGGTCGTTTCTTATTGTAAAACTCTTTCACTTTCTTCAGTACAGAATTCTTGTAGAATCGGCCAGTGACTGTATGACCAGATGGAGAAGGCACTTGAACGACTGGCCCACTTGAATTAAAGAAAATTGCGTACAACATCTTTTTCGAACTTATGGTTCTCTTGGCAATACATGGGCGTTTTTGATCTTTTCGCTTACATTGCTTATTATCAGCCCTTCTTTGTGGCTCAAACATGTGCACCCAGGTTTCATCACCTGTTAGCAAGTTAGAAATAACCCGACTATAACAGCCTTTTCAAAAGTTCCCGGGCACATTTAAGGCGTTGTGTCTTTTGCTCCTCAGCGAGCAAATGAGGTACCCACCAAGCGCAAACCTTTTCCAGGTCCATACGCTTTTTCAGAATTGTTTGCACACTGCCTTCTGATATGCCAGTACAACTAGCTATATCTCTGACAGACAATCGCGCATCCTGTTCGATCACAATCTTTACAGCAGCGATGTTAGCCTTGGTAACAGCGGTTTTAGGCCTTCCAGGACGGGTATCATCTTCAATAGAAAATTTACCAGCTTTGAAAGCTTTAACCCACCTAAAAACTGTGCGCATTCAAATGGTCTGAGGTCCATATATACCACACAATTCATTAAATATCTGCTTTGAATCTATATTAAGCCTAATGTGGCATTTAATATAGCTACGAATTTCAGACTTCTGGTCCATGTTCCAATGTAACAAGTATATTGGTCAGTGTATATGACTGCATCTATTTCAATTTGAAATAACTCGGTCAGTTGGAAAGCAATTCGCACGAAATAAACGGGTATCGTTAGCTATTCAACACACCATTCAAGTGCAGTGAAGCATTTTAAAATATATCTGGGATAAAACAAAGGAAGCCTATTAGTGACATAACTTTTTGCACGACCCTCGTATGTTTAAGAATGTTTCGTTTGGGTTTCTAGTTAACTATCTGATCAGTATTGCTTAACTAATTGCATAACAGACCATGAACATTATTTTATTGGCATCTAGGCAGAGTTTTATGGTCTCAGTCATCAGAAACATATGAGAAAGCAATAGCCCACTAACGCGACTTTGATATAGCATTAGGCGGGAAGGTGGGAGTCAAATTCCCTAAGAGAAAAACATGGCATGAACTCTGGCGGCCATTTTGTGCAGCGGAGCAGAACGATTTGAGCAATTTTGGTAGAGGACAATCAAAGAAACAATCCTAACAACTTAAGTTGAAATCCGTCGGTAGTCACGGAAATGTCATTTGAAGCAAATTGTGGACGACACACGACGGACGCCGGACACAGGGAGCTCACAATAGCTCATCCCGAGCACGTTTTGCTCAGGTGAGCTAAAAGTGGTATATATGTATCCCCAATTCAGGGCAGGTGAGGTGTACTGGGAAAAAACTCTAGAAAAGTGAAGTTTAAACTTTTTTGCCTAAATTCTTCAGCAAAGTATATGTTCTGAGTACTCATTATAGTTGCCCTGCTGAGGGCATTAATGATAATGAGTGACCCGCAAAATTTAGTTTGGTTGAAAAAGAAGAAAAAAAAAAGAAAAAAAAAAAGAAAGAAAGATCAAACTTCGGTGAAGTTGATGTCGGACCTGCACTCCCCCCCCCCCCCCCTCCCCCCGACACACACACACCCTCTCTCCCTCCAAAAAAATAATGTATATTTCCGGTAGAAGAAATTACGCCCCCATCCCCACCCCTCCAAAAAAAAAAATAAATAATAATAATAATAATAATAATAATAATGTTTATTTCAGGTAGAAGAAATTAATATAGGAATTTCATCGAAAGCATATGCATGTTCTCATATAATGCATGAGAAGTTGGGCTCGAAGAGTACCCACGGTCTGTACACTTTCATTAACTCTAAGGCAAGAAAATGACAAAGTTAAAGGACAGACAAACGGACGATAACTTTTGCACGTCTAAGTCGCCCTGCTAAAGCAGCTGCGACAAAAAATAATTCTAACATGCGCTCATCTGGTACCTTCAGAAACAAATGGACACCTGCACAGAACTGACTGATAACCAATGAAAGCGACTCGCAGTGGAAATCCAACGATTAAAGTTAGACAAACATTGAATATTGTTTCTTACTTGTATATTCTTAAGGTAAATTTGTAATGTTTGTCTAAGGAAACATCGACCGTTATCCAGATGGGCATGGTTAGGCATGCTCTGTGGAGGAGTCATTGGTATTCCGTTCAACAAAAACACATGTTTTGGGTACTCATTGGAAACATCTATTCTTTAGAGAACTACAAAACAATATCAATGCATTGTTTCTCAACAAAAAAATTGATGTTGTGGACAGCCATAGGAAGCTCCTTGTCAAGGCGCTTCCAATGGGTACCCACAACATAATTATGTTCTTTGGAGAAATAAGAATAATATCAATAACTTTTGATTGAAAAGTAAAAGGGTCTAATCTAAAGCTGTGCTACTCAAGAGTATCCAGTGATTCTGCAGGCAGGCAGTGAAAGCCTTGGTCAGACTTCAAAATACCAGTCTTATCCAGGTCTTTGTTCTGCATATGCAATTAGAACCATTTTCTGGTTTTGGAGCTTAGTTAGGCAAAACAAAACAACAACAACAACAAAAAAGATTCTCAGGCATCACCCCATCTATCAAAACGGACCCGCATATACGTACATATTTTTTTCCAAGGATTTTTTTTCAACCCACGAAAATTCCTACCAGTTGAGTTTTGTCATCCGAGTATCATTTTTAACCAAATTGTGATCTAGACCATAAATGTATGATACACTTACTCACCTGCAAATTATTTGGTAAATTATGATCTATTTTGTTTTTGACTGAAAATTTGCTTTTCTAATGTTTTCTATATGGATGCTGTCAGTTTTGCATTTCTAAATAAACCAAAACGCTCAAGAATGTACCTAGTCGTAAAAAAAAAAATAAAATAAAATAAAAATAAATAAATAAATAAATAAATAAAATACAAAGCTGTTTGCATGCATCTATTAAAAAATACTGCCTGAGAATTTAAAGAGCATTTTGTTTTCGGCCTTATTTAATTTTGGATATAATTTACTGGTTGTGGAATTTGTGTCAAAAGTTCCACATTATAGGTATACAGTCTAGTACAGCTTATAATGATTTGATAAGTTATGTCCCTTAGTGGAAAAGATAAGAGTCGTAGATGTTTGAGTCAGCATAAAATAAAACTGGCATGGCATGATAGCATAAGATAAATGTGGCGTGGTAGGTTTGTCATGATAGCATGGGCACAACTAACAACTTAGACTGATAAGTCTAGTTAGAACGGAGATAAAAATAGTTTTGAAGAGTTGTCTCCCATGAAAGTGTATCAGTTCCTCTTACTGTTGGCTGTATTCGATAACATTGGCTGAACATTTTTTTTATGTATATATCTTTATTTACCACTTTTACCACTTAGCACTCTGGGTAAGATATATTGAAATATTGTTTTCCTAGAAAATAGGAATTGACGTTTTATGGAGGCGTTTTATCATAATGAACAACAATCTGAACTGTTTCTGAGATATTTGGCCTTTAATGAACTGGAGGGGTGGGGATATCTTCAGGGGACCATAAGTCTATGTCATTGGATGCATCTTATCATAAGGAACAACAATATATTGCGTAGGGGAGGGGGATTCTGAACAGTTGCTGAGATTTAAGGCCTTTTATGAAGTGAAGGAGGTGGGGCATGCCCCCAGAGAACCTCTGATCATTGTCACTGGATGCATCTTATCATAAGGAACAAGAATATATATGGTTTATGGGTGAGGATCTGAATAGTTTCTAAGATATTAGGATTTTATGAAATGAAGGGGATGGGACATGCTCTCATAGGGACCCTTTGAAACCCACTTGCAAAACCTCATATCCATAGCTATCATACCTCAAATTTCAAAACAATCCGTCCAGTGGTTATACTGAGAACTCATCCGGACAAAATTTGGACGGATTTTGGCATGCCCCATGCAGTGGAGCCTTCGAGTCCGCCATTTTGAAGTTTGAACCCTTTGTAACTCTCTGCACAACTTCATAATCATATCTATCATATCCCCATATTTCAGACCAATCCTAACTAATCAGGACAAAATTATGCCTCAGAGGAGTCTTTAAGTCCGCCATTTTGTACTTTGAACCCTTAATGGTATAGAGAAACTGCAACTTATAACCATTTTCCCATTATAAGTCTATGGAAGCTTTCTGTTGCCAAAGCAACCAAATCAAGAGGCATATCACCACAATTTTAGCTACTTTTAAACACCCTAACCAAGCAACATTTCTACCAAATAAGGGACAAATGGCTTTAATGGCTTTGGAGAAGTTGTCGTTTGAAAGTGTATACGGACGGAGGGATGGACGAACAACCAGACGGACGACCGGACGGACGAGATCACTACAGCTCATCCTGGGCATAGCTCAGGTGAGCTAAAATACGATATATCATGTCGTTTAAACGACATATTTATGTTTAAATTTGCACTCTACTTTTTCAGAATGGAAAGATAAAGATGTCGTTTTAAACGATATATTACACCGTTCACTAACGACATAATTTTTGTTTGCATTTCCATTCTACTTTAACTGTTTTCATTTCTTTTCTGCTAAATATTGGAAAAGAAATGTCCCCTCCGGGGTTCCGTAGTTTTTGAAACATGTGCAGGAATTTTGTTTATAGAATATCAAACCATCATTCGGAAAAAATATAAATATACTGTTCATAAACAGTAAAGACTTTGTTCTAGAGAAGCTTTGTTTAAAACAAACCTAGTTTCTCCATTTCATCCACAATCTTCAACATTATGTCAGAACACATTAGCGGACAGATATTTTGACTTTAAGAATAAACACAGATAAAAATCGGACGAGTTTTTATCTTACGACACAATAAATCTATCATTAATAAAAAGAATTATAGTGTATCAAGTTCTGTTAAAGCCCTCTTTGTTTTAACCCTTTAATCCCTGCAGACCAATCATTACGAAAACATGCCTATTCAAATATACTGAAAAATGTACCACCAAAAAATGAAAATTTTCAGATAAAAAATTCTGATATTTTTCATATTTATGCTCAAAACATAGATCGTGGGTACTCGTAAACCCCAGTTTTACTCTATAAAAGTGGGGTTTAAGGGGGTCAAAATTATATAGGCATGTTTTCGTGATGACAGATACCTTTGCAAACAGTGTAGATCCTGATGAGACGGCTCGTAACGAGCCGCCTCATCAGGATCTACACTGTTTGTCATTCTATTATTGATTTTTGACTAAACCCTTATTTGCAACAACGGGTGTGTTCAAATTCAGAGATGGATGAGCCCATTCTAGAGACTCGGGGGTGAAAGGGTTAATTAAGGATAGCAGGGACATCTAATTTTGTTTAAATCGAGGAATCTTTACTTCAGTTAGAAATATCTTTCATTGCATATATCCTTATCAAATAGGTAATAGGTAATAGTTAATATGGAGATATCCAGGGAAGAACATAATCATACAACATAGCCCTTTCAAGAAAAGGGATAATGGTTGAATGCATAAACGACATCACAAAAAAAAAAAAAAAAAACAAAAACAAAAAAAAATAAAAAAAAAAAAATAAAAAAAAAAACGGCACTTCATCAAAAGCAATACGAACTGTAAACAATAAGAAATTGCAACAGAAAATACCGCCTTATAACGGTCATAAGCACGGCTGTTTTGGGAGAGGGTGGGGATCGTAAGCTACACATAATTGTTCGGCCCGGATAGAGGTTCCGCAAACTGTAATTAAAAACAACAGAAAACCACTAGGAAAGTCACAATGGTCCAAACAACAGGCGATTAAGTTCAGACACAATAAAATCTACACAGGTTACCCTTAGAAACAAAGAACACATAAAAGAATAAAAGAAATCGGAATCTCGGCTTTATTGAGACTCCATATTGAAAATGTTCAATGTTCCCGACGAAAATACAAAAAGAAAATGCACTACAGTCGACTCTCGTTATCTCGAATTCCAAGGGACTCTCTGAAAAACTATTTCGATTAACCACATTTAACAAATATATGTGTCATTGGACTCTTGAAGTTCGAGATATATTGAAAATATTGTGGAAAAGAGGAGAAATTACTCCTTAGGAGCAATTTCTCCTCTTTTCCACAATATGTTTTACATGTTGTTAGATTTTCATGTTTAAGCAGGGACAAGATTTTCACTTCGAGATAAGCGAGGTCGAGATACCGAGAGTCAACTGTATTATGAAGTACGGAGAGACATTTAACGACCGCCACATGGCACTACCACAGTTGCACCAAGCCGTCCAGAAAATATTTAGGATTGAATTTCAATTTGAGTCATAGGCCCGACCCACCGTATGGGACGCCATAGAATACTGAATTATATGCTGCGAATGAACAACAAGATCAGCAGGATGCTTCGGGTTTAATAGCTTGAAATGTGCCGGTAATTTTATCTTATATCCTCACGACAGCTGCCGTGTAGCGGCCGTAACCCCCACCCACTCCTACTTCACTATAATGTAGTTTATATGTTTATATTTCTAGACCTTCGTGATCATTGAGCCCATTCCGACATGTTTGACAATTTATATGAGAGTCACTGATGAGGCCTAATTGGCTGAAACTAGCTGGTCTGGCCCAGGAAACTTGACATTTCAGCTGTTTTCAGTTTTGTGACTTTGTTCGTTACTGTCAAGGGTCATTTCCTTTTAGAATCTATTTATTGTTTGGACTGGTAATATAGGACAGTGTACAAGCGCACAATATGGTTGTTACACATCTTATTACAGTTGACTCTCGCTATCTCGATCTCGATAATCTCGAAAAACCGCTTATCTCGAAGTGAAAATCTGGTCCCTGCCTAAACATGAAAATCTAATAACATGTAAAAACTATTGTGGAAAATTTAGTTTCCACAATATTTTCAATATATCTCGAACTTCAAGAGTCCAATTACACATATATTTGTTAAATGTGGTTAATCGAATTAGTTTTTCCTCAATTCTGCAATCTGAAATGTCGAAGTACGGATATCTCGAAGTATTTCAGAGAGTCCCTTGGAATTCGAGATAACGAGAGTCGACTGTACTTGGAAAATTGTCATTAAACAAATGAGCCGCAACGTCAGAAAACGTACGTTCGAACATATGATCCCAGCGGAGATTCAGATCAGCCTGCGCATTCGCGCAGTCTGATCGGATTCTTCACTGGGTGCATTTTGGACAGCAAAGGATACAAAGTTTCTTCATGCGGACTACAAAGATTCTGATCAGACTGCGCGAATGCGCAGGCTGGTTTGAGTCTTCTTTGTACGCACATGTCAGGAGGTATTTTTGTTGTTTTTTTTCTCACGCGGATGCCCATTTGGTTTATTTCGTTACTTTTTTCCAGATACTAAATACCTCTTACATTTTTTTAAACAGTGTATTACAACTGTACTATTTTACGAACCAGGAAGTATCATGTGTCTTTTCCTTATTGCATCAGATTTTTGGATCTTTTTTTGTTGTTGCTTCCCCACCCCCTCCCCCACCCCATGCGGTTACGCATATATGAAAGTGGTATATGTGTGCCCCCAATACTGGAAAATAGGGAGCAGCCTGTCACTGAAAACAGAGGTGGGGTCTTTCGGTCCTGTCCCGTGTTGTGGGCGAGTGATGGAGTAGGAGGGCGTTATTGGAGCTGCTCCTCACTGAAAAAAAAATGAGTTTGGTAGTTGAAAATTATAAGTAAATATATAATTCTAAAAAGGAGGTCTTTGGGCAACGTATTTTTTAGAAAAAGTTGGGTTCTTTGAGCAACGCAGGCCGAGAAATGGAGAGGGCTTTATCGGGGCACATACCCGTACTGCCAATACATATGGGAATACCCACAACCCCTACCCCTCGGGTCTATGCCTTGACATCCATAATGCACGCGTCACCATTGTTCAATCTGTGCTGTTGCCTGTTACAGCTGAGCAAGTAAGCTGCTTAAATAAGGCTCGTGTAGAGTTTGTGACAGAGTACTTTCAATACACCTGAACTTTCTGCGGGAGGCCTTACACAACTGTTCATCGAACGCTTTCTGGCAGAAAACAGCTAAATCGTCAATAATATGAAATGCAAAGGCCTTTGAAAAAAAAAACAAACAAAAAAAAAACAAAAAAAAAACAACAACAACAACAAAACAAACAAAGAAACAAAACAAAACAAAACAAACAAAAAAAAAAAAAAAACAAAAAAAAAAAACTATGCTTACTTACAGCGACTTGATACACTTGATAGAGTTTCTGCCATTTTTACATGGGAGGTAACTTTTTTTACATTTTCTGTTTGATTTGTTTTTGCAACTGAGCCCCTTCTGAATAGAGCTTTACTGTAAACGGAAAGAATTTGCTCCAAAGGAGAGCAAATTCTTTTCTGTTAGCACAGACACCATTTAGGAAGGCAGCAAAACAATTTTAATGGAGTTGTCTTCCTTGAAAGTTTATCGTCCCTCCTTTGCTTTAATTTTCACTATGTAGTCCTAAGGGCGTCAGTCCACTTAAGTCATCACAATTTTCAAATTCTAGTTAATAAGAAAGTAACAGAAAATTTTAGAAGCGGGTAATCAACTTTCAGCAGAGGTGCACGACCCGCTTCATATAGCATGCCGTTTTAGTATAAATCGCTATGTTATGCTTTTACTGTCCGGCGACACTGAACATTTGAAAGTTGTGAAAAAATGGTAAACTTTTATCATAGGTCTATTTTTTTTTTTTTTTTTTTTTTTGGTTTTGTTTTGTTTGTTTTTGCCTGGGCTCAGCCTCCGGTCGATAAAATCAACATTTGGCAAGTCCATTGGCTAGATCTTGTCGGTATCAATCAGTACGTGAAAAAATACAAAAATATTCCACACAATTTCAAAAGTTATGAACATTTACATATTTTACTTTTTTTGCCTCGGCTTATCCTCTGTCATATTTTGTAAATTCATAGACCAGATCTTGTTCGCTATCTATCAGTATGCCAAAAAATATCAAAATATTCCCAACAGTTTAAGCGCTATGAGTAGTATAGGGTGGCACTGGCCATTTTTTGCTAACTAACCACGGACGAACAGACGGGCTCAAAGGGTGATTATAGGGCAGTCTTTGAAATTCAGTCTTTCAGTTGGTTGAATCGGTCAACTTTTCTGCGGGTCGGGCAATGTAACAATTTTTTGATGTTTTATTATTATTATTATTATTATTATTATTATTATTAAAGCTGCCCTGAAATGTTGCTTAAGCCACTGAAGGTAAAATAAGGTGTCTCAATTTTACCCA
The DNA here is from genome assembly GCA_964016985.1 of Anodontia alba. Classification (NCBI taxonomy): domain Eukaryota; kingdom Metazoa; phylum Mollusca; class Bivalvia; order Lucinida; family Lucinidae; genus Anodontia; species Anodontia alba. Next base: position 72,812,344 of record OZ024825.1, read on the forward strand.
GAAATCCAAGTAGGGGTGGACAGAGCGAGCTAATTGTGGTATCAGCCTGATTAAGTGGGAGTATCTTGCACACATTTTGCTCCCGAGACTCCTTACATAACAGAGAGAGAGAGAGAGAGAGAGAGAGAGAGAGAGAGAGAGAGAGAGAGAGAGAGAGAGAGAGAGAGAGAGAGAGAGAGAGAGAGAGAGAGAGAGAGAGAGAGAGAGAGAGAGAGAGAGAGAGAGATTTTTATTTATTTACGGAAACAACGCATTTACGGAAATAACGCAGAGGACATACTTGAAAGAGAAAGAGAGAGAGAGAGAGAGAGAGAGAGAGAGAGAGAGAGAGAGAGAGAGAGAGAGAGAGTAAGGTCAATGATGATAAGATTTATATAAGCTGACCGATTTCAGGGACTGGACACACTTGGTAGATTTTCCGCATATTTTAAAGGGAAACAACTTTTGTGACATCCTGTTGGCTCTACTACGCAATAAGCCCCTGCTGAAAGAAAATAAATGCTTTCTCCTTCTCGGGAATTCTAAAAGAAAAAAAAATGCTTTCTCCTTTTCAGAAGGGAGACAAAACAAATTGACAGCTGTCTCCCCTGGAGGTATATCCATTCTCCTTAACACATTTTATTCCGGAGACCCCTAAGAGTAATTGACAAACAGTGCAGACCAAGATCATACGCCGCAGAATATGGCGTCTTATCAGGGTCTCCATTGTTTTGCGAATAGTTTAGCCATATTTCTCTAGGAATATCTGTAAATAACATACCTAAAACTGAAATTCGATTCTTCCACACTATATACTGGAAGAGTTTCTTCAGTCTGAAATGGGATAAAGAAACTGAGAGTCATTTGAAATTAGCGATATGAGCCAGGTGAAAGACTATACCTTCGAACATGTGTGCACAGCGAACTCAGATCACCCTGTGCTTCCGCGGCTTAAAAAATAAGAATCCCAACGTGAGAAAACGTACCTACTGACATATGCTCCGAACGAAGATTCAAATCAGCCTGCGCATCCACGCAATCTGATCAGAGTCTTTGTTGTTCGCATGAAGAAACTTTGCATCCTTGGCTCTCCATAATGCGCCCAGTGAAGACCCTGATCAGAGCGCATGAATGTCCAAAGGGACGTTTTCTGATGGAGCTGCTCATATAGACTCGTTTCTATCTAAAAAGCTCCTGAAGAACACCGACCAGACTACGCAGATGGGTTGTCCTCCTTAGGCGCACATGTCGGACGGTACAGTTTCTCATGATATAAAGGCAAACTAACCATTTTCTATTAATGCTAACTGGCAAGCAATCTCGTTTTAACGGTCTTTACCTCAGCGCATGAAAAGGATTTATATGGAATCTGTAAAAAACGAAAACCGCAACAGCCTTCATTAATTTTCGGCTTCCATTGATGCTGTCCGTCCGTATGTATTAATTTTCTTCTGTATCACATACAAAAGTAGATGTGGCTATACGATGTCCCATTTTACCCCAGAAAACTCATCCTTTCTTTCCTCTCTTGGAGATTCAAAGGACAAGTCCTTCGATCCTGATTCTGATTCGAAAGCGCAAGCCCAAGATTCAGCCAATGGAGAGAAAGGGCGACCAGCTCGACCAATGAGAATACAGCTGCTGTGAAGTTTGACCTTAAAGACAGCATATCATAGCGAGATGCTGTCTTGTAAGGATGCGTGTGTTGATTGGTGGATCTGGGTGAGACCACGTGATGTTTATAGAGATTTCGCATAGCAACAAAATGATATACAAGAACATTTCATGGGACAGTGTGCAATAAGAACTCAAATCAAACAAATGGCCATAGTGAATGGAAACTTGAGTTTGCGAATGACACAACATGGATGAAAGCTTAAATTCGCGCTGAAACATTAAAAAGGCCATTACGTCATATTCCAAGAGCAAAAGCCCGGATGAGTCTGATCAAGGCTTTCTCCATTGGCGGATATGTCAATCGGTACCAAACAGTTCTATGAGCAATAAGTGAAGTCCTTGTTCAGACAGTTTAGATGTGTAGGCTGATCCGGGCTTTCATTGTTCCTGTACAACATAATGATCTTTTACTCATACTGCAGGTTATTTATATCGAGAGGGCTTGTTAAGGAGTACATGTACTTGGTGATAATTCTATGATAATTTTCTCCATTTCTCGGTATAAACATATATTGTGAGTACTCATTAGAAGCGCCTCGCCGAATGGTTTTATGGAGAAATTTAGAAAAAAATATCACGGAATTATCATCAAATACTCCTTGTACTCGTATTAACAAATCCTATGATCCCACATCAAAAAGTTCATTAAGAAATTGGAGAGCGAAAACTTGGAGCTAATCATTACTTTATTTTTCCAATGAAGGAAGGGAAATAACCAATCCTGCAAATGGAGGCAATAATTGGCAATATTTGTCTCTCTTTGCAATACAGGTTACTCCCCTTTTCTATAAGCTTAGGTTTGATAATTAACATGTTTGTCTTATAACATACATTACCGTATTTACCCCAAGTATTCAGATACAGACATGTCTGAACAAATGGTGTAGATCCAGATGAAACTGCAATTTAATGAAGGTCTACACTGTTTGCCATTATAGCTTCTTTAGACATGTCAGCAGGCAGTCTTATAAATTTGTTTAAATTTTAGGATAAGTACAGAAAGGAGTTCAAGGGGAATGGATAGATGTCCAGGGAGGCAACTCTGCCAAAAGTATTTTGTCTTTCTTCAGTAAAGTGGTCTATTCTAAAAGGAAAGAATTCGCTCTCTTTGGGAACAAAGTCTTTTCTTTTAAAGCAGACCCTATAGCTGGCCAGCGGCCTAAGAATTTCACCTTCGATGAGTGATCTAATCCGAAAACTAGTCGACTTACACACCTTAAAAGTAAACTACCCTTCTCTCTAGAACGTCAAAAATTTGAATCCAAACGTCAACATTTCTATAAGTATCTTTCTACAAATAATTCGAATCGTAGTCATAAAATAAGATCTCTGATGAAAATAATATCACAAACGTGTTTTCACGTTAATACGTCGTATATTTTTAAGTAACATATTTCATATTTTACAGTTACATCGGCTGAAACAAATCACTACAAACCAGGCGTCCACCTCGGAAACGCCACGGACCGCAATGTCATGACGCAATGTCCTGTTTAGATATGGCGTCTTTTGTGATGATAAGTAGATAATTACGATAATGGTCTACAACAGTAAAAAAAAAATATCGTTTTGACCAAGGTTCAATGACGTGTAAACGCAATGTGCAGAAAAACTTCGTCCTCGAGCATCACGTTAACTTTGCACAAGATCCTTTGAGTTTATACTTATTGAATCTTGGGAAAAATTGAATTTATCTACATTATGTTTGAGTCATTTTCCGTAAATAAATTTGTAGAATGACTGGAACACTTATAAAAATCCTTACAAAAATACCTGTGCGTCAAGTAAACACGCATATCGGTCTGCGCATGCCCACAAGCCGATCTGGGTCTTCGTTTGCCGCATATGTGATTTTGTAGGAATTGTAGCTGCCGACTTCTTCTATATGCGTCATATATACTTATTGGGTGGAATTTAGTCAAACAAGTTTTAACAAAAGGACGGACAACTTGAGATAAGTCAGTATTCAGGGGAAACCCTCGCCATACAAATCAGTAATAAAGACCATAGATTTTTTGAAAACAGGGCCCGCTCAAATCGGTAAATTACTATCGGTTACCAATTCTGACAAAAACCAGGATAGGCACAGAGAATGTAGCAATTAAGACACAAGACTTATATATTCGCAAACTCGATGCATATCCGTGTTTTCATTGTTGTGAACATTCGCGTACTTATAAGGCTGTTCAAACATTGTGCCCGAGTGTTCTCAACAGTGACAATACGGTAGTACACCAAATCTGCAAATATCAGTACTTTCATCCTTGGTACATACTCTGAGCTTCTATTTTTCATCAAAACAACGAAAATAATAATAATACCGACCAACCGAATAGAACGGATCGTTTTAGTAAAACTTTTTTTTTTTTTACTGCTTTGTATGACATAGGTTTACCCTCTCAAATATGTTTGCTTTCTCGTCAGAACACAACAAAACAATTTATCTATTATAAGTACCAGGCCCTCGCTCTCCGCACTGAGACCTGGCCTACGAATAATCTCTTGATCCGTTGTGAATACAGTCTGAAGTTTTTTCCTGATCCTTGATTATACTGACACTGAATTCAGCAGAAGAGGGAATTTCTCGTATGAACACTGCCAGGCTCTGACGATGAAAAACAAAACTGATGATACTTGGTAAGGTTTGGTATCTTTCTGAAACAGGTTTCCAGGAATGTTTAAATGTTTAGACGTCGTGGTGGAAATAAGAAAGTTTTCTACAAGTTGAGAAATTGGTAACACATAACTGTGCTTATATTTCATCTTTATCAGACCAAACAACGTAAGAGAAAAGTCCAGGTAGTGCCACAATCTCAAGCCGCAGTCCTTCCCAGAGACCAAGAGGAAGAGGAAACAGACAAAACCAAACAAGCGCAACGGTCAGTAGAATAAACCACCGGGGGTTTAAAGCACTTTTACTACTAGCCAACTTCACCCTGGGCCAAAACACCAGTCAGGTCCGAATTTGGTGTGATACGGAGCATGAATAACAACTATATTGTAGTTCTGAGACCCAGATATTGAATGACGGCATTGTTTTTGTTCTGACCACGACAGCTCACAATGCAGATTAAGATTTGTACAGTTGTAGATAGCATTTTCAGATTCAAAGTAATGATTTAAATAACTGTTTTATTTGCTTCCTTGCCAGTACCTGAGATACCCGCGATAGTCCATCAATTTTAAAACGAACATACTGGTTGCGAATCTGTTTATTTGGCGAAAGTTTGACTTTGCGGCGTGACGACGTCAGCGCCATGGAAACCAACGTCAGTCAACCATTTTGACTTCAGTCTGACAACACGTATATTTTTATGCTAACCAGACTTGGAGAATATGAAGGGTTTAGACGCTGTTAACTTCCCAGAATTGTTTGGCACACAGTAAGTATAACATGTGTATGTTTTTGATGGCAGCATAAGCTTTTCATTATAGGGATCAAACGTTTTTTCATGCATTAACATTCGTCAGGTCCCGTGGCCGCGGTTTTCAACACCTCCCAAGGGACCTGGCGAATGTTAATGCATTGAAAAAACATGTTCGATCGCTATTATTGCATAAAAACTGAAAACATTTGCTACATTTCGCATTATTTCTTGCATTATTTTGTTTCGCCTTTTCACTGATGTCTGGCGAACGCAATTTCCACGGACTATGCTCGTTCTAGGGAAACCGTGTATTAACAGCGCGTGAATTGCCTTGTTAATACACGGCTTTTCGCGCAGACATCCACCTATGCCACATGTACGACCCGAACGGCCCACGCATCCACGCAGTTTCCGACCGCCCAGCAACTACAATAACAAAGAACCCGCGAGATAGCGCGCACGCGCGGCCCCGCCCGTACATCCTCCACCGCGAATAGCGGGGGCCGAGCGGACCCGCACACCCGCGCAGCTCCGCCGCGGCCCTCGCTGCTCACCCGAACCACCGCCCGCATTTAGCGACGCAACTGGAATGACAAAACAACGTCTTTGACATTGCACCCATGCGGCCTCCGCGTTTTAAGTCCTTTAATCCACATGGCCTCTCTGAGTAATCTTTCCAAAGTAATCTTTTATCGTGTGCCTACGTCCCTGCTGCAACCCGTACGTTTTTGTATGCTAATCATAAACTGCAGCAATATAATCTTTTATAGTGTGTTTATATGTCCCTGCTGCAAGCCATACGTTGTTGTGTGCTGGCTTAAATTGCAGCAAGATAATCTTTTATAGTGTGTTTATATTTCCTTGCTGCAAGCCATACGTTGTTGTGTACTATCTTAAACTGCAGCAATATAGTCTTTTTATCAGAAGCTAATATTTCCCTGCTGCAAGACAAACATTATTGTGTGCTTATCGTAAACTGCAGCAAGGTAATCTTTTATCGTGCGCTAATATTTTCAGCTGCAAGCCATACGCATCACCCTCCCGTCCTGTGCATCTATAAACGAATCATATCAGCGGTTTAAAAATGGCTGAAAAGTTTAACCAAATAACTGACCTAGGCCCGAAACGACAAACAACCTGTTGGTATCAGGTCTTACCCAATATGCAGGGGGTGCTGGAATTTCATATATAGATTCCTCATAGAAAATAATTGATGCACGTTTTTTCTTGTCCGAGTCGTCTTCCTTTCTGGAGTTATACCCCTTTGAATAAAATCTGAATGAAATCTGATGCACGCCATATCATATGAAAAAGGCATGCTAGGGTTTGAAATTTCATAATTTGATTCCTCATAGAGAAGAAACTGACCAGTATTTTTTTTTCTTGTTCGAGTTACTTCCCTTTCTGGAGTTATACTCCTTTAGAAAACAAAACACACACACACACACACACACACACACACACACACACACACACACACACACACACACACACACACACACACACACAGACATCTTGTCAGCAAGATATCTCAAAAAGTATTTGAAACTTGGTCAGCGGATGGTGATGATGAGTACATTACCAGAATATTTTTTTTTTTTAAAAAAAAAAGCTTGTATTTCCGGAAATATAGCCCTTTGAAAATTTTGGCATTTTGAAAAATAAAATCAGAATTAAATCTTTTCAGCAAGATATCTCAAAAAGTATTTGATATTTGATCAGCTGATAGGGGATGATGAGTAAATTACCTGATTAAATTAAAAAGAAAATCATTTTTTTTTTTCCGGAGCCATATCCCATTGAAAATTTGAGATTAAAACAAAATGTGAGCAAGATATCTAAAAATCTAGTTGAACTAGGGTGTTGAAACTTGATGAGCTTATGGTGATGATGAGTAAAGCACTTAATTAACTTTGGAACAAAGCAAAATCGGATTAAAGATTATGCCCCCTTTCCAACTTTGATACTTTGTATGGACAAGCATACAATTTGGGGCACAGTGTTTCTACAAACATATTTCTAGTTCAGAAGGGGACTGGTGTGCAATAGAGCAAACAAATCACAAATCTGACTGTCTGTTTGTCTATCTTTCAGTCTGTCTATCTATCTATATATCTGTCTACTGTCTGTCTGTCTTAACCTCTCTCTCTCTCTCTCTCTCTCTCTCTCTCTCTCTTACTTATCTAATGTCGATCCGCGATATGCACACTTGCCTATCTATCTATCTATCTATCTATCTATCTATCTATCTATCTATCTATCTATCTATCTATCTATCTATCTATCTATCTATCTATCTATCTATCTATCTATCTATCTATCTATCTATCTATCTATCTATCTATCTATCTATCTATCTATCTATCTATCTATCTATCTATCTATCTATCTATCTATCTATCTATCTATCTATCTATCTATCTATCTATCTATCTATCTATCTATCTATCTATCTATCTATCTATCTATCTATCTATCTATCTATCTAAAGAAATGTTAGTTACACTGGACGTAGAACTGTACATTCATCATCTATCTAAAGTAAATTTTCGCGTTTGTTGTTTTTTCTGCGATTGCTGGTTGAGCGGGAACGTTTGTGACGTTACTAAGTAATGACGTTAGCGTCATGGAAACGAACGTCAGTCAGCCATTTTGACATCTATGCAACACAACACGTACTTCACTGCTCCTGCTATTTTGATAATTATGAGAGAATTAGTTGTACATTTTCCGGAATTGTTTGGGACACAGTAAGTCACGTCATAAATTGTCTGTAATTGTTGTTTAAGTCTACGGTGCCTGGTTTTATACAGAGAATAGAAAATCAGGCCCGGACATGGATCGCAATACCATTTTCAAAGATATTAGAATTGCTCGTGCTAAATTTCGAACCTCTTATGACTCAAAATTTTATTTTCTTCAGAAAGTTTCGATAAATTTGACAACTGGGATAAGTATTTACCCTAAATATTTACACCCCGAACTCTTTACCATACTTTTATTCAAGGTCCATTTTATTATCTGTAAATGTGTGCAAAATTGCTGGGTGACTGACAAATAGTATGGACCCTGATCTAACGCCGAGATCTGCGGCATCTGATCTGGGTACACTGAGCCCCCCCCCCCCCCCCGACACAGACACACACCTTCCCCTCAGAAATAATTCTGGATCCACCCGATTTTCTACACGTTTAACAATAGCCTTCGGGACAAGTATGTGCTCGTTGTTTTGCTTGATAATATTGCCAAAAACACGTCTACATTAAGTGAAAAGCTCCCTAAATGAAATGTGTCTTGAAATTTGTAAACTTAGAAAACTCGCATCTTGGTGCAATTGTCAGTCATTTCACTTACATCTTAGCAACATGTATTTGCTTCTTTTTTTTCCCCCTTTTTTTCTTGATAATATCCCCAAATAAATACCTATATTAAGCTTAGCTTCCAAGGGCGGGTTTTCTGTTACAGTTCAGGCTTCTTTGTTTTGTATCGATAATTGCAAATATACTGTTCTGTTTTGTCATTGCTTGTTCCACATCTCGTCCTCTTTTGGTGCCTTGTAAAGGATTTGATTCGTGGGTAACTTCATTAGACCCTTTTATGCTGAATGAACTCTTCTATCTTAACTCTTTGGACGGCTCCATTTCAAGCAGGGTTTTTTTTTATTGATTAGGTTTTATTGATACCACAGTTTTAAGTTCAGTTGCAAAGTAGACCAAATCACGAGCACGTAGCGCGAGTGATTTGTCTTCTTACAAAAGCCCGACTGAGGTCTGTCAGAATGTTTTGTATAGTGTTCATTACTTTATTGGCTGTTTGTGATTAATTACTGAAAAAGGATTCGTTAATTTTGCAGTCTCACTGAGGAGGACCAGTTACTGCTTGACCTCTGGAATCAAGGCCTTGATTGTGACGTCACTTCCTGTTTCTTACAGAACAAGTTACAAGGTGCTTAACCATGACAACCATGTTCTATTTCAGGCTTGAAAAATATTTCTTTCCAGGGATGTTAGTGGACGCAATTTTCTGATTTGTTTTATTAGCCATAACATGAGAAAAAGTACCTTCCGACATACTGTTCATGCGTCCAACGAAGACCCAGATCAGCCTTTGTATCCAGGCAGTCTGATCAGTCTTTGCTGTCAGCCTCTATTCACACAGAGAAGACACAGCTGTCCGTGTATCCGCGCAGTCTGATCAGAGTGCAGAGCCTGTTATTCATCTAGTGAACTCAAATCAGCCTGTGCATCCGCGCAGTCCGATCAGTCTTTGCTGACAGCTTGCTGTTGGCCTAGCTAAGATTAATCGACTGTGCGGACCGATCAGTCTGCGTATGCGCATACTGACCTTGACCTTCGCTCACCACAAGCAGATTTTTAGTACACTCAGTTTCTGTCGAAAAGTAGGTCGAAATGCGCAGACTGAACTGGACCGTCGCTGTTTGCCAATGTACTAAGGCCACAATAATGTTTCATGTTTTATTTGGATGCGCAATGTCCCGAAACAACACATTATCGAATACACAAACACAGACCAGCTCTACTATCTGCGTAGTATAGTCATTATCGTTTCGCTCACAAAAATATGCATGCAGTTAAAGGCAAAGACACGAACTGAACTAAAAATATGCAGTTAAAGGCAAAGATACGAGCTGAACTGGTCAGGATATTCGATTGGTATAAGCCGCAGGCTGCGTATTCCAAAACTGATCCAGATTGGTGTATACAATAATGCCCTTAAACCCCACTTTTATAGGGTAAAACTGGGGTTTACAGGGGTATACAATATTATTCTTATTTCTGCTCAAAAACATAGATTGTGGGTACTCGCTAGAACCGCCTCGCCGAGGCTGTTCTAACGAGTACCCACAATCTATGTTTTGAGCAGTAATATAAAGAATATCAGAATTTTTTATCTGAAAATTTTCATTTTTTGGTGGTAAAATTTTCAGTATATTTGAATAGCCTTGTTTTCGTAATGTTGTGTTAGTGTGAACGCTAGACGACTCCATTTTAAAATTCTCCGTTTTACAACTTACCTCTAATTTTAAATTTATGTCTTCTTTATAGGTCAAGACATCCTAGAGGAATATTCATACCCCTATGGGGAGATCAGCGACGACGATTATGAGTATTCGTACCCTTATGCGGAACTTAGTGATGATGATGATGATGATGATAATGATAACGATGATGATGATGAGTACTCGTACCCTTATGGGGAACTCAGTGATGACGACGACGACGATGTTGAGATGGAAGATGATTCGTCTGATTCTGACAGCGACTCATCAGACAGTGATAGTGGTATTTATATTTCTGTTTTGTACTGCTTAGAATTAACAACATACATATACTGTACGTGCACACACACACAGAGAGAGAGAGAGAGAGAGAGAGAGAGAGAGAGAGAGAGAGAGAGAGAGAGAGAGAGAGAGAGAGAGAGAGAGAGAGAGAGAGAGAGAGAGAGAGAATTTCAAGTATGACAGCTTAAGGACAGTAAAGACAAAAGTTGTACAAATTATCCAATTTAAGGATAAGAGAGAGAGAGGGAGAGAGAGAGAGAGTACGGTGAACCCTCGTTACAACGACAGTAGACGTTGCCATTAAAATGAATTTGTTGTTGTACAGATAATGAGCCGATTGATACGTAAGAAAAGTCTTGTCCGAAGGAATATGAGTCAGGCCACAGTATTTCCTACAAGATTTCATGTGCGTCTAGTGAAAACTCAGATTAGCCTACACGAGCACGCAGGCTGAACAGAATCATTGCTTTCCGCCTGAAGACGCTTGGCGCCTTGGCTACCCACAGAGTGCTCTGCGAAGTCTGATCAGACATCGCTGAGGCGCACATTTCTGTCTTGTAGGTATGTCTGTGTCCCTGCTAATAGCTGATATTTAAGCAAACTAGTAAACAAAATAGCAAAAATCCTAATCAGCCAGCAATTTGGACCCAGTTGTTCTAAGCATTGTTAGCTTAACGAGATCGTTAGTCAAAATGTTAACTGTTCTAGAAGGTACAATATCTATTAATTCACAGGTATTTTTGCAGAAAAATGTGAGTAGCTTTTGCATTTGCAAAAGCTTTTTTTTTTCAGCGAAAATAATAGCGTATATGCCATTTTTAATGATCAAAGTTTTAACGATACGTTTACTAACGACATCGTCGTTACTTTTGAACAACTGGGCCCTGGTCTTAACGCAAGGTAACCATTACGAAAACACGCTTATTCAAATATATAGAAAATTTCACTTCCAAAAACTATACATTTTCAGATTAAAAACTCTGATATTTTTTTCATATTTCTGCTCAAAACATAGATTGTGGGTACTCGTTAGAACCGCCTCGACGAGGCGGTTCTAACGAGTACCCACAATCTATGTTTTTAGCACAAATATGAAAACTAATCTATACCCCTGTAAACCTTAGTTTTACTTTATAAAATTGGAGTTTAAGGGGGTCAAAATTATATAGGCATGTTTTCGTGATGGCAAGAAAAAAGGCATTTATGGCTCCCGGTCTGATGCAGTTCTTTGTTCATGCGTCGATGGTTTCATATGTGGCGTCTGTATTGTCATTATTTGTTCATTTCTTTCCCTTTCGGTGCCTCGGGAAGGCTGTGCTTTGTGACTGTGGCATTTTCTGGCTGTCATCATTTTTATTCAATTGTTAGCGGTGAAATCAGTGCAAATCTAGTGTAAATTAAAGTGGTATCAATTACTAGTGAACTGATATCTTATCATTTGACGTGTGACTGATACGATTTATATTTTCACTCCTCGCTTTGGATGTCTTCGGGTTTCTTCATTGCTTCAAAAGCGAAAGTTACCTCCACTTCAGATTTTTTTAACACCTCTAACTTCTTTGTTTTTTACTTAAACTTTCAAGCTGGGTATGCATTTCCTTAGTTAGAAAGTAAGAAATATTATGGTATCAAAATTATTTTAATTTGTCGACCTATTTGTTTTTCAGTCTCTTTCTGGTAATCTCGCATTATCCACGTCATAATGTTTCGGTTTTGTTTGGCGATGTCAGTTATGACGCCTGAAGAACAGAACCATAGAATACCATAAATATTTTCATCTCGTGTAATGAAAATATTCAAATTTTTAAATCGTGCTTCGCACTCGTGCAAAACAATCCATGTTTTTATAACACTTGATGAAAATATTTATGGTATTCACTCCAAAAGAGCAAACATCCTCTGTACATTTTTCGGCCACAGTGAACGACAAAGTCTCAAACGAGGTTTCATTGTCGGCTTCAATACAACCATAATTCACCTGTAGAAAGAAAGAAAGAAAGAAAAAAAGAAAGAAAGAAAGAAATGAGCCGTAACGTCAAAACGTACCTGCGGAACCGTGCGCGCAGGGAGCATTCAGATCAGCCTGCACATTCACACAGTCTATTTTGGATGGGGGCATTTGGATAGCCAATGATGCAAAGTGTCTTTGTTCGTACAAGAAAGATCTTGATCAGACTGCCAGGAAATTCAGGCTGATTCAAATCATCGCTGTGCGCATCATGTCAGAAGGTACGTTTTCTCACGTTGACTCAATCATATTAACTCTTTCGCTGCCACAGGCGAACATAATAGGCTTTTGCAAACAGCATAGATCCAGATGAGACGGCTCATATGAGCCATCTCATCTGTATCTACGCTGTTTGACATTCAGTCTTTCAACTTTACGTATAAAATTCTTTTCAATCGATAGTTTGTTAAAAGAGAAAAGCAGACGACAAATGTCGTCTGAAATTTGGCACCGAAAGAGTTAAATGCGATATGTAGACATTTATGTTGCCTCATTTTATTTGGGAAAGCTCATACTTTGTTTTCTCTCTTGCAGATTCAGAGGACGAGTCCTCCGATTCTGATTCTAATGATGACGAACCTCTTGGAAAACGCAAGTACAAGATTCAGCCAATCGAGAGAAAGGGACGGCCAGCTCGACCAATGAGAATACAGCTGCTGAGACGTTTGACCTTAAAGAGAGCCTGTCATAGCGAGCAGCTGTGTTGTAAGGATGCGTGTGTTGATTGGTGGATCTGGGTGAGACCACGTGATGTTTACAGAGATTTCGCATAGAAACAAAATGACACATATTTCATGGGACAGTGTGCAATATAAACTCAAATCAGACAAATGGCCATAGTGAATGAAAGACAGAACATGGATGAACGCTAAATTTGTGCTAATTTATGAGAAAGAGCTATTACGGCATATGCCAACAAGAAAAGCCCGGATGAGTCTGATCAAAGCTTTCTCAAATAGTGGATATATTATTCAGTATCAAACAATTCTATGAGCAGACAGTGAAGTCCGTTCAGACTGTGTAGATGTGCAGGCTGTTCTGAACCTCCACTTCCTATACACCAAAATGATCCTTTTATCGTAATGAAAGTCATTTTTATTCATCGGACTTAAGGAGGGATCTTTGGTGGTAATTAATGGATACTTTTCTCCATAAAACATATGTTGTGGTTACTCATTAGAAGCGCTGTTTTTATGGCGAAATAAGAACAAAAATATCGAAGAATTATCTTGTTTTTTCCTTAACTAGTCCTCTGATATCACACCAAAAATACCATTAAGAAGTCAGAGAGTGAGAAAATTGAACTAATGGTTACTGACCTATTTCAGTGTACGAAAAGGAAATAACCAATCCTGCAAATGGAAGCAATAATTAGCAATGCCTACATCTCTCTGCAATATAGGTTACTCCTCTTTTCTATAAGATTAAGTTTAATAATTAACATTTTTGTCTAATAACATATATATTATCGTACTTACCTCAAGGATTCAGACAGACATGTCTGAGCAAATGGTGTAGATCCAGATCAAACTACAATTTAATCAGGGTCTACACTGTTTGCAATTACAGCTTTTTATAAACATGTCAACAAGCAGTCTAATAAATTTGTTCAAATTTTAGAATAAATACAGAAAGGAGTTTGAGGGGAATGGATACACTTCACGAGAAGCAACTTTTCCGACAAGTTTTTTGTCTCCTCTTGGGAGCAAATTCTTTCCAATTAACCCTTGTCCTGCTGAACCCGGATGTACCCTGTTTTGCAAACAGTGTAGATCCAGATCAGTTGATCAGCTGATCTGGATCTGCACTGTTTGCCATCAAGTGTGCAAATTTATAACAACAATCTGGATCAAGTAACCTGATTGGCTGAAAATTAGAAGTGGGCGTGGCATCTTAAGTTATTCAGCAGGACAAGGGTTAAAAAAAGACCCATTTTCAGGCGGGTTTCGTGTGCAGTAAAGCCAACGGGAAGTCACAGAAGCTGTCTCCCTTAGAAGGGTATTTATGGTAATGTCTGAATAGTTGTTTGGTATTTTCTGAAGCAGGCAGTTGCCCCAATCATGCCACTATAAACAAGTTCCAGAGAAGGTGGCGGTTTTCAACCAAAAATTACTAATATTTTTTAAAATAACTCGGTCAGTTGGAAAGCAATTTGCACGAAATAAACGGGTATCGTTAGCTATTTAACACATCATTCAAGTGCAGTGAAGCATTTTAAAATATACCTGGGATAAAACTAAGGAAGCCCATTAGTGACAGAACTTTTTGCACGACCCTCGTAAAAATGTGACCTCTACAGTGTTAACAAGGTTTTCATTTGATTTAGCATGGTGATCTAGTCTTTGACCCCAAGTAACCCAGTTTTGAATTCGACCTAGAAAACATAAAGACAAACCTTTTGAGCAAGATTCATGATGATTACTTTACATATGTGACCTCTAGAGTGTTAACAAAGTTTTCCTTTAATTTGGCTCGGTGACCTAGTTGTTAACACCAAGCGACCCAGTTTCAATCTTGACATAAAATTCATCAAGACAAGCAGTTTGAGCAAGATTCATGGAGATCACATAAAATATTACCTCTAGAATGTTAACATGATTTTCCTTTGATTTTCCCTAGGTGACCTAGATATTGACCCCATGACCCAGTTTCAGACTTGACCTAGAAATCAGCAAGACAAACATTTTGAACAATGCCCATGATGATTACTTAAAAATGTGACCTCTTGAGTGTTAACAAGATTCTCCTTTGATTCGGCCAGATGATCTTGTTTTTGACCCCATTTCGAACTTGACCTAGAAAACATTAAGACAAAAATTTTAAGCAAGATTCATGATGATTTCTTAAAAAATGTACATTCTAGAAAATTAACATGATTTTCCTTTGATTTGACTGGTGACCTAGTTTTTGACCCCGAGTGACCCAGTTTCGAACCTGACCTAGTTTTATAGGGACAAATACTCTGACCAAGTTCCATTAGGATTGCTTCAAAACTGTGACCTCTAGAGTGTTAACAAAGAGGGTGATCGCAAGAGCTCACCCTGAATATTTGCTCAGGTGAGCTAAAAACCGACCTTATGACTTATACTACCAGCATAGACTCAGATCAACCTGCACATATGGTCAGTCTTATCAGAGTCTACCGGGATCACTAACATAATCTCCGGACATAAAATATTCTATTAACGAACAACATAGACCCTGACCAAAATGCATCTACGAGTCTATGCTGGTCGCATATGTCCTATGGCAGATTTCTATATTTTTTTCATGCAGAAATAAAACAACAACAAAAAATGTAGGTGTGAATACCCTGATTATCTAGAGCTATGCATAAAACCTTAATTTACTACACTAATGTATGGACCAGTAAATAAATCGCCAATAATATACTAATCAGTAAATAAATCTGCAATAATGTATTGACGAGTAAATAAATTGATAAGAGCATGTGTAGATTTTTTTTTTCCTTTTTCCTGTTTGAGCCTCAACATCGGAAAACGTACCTTCGGACAAGCGCGCCCAGTGAAGATTCAGATCAGCCTGTGCATTAGCGCAGTCTGATCAGAATCTTCACTGGGCAAATTAGGGATAGCCAAGGATGCGGAATGTTTTCATGTGGACAATGACTGCACTAATGAGGCTTGTATAGGGGGTTTAGATGTATGGCATATTCGCCTTATTATTTTTAGGGATATAAGATATTACTTGCTTTACTTCAACGGATATGGGACACTGAGTAATTTCAGGGATATTGAATTACTGAAAGAAAAATAAAAAGATCAGAATAGAGCGAAAAAGCAAATATTCTAGAATTTAAAGTCACAAAGATGGTCCCACTATGGAAGAGAATCTATATATACAAAACAAGTTATTTCACCATGTATCACTACTGGAAGGCAAATAAAAGCTTTATCTGTCTGTCTGTACTTTACGTTGGTAGTTTCATGGATATTTTTGTGTACTTTGAGGGATATGGGATATGGAATATTTAGCAAAAATCAGTTACGGGGATATTTCCCTGTTGAGTTATAGGGATATAAGATACTGGTACCTCCACCCCAACCTCTTAAATCAGACTGCGCGGATGCACAGGTTGAAATGAGTCTTCGATGTTTGCACATATCAGTTGCAATCCCAATTAACGTTTGTTACGGACGTAACTGACAAAACATTCATGCTAGGACAAAGGCTCTGGGGGCGTCGGTTTCTTTGTCAAAGAATCATTATTTAGCTTACATGATGTGCAAGTGATATACAATCGTTTTGAAAGTAGTTTGTGGTTAGAGTTTGCAGCGAAAACTAAAAATGACAGTTACCGGGCATGTGTCTGTTACCGTCCGCCAATAGAATCAATACGTAATATGGACGACAATGATACCTTGTTAAGCCAAATACAGTCGAACCTCGATGACTCGAACACCGATGGCTCGTTTACCATGGCTAATTCGAACTCGTTTTTGAGTCCCTACGAAATTCTTCTGATAGCTCAAGAAAACAAATATTTAAGGAAATTTTCTTATTTTATCGTGAAATTGTATGTTGTGTGCACTCATTAGAATCGCCTCATCGAGGCGATTCTAATGAGTACACTCAACATACAATCACTGTGTAGAAAATCGAAAGGATTTCCCTAAATTATCGCTATTTGCTTCCTGAACTGGTGCCATGATTAACCCTCAGTGGCTCGAACTACCCATGCCTCGAAAGAATTTCCATGGTTCCAAAGATGTTCGAGCCATTGAGGTTCGACTGAACCTATGTATTGTAACAACTTTCTTTTCTTCCTACGTGGCGACTATAATTCTCCTTGTTCAAACCTGGATGATGATAATATTCGGGGCGTCGATGGAGTCTTGGAGCGGGACATAGTTGATATTACACTGGATAAATATGGCGAGATAATGTGTAATTTTCTTATAGACAGCAACTAATGTATTTTAAATGAACGGAACGTTATATCTGACTACACACATTCGTAGGTTCAAATGGAAATTCTGTAGTAGACTGCTGCTGGTACCTTAAGAGCACTTACGGATATTCAATGAATGTAATGTGGCATTGGTGTCAGAATTGTTTTTCTATGCCAGTATAGCAGATACTGTTCGAACTTGGTCATCAAAACCAGATCACTCTACGTTAAGCTGGAAACTAAATTTATGCTCGTATACGCAAGATGAAGAAGAAATACCAGTTCACCTTAAATCATCATTTACACGTTTTGATACATCAGTGAGACCTGAAGATTTATTTTAAGAGAGAAGTATTGGAGAGAAAAGCAGAACGAAATCAGTAGATACTGATAGTGAAGACTTTCAGAAAACTAAAGGAAGAATAGGAGTAGGTAAAGGGAGAAAGAAGAATATACCTTTAGAAATTATAACCGAGGACGGTTCTGTTTCAAAGGACACAGCCAGTGTAATGAATAATTGGAAAGTTAGTTTTAAGGAACTGTTGAATCCAGCACTAAATAGACTCACTGGTACTGATGATGAACAGATAAATAATACTTGGATAAATACCGAAAATGAAGTATTACTGACTAATGATCAAACGATGAGGTAAAATCAGCAATGAGGGCAATTAAGAAAACCATGGCATAGTGAGGACCGGCTGCCTACGGAAGTGATTAAAATTATTAATTATCAGCCTTCTGACTATTATTTAATGAGTGTTTCACTTACGGCATGGTCCCAGATCTGTGGAAGAAAGGCATAATTCAACCCATTGCAAAATCGTCCACTGCATATATTAGAGACTAAATTATCGAGGAATAACCATAACAGCGATAGAATATGAAATTCACTGCAATGTTCTAAAAAGGAGATTAACACTTTGGAATAGTCATAATTCTATTATCTTTGTCGTCCAAAATGGGTTTAGAAAAGGCAGAAATACTGCGAATCAAATATTAACATTGACAAATATATTCGAAACACGAAAACTACAAAACAGTCAACTGGGCCGTAAAACCTCAACACAAACAAACCAGTGGGCCCCCTTCCAGATAGCTGGCTTGCTGCATGCATGGCAGATCTCACACCAGATCTCCAGGTACGTCTGTCATGAGGGTTGGTAGCCGAGAGCTTCCACTCTCTGCAATCCCTCTCTGTCAGCTGCTTCCATGTCATTTTGGGCCTCCCAGGCCCACGCTTTCCATCAACCTGTATGTCAAAGGCTGTCTTGATTGCACCACTGGAGCGTTCCACATGTCCATACCATCGAAGTCTTCTCTCCTTCAGAATGAGGTCCAGATCCTCAATGCCAAGCCGCACAAGTAGCTCATTGGACCTGGTGGTGACAATGTCTTGCGGCCTGACATTGCAGATCTGTCTGATCATTGCCCTGTCATTTCGCTGCAGACGCTGGAGGTTCGGCTTTGTCAATGGCCAAGTCTCGCTGGCATGGAGCATTGCGCTCCGCACACAAGAGCTGTACACATGGCCACGTGTTTTGAAAGAGTGGTGACGTGAAGAGAGGACTAGTAGCAGATCTTTGAACTTCTTCCAGGCGGTTTTCACACGTGTTGTGGTTTAAAGTTCACAGCCACCTGCTGCTGAGAGCATGTCTCCTAGGTAGCAAAAGGAAGCTACCACCTCAAGCTTGTCAGGTCCGACCTGGACTTCCTTCTGTGGTCTGCCATCCAAGGGGTGTGCAGTTCATAGACTTTAGGAAAGCTTATGACTGTATTATAAGGAAATTATTATTTGAAAAGTTAAATAGAAAATCGCCTAGGAGGTAAACTGCTTGATGATTTGTCTTTATACAAAGCCTTTCAATATTATGTAAGAGTAAATGGCATGAAAACGGAGTGGGTCTCACTGGATTGTGAATTTAAGCAGGGTAGCAGTTTATCGCCAATAATTCCACTTCTATATCAATGATCTAGTAACATTGTTGGCAAAAACTTGATGTTGGAATAAACATAATTGATGAAATGATAACTATTTCGATGCATGCAGATGCCATTGTGCTTCTGGGTAATATAACCAGGGTTTACAGTGTATGTTGGATGCTTTGCATGAATGTTGCAACCAGACTCAGTTGTATATTAATGAAATTAAGTTAAATGCTGTGCACTTAAGAAATAAATCAACATCATTGTCTGATACATGTTTTAATGTCGGTGCTAAAAGGATTCCAAGTGCTGGTCAGTATGTTTATCTAGGTTTGCCGTTAGCAGGGCAGCTTGATTTCACAATAATGGCTATACAGGCTCGAAGTCAACTAGCAGAACTCTAGGGCTAGTCATATAAAAATTTAAGGCGTTGAGATGTTCCCAATCATAGTTTTTCAAAGTTATACGATTCTGTAGTACGGAGTACAATAAACTACGTGGCGGCGACATGGTGTGATACGAGCTTTCCTTGTATCATGAACATTCAAAACAAAGCTGTAAGAAATTTTATGGGAGTCGGACGATATACGCCAAATGCTGCGGTAATGGCAAACATGGGATGGTAATGCACAGATGTCAAGCAATGGGACACTTTTTTAAACCACTGGTATAGAATGTCCAATGGATGTTAACCGCATTAATTCAAAGGCATTCGTAATAGCTGTTGAAAACGGAAATAGCAGATGTAAAAATTGATGCTTTCAGGCTAAAACAGCAATTTAGTTTGTTAGTTCATATATATCAGATCTATTTTATGATAACAGGCGTGATTTTTTTTTTATCAAAGAAGTTTGTTAAACAGACTATCAAACTAACAATGAAATGGCATACTCATCTTGACCGAAATACATCGAGAGCAAGACAAGGCTTGGCAATTAATTATGGACATGTTCAACATTTAAACGTAAATATGGAACTAAAAAGTATCTATTATAAATCCTACAAAGGCGCAATCGCAGCGCATTCGCTAAAATCTATGTGTAGAGTTGCGCCGCTCAGACTCAAAACAGGGCCATATGAGAGGCTCTCAACTGACCAGAGAACTTGTTTTCATTGTACTGGAAGTGCTGAAACAGAGAAGCATATTTTATTAAATTGTCCCTTGTATGTCGATTTAAGGAACAGATTTTTTAATTGTACTATGAGTTTACCCCATCAATCGATAACTTGGACAATACCGAAAACTAACCGTGATTCTAAGCTGTGATACTGCAGAGATAATTCGATTTAGTGCCATAACCTACTTTGAAAAAAAAAGGTGAGAAAAAAGTCCAAGGAGTGCCACAATCACAAGTCACAGCCCTTCCCAGACACCAACAGGAAGAGGAAACAGACAGACCCAAACAAGCGTAAATCGAACAAGCATACGAAAAACACTTAGGTAAGTAGAATAATCCATCGGGGATAGGGGTAGGGGAGATGGGGTGGGGTGTGGAAGGTTAAAGTATTTTTACGCCAGCCACTTTCACCCTGGGTTCCGATGCTACTCTTAATACAGAATACATAAAAATTCTGCTCGCATAAAGGCTTACAAGTCAGTCAATGTATCAAAGCGAAAACATAAAAATCAAATTAATCACTGCGATAAACAAAGACGAGAACCCATGCCTAATTCTACTGTGTGTCAGAGTAAATTAAAACCAATAGTTGAACCACGGCGGGCCAATGAGACGGAGAACTCTTTTATATCACTAGTAAATGTCGAGGGCTGAGTGTAAAGCCATTGGAACCAGCAGATGCAGGGGTTTTGCACTCAGTACTCAATAGGTTTGTATATAGATGCCAATTGTCCTTTTAATAGTTTTTATAATTCTTTAAGAATCGTTTTCTTTTTCTTTTTTTCATATATATATCTTAATATAATAAGGTATTGTTTTTCCCGCTACACGATCGTGGCGGGGTATTATGGTTTAACGTTGGCTGTTCGTGTGTCCGTCTGTCGGTCCGTCCGACAGTATTTTCGTTTCCTGGTGATAAGTTCAGTAAATATAAATGGATTTTCTTGCATAAAACCCTATGAACATAGCTGTTTGAAGCTATTCTTGAATGGACCAGAAGCCGTGTTCAAACAACAAAAATCCATGTTCAAATCATTTTGAACTTTTGATATCACAAGATGCGCCTTGCTTTGTTTACGTTACGTTGAGCGATGTAACGTTATCGCCATGAACGTAGCATCTCAGAATTTTATGATGACGTAAGAGGGTCACTACGCTTGCTCGTGCTCAAATGGGTACAACCCAATTTCAACTGTGCTCTATCTTGGGCATTACAGCACGATTCGGAATAATTTATTTCTTCTTTCAATTTTGGAAAAATATTTGAAAACAAAGCACAGGATCAGAAAATAGTTTTTGATAAGATAACGTCAATAAAAAATCAATTTTTCCATACACAATAAGACGCCGAATAAAAACTTTTACCGAAGGATCTCGAAAGCACAGAAGTCGATAGAAATTTTATAGCAGCAGATACATGTATACTTCGATAAATCCACCGAGCAGGAATCTTGATACTATTTTCATTGAAAACACTATCTAACTATTGTTTTCAATGTAAAAATGACCGAATTGGATTGTCAGAAATATATCTGATTTTTGTGAATTTTATGATGCGGGGAATCACTCACAAACTTAATATAAACCTGTTATCAAGCCATTTACACATAGATAAAATTCATCAAATTCAAATTAATTCCTTTATTACCACTCAGAGAAATAATTCACTAGTGTTCTAAGGCTTGTGCGTAAAAACACGAGTGAGCGAAGCGAACGAGTTTTTTTTTTTTTTTTTTTTTTTTACACGAAAGCCTTAGAACACGCGTGAATTATTTCTCCGTAATCGATCAAAACAAACAAATAAACTGTTTATTACATTTTCATTCATGTTGTACTTTTGAATTTTCACATTCAGCCGTTAAGATTTCCTACCAAAATAGTTCCAGTCAGTGCATGAATTTCAGGAGGCGTGGTTTAGTGCCTTTTACGAACCTGGAATGGATCTACTGTATAAGAACTATAATTATGGGGAAAAGAGTAAGAGTACACAGTCAAATTCCGTAGTTGATTTGCTGGTCAGTTGTGAGGAAATTATTTGAAGATAAGGAGAATCAGATCTGGCCTGGCCTAATTCTGGATCTGGCTATATTCCTATTTGGACCATGATATATATATGAGCCGCCTCATGATAATACCAATTAAGCTGCATGTGTGTTCAGCAAAAACTCAAATCAGCCTTGGCGTCCACCTTGTCTGAGCAGAGTCTTCGCTGTCCGCATGAAGAAAGCTTGAGTCCTTAGCTACACAGTGAACGTGCAGCAAAGACTCTGATCAGACTGGGCGGATTCCCTGGCTGAAATGAGTCTCTAGAAGCAGGGCGCACATTTCATTTTGTTCGTTTGGTCATGAAGCGTCTCAATTATTTTCATCATTACTGTAATTGAAGGTACTGGCTTGTTTGTGTTCTGGCACACAAAGCCTCTTCTGAAAAGGGGTTTGCTCTAAAAGGAAATGAATCGCTTCCTTTTAGAGAGAGAGAGGTTATCAAGGTATAATTATTATAAAATCTGTATCAAACATATTAATCACAACTTATCAAAATCAGAAAAAAAAAATACTGTGAAAACATTATCCATTTTCTTGAAATATATCATCTTTAAGAGCTGATTTGAAATACTTGTACACAGACACCCATTAATAACTAGACGTCAGTAAGGCGGCGAGTGACTAAAAAGCTTGAACTTAGCGCTAATTTCCATGAGATGTATCAAGTTAAGTTAATTTAATTTTACTCATTGAATTAATTGACACTGTAGAACATAGATTCAAGCATGACATGTCTTTTGCATTTTTCCTGTTCTTCATGTTTGTATTGTTTATGTGTTATGTTAAATTGAAAAGCTTGGCAACCATTCCCACCAAAACCCATCTTGCATAGTACAAAAATACATTTTTTTTTTAAATCTAGGGGCTGAGAATGACTAACCTACGTATTCTTTCTTGTAATGCACAAGGACTGCAAGGTTCTGAAAAGAGTATTGATGTCTCTGAATACATAAAAAATAAGCATTATGATATTTATTGTCTACAAGACACTCATTTTGTAAATGAAAATGAGTCCGATATCATTAATCAGTGAGGCAATAGTAAAGGTACTTTAAGCAATTTTAAGTCCAACTCACGAGGCGTTGCAATATTATTTAATAAGGACATAGACCTAAAAATTCATGAAAGAATAATAGATGATAGTGGAAATTTTATAACTGTTGATATGACAGTATACAATCAACGACTCATCTTAGTTAACTTGTATGGACCTAATTCTGACAACCCTCATTTTTTTAAACAAAGTTTAACATATATTGATAATATTGATCATACAGATATAATTATATGTGGTGACTGTAACTGTTTTAAATCCAGAATTAGATTACTACAACTATAAGGATATAAACAATGCAAAGGCCAGAGAAACTGTATTAGAAATTATAAATGATGAGTATTTGATAGACCCTTTCAGGGTAAATTACCCAACAAAAAAGAAATTTACTTGGAGGAAAAAGTGTCCTTGTAAGCAAGCTAGATTAGATTATTTTCTTATTTCAGAAAATATGAGACGATTTGTTAAGAAATCCGAAATTGAATCTGGATATAGATCAGATCATTCAGTGGTAATATTAGAACTGAACTTCACCAACTTTAAACAAGGTAGACCTTACTCGAAATGCAATAATTCTTTATTAAGTGACATAGATTATATTAATCAAATCAATGAAAAGATATTAGAAGTTAAACAGCAATACGCATTACCAGTCTATAATCAAGAAGATTTGGATAAACTTCCTAATGAGGAAATTCAATTTACGATAAACGACCAATTATTTTTGGATGTGCTTTTGATGGAAATTCGAGGTAAGTCCATTTCTTATGCAAGTTTCAAAACTAACGAAAGAGATACTAAAGAAAAATATCTACTAAAAACAATAGCAGATCTTGAGAATAATGAAACTGAAGACAATCTTGAACAAATTGAAACTAAAAAAATGAACTTATAAATATACGCCATGAAAAATTTAAAGGACACATGATAAGATCAAGAGCACAATACATTGATCAGAGTGAGAAACCAACAAAATACTTCTGTGCATTAGAAAAACACAATTATGTATCAAAAATCATATGTAATCTGGAACAAGAAAATGGCAATAAAATAACAGACCAGGAGGAAATTTTGAAGGAAACGAAAAAGTTCTATGAAAATGTATAAAAATCAAGAGATGATACCCTAGAAGATACTGATTTAGAAGAATATATGAAAGATAATGAAGTAATGAAGTTAAGCAATGATCAGGCTAACAACATCAAAGGACTGTTAACTTACAAATAAATCAGCAATACATTATATAAAATGAAATCTGATAAGAGTCCTGGTATAAGCAAAATAACCGCAGAATTTTTCAAAGTCTTCTGGAAAAGATTAGGCCATTTTGTTCTTAGATCAATAAATGCAGGATTTAATAATAAAGAATTTTCACTAACTCAGCGTCAAGGTATTATAACCTGTATTCCCAAAGATAATAAACCAAAGAATTTCCTTAAGAATTAGAGACCCTTAACTTTACTAGATGTTGTTTATAAGATAGCATCAGGAGCAATTGCAAACCGGTTGAAACAAGTCTTAGACATAATAATCTGTAAAGAGTAAATAGGATTTATAAAGGGAAGGTACATAGGAGAAAACACACGTTTAATATACGATCTGATGAATTACACAGAGCAAAATAATATACCTGGTCTACTATTACTTATTGATTTTGAAAAAGCATTTGATTCTTTATCTTAATCATTCGTTCAAAACGTATTGAAATTCTTATTTGACCCATCAATATGCAGATGGATAGAGACATTTTATAGTAACATTACTTCTTTAGTTATTCAATGTGGATTTATGCCAGAATATTTCAGAATAGGACGTGGATGCCGTCAAGGGGACCCTCTTTCACCTTACATTTTCATAATATGTGCTGAGTTTTTGGCTATTAAAATGAGACAAAACAGTAAGATAAAAGGCATAAAAAATCATAACACTGAGTTTAAAATCTCACAATATTCAGATGATACAACTATATTCTTAGATGGATCATCTGATGCCGTAAACTGTACATTAATAGAACTGGACAAGTTTGCAAATGTATCAGGTCTTAAGATTAATTTTGATAAGACTCAAGTTGTATGGTTTGGCTCGAAAAAGCAAAGCACAAGCGCAATCAAAAGTAAATGGAAACTTGCTTGGGGGAGTTCTAGGAATAATCTTTAATGCTGACCTAAACCAGATGATAAAAGAAAACTATACAACTAAAATACAACAGTTAGAAAATTTAACTAACAAATGGAGTAAAGGATCGATGACGCCCTTGGGAAAAATCACAGTAATCAAAACATTCATGATATCAATATTTAACCATATATTTATAGCTCTTCCTAATCCAAATCAAGCAGTTGTAGACTACATTAATAACATTCTGTACAGTTTCTTGTGGAATAAAAAGCCAAGTAAAATCAAAACAACTATAGTTACAAAACAATATTGTGAAGGCGGGTTAAAAATGCTAAATCTAAATGCTTTTATGGGAGCCCTGAAATTAACATGGATCAGGAGGCTCTTACTAAGTGACTGTAAATGGCAACATTTTATCAAATCAGAAATAGACATGAAAAACTTGGCTGCATGTAACACTAAGAATATTGAAAAGATTATTAGTAAGGTACAAAACAAATTTTGGACAGACGTGTTGCAGTCTTTCATAAATATTAACAAGTTGAAGGATTCTAAACAGGAGCAAGTGCAGAAAAGTCCATTATTTTATAATGAAAAATAAAAATAGGAGGGTCATATATTTATTACAGCTCATGGTTTCAAATTGGAATTAGATATATAAATGATTTAATTAAAGATAATGGAGAATTTTACACATATGAAGAGTTCAAAGACATTACAGGAATACATCCCAATACCCTCATATATCATGGAACTATTAGGGCAATAAAATCATATCTTAAAGAAATTAAGGGCAACATAACCCATAAAGAAAAATCCGCTTTTATTCCTAGTCATGTTTCATCTTTAAAACAACATAATGGATCAAAAGTAACATACGACATTTTAAATGAAATTAAAGAAGTTCCAACAGGTAAAACTTCCTGGAACAAGGTGTACAGTTTTTCATAAGAAGACTGGAAACAGATATATAGCTTCCCTTTTACTATTACAAAATACCCAGCACTGGTTTGGTTTCAGGTCAGCATTAATCATAATATATTAGTTACTAATAGACTTCTTTATCAAATGAAACTGAGAAACAATGCAATATGTTCCCTCTGTGGACAAAATAATGAAACTATAATACATTTGCTATGGCAGTGTGAATGCACCAAACAGTTTATCAAAGAGTTAATGAAAAGTCTTATGACTTGAATTACATTGTTAGAGAGGAATTTTTCATGTTTGGTAAACAGGGGAAACATGCTCATCCTAAAGCTATCAAGTTCATTATTTTTTATGCAAAATATTACATATATGTATCACGCTGCAAACAGCGATCTTTGTTTTTCAATCCTTTTAAAAAGCAACTGAAATTCATGCATAAAGTGCACCAATATATTGCGTCCAAAAATAATTTGTTTGATACATTTCAGAAAGAATGGAGTCAGTATCAGTTATGAATAAATGATATTATATAAATTAGAAAAAAAACCTAACCCACAGCTGTTAGAAAACACTAGATTAAATGAAGAAATATAATAACTAACTGTTACTGTGCAAGCAACGTCCCGACCTCATAAAATCCTATACACCACCCTTTCCCTGTTCCCCTTCCGATCCAACCACCACCCCAGCCCAAACCCCCACCCCTGAGTTGGAATGGTTGCCAGGCCACAAATGGGAATCTAATATGTATTGTATAAGGATAGCATTGTGATTACATCAGAATTTCTCGATATTTTGGAATACGGCCACAGAATGTATACAATGACAAATAATCTAAATATATTGCATAGAGATATATAGCTAATAAAAAAATTAAGTCAGACTTTGTATCTCTGAGGCTGATTATTGTATGGAGAGATACTGATGTAAATAAATCTAATAGCAATGCTTAGAAAATCTTTATTGAAACCTGAATATTTCCTTCTGTAACCTGCCATAAAATTGTAGTGTGATTGATAGTGAGAGGTGCACCACAAAAAGTTGTAAAGGTCTTTCAACACACACACACACACACACACACACACATATATATATATATATATATATATATATATAAGTTGTAAAGGTCTTTCAACATATATTGTTACGACTGAGCACTCCTACCTTCGATTATCTGCCTTGGCAGATTACACATAGCTTCTAAGTATATATTCAATCTCTGACAACTGCGTCAGGGAGTCGACTCTTTGGCTCAGTGTTTAGAGCATTGGATTTTTAACCGGGAGGACCGGGTTCGATTCCCAGGAAAGACGGAATATTTTTTCAGCTATGCTTCATTCCTTTGTTACGGCTATAATGTCGTAAGATGGGGGCTAAGCCGGGATTGGACTTTATACGCCGAAAATGGCTTCACGTCATCATAAATGATGACTTCCTTGAAGAGGGGGAGTTTTACGACCGAGCACTCCTACTTTCGATTATCTGCCTTGGCAGATTACACATAGCTTCTAAGTAAATATTCAATCTCTGACAACTGCGTCAGGGAGTCGACTCTTTGGCTTAGTGGTTAGAGCATTGGATTTTTAACCGGGAGGACCGGGTTCGATTCCCAGGAAAGACGTAATATTTTTTCAGCTATGCTTCATTCCTTTGTTACGGCTATCATGTCGTAAGAATATATATATATTTTATTTTACTTTTTCTGTAAGACAGGCTCCAGACTGTCAGAGAGTGAATATGAATATGAGTGTGGTGCACATATGAATATATGGGAAGAATGACGAAGTATGAAAGGACTGGAGAACCTTTTGAGATTACCCGGATCCCAGAAGGTGTTTTGTAACGAGAAATTACAAAATAAAACTTCAGATTCATATATATATTGGGTCGACTGTTTACTAATGCCAAAATTTCCTTAAGCAATCGTCCACATGATTTTCATTGACCAATTAATCGAATCAGGTGTAAGAAGAATCCAGGTAAAGGTTATTTATAGCCGCGCTTTTCTTGTCGATGTGACGTCAGGGTGCTGTTGATGGATAGTTATCTGTAAAACCTAAACTTGAACAATTTTAACATTGGCAAATGGTGCAGACTAAGATCAGACGCAACAGAAAGCGCCGTCTGATCAGGTTCTGCATTATTTGCTTAAATTATAGGAAGTTATGGGTTAAATGAAATGAGACTTAAATCAGGACATTTTTTCAAGCTACACTCACAGACAATCGAATCACAAGTGCTGTCAGTGCTTTGATTTTAAATAAGCCATTACACAACATTTGGTACAAGATTGTCTTGGCGATCAGCATCTGCGCAGGCTGAACAGAGTTGTCGCTGGATCTTTTATCTACACACAGAGCCCTCTGCGAATACTCTGATCAGACTGCGAGGATGCGCAGGCTGATCTGAGTGTTCGCTGGGCACACATCCAATATTGTAAGAAATGCTGCGTCTCGTCACAAATCATAATTTACAGAAAATACGGAACACCGAAAATGTTATCCATATAGTCGGCAGAAAGGCTTTAAACTTGGGCCCGTGCTACAGTTTTGAGTTTTCAATTCTCCGGTCAGAATGTATGATATATTGAAGATTTCAACAGATGGCACTGGTTTGAAATACAAGTCGATGGCATAATTAGAAACATCAATTGAAATGTACTCAATACGGTTCGAAGACATTGGAACCCATTTTCCCGTTTCTCCAAGCACTGCGGGATTCAGGTGGGAAACTGTACTGAAATAGAACAACAGAAATAAGCCTGGGTATAGCAGTTCTTACAAGGGTGCATGTGCGCCCAGCATAGAATCGGAGCAGCCTACGCATCCGCTCAGGCTGATCAGTATTTTCGATATCCATCTGAAGACGCTTGAAATCCTTTGCTACCCTAAGTGTGCCCTGTAAAGACTGATCAGACTGCGCGGATGCGCAGGCTGATCTGTGCTTTCGCTGGGCGCACAAGCAATTTTGTGGGAAGCGCTGTGCCCCGATTAAAACAACAATAAGTCTACTTCACTTACTCTGCTTCCGACATCTTTCAGAAGGTCATTATTTGCATGGCACTTCATTCTGAAGACGTAAATTTGTTTGTTTTTTTTTGTCACGATTCAATGCAACCTGTTGTTGTATATTCAATACAAAACCTATTGTCATAAAATACCTAGGCGTCTATTATTCTATTCATTGGTTTTAAGGGAACTAATATTTTCACGTTTCTCGGAGTGAAATGGTCGCAATGATGCAAAATATATACAGGGTAGGTTCTTTAGTCGCAGATTTTTAAGTTCTTTAAGTTAATAATTGTTTGAATTTTCACGTTACTTTTATAGATCACCTAATATGAATTTAATAGGTCTAATAGATCTAAATGAATTTGATTTCAGACCATGCTTGACTTCTGAATCCAATGCACGAATTGCGATATAACGTCCAAGTCAACAATATTTCAGTAGTTTAGAAACATTGCCTTTACCCGACCCGATCACATGATTTCGGGTCCTGCTTAGTACTAGCAACTCTGACCGGCCTCATTGGCTCAGTTGGATGCGCCGTCCGACTGGAGTTCAGGAGGTCGCGGGTTCAACCCCCGCCGAGGTCGGCAACATTCTTTCGTGGAGATTGATCATGAAATATTTTCTGCGGTCATTCTCTCCCTTCCGCTGATTCAAGAAGGGCAGTTGTCAGTTTCTGGCGAAAGAATGTGCACAATACTGGTTAACCGCTTAGAGGACTAAGCCTGCCAAGTAAACGTGTGGCTAGGTAAACTGACCGCGCTCGACATGACCCCATTGGGTTGACTGGGCCGTAAAACCTCAACACAAACAAACAAACTAGCAACTCTGCCATGGAGGCTTTAGGCAGCCCATCCATTTGGCGGGCCCCGATGGGTGGGGGCCATGCTCTCCGAATACTGAAAACCAGTATATGGGATGGCAGGTACAAGGACAATACACTTTCGTGCACTTACCTGAAATCCATTTTACTGCTTCAGGATTTTTTTCCTAAAGATTTTTGACTGTTTGTGCGTTTTTGTCTGTTTCTTTTCGGTCCTGTTTTTTTTTTTTTTTTTTTTTTTTTTTGCGAATCTACATTATGAAATGCAGGAAAAAAAAATGACATTAATTTACGAACCGGTCGAACAGACACATTATTGTATCGAAGTTTTTACAGATTATCATGTGAAAAGAGCGTTATGTCTATGTGTTATCTAAAACTCTTCATCAAAGTGTACCTTATGCACTAAACGAATCATGCGTAGTTTGTAAATAGACGGGGAATGGATAGAAATAAAATTCGAAGTGGAGACAAAATTCAAAATGGCGGCGATAGCAAATTTTGTAGGCTGACGTCATATCTCGTGATTCAACCCCTTACAACTGGAATATTTAGCATTACTGGCTGTTTTGTTGCTATTATCGGCACGGTCGCCGTGTTAATAGCCTTTGTCAAATCACGGAATGCCTTTTGTTTCTCAGCACGCAAACGTTTGTTGTACCATCTCAGTTTTGGTCACATACATCACTGGTCACATAGTTAGTCTATAGTAGTGCGTCTGCACGCCCTTATAATTAAATAAAATCAGACAGGCAACTTCTTATCTTAATCACATCATTTGGTGCGCCCCAATGACATCATTTTTCATGGTTTTGCCAGTCGGCCCTCTTGTCTTGTTTCTGCGTGAAAACAGTTTTGGGATCCGATTTAGTCTGATGGGATATATTATCCCATCAGAATCGGATCCCAAAATATTTTTTTTCCGCACAGAAACATGTAACATTTTAATAAGGGGTTTCATTATCTTCAAAGGTAGGGGAAAACCTGCGTAGAGAACTACAACGATATTGCATAGAATACTCTAATGCACATGACATGCTAATCTCAAAACTAATTCGTGCAGTCTGTTCAGGGCCTTCGACGATCGCCTACAAAAATAATGTATGAAACAGATGATCCAGGTCAGACTGTGCAGGTACACAGGCGAAGCTTCGCTGTCCGTATATGCTGGAAGGCACAGTATTGCTTCACACGGTCCAACTTGCAGAAAGGGATAGTGTAAGCTGTATATTCAAGCTACCACGCTAGCGCAATTATTAGTGCGTCCGCTCCAAGTACGGTTCGTATTGGGCCGCGAGATTAAGAAATATTGGGAAGTCCACCTGTCCACCATCACGATTATCAGTCTTTAATTTTTCATCCCTGAAATACAGAAGTGGAATTTTCCACCGTTGACTCTGGATACATTTATTGTAGCAGTAGAGATGTAAATCAAAACTCAAGAAAAGAATGACAGCGTAGATCCTGACGAGACGGCTCGTTACGATCTATACTTTTGCAAAGGTATCTATTTTGATCTGAAGGGTTGAGAGGATCAATTACCAGACCAATAGCTCGAACTGGCACGCATGGTCATATTTACGCTATGTTAGGGTAGCTGGGTGTGGCCAAGGTGTCGTGTATCTTACATGACCGGGGCGTCCAACTGATATTGGCTTACAGTTGGGCAAGGCCTGCTATTCTTGTAGCAGGTGAGGGTAGAGGGGCAATGTTTTTATTTCTTCTGTTTCTTCACTTTCATGCCTGTTTCCATTTCTTTCCTGTTCCTCTCTTTCATCTCTTCTACTATATCTTCTATCTCTTTTCTCCCTTTTTTCTGGGAGACGACACAAAATTATCCACAAGGGTTGACGTGTCATTAAACCCCAACACAATCAATCAATCAATATTTAGGCTAAGTAAGCAGGCAAATTTACTATACTAATCCTACAATTTAAACGAGACCATTTATCATCAATATGTCCAAAAAATTGCAAACAGTGCAGACCCTGATCAGACGCCGCGAACGCACTGTTTGCCTAGGATATCTATCTGAATACTTAGGATAAATATGGTTAGTACGGAAATACCTGTTTAAGTGAGGTGAAAAGTAGTAGAGACAGAACTTCTCCTTGCTGCACCCGCTAAGATCAATTTTTATACTGGAATCGAATTCTTTCCATTGGCTTGGGTTGTTGTAGGGATAATAAATTCCTTTTGAAAGCTGGAAAATTAATTGATGAATGTATTTAAGCAGCAATATTTAAGAACACACATATACACACATACATACACACACACACACACACACAAATGAAAAAAACAAAACAAAACAAAAAACAAAAAAAAAAACAAACAAATAAAACAAAAAACACAACAACAACAAAAAATTAACAAAAGTCCGATATCCCACCGACCAGTGCGTATTTCAATGATATATAACTGCATGTTTCCTGGTACTTTGGGACAACTGGGCTCATTCATGATATGGGCCGCGCCAAGCGAAAAGGTGTCTTCGAGCATAGTAATATGCACAAACTCAGATTCACCCCGCGCACGCGCAAAGTCTCATCCAGGCATTTGCTAGCCATTGACACATTCTAAAGTGTCCAATAATTCTGTTAGCGGATACTTTAGGATGTGCAGTCTGATCTGGGCTTTCGCTGTCCATATATGTCCGAAGACACGTTTTCGCATTGCGCGGCCCAATTTTGAAAATATTTTCGCTTAAAGCTGCAAGAGGTTAGGGGAATGCCGATTTTTTTTTTCAATATACCTCATGAACAAACTCCATAAAAGCTATTTTCGGGCTTCTGGATTGCTCTGTATTTTTAAAAGGTCCATACTTCAATATTTCATTGTGAGAATGGTTTCACTGTTTCAACCGCTATGCAGACAAGACATTGCAATATCAACGACAGAGCTAATCCTAAACAAGAGGGCCATGATGGCCCTGTAACGCTCACCTGAGCAACATAGTACTTAGAGAGCCTGATCTAGAACTGATCAAGGCAAACATTCTGATCAAAGTTCAAAATGATTATATTAACAAGTAAGACAATGTAGCATGTCTAATGGACTGCAAAATAAAGGTCAAGGTCAAATATGGATGACTACACTCAAGAGGCCATGCTAAGATGTATGCATGTACTAAGTATCACTGGCTGTTGGAGCAACAGTTACTGAGAAACTGACCTAAACACAAACACTTCACAAGTACCAAATATCACTCTGTAGGACCAATAATTACTGAGAAACTGACCTAAATGGAAAAACTTAAGAGAGTCACTGGACAGAAAACTATACATCACCTTGAAATCATCAAGACAAACATTTTGAGCAAGATTCCTGATGATCACTTCAAAAATGTGGCCTCTAGAGCATCAACAAGGTTTTCCTTTGATTTGGCCAGGTGAACTAGTTTTTGATATCAAGTGACCCAGTTTTAAACTAGACCTAGAAATCATCAAGACAAACATTTTGAGCAAGATTCATGATGATTGCTCAAAAAATGTGACCGCTAGAATGTTAACAAAAGTTTCTGCTGATTTGGCCCGGTAACCTAGTTTTTGATTCCAAGTGACCCAGTTCCGAACTTGATCTAGAACTCATCAAGACAAACATTTTGAGCAAGATTCATGATGACTGCTTGAAAAACTGTGACCGCTAGAGTGATAACAAGATTTTACGCTGATTTGGCCAGGTGACCTAGTTTTTGACCCCAGATGTTCCAGTTTCGAACTTGACCTAGAAATCATCAAGACAAACATTTTGAGCCAGATTTAATGATGATTGCTTCAAAAATATGACCGCTAGAGTGTTAACAAGGTTTTCTGCTGATTTGGCCCGGTGACCTAGTTTTTGACCCCACGTGACCCAGTTTCAAACATATGCTAGAACTCATCAAGACAAACATTTTGAGCAAGATTCATGATTAATGCCTCAAAAATGTGACCGCTAGAGTGTTAACAAGGTTTTCTGCTTTTTTTTGGCCTGGTGACCTAGTTTTTGACCCCACGTGACCCAGTTTCAACCTAGAAATCATCAAGACAAACATTTTGAACAAGATTCATGATGATTGCTTGAAAAATGTGACCGCTAGAGTGTTAACAAGATTTTCTGCTGATTTGGCCCGGTGACCTAGTTTTTGACCCCACGTGACCCAGTTTCAAACCTGACCTAGAAATCATCAAGACAAACATATTGAGCAAGATTCATGATGATTGCTACAAAAATGTGACCGCTAGAGTGTTAACAAGGTTTTCTGCTGATCTGGCCTGGTGACCTAGTTTTTAAACCCAAGTGACCCAGTTTCGAACTTGACCTAGATTTAATAGTGGCAAACATTTTGAGCAAGTTTCATCAAGATTGGGTTAAAACTTTGACCCCTAGAGTGTTAACAAGTTTTTCCTTTGATTTGACCTGGTGACCTAGTTTTTGATCCCAAGTAACCCAGTATCAAACTTGACCTAGATTTCATAGAGGCTAACATTCTGACCAAGTTTCATCAAGATTGGGTCAAAACTGTGACCTCTAGAGTGTTAACAAACTAATTGTTGACGACGAACGACGGACGACGGACGACGGACATAGGGTGATGACAATAGCTCACCCTGAGCTTATGCTCAGGTGAGCTAAAAAAGAAGTCAAGATCATCAAAACCTAATGACCCATTTGACATGCCCCAATGATAATTTGGACGAACTATGCGAAAACGTGTCTTCAAGCATATGCGGACAGCGAAGGCTCTGATCAGACTGCGCGGATGCGCAGGCTGGTCGTGGCCTTCGCTGTCCGCTAACAGAATTATTGGACACAATATGTATCAATTGAGAGCAAATACCCGGATGAGATTTTGTGAATGCGTGGGATAAATCTAAATCTATGCATTTTTCGCATGCTCGAAGACACATTTTTGCTTGACGAGACCCATTTAATCTATACATTTTTTTTTTTCAAATAGATACCCAGTAAAGTCCATCGTCACAGACTTAATCCCTCCCAAGGCACTTGACAAGGGTTTAAATGCATGAAATGGCCACTTAAAACAGCACTCTGTCGAAAACAAAACGAAGAAACAAAAATAAAACGTACAGATGAAGAAAACTACAAAGAAGTAACAGCAAATTGTACTTGAAAAACCATGTTCGATCGCTATTATTGCATAAAAACTGAAAAGCTTTGCTACATTTCGCGTCATTTCTTGCACTATTTTGTTTCGCCTTTTCGCCGATGTCTCGCGAACGTAATTTCCACTGACTATGCTCGTTCTAGGGCAGGGCAGTACACATCTCCAAACGGCAGCAAATCTGTGGCTCCGGTACGATCATATTGAAAGCTGCGTAGCCGTGCATTAACAGCGCGTGAATTGCTTTGTTAATACACGGCTTTTCGCTGGTTAATGCACGGCTGCTAATAACGTGCAACACTGCTTTTTATGCAATAATGAAGGTTTGGTCGTGCGCTAGCTCATATATTTGAGCCGCAACGTGAAAAAAACATACCTTCAGACGTGCGCCCAACGAAGATACAAATCAGCCGGCGCATCCGTGCAATTTGATCAGTCTTTCGTTGTTCGCATGAAGAAACTTTGCATCCTTGAGTATCCAAAATGCGTCCAGTGAAGATTCTGATCATTCTGCGCGAATGCGCAGGCTCATCTGAATCTTCGCTGGGCGCGCATATTCGAAGGTACGTTTTCTGACGTTAAGGCTCAAATTGTCTACAGACAAGAAACCGTAACACCGACGTTGACGCCACCGTCGATGCCGTATCTCTTTGAGGTCCTATATCTGAAGGTGTTCGGCCAAACTGAACTTATCTCAGAACGTAAATGAAAGCTTGTAATATGCCCCAATGATGAAGGCTCATTCCCATCCACCTTCTCACGCCTTCCTTGTAATCAAAGCGATGACAGCACTGGTGGGTCAACAGTCTTTGAGTGTAGGCTGGGAAAATGGTCCTGAACGGGGACCTAGGACTGTTTTATTTAACCCTTAACTTCCTGTAATTAAGCGAACGGTGCAGACCCTGATCAGATGAAACTTCTGTGGTGTCTGATCTGGGTCTGCATTGTTTGTAAATTTCCCAGCACTAAACCCAGTCCTAGTTTTACAGATAACCCTCTTTACACAGCGCTCTGACGTCACAGCGACAAGACTAGCGCGGCTATAAATACCCGTTTTCCGGATTTCGTCTAACGCGTGATTTGATTTCATTGGTGAATGATAATCACGTGGACAACAATTTTTAGGAAATTTTGGTGTATATTTACTTAGGGTCGATTGTAACAACACAACAATCGACCAAAAAAATGGCTGAAAAACAACCAGGTGTGTTCATTCCTTTTAAACGTTACTTCAAGGTGCGTTCGTTCCTTTAAACTTTACTTCAAGGTGTGTTCATTCCTTTTAAACGTTACTTCAATGTGTGTTCATTCCTTTAAACTTTACTTCAAGGTGCGTTCATTCCTTTAAACTTTACTTCAAGGTGCGTTCATTCCTTTAAACTTTACTTCAAGTGTGTTCATTCCTTTTAAACGTTACTTCAAGGTGTGTTCATTCCTTTAAAACTTTACTTCAAGGTGTGTTCATTCCTTTAAACTTTACTTCAAGGTATGTTCATTCCTTTTAAACGTTACTTCTATAGGACGCTAAATCTGTAGCCTTAAAAGTTTAAAAAAAATACAACGAAGGAAATCTCTCAGTGAAAGTAGAATTCATTTACTAATAATTCCAGTTCAACTGGCTCACACTAATTTTGCGCAATGGCGAAAACTCAAAATTGATTTATTTATTTACTTTTTATCTATTTATGTATTTTAAAAATCTTACCTCTTCAAATCCAAGCTCATCCACACCCACAGAGAACTGAGTTGTTACATCAGCAGCGAAGAGTATGCCATATTCGACTGACACATCCAATGAGCCATATCTTGTTTTTATGAATGACTGGGTGGACCAAACTTCACCGACACTCCGACTGCTCTTTGGCCGGAACGATTCCTATGAGTCCCAACGTAAACAAATATACCTTATGACATATGCGCCACTAAAATGAACCCTATCAAAGTGAGTATTAAGTGAGCCAGTGCGATAAGACCTGTGTAACCAGCCAAGGCTCAGATCAGCCTGTATATCAACACAGTGTGGCAGTATAGCGCACAATACTTACAAATAGTCTTGTGGTACCAGCAATGACTCAGATCAGCCTGCACATCCACGCAGTCTGATTAGGGTTTGCTGATCATTAGTGCATTCTACAGTCTCTGGACTATCCAAAGAGGGGATAAACGAGACCCTTGCCATGCTGGGTGGATTTACGGGCTGGTTACACGGGTCTTATTGTAGGTTTTATTCGGGCGCTGGCTTTTATGTATTCATAATTCAGGTACCCCGATACCAACCAATTTGTATAGTACAAAGAGGGAAGAGGGGATATGTGGGAAGCTGGGGTCAGAAATTATGAGGAGTTTTACAAGGTCCCGAGGTTATAAAATTTTTCATGCTCAACTCAGCACAGATGACCTTTTTTCCTGCTAACAAATATGAAAATATCAACAGTAGTTGGCATTTTCATATTTATCAGCAAAGAATTGTACATGTCCTGCTATGTTTAGCAAGAAAAAATTTACAATTGAGCAATTTGAGACTTATTAGCAGGAAAAATTTCATGCACAGCTGAGTTGAGCACGAAAAAGTTTTATAACGTCGGGGCCTGGGATATCTTGTAAAATCTTAGCTCATAAAATTGTACGATCGGGATATATTTGGAAAACGAAGGCCCAGAAAAGAAACAATATCCATCACTTAAGCTATACCATGTTAAAAGGGCCTTATCTTCTATGCTTCAAGCGGAGAACAAGTTCAGCCTGCGTACCCGAGCAGCTTCATTAGGACCTTCGCTTTTTCATCAGTAACTTCTATAATTACCGGCTGTAACTTCAGATCACACCACACCACATCACATCACATCATACCATAGCATCAAAACGTATCATATCGTACAATATCATATATATATATATATATATATATATATATATATATATATATATATATATATATATATATATATATATATATATATATATATATATATATATATATAATACCTATCCCAATCAACTGTGTGATGTGTTATTATTTGTGTGTTCTAAGATGGCTGATGAGACCAATCTTAGCTCTAAACTGCCTGTTGCAGACAGAACAAGGGAGATCTGAGGAACAAAGCTCTGTTGGTGATGCCTTAGCTCTGGCTTTCCGCTGTGCACGTTTCTGCTCGGCTTCGCTGATTCTTTTTGCTTCGTATTCATCAGCCCCCCCCCCCTCCCCCTCGACCCCAACACCTTCTTATGAGGCCTCGCCACTGAGTTCGATCCTGTGCAATCTATTCCCACGACTCTGTTGGTATGCTAAAGTCTTTAAGGGAGGCTTTGAGGGTGTCCTTGTATCACTTCTTCTGACCACCATGGGAGCGTTTTCCAACTTGTAGTTCTCCATAGAGTATTTTCTTTGGCAAACGTTCATCAGGCATTCTGGTAACACGGCCTGTCCATCTTAACTGTGTCCATTTCAGAAGAGTATGTACACTCTGCATCCCTGCCCTTTTCAGTCTGTAATCCTGTCTTGCCACTTGATATTTAGAAGCTTTCTAAGACAGCTTGTATGGAAGTGGTTCAGTCTTTTGGCGTGCCGTTGGTAAACTGTCCAGTTTCGCATGCGTATAACAGTGTTGGCAGCACCACCGATCTATACTTTCAGCTTTGTGTCAAGTCTGATTCCATTTTGGTCCCAAATACTTCTACGTAGCCGGCCATATGCTGCACTAGCTTTGGCAATCCTAGCACTGACTTCATCATCAATGTGCACAACTCTAGATAATGTGCTTCCAAGGTAGGTGAACTTGTCTACCACTTGCAATCGCTGACCTTTTACTGTGATGGTAGGCTCTTTGTAAGGCTTTCCAGGTGCTGGCTGATATACTACCTCAGTCTTTTTTATGCTGATTGTGAGATCATAGCTGTCAGATGAATCAGATACTTGATCCACACCTTTTTGCATTTTCTCTTCTGTTGGAGCACCCTTTGCCATGTCATCAGCAAAGAGGAACTCATCAAGCACCTCTGTCTGCACCTTGGATTTAGCTTGCAACCTTCTTAGGTTGAAAAGTTTCCCATCAAAGCGATACCAAATAGGTATATACCATTGTCACCATCCTTGAAAGCATTTGTAAGCATGGCAGAAAACATCGTGCTGAAGCTAGTACACAGCCTTGCTTAACTCCATTTGTTATAGGGAATGGATCAGAAAAAGCCATCATTTTGGACCCTTGCAAGCATACCATCATGGAACTGCCGCACCATTGCTATGAATTTGGCAGGACAGTCAAACTGACTGACTGTCAAATGCTTTGGTAAGGTCGACAAAGGTCATGTAGAGGTCCACATTCTGTTCGTTCCTGGCATTTTTCTTGAAGCTGTCGTGCTGTAAAGATCATGTCTATTGTTCCTATGTTTTTCCTGAATCAAAACTTTCTGGTAGAAGCCCTGACTATTCAAGGTGTTCATTCAATCGATTCAGTAGGACCCTAGCAAGGATCTTCCCAACAACTGACAATAAAGAGATTGTCACAGACTTGAGGATTCCCTTTCCTTTTGAATAGGTGGATAATTGTTGCATCCTTGAATTCTTGAGGGATGGCTTCTTTTCTCCACATAATGTGAAATAACTCTCTGCAACTGGAGGACCTCCTGCTTTGTAGATCTCTGCAGGTATTGCATCGGATCCTGGAGCCTTGCCAAATGACAGGAGTTTTATTGCTTTCACTGTTTCAGAGACGGTTGGGAGCTCATCAAGCAACGGATTAGATTCCACCTATGGTAGTCTGTTGATAGCTTCATCATTGATAGATGATGGCCGATTAAGGACACCATCAAAGTGTTCAGCCCATATTTTCAAGATAGCTTCTTTGTCAGTCAGAAGACTAGTTCCATCTGCACTAAGGAGTGGGGTGGTTCCTGAGCTATGGGGACCATATATTGTCTTGGTGCATCTAAGAACTTTTTTCATATCCTTTCTCTCTGCAAAGGACTGGATTTCATCAGCCTTTTTGTTCAGCCAGAGTCTTGCATGTCTCTGAGCCTAGTCTGTACTGTCTTGCATATGTTTGAATAGGCAGTCTTACTAGATACTGAGCTGGTATTTCTGAGGTAAGCCTTGTGTTTTTGGTGTTTCTCTTCTAGGAGTCCCTGGATTTGTTTGTCATTCTCATCAAACCAGTCTCGGTGTTTGCGAGATACTGGTCCTAGGGAATCCATTGCTGAAGAGTGAACAGTGTCTCTGAAGACTGTCCAGCTCCCATCTACATCTTCTGAACTGTGTTCCAGTGCATCTAAACGGCTGCAGAGATCGTTGACGAATGCTTGCCTCTTGTTGTCTTGTTTCAGCTTGGAGACATCTAATTTCTTTGGCACCTTCTTGCCTTGTGGTCGTCGTACAGGCTGAATGCGCAGGTTGAGTTTGCTGACAACAAGCCTGTGATCTATCCAACAGTCTGCACCACACATAGTCTTAGTCACTCTGACATTCTGTCTGTCCTTCCTTCGCACTATGACATAGTCAATGAGATGCCAGTGTTTGGAGCGAGGGTGCATCCATGATGTCTTTCTGCGAGTTGGTAGACGGAAGACTGTGTTGGTGATCAGTAATTCAGGCTCTGCACACTTCCTTAAAAGGAGGAGTCCATTGCTGTTGCACTTCCCTGCACTTTCAGATCCAATCACTCCTTCCCAGGTCTGGTGGTGTGTGCCGACTCTGGCATTGAAGTCCTCGAGGAGGATGAGTTTGTCTGTTCGGGGTGCTGCAGAAATCACAGAATCCAGATCATCATAGAACTTGTCTTCAACCTCATCTGGGTTGGTCATTGTGGGTGCATAGGCACTTACCATTGTTGCATGCCTCTTACCAGATAAAGGAAGTCTCAGCGTCGTCAGGCGGTCACATGCCTTTTGGAAGTCCTGAGAGCTTACTGACGAGGTGTGACTTGATGGCGAATCCTACTTCTGCTTCACACCGCTCTTCTTTCTTGCGTCCACTCCAGAAGAAAGTGTAGCCAGCACCAACTTCTTTTAAAAGCCCTTCTACTGCAAAGCGAGTCTCATTCAGAGCTGCAATCTCGATTTTGTATCGGTCAAGTTCTCTACCAACTAGAGCTGTTCTTCGCTGAGGTCTGTCAGAACCAGAACTGTCCATTAGGGTGCGCACATTCCAAGCGCCGACAGTTAAAGATACAACCTTCATCTTCTTTTTTTCTTTTTCGACCGCTAGGTGGGATTCCCGCTGATCGCGGTTAACCAGACAGGAGTTTTGAAGCAGGCAATTGTTTAGGGCACCTTTTATAGCCCCTTCCCCATGTTACGTGGGTGAGCAGTGCGATCCTAAAAAAGGTCTGCTCAGTCGCTCAGTTCGGCTGCCGAATTCCCCATACTGCTTCGCTCTTAAGGAACTACAGCTTACAGTGTTTCCTCACCTGCTGCTTCGCCGCTCGCCCATCGCCACAGGGCTTTTGTATGACTTGCATATGTGTGCTTGCTGTGAATGTGTGTTGCTCATTAAGATGACATGCGCTGTGAATTGGATTATAGTGAGGGAGAGACGCGCAGAATCAACCTCACTCTCTCGTCCTGACCTAGCTGGATCCAGAGGCAAGACAGTGTCAGGTGCAGTGGATGACTATGACTTCTGTTGTGCCTTGTCATGCTCTCCATGCTCCACAACATGCTGCTGCATCGCCGTTTGGACCATTGAATCATAGTAATGATTTCCTCCGACCAAGCTGCCGAAGCAGACTTTACATAACTGGAACAGATATCCAGATATGCAGGTTTTTGTTTGGATTTGCCAACTCCTAGATGAAATGCCGACGAGGGCTTGAGAGCTCCATTTACCCTAGATATTGCAACACAGATTCGGTTAACAGCTATATAGAAGCAGTAACTTAAATGTCTTATGTAGCCTACAATATCATATCGTACAATACCATATCATGTACAATATCATACCATATCGTACAATACCATATCATGTACAATATCATACCATATCGTACTATATCAAATCATATGCTACCATATCAAATCAAATAATTTATTGGTCCAAATCCAGCATAAGGACTGTCACCAAATACATGTAACCGACATCAAATACAAGGCAATCAGCAAATTCTCTGACCAGGCGGCGTAGGCTGATCAAAATCTGCACTGTTCAAATATGCGATAACGCCTTTTTAGCATGATAAGCCAAAGCCTAAATCCCAGCAAACACGTGACGTTCATACAAAATCGCAAAAAGTCATACAACGTCGACAAAACGTCATGTCATCTATACAATGTCGCATTAACGTCGATGTAACATCAAGACGTTCATACAACGTCATGACGCTCAGAACTACAACATCGAATTAACGTCAATGCAACATCACGGAGTTCATGCGATGTCGCATTAACGTCGATACAACGTCATGACGTTTAACAACGTCGCATTAACGCGGATGCAAGTCAAAACGCTTATACAACGCCGCA
The DNA here is from genome assembly GCA_964016985.1 of Anodontia alba. Classification (NCBI taxonomy): domain Eukaryota; kingdom Metazoa; phylum Mollusca; class Bivalvia; order Lucinida; family Lucinidae; genus Anodontia; species Anodontia alba. The sequence goes on from OZ024825.1 coordinate 72,855,175, forward strand.
TTAACGTCGATGCAACGTGACGACATTAATAGAATGTCACATTAACGTCGATGCAATGACGTTAATTCGACGTTGTATAAACGTCATGTGCCCGCCGGTAAGTTACCATGATTATTTGTTTGTCGATAGATGTGACTGGTCGAGAAGGTTTAAGCAGGTTACCATCTTTTGTGCAGCATCTGTAGGGAGAAAAAGAAGGATAACTCAATATTTAAGGCGCTGATCACAACTGCAGCAGACGATATTTTGATTTGTTTTTATTTTTCAGAAAAAAAGCCTTGACATTTCATGCGAATCGTCTGCCGAAAAGATTTACATGAAATGTAGAAAATAAAGCTTGACGTTTCCTAATTCAGACCTCACGAAATTGATGCCAAAACTTTTTTTTCTCTGAAAGATAATAAGGAAAATACAGAATGCCGTCTGCTATGGTAAAACAAGCCACAATAATTATAAGAAACTAGCCCATATTTACACTTAGTATTCGGACGCTTTAATTCTTTACCACTCTTTAAAAAATCATTTTATTACTTCCGTCTTTCCAATGCTGAATGATAAGTAAACAGTGCAGACTCTGATATGACGCCGCGTCCTGCGGCGGCTGATCTCGTTCTACAATGTTTGTTCAGGCCTGTCTGTCTAAAATTAATGGGTAGATATAGTATATTTGGACTCAACGATGGCCCTGATCAGCCGTTGGATCCGCCCTATTTGGTCAGAGTCTTCGCAGGGTGCTATTATCAGACAGGCAAGTTTATTTGATGTACTTTCGCTTCATCCCTGAAAAAAAAAAGAAAATAAAAGGTGTCGTAGTTTTGATTTTAAATTTCACTATTCTGCCCTCTCTTACATTAAATTTGCGACTTTACGGTAGACCATAATGCTTTGCTCGTCGCCGGAGTTCCGGTATAACCAAACATGACTGCCACTGTTGTAAGTTCCCAGTCAGCATTCTACGTAAATCTATATCGGGCCGTCATCGGCCCGTCAGGGTAGCTGACGGGCCGATGACGGCCCGATGTAGATTTACGTAGAATGCTAGCTGGGGTACATGCAACCGCATGCAACCGAGACTACGTGGTCCGTATAAAGTCTATGTGGGCAATTTCTGTAGTGTTCCAGGGTGCTCAAACTCGCGAGGTGGAAGCAAAAGGGCCAACAAGTAGGTTTCTTTCTATCGTTGTCTCCAAGAAGAGAAAAGAAAGCGACTCTGGCTTGATATGAATCACGGGACATGGTGGTTGAGACCCGAGAGAAGGTTGTCACAGTTTAGAATCAGAATCAGAATATTTTACTGGTGACAAATCAAATGACATTCATTCACCAGGGCCAACGATTGCGAAGACTAGTCTCTAGATCTAACAAGCGATGTGAGTCTAGCGACAGAGTCTTCAGAACTTTAAGCAGAGGATATTATAGATGCAAGGAGTGCATTTCAATCCCTAATGGTGTCTGGGAAAAAACTGTACCTGTAAATATCAGTTCTAGCATATGACACTTGAAATGCTTTTGGATGCTGATTCATACTGTGCCTATTTGGGGTTGAAGGTCATCACAATGTATACTAGCTCTACCTTTCAGATCTTTGAATAGCAATATGAGTTTACTATCTTTGTGTCTCTTGTGAAGAGACTCCCACCCTAACTGTTCAAGAATGCTAGTCATACTTCGAGTTTCAAAGTTGTAGTAACCAGTCACAAACCTAGCTGCACGTTTCTGAACCTTTTCCAATTCTTCCTGGACTGCCTGGTTCCATCGTGGCAGAACTGTAAACCTACCAAATACTTATTCACATCAGTACTGGTTTACCGCTTAGAAGGTTTAGGCCTGTCCAGACAAAGTGCTGTGAGTCGGACCGACCCTACAGAAACCTTGGCTGTTTACTGTCAGGGCGGTTAATGAGTCATTTTTCTGCAGGGCTTGGGATGTCATTTATATCCATATCAGGTAAAAGTCCCATAAAATCAGAGTTTGGTTTGTTTGTATTGAGGTTTAACATCCTGTCAACACTATTTTGGTCATTTTGGAGACGTTGCTTCCAATTTTTTAGGACTTTTAGTCTTTTACCCATTATTGAGATGAAATGGCATCTCAAGCCCAACCGCCAATACAAACCGTAGTGGTTTATGTAATAGGGAAGGTCCCACTTGCACCATTTTGCCTGGGCAGTTTTAGACCTTCTAAGAAGTTTCCCAGTACTAAAATGTTTGGTATGTTTCAGCTCTGCGTGGAACCATTATACGCCCCAATCTATTTCTCCAAGCCCTGGTGGATGGGGGAGTTCGTCTCCAAACTGACTGAAATATTGTTGACCCATGGAGACGTAAATTCTGTATACAAACAAACAATTTCTTAAATGGTATAGGCAGTGGGAAAATTTATAACTTGTTTATTGCCGGAATGTTATATTTGACATTGATTATGCATTGATTTTGTGTCCGCTTTGTAAGTCGAATACCCTTTGGAATATTTTTATGATACTTGGTAGAAATGTAGAACAGGATGAGATAACATGACACGTATAAGAATGACAACTTTGCCTTTCTTACTTTTAGAGTTATCTCCCCTTCTTGGGCTTGAATTTGATTTCGTGTCCGCTCTGTAATACAAATACCCTTCTGTTGCGTAAGAAAGTTACCTATAGAATAGTGTTTGATTTGGCAAACAGTGCATATCCTGATCAGACGCCGCGTTCAGGCCTACATTATTTGCTTATAGTACAGGAACTTAGAGGTTAAACGAAACAGCGTAATTCCCCGTTCAGTACCATTTTCCAGCCTATAATCAGAGACAATCGACCCATGACCTCTATGGTGAAAAAGTGTCACAATTAGTGCTGCCCCTATCTATCGTGATCTTGCTTTAACGGGATAGCATGATGACGCTGGTCATCAAGGTCGAGATAGGACAGCATATCTTATCAGATCCCATTTATTTTGGACAGGAATGGACAGAGATATCGAGTTAAAGAACCAAACTTGCCAATAATGTATCTGCAGAAAAACACCAAGCAGGAGCTCCGCAGAGTTAGTTAACATCTACACAAGTCAACTTATGGAACTTGTGTGTTTGTATGATTTGTCCCTCGGAACATCCTAGGAGGATACCAGAACATCCTCGTTGTTACGATACATTCTTTTCGATTTGCACAGACCTTCCCTACCCGAAAACGGCAATAGTCATTGCCAAATCACTTTGTGAGAATTTTATCGTACATTATGGTTTTTCCGCGCGATTGCATAGCGATAAAGGCAGAAACTGGAAAACTTTAGTGGCCAGCCTTGTGCATGCTTACAAATCAACCCGTCATGAGAGTAATGGCTTTGCTCCACACTATCCGATGTTTGGCAGGTTTCAGAGTCTCGTAGTCGATGCATTTCTGCGCATCAGGCCCAAATGTGAGAGTGCTAACGATGCCAGTACCTACGTAAGCAAATTAAAATCTAGACTGAACTTTGCTTACAAGCCGGCCTCTCAACGGGCCAAGAAGCGTGCACGTCACAGCAAGGACATCTATGATTCAAAAGTCCTGGAGTCTATAGTCCATCCAGGGAATCTTGTTCTTGTCAGAAACGTCGGCCTGAATGGTAAACAGAAACTCTCCGACAGGTGGAACAGGCAACCGCACGATGTTATTGCACAATCAAATAAGGATATTCCTGTATTTTCTGTAAAAAGGGAACACAGAAAGGGATAGGCAAAATTGCTTCATCGCAATTTATAACTGACATTTATGAGCATTCTTTCTGAAGCATGCAGGGTAATGCATCCCACTAATACTGTCGACGAGGAAGACTGGGTACCTTAATTATACATCCAATACCACCCAGTTAGTTGACGCTTTTAGAAAAGGTGAAACTGGACATCTTGACAATATATTCAATACCACACAGTTAAGAGGCAACACTTGTAATAAAGGTGAAACTGGGCACAGGACAATATGTTCAATACCACCCAGTTCAATGACAACTCTATTTACAACGGTGAACTGGGCATCAGGACAATACCACCCAGTTCATTGGCAACCGTACTGACAATAATGAAACTGGGCACCAGGACATTAAGTCAAATATCACCCAGCTAAGAAACAATCTGTTTCATAAGGATGGAAACGCGCACCTGGTTGATACATCCAACACCATCCAGTTTGTAGATACTGCTACAGAACCAGATGTGAATACAAACCCAAGCCAGTCAGTTAAACCCGATCCATACACTATTCCTCAGTGGTTTGAAAAATTACAACTGAGCCCATTAGCGGTGTCATTTGAGCTATGAATTCACGGCGGCTCAGTTGATCGAATCGCAGACGCAAAAAAAGAAAAAAAAAAAAAAAAAAAAAAAAACCGAGATGGCAATTGTTAAATAACGTGAGCTTGTCTTAAACTCCGTTAATTCGGTTCATTTCTTTTGACGTTAAAGCATTTTGTAAACATTGTTTATCTATGTGCTAAACTAATAATCTATCTAATGAAAATAAGATTTACAACCCAGGCGCACTAACAGCATTGGCTCATTATAATTTTGATGACAACATTTCTTAAAGAGGGAGAAAGTTTTACAGGGTCTGTTACTACCTTTATATCCTCACAATCCGTTGTGTTATGCTGTATTGTATTTCATTCTATTCATTCATTTTCATTTCATTTAGAGATCTGCGACATTTAAACCTGACTGTGGCTGTTTGCGCGCGACCCACTGATGCATCGATGACTAACACACGCATGCACACTAACCGTAACTTGGTCAGTCACATTTACTTTTTCATGGCAACAGGTTGCCCACCGCCCGTAAAATAAAAATTGGTCCTTTTACTGAATTCTCCCTAATTCAGGACATATTGAGTCTTGCGGGTATGTTTCATTACATTATTTTTCATCTTGTACCATTGATAATGTAGACGTGTAATGCGAAGTCTAAATATTGGCAGCAACGCATCTCTGAGTCCTCGTAATAGCTGCGCATTCATCCATCTCTTGGATTGTCCTTTTACTGAATAATCACTATTTTAGGATATACGGTTTATTGCAGCTATGTCTCATGACATTATTTTTCATCTTTTATCATCGATAATATAGATCATTGATGCAAAGTCTAGATATTGGTAGCAATGCATCTCGGAGTCCCTTTAATAGGTGCGCATTCATCCACCCACCTTGTTTATGTTTACACACACACACACACACACACACACACACACACACACACACACACACATTTAACTATATATATGCTTATTGGTATTTTGACACGGATGCAATAAACATCAGTCACAATTATTTTTTCATAACGGCAGGTTGTCCACCATCTGTATAAAGAACATTGGTCTTTTTACTGAATTCTCACTAATTCAGGATAAATCTTTTCTCGCAGCGTGGTTTGATAAAACAGTACAGAACCTCCAAAGTGTTTTTTTGTTTTTTAACCATGACACGCTTACAAACCATAAATAATAATAATAATAATAATAATAATAATAATAATAATAATAATAAACTAGAAAATTTTGTTATTTTGGACATTTGGCATATTCATGCATTATAGAAAATTGATAGAATTGATAGAAATACTAAAACAAAGTAAAATACTGAAGTCAGATTTTTTTTAAAAAACGTCTAAACATTCATTGAACTTATCAATGGCTAGTCATAAATGATTAACTCTTAACATTCTGGGTATCAAATAATTCAATCGATGACGTTTTGAAATATTTTTCTTATTTTCCCCAGAAAACAGGATTTGGCATTTCATGCTAATTGTCTCTACAAAACAATTTGCATGAAATGCGAAATCCTGCTTTTTTGGAAAAGTAAGAAAAATATAATCAATTTGTCGTCTATTGAATCAGAATAGAGAGTGGTAAGGTTAAACAGCAGTTACATAACTGAACTAAACATGCAGTGTTTAAGAATATTTAGATGTTTAGCAGACAAGCAAGCGTTCACAAGCAGAGCCCCCCCCCCCCCCCCCCCCCCACACACACACTCTCTCTCTCTTCTTTTTTAATCAGATTCTTCGTCGACAATTTCTTTTACTATCGCTTTTCTGTGTAGACATGCGTGGTAAAACGGTCTAGTTCTTTTTTATCTTCTACTCAAAAGGTGGCATGTCAGATTAGACTATAAAGTTACTTTCTACCAGTTTGTAATATCACGCTCGGATTGACAATGCGGTTTAGTACTATATTCCTGATCTCGTTACCGGTATTCGTTTTTTTTTTCAGCCATCTTACTAAACCAACATTTAAATGTAGTGAAAAAAGAAAAGAAACACATTCAGTGGAATAACAAATCAGGGCCAGTCCTTAGTGTCTCTTTTTTGGGACAAGCTCAAGAAAAGATGCATGTGCCCGAAGAAATCCCCAAAAATGTAAAAAATTTGGACAAACATTTCAAAGTGATTCCTGATAACTTTCGTCTTGGAAACGCGATGTTCTACTTTGCTGCCTTAGTGGGACTAGCACGTGCGCAACCTAGGTCGGCAACATTCTTTCGTAGAGATTGATCATGAAATATTTTCTACGGTCATTCTCTCCCTTCTGCTGATTCAAGAAGGGCAATTGTCAATTTCTGGCGAAAGAATGTGCACTATACTGGTTAACTACTTAGAGGACTAAGCCTGCCCAGTAAACGTGTGGTTAGGTAAACTGACCGCGCTCGACATGACCCCATTGGGTTGACTGGGCCGTAAAACCTCAACACAAAATAAAAGCACGTGCGCAGAAATACGAAGTCGCTCTTATGCCTTTAAATACTCTGATACAATACTTTTATATACCAAAATTGCATGTAACAGATAGTAAAATTGTTAACATTTTACCTGTAACTGAAGAACTTTGGAGAAACGAAATCTGGTGACAAAACACACAGTAACTTTCTTATATTTTGACGCTTCAAGCTTGGACGTATTTCTTTAATGGTTTTCATGAACTCCGAAATCTTTTTACAATTCGACGACAGTACTTAGCCAAGGCTTGAGCGTTTCTCAACCAAAACATTCCCACGAATAAAACCATTATCGGTGGTCATGTAAAAAGACAAGTTTCAAGACACTCCGGTCATTACGATAGAAAAATGCTGCCAGCATTACATGTTTCGCCACAGCCATGACGTATTTTCGTGATCGGTATCCAGACGCATTTTTTGCTGTTGTTAGCGACGATATTAAATGGTGCCGGAGGAGTCTTATAGGAGATGACATCTCGTATATACAGTGATTGTCGTCTAACTATCACTGACATGGCTATAGTGAGCATGTGTGATCATATAATAATTACAGCATTTACATTCGGTTGGTGGGGTGCGTGGTTGTCTAAAGGAAACGTTGTTTATTTGCATGATTATCCATATAGATAGCGGGGGCTGTAGGTGTCCAGCCGGAGCTGAAGTCTCATTTTGCCTCACGCATGCCACACGCCCAGTTAGTGAACACGCGCGGATTTTGTCCCCCACCCCAACCCCCCACCCCCCCCCCTATGACGTCTGTGCCTTTTTAAGCTATATCTGTACAGTTAATCTGTATACTAATATTATACATCATAGGATAATTTTAATTTTAAAATCGGGCACAGACTGTTTTAATCATATTTAATATTTTGTTGTGTTGATATGTGTCGCTTACGGTATTTGGGTTATTGTAACTGTTACACATCTACGAAATATGTAGAATCTGCTATTTTTTCAAGTAGTAAAAGATGACGTTTCAAGTATCGTTTCATACTTTATCTCAGAAGACAATATCTGAACTGCAATAGATCTGTCGAGGGCCAGCCTCTTCTTCAGTTGCGTAATAAAGCCGAAACAATCAGCCTGTAAAAAAATGCATACATCCAGACGTCATTTATATTCTATTATGTGTTATGTACTTTTACAACACGCCTCCTCGCGATGTCCGCACATGTTAAATCTATGTATCAGTACTTAGAGGAACCTAGTACCTTTACGTCTCCTAAAAAGGTATATGTTTTACAATAATTATTTAAAATCTAGCGTGTCTCCCTCTCACATAAATATATGCGTTCTGACTATAATATGAGAAGCTTCTGGGTTGATACCAGATTAGTTTTAGCTTCTATATAGCTAGTTCTAGGTTGATACCAGGTTAGTTCTAGCTTTCAATATATTTAAACGTTGGAAAGAATTCTTCTGTAGAATTCTTGTGTTGTACAGTCAAAGTTACTTTGACTGATAAAAACAAGAGGACTCAGACGGATACATCGCATTCCCAGACGCGTGTTAAATTCCAGTTGGCGGATTCTTTTTGTGAGTGTCATATAACATTTAACGTTCTTCTCTTGTATAATTCCAACTGAGACAAGATATATCATAAAAGAAAAGAAACAAATTCAGTCGAATAACAGTTCAGGTCCAGTCCTTAGTGCTTCTTTTCCGGAACATTTTACCTGTAACTAAAAAGAAATTTGGAGAAACAAAACCTGGCGACAGAACACACAGTACCTTTCTAATAATCTGACCTTTCATGGATCGTGCATGGACGTGTTTCTTCAATGGTTTTCATGAACTCCGAAAATGTTCACAATAAACGACAGTACTAGAGCGTTTGTCAACCAAAACAGCTATTGCATGTTTTTAAATGCCATGCAGTACTTAGAGGTAGCTAGTACGAGTATTGCCACAGCAACTGGGACACAAATTTGATCATACCATAAAAGGTCAAAAGTCATCCAAGTCACATCATTTTAACAATTTTGGAAGACCTTGACTCAGCCTCAAAACTTTCTTAGTAATGGAGAAGGAGATTTTTCAGTGTTTATATCATATATGGGCATGACAGCCATCTTGTACAATGTTGACAGACCATTTGAACAAATTGTCAGCATTCACTAAACAGAGGCCCCATATAAAATCTGGTGAAAATTTGTCAAACGGTTTCAAAGAAGAAGACGTTTAATGATTTCATGATTTTATACCTATATATAGCCCATGGGCAAGGGCAAATAACCCCGGGAGGAGGGGGTGGGGCAAACTTATGATCCTAACTAAAAGTTTTACTACTTTAATCAGACATTGTAGTTTTCAGGCATTAGTCTTAAGTACATATTTGAAAAAAAAAATCAAATTTTCCCCAGACTAATCTATAGAGAGGCAAATTTGACCTTGCCGTAAAAAGGTCAAAGGTCAACCTACGATCATCATTTGACCAAGCTTGGTTGAGCTTCAGACAGCGATGCTATATACCAAAGTTCAGCCCCAAAGCTTTCTTGGTTCTGGAGTAGAAGATTTTAAGATTTTTTTACCATATATGGACATGGCGGCCATCTTGTTCAATGGCGTGGAACCATTTGACAAATTGGCAATAAATTTCGACAGCAGGCCCAGTGTGAAATCTGGTGAAAATTACTGTCAGTTTTAGAGAAGAAGACATTTAAAAAATACACAATGTTATACATGTATATAGCCCAGAGGCAAGGGCAGATAACTCTTGGGAGACAAAAGTTATTCTGCAGATAGACTGTGCACAAGTACTAGTTAACCGCTTAGAGGACTAAGTAAATAAGCAAACTCAGACACTGATACAATCAGATCCACATCAAGTTCTCAACATCAAAGGGATAGCCAGACAAATGCAATTAAACAGCCACAAAAAGAACAGATGGCAAGCAGAGCTGGCAGGCATTTTCTTAAAAAGGTGGCAACTTTGTTATCCAAGTTGATTGAATGTGACTAACTTACATAATTGTTAAAAGCAAAAAAAAAAAGAAAAAAAAATGTTAGTGAAACACCACAGAACATTGTACAGAAATTAAAGTCAAAAAGAAAAGTGCCGCCTTGGAACGGTCATTAATAATATTACTGGTGCTAGGATGGGTGCTTAAGCTAGCTTTAAGGGGCCGCAAAGCGTTTTTCGGTCCGCTTTATAGGTCTTCAAGCCTGTCCAGGAAAAGTATGGTTAGATAAACTGACCTGCTCGACATGAACTTAATACTGTTGACTTGACCGTTGAACTCCAAAACTAACATCTCTTCTCCTTTTGATGCCTCGGGAAGGCTGCGTTTCGTAATTACGACATTTCCTGAATATCTTCGCTTATATCATGGTAGACCTAAAACCTTTACCAAGTATGGGCTTTCACAAAAAAATTGGTCTACGCTTAGCATACATTGATGCTTAGCATAGACTAAGCTTGTTTGTGAAAACTAATGCCTGGTTATAAAAAACGTTGAGCAGTCCACGGAAAATGGCATTGGACCAGTCCATGACCTTTACATAAAACGCTCCCTAAGCAGTTACAAATACTAAGATTATCTACACAAGGCAAACATCACTGCTGTAGTAAAGGTTGTGATGGAACAGTATACCGACTGTTAGTGAATAAAATAACCAGTACGCTGGAAATTCTTTATAAGACGGTTCAGTATAAGACGGTTCGGGTGTAGGACGGTTTATAAGACGGTTTACACAATTTTAAGAGGGTCAACTTTGTTATATACATATACACTTTCAGGAGAGTCTGCTTTGTTGTTTTATTTTTATATTATTTTTACACAATTTTAGGAGAGTCTGCTTAGGGATTTTTATCTACTTTATACAATTTAAAAAGCGTCAGATTTGGTTTGTTTTTCTTTACTATCTACTTAACATAATTTAAAGAGGGTTTGCTTTGGTTTGTTTCCATTATTTCCTTTATCCAAAAGAGAAATGATAAACATTCAGGATTGGTATATCTCTAACAAAATAATTTAATCTCCTTTCAGAAGAAAGCAAAAAGGAAGTCACAAAAGTTGTCTTGAAAGAATGGCATAACAACTACCAGATGTCACAAATCCTCTTAATGAGATTCTCATATTTAATGAAATCAGTGCAGTTCCTGATCAGGCGCTGTGGCATCTGAACTGGGCTATACAATTTGCCTAGGTCTAATTTTTTTTGACACAAGGCACTAATGAGTTAATATAACTTTTCTATGAACTACATCAGCCAACCGTAATGTTCCAGAATTTAACAATAAAAAATAAAACTATAGATTTGTGTATGAATACGGTTTAGAAAGTTTCTGAAATGCAGTTTAGAAGTACAGCAGACGGCATTTCAAAACTGTTTCCTTTTTACGTATTGTTTCAGAGAAAATAGGACAGGCAATTCACATAAAACGTTAAGCTTTATTTTCTTCGAAGAATAATTAAAAAGAATAAGATGTCATTCGTTACAATTTTGCAGGGCGCTTAAAGGCTGCGGATGCAGGTTGATGTGAGCCTTCGCTGGGCGCACATGCAATCATTACGAAAACACGCCTATTCAAATATATATAAAATTTCATCTAAAAAAAATGAGAATTTTCAGATTAAAAAACTCCGATATTTTTCATTCTTCTGCTCATAACATAGATTGTGGGTACTCGTTAGAACCGCCTCGCCGAGGCGGTTCTAACGAGTACCCAAAATCTATGTTTTTGATCAGAAATAAGAAAAAAAATGTATACCCCTGTAAACCCCAGTTTTACTATATAAAAGTGGGGTTTGAGGGGGTCAGAATTATATAGGCATGTTTTCGTGATGGTTTTAGGAAATAGTGCCCCGGGTAAAATTAGCTTTTGGACTCAGTGAATTAGATCGTCAAATGAACATTTATGATACTCCTCTATCTTTTTTTTCTTCACAGAAAATAAAATTTGATATCTGATTCAAATTTGACCCAGATGTCTGTGAAAAATAAGAAAACTATTTAAAAATGCTGTCTGGTTTCAATCAGCAGGCTTAAGCTATCAGTTTCGTAACCGATTTTATATACCTGGCCACATTTATAAAAAAAAAAAAAAAAGTGTTAAAAGAAATGCACCTTTTGTTCAGAATTGATGCAACCCCTCCCCCGCCCATAATTGCCTTTTATTTTGGTAAAACGGGGTTTCAGGAGGCTCCAAATTTCTGTGGAAGTGCAATACAACTCTTTGCATTACTTTTTTATATTATTGTTTTAAGCTTCTACATTTCTCTGTAACGCATTTGAGTTATGCCTCACACAGAAAAATAATTTAACACGACAGTTATGTGGTTGCTGGGAGATAATTCTAACCGTAATTAAGACAGTTTCCATTTTTCGCGCTGCACTACTGATTTCCCTGTATTGTTGTTCCAAAACAGTAAATGAAGTTGTATAGGAAACAAACGATGAGAAAACATAATATTAGCATACTTTTTGATCTATCTGATTGAACGAACATTGAAACGGGATGTTTTCCTTTACTTAGTTAGTAATGAAAATGTTTCGGTATTCGGTATTTACTTTAGAACCCTCCCTCCAACCCCATCCCCTCACCAAAAAAAAAAAAAAAAAAAAAAAAAAAAAAAAAGAAAAGAAAAAAAAAACTTTATAAACTTATATAGTCAAATTGTTTGTATTCCGATTGGGGACTAATTTTGTATGTCTTTTGTTGCTGTTTTCTTTTTCTGTTTAAATATGAGTATGGCTCTGTGTAAACCAAAAACATATAGGTGAAGATACCCAGAAAATGCCACAATCACGAAGCACAGCCTTCCCACGGCACCAAAAGAAAAAATGGCGAGGAACAAAAATGGCAAAATAAACGTCACATATGAAACCACCGAACACCAATAAAGTAGAACTGCAACCGCTTTTGAATAGTCAGTCGTTAAACGACTGTCGGAGGGGTTTCACAGAGGGTATTTTCCAGTCCCTATACAACTGGAAACTACCCTAGCATTTTTCCACCATCGAAATGTCCTCTGAGGCTACGGTCAGATGTGATTGCCTTCGGAATATGATAGAAATAAAGTGGACGGGGACTTAAACAAGGTTTACTCCACATAGGGATCCTCCACCTCATTAATGAAATATATATATATATATATATTCACAAACACTGTGATGAAACAAATCAAAGTTTATACTAAATACATGTCTTAGTCCAGCAGAAACACAGTCTGACCTGGAAATGCGGTTCAAAGTTGTTTTTTTTTCTTTACTGATTTTTGTTAGCCAGACATTGTATTTCAAGAATCTGACTGATGTCACTCTGACGTCATTGAGCGTTTTGAGAAAATCAAAATGGCGTCCAAGATAGTAGCTCAAACATATAATTACACATACCTGGCCAAAATAATTGATTTCAAAGTGTTATTTACTAAAGAATATTTGTTATTTGGAGACGTTTGCTTACAATAATGCTAACAACAATGTGTTTTTAAAAAATACCAAAATGGCGTACAAAAGGTCTGTCAAATATTTCATTTTTCAAAAATTCCTATGCTTAGGTTTTTCAAAAAAGATCCACTAGAAAAACTTGTAGTAAAATCACCTTATACTGGTTGGTATATGTTGTTGGTACTCATTTGAATTGCCTCGACTTTTTAAGCAGTTCAAACGAGTACCAACAACATATGTTTATATAAAGAAGTAGTTAAAAGTACATTGGCTGTAATCTAAACACTAATTGCTTAACTGTGCACTTATAGGAGCATCTGCGGTAATTAGGTTGAATACGGTATGCTGTGGGTACTTAGAGAAGTACCTAATGTGTGTACTTAAAATGAGTACACACAGCCTAAATTTCGTTGATAAACAAGAAACTAATGGATGCTCCTCTTTCTAAATACTGATTAACTGTCAAAAAGCACAACACAAGTTTTAGAAATTCAGAATAGTAGTTTTATATCATAGCCCAAAACAATGTGCAGTTTTCATACAGAATTTAACAAATGCGTTAATAGAAATCAAGACCGGCTACCCAGAAGGACATTTGTTTTAGCTAGGTCTTCTGGAATTTTAACCGCATAATTTTAGTTATTTTACATAGTAGCTGGCTTTCCCAGTAAGAGAATTTATTATGATATGTACTTCAAGAATTTAGCAAGTCAATTCAGAGAATTTATGTCCCTTACTTATAAAAACCCTCCAAAGGTACCTACTGTGTATCCAGTCTGGTAGTAGTGAAGCTCGAAAAATGACTAGCTATAAAAGTAAAAGTGCGGAAAAGTGGTAAGAAAAAAAAAAACGAAAAAAAAAAAAAAAAAAAAAAAAAAAACAACAAAAAACGATTAAATTCAAAAAGTGGAATAAGTAATTGCAGGTCATGGTACCTAAGCCATAATCCAAACTCATAAATCCGTAAACGTATGACGAATCAGAATGTTCAGACCAACAGACATGGACCCCCCAGAATAAAGGGTGTAATCAGGTGTCCGCGTATAATAAGATTACTTGGTAAGCAAGCTTCACCCACCATGCCCATAGGCCTGAACGAAGGAAATATGGGTAGAAGCGTATGTCCGGGATTTTGGGAGTCTACTTATGGCGCGTCACTGGCAAAAACATCAGAAACAATTCTGGAAACAGCCACATTGTAGGGATTGACCAGATTATAATGTCTCCCATAGAACTTCTTAAGTGTTGCTACCAGTTTGGTTTTTTGATGCCCCTGGCTCAACAACTTTGTAGTGAGCACTTTCCCACACTCCATGAAGTCCTGATAATTTGAACAGGCTCTGACATAACGGATTAACTGTGAAACGTAAACGCCGTATGCTGGTGATATTACTGCTCAGGAATGGAAAGTTATCAATGGGAAAAATGAAGTCATCCCGTTTGTTGTAAAGCCTAGTAGCAAGCTGTTCATTGTCAATGTAGAGATAACAATCCAAGTATGAGGAGGAGGCTGCAGTCTCCGTTGTACCCTTTATTTCCAGTTCACGTGGATAGATGAATTCCAAATACTCTGCAAATTTGTATTTTTCAGAGGCAATACGTCATCTAAATATCTATAGGTGAAATTGAATTGTTGTGCTGTTTCTTGCCTGCTTGGAGGAGACATTGTACAAACTCCGCCTCATACGAGTATAAAAACAAGTCGGCAAGTAACGGTGCACAGTTAGTACCCATCGGTATGCGGATTGTTTGCTGAAATATCCGTCCGCCGAACTCCACAAAAATATTGTCGATCAAAATGATCTCGAACGAAGTATGTGTCTTTGTAGCCAATGACAACATACTGAAATCGACGATTACCATTCTTGTGGAAGAAAGACTGGTTGATAATTTCCTTTAATTTAGAGTTCAATTTATCACGAGGAATAGTAGTGTAAAGAGTAGAGAAAATTAAACAAAATTGATTTGAGGATTATATACCAATCATATGCACGTCTTCAAACCTTGACAGAAACACCTGTACAGTTAAAAAAAAAAAAAAAAAAAAAAAAACTAAAAAAAAAAACAAAACAAAAAACAAAACAAAAAAAAACTCAGCATAAAGCTGTAGGAGGATATGAGGACACTAGGTATCCAGTACATATACACATATGTGTACGTATCCAAATCACATGCACATCTTCAGACCATAACAAAAACACCAGTACAGATTCAAAAAAGATCAGTATAAAACTGTAGGAGGAGTAATGGATGCTCCCAGAGGGTGCAGAACTACTTAACAAGCACCATGAACCATAGAAAGCCAAATACACCTCACTTTTCTTCAAAAAGGCAGGGGGACAACAAACCACTTAACAGAGATAAAGATAGTTAGATTACCCAGAAAGAATATTTGTGTTTGCTATGTCTAGAATTTTAACCACTTTTAGAATTTTTCCAGTAATATTAGTACAGTTTTAAATAGTAGACAGATAGAATTTAATTTTAGTACATTTTTCATTTCTAGTGGGCTTATGCAAAGAGAACATTTATTGAGGTAAAGACAGTTAGATTAACCAGAAAGGATATTTGATTGAACTATGTCTAGAATTTTAACCACTTTTAAAAAAGTAATTTTAGTACTGTTTTAAATAGTGGGCAAACAGAATTCTAACCCAATAAATTTAGTACATTCTTAAATTCTAATTAGTTTACCAAGAGAGAACATGTAACTGCTAAATTTCTTACATAATCTAGCAAAAGACTTTTAATAGAAATCAAGACAGCGAGGTTACCAGAAAGGACATTTGTTTAAACTATTTCTAGAATTTTAAGCAGTATTGTGAATACATTTTTAAACAGTAGGTAGGCAGAATTTTAACACAGAAATGTTAGTATAATTTTAAATAGTAGGTAGGTTATCCAGTGAGAACATTATTGTTCCCCGCTGTTTCGAAAAAAAGTGGAAACCTGGTATTCAGGGCTTTTTCAGAAGTGCAAGTTACTTGCATGTGTTTTACCCTGAATCCCAGCTTTCAATGGTTCAAGGTGTCTGGTGTGGATATCATCCTCAGATTGACTATCACTTTTTCAGTACTAGTGTTTTGAACTGAAACATTTTTTCAGGCTCCGATATTATCAAAGTGTATAGGTAGGAGGTACCTTACATCACGAAAACATGCCTATATAATTTTGACTCCCTTAAACCCCACTTTTATATAGTAAAACTGGGGTTTACAGTGGTATACATCATTTTTCTTATTTAGCTAAAAGCATAGATTTTGGGTACTTATTAGAACTGCGTCAGTGAGGCAGTTCTAACGAGTACCCACAATCTATGTTTTTAGCAGGAATATGAAAAATATCAGAATATTTTATCTGAAATTTTCCATTTTTTGGTTGTAAAATTTTCAATGTATTTGAATAGGCGTGTTTTCGTAATGTGTTTACAAAAAAGGTAAGAGAAAAGTTTAGGGAGTGCCACAATCACAAACCGCAGCCCTTCCCAGACCCCAAGAGGAAGAGGAAACCGACAAATCTAAACAAGCACAAACCGACAAACGTACGAAAAGCACTAAGATTAGCTCTCTCTTCCCCAAGCGAGGTAATCGCAATACTAAAAGGACTGAAAAACACAAGAACAAAATGACACACGGAAAGACATACAACAAATCGCCTCGTAGAATAAACCACAAAGCAACAAAGAGTAAGACTAACACCGGGACCACCGCCTTAGAACGGTCGGTAGAGCAAAACACTAGGGGGTTTAAAGCAGTTTTACAGCTAGCTAACTTCACCCTGGGTCCCGATGCTACTCTTAATACAAAAATACATAAAAATTCGGTTCACATAAAGACTCCCAACTCAGTCAATGCATCAAAGCGAAAACATAAAAATCAAATTAATCACTATAATAAACAAAGACGAGTACTCATGGCTAATTCTACTGTATGCCAGAGTAAATGAAAACCAATAGTTGAACCACGGCTAGCCAAGCCAAAGACATATCGTCAAGCCCCAACCCACTGGTTAAAGTTTTACGAAGAGGCCGTCATTGAGTCTGAGGCCCGAACCGCCGTCGTGCAATTAAAAAGTGAAGCATAGCCATCAACAATGATTGGGTTGACAACTAGGCATGCAGTCTGCCGCATAATATCCAGGCTATAGCCAATTCTTTTATAAAGGTTAATAGGTTTTCTGAATTGTGCCGAAAAGTTAGATTTACCTACAATTTTTCTAAATCTGTACACTAAGTAAAATTCAGGTTCCGATATACTTTGTTGCAGAAGTGTTTTCAGACTGACGCTATATTTTTCTAACAAGGCACTGTGTCTGCGATAAAATTTCGAAAACGCCTTACGAAGTATAAAATAACGATAGCCCTGCCTAAGAAGTTTGGCAGTAAGGGCTTTATTACGGTAGTTAAAGTCATTAGGATTTGAAGAAGCTCTGGCGAATCTTATAAGTTGAGATATATATACCCCATATGAGGTACGCCGGGGGACATCGCCATCCAGAAAAGAGAAATTGACTATATATCAAAATCAAAATCGTCTCCTGCTATAGTTTTAAGCTGATCTTTTTCTTTAATTGTGTTTTGTTATGGTCTGAAGATGTTCATGTGATTTTGATACAATTCACAGATTAATGTTTTATTACTTTTTAAATGTTTTGAACTCAAACTTTTTTCTTTTCACTTTTCCACATTTTTGCTTAGTCATTCCTTGAGCTTCAATACTATCATAGTAGGTACCTTTAAAGAGGCAGGGAACATAAATTCTCTGAATTTGTTTTAACTGCTAAACGTCTAACAGAATTTAACAAATGACTGTTCGGAGATCAAATAAGTTAAGTTACCCAAAAAGTTCTAGATTTTAACCAGAAGTTTTAGAACAGTGTTATACAGTAGGAAAGTAAAACTTAAACCCAATAATTTTAGTACAATTTTAAATAGCAGTTAATAGGTAATCAAGTGAGAATGTTTATTTAACTGCTGTACTTCTTACAGAATTTAACAAGTAATATTTAACAGAGCAAGACAATTAGGTTACCCAGGTTTAACAATTGTTTTATCTACATCTAGAATTTTAACCCAATAATTGCATGACTTGCAGAAAAGTCAACCTATTGATTGGTTGATTTTCGAAGAGTGCCCTGTAATCGCCTTGTGAGTCCGTCTATCAGTACATTGATTTTTTTTAACTCACCTGAGCAAAAGCTCAGGGTGAGCTATTGTCATCACCCTATGTCCGTCGTCTGTCGTTGTCCGTCGTTCGTCGTCAACAATTAGTTTGTTAACACTCTAGAGGTCACAGTTTTGACCCAATCTTGATGAAACTTGGTCAGAATGTTTGCCTCTATGAAATCTAGGTCGTTCGATACTGAGTTACCTGGGGTCAAAAACTAGGTCACCAGGTCAAATCAAAGGAAAAACTTGTTAACAGTCTAGAGGTCATAGTTTTGATCCAAACTTGATGAAACTTGCTCAAAATGTTTGCCTCTATTAAATCTAGGTCAAGTTCGAAACTGGGTCACTTGGGATCAAAAACTAGGTCACCGGGCCAGATCAGCAGAAAACCTTGTTCACACTCTAGCGGTCACATTTTTGAAGCAATCATCATGAATCTTGCTCAATATGTTTGTCTTGATGATTTCTAGGTCAAGTTTGAAACTGGGTTACTTGGGGTAAAAAACTAGGTCACCGGGCCAGTTCAGCAGAAAACCTTGTTAACACTCTAGCGGTCACATTTTTGAAGCAATCATCATGAATCTTGCTCAATATGTTTGTCTTGATGATTTCTAGGTCAAGTTCGAAACTCGGTCACTTGGGGTCAAAAACTAGGTCATCAGGCCAGATCAGCAGAAAACCTTGTTAACACTCCAGCGGTCACATTTTTGAAGTGATCATCATGAATCTTGCTCAAAATGTTTGTCTTGATGATTTCTAGGTCAAGTTCGAAACTGGGTCACTTGGAATCAAAAACTAGGTCACCGGGCCAAATCAGCAGAAAACATTGTTAACACTCTAGCGGTCGCATTTTTCCAGCAATCATCATGAATCTTGCTCAAAATGTTTGTCTTGATGATTTCTAGATCAAGTTTGAAACTGGGTCACTTGGAGGCAAAAACTAGGTCACTGGGTCAAATCAGCAGAAAACCTTGTTAACACTCTAGCGGTCACATTTTCAAGCAATCATCATGAATCTTGCTCAAAATATTTGTCTTGATGAGTTCTAGGATGTATTTGAAACTGAAATACGTGGGTCCAAAAAACAATCCAATCTTGATGAAACTTGCTCAAAATGTTTGCCTCTATTAAATCTAGGTCAAGTTCGAAACTGGGTCACTTGGGATCAAAAACTAGGTCACCAGGCCAAATCAGCAGAAAACCTTGTTAACACTCTAGCGGTCACATTTTTTAAGCAATCATCATGAATCTGGCTCAAAATGTTTGTCTTGATGATTTCTAGGTCAAGTTTGAAACTGGGTCACCTGGGGTAAAAAACTAGGTCACCTGGCCAAATCAGCGTAAAATCTTGTTATCACTCTAGCGGTCACATTTTTCAAGCAATCATCGTGAATCTTGCTCAAAATGTTTGTCTTGATGAGTTCTAGGTCAAGTTTGAAACTGGGTCACTTGGAGTCGAGAACTAGGTCACCGGGCCAAATCAGCAGAAAACTTTGTTAACACTCTAGCGGTCACATTATTTAAGCAATCATCATGAATCTTGCTCAAAATGTTTGTCTTGATCATTCGAAACTGGGTCACCTGGGGTCAAAAACCAGGTCACCTGGCCAGATCACAGAAAACCTTGTTAACACTCTTGTGGTCACATTTTTCAAGCAATCATCATGAATCTTGCTCAACATGTTTGTCTTGATGATTTCTACGTCAAGTTTTAAACTGGGTCACTTGGGGTCAAAAACTAGGTCACCTGGCCAAATCAGCAGAAAACCTTGTTAACACTCTAGCGGTCACATTTTTGAAGCAATCATCATGAATCTTGCTCAAAATGTTTGTCTTGATGATTTCTAGGTCAAGTTTGAAACTGTGTCACATGGGGTCAAAAACTAGGTGACTTGGCCAAATCAGCAGAAGACTGTTAACACTCCAGAGGTCACATTTTTGAAATAATCATCATAAATATTGCTCAAAATGTGTGTCTTGATGATTTCTAGGTCTAGTTTAAAACTGGGTCACTTGATATCAAAAACTAGTTCACCTGGCCAGATCAAAGGAAAACCTTGTTGGTGGTCTAGAGGTCACATTTTTGAAGTGATCATCATGAATCTTGCTCAAAATGTTTTTCTTGATGATTTCAAGGCGATGTATAGTTTTCTGTCCAGTGACTCTCTTAAGTTTTTCCATTTAGTAATTATTGGTTCTACAGAGTGATATTTGGTACTTGTGAAGTTTTTGTGTTTAGGTCAGTATCTCAGTATTTATTGCTTCTACAGCCAGTGATACTTAGTACATGCATTCATCTTAGCATGGCCTCTTGAGTGCAGTCATCCATATTTGACCTTGAACTTTATTTCACAGTCCATTAGACATGCAACATTGTCTTACTTGTTAATATAATCATTTTAAACTTTGATCAGAATGTTTGCCTTGATCAGTTCTAGATCAGGCTCTCAAAGTGCTATGTTGCTCAGGTGAGCGTTACAGGGCCATCATGGCCCTCTTGTTATGTCTATTTCTCGGCTTATGGGGTTCAACTGGTGTTATCTCTCTCTCTCTCTCTCTCTCTCTCTCTCTCTCTCTTTTGATCCAGTATTTCCAAATTTCTCAACACCTTGTTTCTGTTGAGTCCTCATCTGCTTCATTATAAGCTTTATTTATTATATACCCGGCATACGAAGTATGCCGAAGAGGTTTAAAGTTTTCGTCAGTTCCGTCCGTCTTTCCGTCCGTCCGTACTTCCATCCGTCCATGATTCCGTCCGTTAAAACTTGCTATAACCAAGCTTTACTTCGGAGTTGTTTGACTATTTATATCTCTACAGCCACTGATAAAAAACTTTTCATATTTGGTATGGCGGTATCATTTCTATTCTACATTTGTGAACATCCTTACTCACTACGCTACTCATGTATTCCCTAGGCCACGTTGCCGAATTCGATGGGTCTCAAATCCCGCCTACGAACATATACACTTTGAAGTACACCCCATTACTGTGAACGAGACAACATTTGGCCGGCAATCCCTGCTCACATCCTCCATCGTCTGTATCTGTGCAGCATTGTTAAGATGTATGTTTGCAATACAGTGAGATTTCAGTGTTATATATACCATCTGTGTAGTTTGCTTATCATTTTACTTTGTGACATATTCACATATTATCTAAATTCAGTCAAGAATTCTTGCCTAGTGCTAGATTGCTTTTACGTTGTTGACAGCCAGTTACTCCCACTGCGTGTAATGCTTGACAAATACCTATGCTTGGCAGCCATTTTGGATGCAACAACATGGTTTCAAAAGCAACAAGAAAGTTATACACATTATACTCCCAAAGGTTAGAAACAAAGTAACCATTGTCAGTGTTGATCCAGTTTGATGTTAATTTCAGGTTAATTATGACGGTAATACATAACTTGGCAGCCATCCTGGATGCCATCTTAAATTTTTCAGCTACAGTGAAGTGTAGTCACTGGTTTGGTCTATCAACAGAAAGGCGGAACAAAAATAGACCTTTTTGACCCATTATAAAGCCAGTTTTAGACAAAACACATATCTGGCAGCAAGCTTGGACGCCATCTTGAATTTCTCAAAATGCTCAATGGTGTCAGGGTGACATCAGCTGGATTCTTATAGGGGAATGTCTTGGCTATAAGAATCAGTCAAGAAAATAACTTTGAACCCTAATTCCAGGTTCCCACAAAATATGCTGTTTTTCTGCCGGACTAATATCTTGAGAAGTAAATGGTGAATTTCAAGCAAATTTTGCATATGATTTTATATCGACAAAATATATATAGTGAAATAATGATAGTGAAGATAAGCTTTATACTTTTTGCACGTTGTGTTTACGCGTATTGTTTACATTTCACATATATCTAAACACGATCAGTTATCAAGTCGCAGCGGAACATGGGACATGGGCCCGAAAAGGGCATAATCTTTTGTTCGTAAATTTTACATTTTTATGTTATTTTTTTAAAATAGAAAACCTCTGAAGAAGGCGAAAGCCGAAAGGCCTCAGGTAAACAAATCATTGCACTGTTAATGATTAACTTTCAACATATATATATATATATATATATATATATATATATATATATATATATATATATATATATATATATATGTGTGTGTGTGTGTGTGTGTGTGTGTGTGTGTGTGTGTGTTTATTTTTTTTTTAATCCCGTGAAAAAAATGCTTACTTCATGCATTTTGAGAATATGGATACTGAGAAGAATTATATCACCAAGTCATTTAATATGTATGTAAGACTTGAATATACGTGAAAGCATGGTTAACAATAGACCCTCTTTACGACAACAGCTTTTCTTCCCAAAGATGTCGCCATGAAAATGACATTGCTATTGTTAAGAACCTTTAAACACAGCAGAATAAAATGTTAAACGGGTTTGTTTTCTTTTTTTTTTATCCTTGTAGAACATATGTTTAGTACATTTGTTCAGGTCTAGCAAATGTCCAATAGATACGTTTCTTGAAGTATTAAATCCAATATTTTTGCATATTTTCTGACAGGCTGTCACCTCTTGGTTCCTGCCAGATAAATAATCATTATAACGGATCTTTGTTGTTGTATCAAGAGTCGGTATAAAAGGAGTAGGCACTTCACGGTTTATGGTGAATGGGTTTATTCTAACAGAGATCACCCTGGTGTGAAAGTATTTGCATCACTGCGTTAAGATGTCAAATCAGGTAATTTTAGAATGTTTCAAATTAAAAGTTTAGAATATTTCAAAGAAAACCATATCGTTGTGATAAAAATGTTGAATACCGCATGTAAACATTTCTTTCAGCTGTTACATGCGTTAGAAATTGCAGTTACTTAAAGTGTTGAAAAAAATGGGCCGGCGGCTAAGAAAAGGGACCTCAGAACATATGCGAACAGCGAAGATCCAGACCAGACGCATCCGCGCAGTCTGGTCAGGATCTTCGCTGTTCGCCTACACAATAAAGTAACCTTATAGAAGATATAGAAATAATAGCGAAGCTCTGGACCCGACGCCTGGCTATGCAAATTGGCCATTCCTACATGCCCTACGGGCCGTTTCGTCAGTCCAAATATCTTCCCCACTATTCATGAATACAAGATGTCGTGGTTTTCTTGCATTTTATTTAAAAATTAAAATCTCATTCACGGTAGAAAAACAAAACAAAAAAAAGAAAAAAAAGAAACAATTTATAAATAAATAAATAAATGTATAAATAAATTAATTAATAAAAAGACAACAAGAGCTCCGATGCAGACCTGGGGTCGATTGCTTTCTAATGTAATTGATTACAATTACAATTTACTTTTTAATTTCATGATTATAGATTACAACTACTTTTTAAGTGAATGTAATCGATTAATATTACGATTACTTTACCAAAGTAATCAAGATTTCTTTATGATTACTAATGATTACTTTCCCTGGGTAACGTTATTTCTTGTTGGAGAATATATAATTATGCACGTATCTTCATTGTGTCACTTGCAGAGGAATATGAATGAAAAGAAATATGTAGTAACAAGTGAATTATTCTTTTAAATACTAATTTCTTCCAGTAACTGTTACACTAACTGTCAAACGAAATAATATAACTTTTTCTGCAAAAATATTAAAATGAATAATATATATCTTTACGTCTATAACTACATAGTGTATTGAGACTTGAAACCATACTGACAGCAATAACAGATAGAACTTGCATACAGACAAACTATGTCTTGTGTTTAGAATTTAATAATCAGGCATCACTTAGTTTATCAATAGCACTGTTCTAAAATACACAGATAAAAAACATGACTCTTCATATTCGAGTGGAATCTTATTTGTTGATTTTATTTCTAAATATTGAACAAATTTCAAGTAAGTCAAGCTTACAGGCGTCTTTACAGTGAAGTAGCAACAGATGACATATTAGATGAAACGTAAGATTATATTTTTACTTCTGCTTAAAAACGAGATCGTTTTGTATTGCAGACAAGAAGCATGGACATAAAGCAACATACAGGTAAGAAGCCATGTATCTCACCTTACGTAGCGACTGGGCAGGAACATTTTAAGAATGATAAATCTGGAGATCCCATAAATCTGCCATGCTAAAAGCTTTTTTCCTTATGTGTTGGCTCAGTCATAAGGACCCTTATTTCCCTAAAAGGTTGCGACACTTATTTTGAATGCTATGCATAAATTTCAGGGACTATAAGGTACATGGAATACACTGAAAATAATGTTACAGCATATTTTAGGCCAGTTGTTTAGAGTTAAAATGTTTGTGATGAGTGTATTTCTTCTTTAAAAGATATCTTATCTCTAATTAAGGACTGTTTTAACACCCTACTTCACAATTTGCACATATTAACACCCTACTTCACAGTTTGCACATATACGTGTAAGTCCATCAAGGTACAATAAACAATTAAGTGTCAAAGACAGGGTTTAGCAAACAATCAAACTGCTGTGCAAATAACAAAATTAATGATCTGCCTGCACAGCAGTGGATTATTTGGCATGATAGATCTTTAAAGTTTGGAAACGTAAAATGACATTGTAAAAAAAAGAAGTGTCCTGTTAAACATGTTTAGTTTTTCAGGATACAGAAACAAGTTAACTCGTTCAACATCTTTATGAAAAAAAGTGTACTTATTTTTTCCTTTCATCTACTTTACAGTGAAATACAACCTGCTTTTCAGCAACAATACATTGTTTTTTATAACTGAAACATAGTAACAGTACAGTATATCACTATTAATTTAAGATACATACGTAAGCTTTGTTCTGTTTTTCACAGAACACAACGTAGGATATTTCACTGTCAGTTTCAAAATGTAATCAAGACGAAATCAAAAAGTATTCATGATTATAAGCCATTTTGTAATGTAATCAATAACAATATGATTACCTCTAATCATGAAAAGGCATGATTTCTGAATTGCGATTACCCAAAAAAGTGTAATTGTTTACAAGTTATCATGCTTACAGATTACAATTACACAACGTCTTCTCCGATGCGAAACTGTAGCTGAGTGCACGCGAATACACAGGTTACTGATGTTTTTATCAAGACTTTTGATAAGACACTAAACGTCAATGGCTCGAACACCGATAGCCTGTTTACCGAGGCTGATTTGAACTGATTTTTGAGTCCCTAGGAAACTCATTCGACAGAATCAAGAAAATCAAGAATCAAGAAAATAATTATATTTAGGGATATTTTAGAGTAATTTTCTTATTTTATCATGAAAATGTATGTTGTGTCTACTCATTAAAACTGACTCATGGAGGCGATGATTCTAATGAGTACACTCAACCTACAATTAATCTATAGAAGATCGAAAAGACGCCCATTAATTATCCGCACTGGCCTTCTGACCCTACACTATCCATGTCTAGTACAAATTTCTATGGTACAAAAGATGTTCGAGCCATTTAAGTTCGACCTCTACCAAACATGGATATATACTCGGCAAAAAGGTAAAGCACCACAGCATACAATCATGTTAACTTTTTAACCTTAACCGATCTTCAAAAGTTGCATATTACATTGTTTACCAGACACTGCTCTACTGAAATCTTTTTTTTTTTTCAAAATTCTGTGAAAGACATAATTCTGCTTTGAAGCCGTTTAAGACAGAACGGGTAAGTCATCAAATCGTACCCCGTATCTTCATAGGTAAAGACAAGCTGACTTGCAACAGCACTGGATGATATAAGCGCAGTAAGGAAACATCTATAGAATGTTGTTCAAAATATATGACTCTATATTGATGTCGATACAGTGTAGTTTCACTGTTTATTTTCTGCTGAGAAATGACACTTAAATGAAACAAATCGAGAAGGTCGACATCTTGAGTTGTCGATTTACCACTGACTCACTTTCCATGTTCATTTACGGGATAAGTAATGGGTATAACTATCACGATTGTCACGGCATTCAGTAAATCTGCTTTGGGCTGAACACACAAGCCTTCGGATGGTCTGCTAAGAAATACGCCTCCATTCCTCTACATAGAAAAGCTGAAGGTCCACCAGACTACTGTGTTCAGTCAGTTGGACAAACACATCCCCTACGTGATCGATGCTACTCAGGTTTGGCGACATCGCTGGTCAGTCCTAATGCCGCACTTTGTTCTAGGAAGTTGCCAATTCTTCTGGCTCTATGAGATCTAGCGTTGTCATCTTGAAACGTTTTTTATCTGCTTTCGAAGGAGCAACACGTAAAGGCGCAAAATTTTGTCCTTGCAGCTTTGACCGTTAAGTATCCCAGGAAAAACCACAAGATCAGTACGTCAATCAGTGGTGATACCGGGCCATACCATCATACTGCCACCATTATACATATGGCATGGATGCACGTTGACTCCAGCATGTCACTCCCCTCCGACGCCAGACCAGTTGTTGTCCATCAATATGACGACGGCAAAACCTGTTCTCATCGGAGTTCAATACCGTTCTCCAGTGCTGTCTGTTCCACTTGATATGGTTCCGGGCAAACTGAAGACACGCCGCTTTGTGCCTCTGAGCAGAGAGTGATTTGTCTCCTGTACCTCGCTGTAGTGGGGTCCATCTAGCCATGTCTTGTGCGTTGGTAAAACTGTTTCTGAGAGTGGCGTTAGTAAAGAGCAGACTCTAGGCACGACTAGTGCACCTAGGTCTTCCTGAGCGTGGGATTTCATTGACATCACCAGTAGATGCGTAACACTGTCTTATCTGGTTGATAGACTGGTGGCTGGTTTTAAACACCCTTGCGACTTCTCGACTTGAGTGGCAGGCCTGGCGCTGCCCCAGTGCCACTTTTTCGGAAGAAATTCGACAATTTATGGTTACGACAAGGATACTGAATGCAATCTGCATGAACTGTTTCTACAGACATAGGTTCATTGACGTAGACATCCTAATTGGTATTCACACGATTTGCATGCATTTGCTGGATTCTTAATTAAAGAACATCGTGCATATGCAGTTTAATTGATTAGCACTTGTGCAAAAATTTTGGGGAATGAATCAGTAAATGATATCAAACCAAAGAGAGCAATAAGTGTGGAAACATGGTTACGTGTAATGCATTGATTACATGTAACGGCTTATTCTCAGCTGCTGCCATTTCATAGTTTTCAACGTCGAAAAGATTGATAGAAATTGTAAAACAAACTAAAATCAGATTTTTTTTAAATCTGAAAATTCAATTACCTATTTTATCAATGACTATTCATAAACGATTAACGCTTAGCATTTTGGTAAAACATTTAGTCGACAACATTTTGAAATAATATTCCTTATTTTCCCCAGGAAACAGAATTTTGCATTTCATGGAAATTGTCCAATGAGACAATTCGCAAGAAATCCTGCTCTATTGGAAAAGTAAGAAAATTTTAATCAAATTGTCGTCTGTGGAATTAGCGAAAGAGAGAGATAAAGTGAAAACAGCTGTTACATAACTAAACTTAACATGTAATGAAAATGTATATGTAGTTGTTTAGCAGACAAGCGTTTACAAGCTGGACCGACGGTCCATCTCGCTTTTTAATCAGATTCTTCGTGGACAGATTTTGTTTCTGTGTAGACATGCGCGGTAAAATGGTCTAGTTCTTTTCTACCTTCTGCTCAACAAGTGGCACGTCGGATTGGACTATAAATATACTTTCTATCAGTTTGTGTTATCGCGCTCGGAGTGACAATGCGGTTTAGTACTATATTCCTGATCTCGTTACCGGTATTCGTTTTCTCAGCCATCTTACTAAACCAACATTTAAATTTAGTGAAAAGAGTAACGAAACACATTCAGTGGAATAACAATTCAAGTCCAGTCATTAGGGATTTTTTTTTGGGACAAGCTCAAGAAAACGCTCATGTGTCAGAAGAAATCCTCAACGATAACAAGAATTCGGACAAACATTTCATGGTGATTCCTGATAATAGCTTTCGTCTTGGAAACGCGATGTTCCACTTTGCTGCCTCAGTAGGAATAGCGCGTGCACTGAAATACGAAGTCGCCCTTATGCCATTAAATCCTCTGATACAATACTTTTATATACCAAAGGTGCATATAACAGATCATGAAATTGTTAACATTTTACCTGTACCTGAAGAACTCTGGAGAAACGACACCTGGCGACAGAACACACAGTACCTTTCTTATAATTTGACTCTTCATGGATACTATCAAGCATGGACGTATTTCTTCAATGGTTTTCATGAACTCCGAAAAATGTTCACAGTTAGACGACAGTACTTGACTAAGGCTTTAGTGTTTCTCAACCAAAACGTTCCATCGAATAAAACACTTATCGGTGTTCATGTAAGGAGGACAGATTTCAAGACACCACGGGCATTACGTCATGGTAAAATGCCTGCCAGCACTACATATTTCGCCACAGCCATGGCGTATTTTCGCGATCGGTATCAAGACGCATTTTTTGCTGTTGTTAGCGACGATATTAAATGGTGCCGGAGGAATCTCATAGGAGATGACATAACATACAGTGAGTTTCGCCTACCTATCATTGACATGGCTATAATGAGCATGTGTGACCATGTAATAATTTCAGCAGGTACATTCGGTTGGTGGGGTGCGTGGTTGTCTAAAGGAACCGTTGTTTATTTGCATGATTATCCAAAACCAGATACCAGAATAGCAAACTATCTGGTACGAAAGGACTACTATTTACCTAACTGGATAGGCATCAGTGATAACGGGTTCATTTTTGTACATTAAAGGGACTTGATATTTATGAATCTGGCAGATATTATGCCATTTGTAACAGGGGAGACATCTTTTGTGACTTCCTGTTTGCTTTCCTGCACATCTAGTCCCTTTTGAAAAAGCGTCTACCCTAATACGAAAACAGAAACAACTTCTGAACAAAGTCTTTTCTTTTAAAGCAGACTCATTTTCCGAAGAAAGTCCAAACAATTTTGAGGCAGTTGCCACCCGTGAAAGTATACAGCCGTGCTACCAATGTTGATCCTGATGAGATGGCTCGTAGGAGCTATGTCATCAGGATCTACAGTGTTTGCCATTCTCTTTTGATTTTCGACATCCCTATTTGCAACAATGGACAGGTTTAAATTTAATGATGGAAAATTTGTGTGGAAAGTGAGGAAACTCAGGATGGAAAAAGTTAATCTATTACGGGGGTCCTGCAAAAATGTTTTATCACTAATAGGATTCGCAGTTTTAATGATAATGATGAATGGGTGTTTAACGTCCCTTTCAACATTATTTAAAGTCATACGGAGACGATGGAAGGATGAAAACAAAATGGCAAACAGAGAAGTGACAAAGTAGAAACAAGAGGGCCATGATGGCCCAGTAACGCTCATCTGAGTATCATAGCACTTAGAGAACCTGGCTTATAAATGATCAAGGCAAACATTCTGACTAAGATTCATAATGATTATATTAACAGGTAAGACAATGCAGAATGCCTAATGGACCGTGAAATATAGATCATGGTCAAATATGAACGACTTCACTCAAGAGACCATGTTAAGATATATGCATGTACTAAGTATTTCTGGCTGTAGGACCAATAATTACTGAGAAACTGACCAAAATGCAAACACTTAACAAAGTCAGTGAACCGTGGAATATAGGTCAAAGTCAAATATGGATGACTGCATTCAAGAGGGTATGCTAAGATGTCTGCTGCCAAGTATCACTGCTGTAGCTCTGTAGGACCAACAGTTAAAGACCTAAATGAAAACAAACTTAAGAGAGTCACTGGACCATGAAATGTTAGTCATAAGTAAGCCAGGTTCAATCTTGACCTGGAAATCATCAAGACAAACATTTTGAGCAAAATTCATGGTGAGCGCACCTGCATAAGGCCTTTCGTTTCAGAGAAGTTTTTTTTTTCTTTAAGTTTTAAGTATATAGCTCTATATTAATAAATGACCACCCTGGGCATGGCCAATTTGAACTTTAGGGACATAGTTGGAAGGATTTTTGTGGGAGACCGCTAAACTTTGCTACATACTAAATATAATATATAAGTTGTGGGTCTCATGGTTTCAGAAGAAGATTTTTTAAGTTTTTACTCATTATAAAACTGTGGAAGCTAATGATCCCCGGGACGTGACCAATTTGGACCCCAGGGGCATGGTTAGCAGGATTTATGTAGGAGACTACTAAACACTGCTACATACTAAATATGTTAGCTCTGGGCCTCATGGCTTCAGAGGAGAAGATTTTTGAGGGTTCTTTAGCTGCATAGTTCTATATAAGCAAATAACACACAAAGTTGGACATGGGCAGTTTGGGCCTTAGGCGCTTGATTGGCAGGATATATGTAGGGGACCACTAAACTTTGCTACATAATCAATATATAAGCTGTGGACCTCATGGTTTCAGAGAACAATTTTTAAGTTTGTTTTTCAGTATAAGTCTATGGAAGCTAATGACCCCCGGGGTGTGGAAAGTTTGGGACCTAGGGGCTTGATTGGTAGGATTTATGTAGGGGACCACTTAACAATACTACACACTAAATACATAAGCTGCAGACCTCATGGTTTAAGAGAAGATGGTTTTAAATTTTTCCCATTATACGTCTCCAGGTGTTTATGACCCCAGGGCATGACCAATTAGAACCCCAGGGGCTTGATTGGCAGGATTTATGTAGAGGACCACTAAACATTGCAACATACTAAATATATACATGTAAGCTGTTGGCCTCATGATTTCAGAGAAGAAGATTTTTTAAGGTTTTCCCATTATCATTCTAAGTCTAAGGCAGCTAATGACCCCCGGGCATAGCCAATTTAGATCCCAGGAGGTTGATTGGCAGGATTGATTGGGGACCCACATGTAAACATTGCTACATATTAAATATATAAGCTGTAGGCCTCGCGAATTCAGAATGAAGAACGTTTTTCTATTATAAGTCCATGGGAGCTAATGACACATGTGCGTGGCAAATTTGGACCCCAGGGGCATGGTTGGCAGGATTTATGTAGGAGACCATCAAACATTGCTACATACTTAATATGTTAGCTCTGGGCCTCATGGTTTCAGAGAAGAAGATTTTGAAAGGCTCTTTAGCTATATAGTTCTATATAAACATATGACCCCCCCCCCCTGGGGCGTGGCTAATTTGGACCCAGGGGCTTGATTAGCAGGATTTATGTAAGGGAGCACTACCCAGCAAGCAAAAAATATAGGACCCACATGGGCCCTAAATGGGTATTTATATGGGTCATATATGGGCAACCCATAAGGGACTCATGAGGGATTTGCACCAGGTTCCATGTTGGACCTACATGGGCAAAGCCATATGGGAACTAAATGGGAATTACATGGGTCCAGTATGGGAAAATATGGGAACAACATTGGTCCAGTATGGGAAAAATTAACCCACATTTATCTTCCAGAAAAAACAAACAAAAAAAAAACAAAAACAAAAAACAACAACAAACAAACAAAAAACAAACAAAAAAAACCCAAAAACAAACAAACAAACAAAAAAAATAAAAAGACAAAAAAAAAAACAACAACAAAAAAACAAAAAAAACAACAACAACTTTTACACATTTTATACAAATGATTACGTCCCTAATCCCAGCCCATTTGATGGACTGGTAAGATACCAACAGGGAGAGACCTACGTACATGTGCTAGTTATTGCACATGCGTAGAATCAAGAGGCATTATAGATATAGGCGTCCTTTTCAATAATTGGAAATCGTGGCCTCATAGGTATTTATATATACCTCAATTTTAAAAGTAATAGGGACATACAAGTTAAAATAAAAATATGACCTTGAATCGACGTCCGTGTCGGGACCATGAATCGACGTCCATGTCGGGAAAATAGTCAAGATAAATTTAATAGATACTTTCATTTTGTAATGAACAAACTATTATTTTATTTTATTATTATTTTATTATCATTATTATTAGCATTTATGTCAGGAAATTTACTATTCTTTGATATTATGTTTAAATAGTGGTACAGTTGTTCCCCTTAAGACCCATATTGAACGCGATTGGGTCCCATATAGTAATAGGAGGTCAACATTGGAACCATAGAGGTCCATGGGAGCCATTTGGGCCCAATTGTGTACCTTGAAATTATCACTTTTCCACGATTATTTCAATTTTATCTCGGGGTCTCACATATTAGAATTTATTTTTATAGTTATCGAATATTACCAATATGGGACCTGTATGGGTCTTATATGGGCAAAAAAGTCTATATGGGACCATTTAGGACCCTAAAGGGATAAATGCCCAGAATCTGCTCATATGGTTCATTATATACATGTTTGTTGACCGAATTCTACAAATATGGGACCTATATGGGTCTTATATGGGTAAAAAAGCCTATATGGGGCCCATGTAAGACCCGAAAGGGATAAATGCCCAGATTCTGCCCATATGGGTCCCATATATACATGCTTGGTAAACGTTTCTACGTACTAAATATATAAGCTGTGGGGCCTCATGGCTTAAGACAATGAGATGTTTTTAATTGTTTCCCCATCATAAGTCTATGGGAGCTAATGACCCCCCCCCACACACACACACACACACACACGGGGCATGGTCTGGGGCTTAATTATCAGGATTTATGTAGGAGACTACTAACATTGCCACATACTAAATATATAAGCTATGAGCCTCATGGCTTCAGAGAAGAAGATTTTTAAGTTTTTCCCATTATGTCTATGGGAGCTAATGACCCCGGGGCGTGGCCAATTTGGACCCCAGGGGCATTGTTGGCAGGATTTATGTTGGGGAACACTAAATATCGCATCATACTTAATCTGTTAGCTCTTTGCCTCATGGTTTCAGACAAGAAGATTTTTGAAGGGTCCTTAACTAAATAGCTCAGTACGAACATATGACTCACTGGGATGTGGCCAGTTTGGAGCCCAGGAACTTGATTGACAGGATTTATGTAGGCTTCCAGTAAACATTGCTACATACTGAATATATAAGCTGTGGGTCTCAGAGAATTGTTTTTAAGTTTTTCCCAAGTCTATAGGAGTTAATGACCCCCCCCCCCCCCCCGGCACCCTCGAGGCGTGGCCATTTTGGACTTGGTTGGCAGAATTTACGTAGGAAGCCAATAAACATCGCTACATACGTAATATGTTAACTCTCGGCCTCATGGTTTCAAAGAAGAAGATTTTTGAAGGCTCTTTAACAATATAGCTCCATAATAACATATGACGCCCTTGGGTAGGGCAAGTTTGGAGCTCAGGGGCTTGATAGGCAGGATTTATGTTGGGGACCGCTAAATATGGCGGCAAAACATAGATCGACGTGAATTATGTGGTTCATCGGCATTTTCTATGTTGTTTCCTGGCCCTAGTTACAAAAATCAGGTATCCTACGATATGGGTAAAACCCAGTACCCTACTATTAGAATAGAATAGAATAAAATAGAATGGAGCACTCCGAAAAAAATCCGTAGTGTTTCCGAAAATCGCTTGATTATTCTTTTTTAGCCCCATGCTATGTTTTCCATATAAAGTTGATGTTTTTTTTTGTTTTTTTTTAATGAGTCTTCCTCCTTATATGGCGGCTAGGAATTTAAAGCAGTGTGTAACTGTATCCAAATGTCAAGTAGAAAATTTGATAAATTCGTGAAATGTCTAAATGTCAATTAGAGAATTTGATGAATTTGTGAAATGTCAAAATGTCAAGTAGAGAATTTAGGAAATTTGTAAATCGCCCAATTTCTTAAATTTCGTAACATTATTTGGTACAAAATGTGTGATTTTTGGCCCTTTTTTAATTATTTATCTGTTGTTTTTTTTCCATCGTGAATATTCCACACTGTTTCATCTTTTTTTTGTTCTTTCTATAAAGGGGATAGAACGAATTAATTCACGTCTACGATTTGGTAAAAAGAAAGTGTGATTTTGGCCCTTTTGACATAATATATATATATATATATATATATATATATATATATATATATATATATATATATATATATATATATATATATATATATATATATATATATCAAAAGGGCCAAACATCACACTTTCTTTTTACCAAATATATTGAAAAATTTGGCGAATCATAAATTCACTAAATTCTCTACTTGACATTTGGAAAGTTCACAAATTCACAAAATTGTCTGCTTGACATTTGGACATTTTACAAATTCGTCAAATTCTCTACTAGACATCTGACATTTTTAAGACTTGTACAAAACAGAAAGACACTTGGAAAACCTATGAATCTTATAAGCCTGGTACAAAAAAAAAAACAAAAAACACTTGGAATACATGGTGAAAAAAAAAACAATTCGTCCCTATATAGGGACGAAACTAAAATTTTTTACATGGTTTATTTGGAGGGAATTTTTTTCCCTAAACTATCAAACTTCAAAGGAGCTTTCTATCTTCGTTAATATTCCACACCGTAGTATCCAAGTTACTCCACAATATTACAAGCAAAGCCTTGTTCAATAAAAAAAAAAAAAAAAAAAAAAAAAAAAAAAAAAAAAAAAAAAAACATAGAATAGGATGGAATACAGTAGTCCATACGACAGTGTGGAATACTAACGAAGATAGAAACTTATTTGATTTTGTTAGCGCAAAAATTCTTTGAAAAAAATTCCTCCAGATAAACCATGTAAAATATTGTAGTTTCGTCCCTAAACCATGCGATTTTTTTTTTTGATTTTTTTTTTTTGTACAAAACAGAAAGACATTTAGAAAACCCATGAATTTTTATAAGCCTGGAACAAAAAAAAAAAAAAAAAAAAAAAAAAAAAAAAAAAAAAAAAAATACATGTTGGAAAAACATTCTTCTCTATATAGGGACGAAACTAAAAATTTTTACATGGTTTAATTAGAGGAATTTTTTTCCAAGTTTTTTTACCCTATACTAACAAACATCAATGGAGTTTCTATCTTCATTAGTATTCTACATCGTACTATCCAACTTAATCCACATTATTACAAGCACAGCCTTGTTCAACAAAAAAACAACAACAACAACAACCCCCCCCCCCACAAAAAACAACAAAAAACAGTAGAATAGGGTGGAATCATCACGAAAACATGCCTATATAATGTTCACCCCCTTAAACCCCACTTTTATACAGTAAAACTGGGATTTACAGGGGTAAAGATTATTTTTCTCATTTCTGCTCAAAAACATATATTGTGGGTGCTCGTTAGAACCGCCTCACCGAGGCGGTTCTAACGAGTACCCATAATCTATGTTTTGAGCAAAAATATGAAAAATATCAGAACTTTTGTCTGAAAATTTTCATTGTTTTGGTGGTAAAATTTTCAGTATATTTGAATAGGCTTGTTTTCATAATGATACGGTAGTCCATAGGACAGCGTGGAATACTAACAAAGATAGAATTCCTTTGATGTTTGTAAGTATAACGCGAAAAATCTTGGAAAAAAAAACCCATTTCCTCCATATAAACCATGTAAAAAATTGTAGTTTCGTCCCTATTTAGGGACAAAATTTTCTTTTTCTTTTTTCTCCATATAAACCATGTGATTTTTCTTTTGTACAAAACAGAAAGATATTTGGAAAACCCATGAATGTTTATTATCCTGGAACAAAAAAAACAAAACAAAACAAAAAAAAACACAAATATATATATATATATATATATATATATATATATATATATATATATATATATATATATATATATATGGGATACATGGTGAAAATAAAAACAAACAAAACATTTCGTCCCTATATAGGGACGAAACTAAAAATTTTTACATGGTTTAGATGGAGGAAACATTTTTTTCTAAGATTTTTTGCCCTTAACTATCAAAAATCAATGGACTTTCTATCTTGGTTAGTATTCCACGCTTTTACTATATCCGAGTTATTCCACATTATTACAAGTAAAGCCTTGTTCAATAAAAACAAAGAAAAAACAACAACAACAAAAAACAAAAACAAAAAAAACACACAAAAAAAAACAGTAGAATAGGATGGAATACAGTAGTCCATAGGACAATGTGGAATACTAACGAAGATAGAAACTCCTTTGATTTTTGTTAGTATAGCGCAAAAAATCTTGGTAAAATATTCCTCTATAATAAATCTTGTGATTTTTTTTGTGTGAAAAACAGAAAGACACTTGGAAAACCCATGAATTTTTATTAGCCTGGTACAAAAATCACTTGGAATACATGGTGGAAAAAAAATCGTCCCTATATAGTTAGCGATATAGCTCTGTATAAACATATAACACCCTGAGGCGTGGCCAATTTGGACCCCAGGGGCTTGACTGGCAAGATTTATGCAGGGGGCCACTAAACAATGCTAAATACTAAATATATTAACTGTGTGCCTCATGGTTTCAGAGAAGAAGATTTTTTTAAAGTTTTTTCCCATTATAAGTCAGTTTGGAATCCAAAGGCATGGTTGGCAGGATTTTTGTAAGACACAACTTAACATCGCTACATACTTAATCTGTTAGCTCTCGGCCTCATGGTGTCAGAGAAGATTATTTTTGAAGGCTCTCTTGCTCACTATAAAGCTCTATATAAACATATGGCCCCCTTGGGCGTGGCCAATCTAGACCCCAGGGGCTTGATTGGCAGGATGTATGTAGGAGACCATAAAACAGTGCTACATACTAAATACATAAGGTGTGCGCCTCATGGTTTCAGAAAAGAAGATTGTTTCCCAATTATATTTCTTTTGGAGATAATGACCCCCGAGGCGTGGTCAGTTTGGGCCCCAAGGGCTTGATTGGATTTATGTAGGGGACCACTAAACATTACAACAAAATAAATATGTAAGCCGTGGGCCTAATGGTTTCTGAGAAGAAGATTTTTGAAGGTTTTTTTTAGCTATATAGCTCTATATAAACATATGACCCCCCGTAGGGCGTAGCCAATCTGGACCCCCAGGGGCCTGACTGGCAGGATTTATGTAGGGGACCACTAAAATTTGCTACATACTAAATATATAAGCTATGGGCCTCATGGTTTCAGAGAAGAAGATTTTTTAAGTTTCTCCCATTATAAGTCTACAGGATGTAATGACCCCCGGCAGTGGCCAGTTTCGGCCCCAGGGGCTTGATTGGCAGGATTTATGTAGGGGACAACTAAACATTGTTGCATAATAAAATATAAGCCGAGGGTTTCATGGTTTCTGAGAAGATTTTTAAAAAAATTCCCATTATAAGTCTATGGGAGCTATATATGGGCATGGCGGCAATCATGACCATTTGTACATACTTTCAATTCCCCTTTAATACAAGGCTCCACATAAAGTAAAAAGAAATTTGGCTCAGGGGTTTCAGAAGAGAAGTCGTTTAAAGGTGTGAACGGATGGACGGACAAATGGACGACGGACGATGGACACAGAGTGATCACAATAGCTTATCCTAAGCCTTTAGCTCAGGTCAGCTAAAACAACAAATAAACAAACAATGTACATCCTGATCAGACGTCACCTATGAGCACTCTTATCAGGATCTACACGTTTGCAAAACGTGTTTCTGGTCTATGGACTTGAACTAGTATTTCGAGACTAGTTGAAACGCTTCGCTGCGCTTCAGTCCTAATTTCAGTTGCTAAAGATACCCGTTTATTTTGTACAAATCTATTTTCACATGACCGCGATATTTAAGTTTGAAATATACGCACTCATGTACACTGACCATTTAACAAAGTCACTTTGTAGTATTGACGAAAAGATCAGTCCTTAGTGGATATATAAAGGCTTATCATACATTTACTAGAAAATATGGTTATTTTGCATATGCGATACTAACATGGCTTTCAAGCACATAACTAGTGGAGCGCAAAATGTGTGATAATGGGTCACGTGGGTGATACGGCTTTTTTGCCCGTACAGAGAACCCATATCACCAGGTCACGTGGGTGATACGGCTTTTTGCCCGGGCTCGGCCCTCGGGCGGATATGGGTGTCTCGGGTTGATATGGGGTATGATATGAAAATTGCCATATAATAATCTCTATTTACTATAGATGTAAAGCAGAACTAGTAATGAGCTGAATTGCATGATATATATGGATCTCTGTTGTCTTCTAAGCGCTCAGTATTTAGATGGGTTAATCCTTTCAGCCCTGTAGACCGGTACAAATACCTATGCAAACAATGTAGATCCAGATGAGACTGCTCAAACTGAACCGTCTCATCAGGATCTACATAAGTTGCCCTTCTGCTAATAATTATGGGTAAAAAACCTATTGACAATAATGGGCATGACCAAAGTCAATGACGGAAAATCCACTTTAGAAACAGGTGAAACTATTAAAGGTTTTAAAGCTGGAAATTGTCTGTCAAATATAACATCCACTTGGCAGTCAAGACAGCGACTTAAATAATCGAAATACAGTTTAAACTGCTGAATATGTTAGTGGTACCGGTCTCATAAACTACTTATTTTTTGTTCTAAGTTTTATCGCCGTCAAATATCGCCTGCTGAACGGTCTGATGATACAGAGTTACGGGTAATGTTTCGCATGAAGAAAACTGGATTTAGTTCAAGTAGTTTTTCCACTGACCGTTCCAAGGGGGTTCTTCTGTTGAAGTTCTTCTTTATTGGTGTATCAGTGGGCCGCTGGCTGATAAAAAATACCCTTTAGGGCATATATGAATAGTGAAGTCACAGACCAGTTCGCGCAGCCATGCGTCGGGTCAAATCCTATATCTTCAACTAGGTCCCTTTATTGTGTTGATGAATAGCGAAGATCCTGACCAGACTGTGCAGATGCGCAGGCTAATCTAGATCTTTGCTGATAACATATGTTCTAAGGCTACCATTCTCAGCCACGGGCCCATCTGTGGCGTTTGTTTTGTTTTGTCACTGTTTGTTTCTCATTTCTCCTTCAACTGTTTTTCGTGGAGATTGATCATAAGATATTATCTGCAGACATTCTTTCCCTTCCAACGATTCAAGAAGAGCAGTTGTCAGTTTCTGTCGACAGAATGAGCACAAGTCCCAGGTAACCGCTTAGAGGACTAAGTAAATAAGTGAACTCAGAACTTGATACAATCAGGTCCATGTCAAGTTCGCAACATCAAAAGGAAAGACAAACAAATACAATTAAACAGCAACCAAAAAGAACAGATAGCAAACAGTTGGCAGCCCTTTCCCAAACAGGTGGCAACTTTGTTATCCAAATTAACTGAATATATCTTTAACTTACATTTTATTAAAAAAAATGTAAGTGAAACACTACAGAACATTTTACAAAAAGCTCAACAATGGAAGTGCCGCCTTGGAACGGTCAGTAATAAATTACTTGGGTAGGCGTGTGGGCTGGGGCTTATGCTAGCTTTACAGGATTTCAATCCTCGCTCTCAGCTTCCACTGCGCTAAAACAAATACTTGTTTGGTGCGCGTTCAGATCTTCAAGGAAAAGTATGCCCAGGAAAAGTATGGTCAGGTAAACTGAGCGGTTCGACATGAATTTGATAGTTTTGACTGGGTCGTAAACATCTCTCTTTCTTTTGGTGCCTCGTGAAGGCTGCGCTTCGTAATTATGGCATTTCTTGAATACCTTCAATTATATCCAAACCTCTATCAAGTAGACCTAAAACCTCTACCAAGTATTAGCTTTTACAAAACGCTTGGTCTACGCTTAGCACATAATAAGTGCTAAGCATAGACCAAGCTTGTTTGTGAAAGCTAATGGTTATAAAAACATTGAGCAGTCCACGGAAAATGGCACTGGACCAATCCGTGACCATTTCATAAAACACTTCCAAATACTAAGATTGTCTACGCAAAGCAAACATTACTGCTGTAAAGGTTCTGATGGAACAGGATACCGACTGTCAGTGAATGATATAACCAGTACGCTGGAACCTCTTTATAAGACAGTTCATTATAAAACGGTTCGGATATAAGACAATTTACACAATTTTAGGAGAATTTGCTTTGTTCTTTTTTTAAAATGTTTTTTAACTACTTTACACACTTTCGGGAGAGTCTGCTTTGGTTTGATTTTCTA
The DNA here is from genome assembly GCA_964016985.1 of Anodontia alba. NCBI lineage: Eukaryota > Metazoa > Mollusca > Bivalvia > Lucinida > Lucinidae > Anodontia > Anodontia alba. The sequence continues at coordinate 72,895,392 of OZ024825.1, forward strand.
TGCCCCAAACTTCGAAGAAGTTGAAGAGTCATACTGGTTTCATCCTGTCCGTCTGTCCGTCTCTCTGTTACGTTTTCTTGCGGACGCAATATTTTAAGAACTATTTGAGATATGAAGTTGATATTTGGTATACAGTATCCTGACCATATGAAGATATGCTGATTAACTTTTGGGCAGAATGCACCAAATATTGCTAGAGTTATTTTCCTTTTTATGAAAATTAAGTGCCTACTGTATCTTGGAAGCCAATTTGTGTAGGACTCTGAAACTTAATATATACTTTCTATATGAAAAATAAGCAGACCTGTATTTTTCTTTGATTGATCCATTAACGAAATTATTTCCCTTTACAACTTCCGTCTGTCCGTCTGTTCGTAACGCTTTCTTGCGGACGCGATATCTAAAGAACCATTTGAGATATGAAGCTGATATTTGGTATACAGTATCCTGACCATATGACGATGTAATGATTGACATTTGGGCATAGTGCACCAAGTATTGCCAGAGTTATTTCCCTTTTTATGAAAATTTCGTTACGCTTTCTTGCGGACGCGATATCTTAAGAACCATTTGAGAGAAAGAAAAAAGGTAAGAGAAAATTTCAGGGAGTACCACAATCACAAACCGCAGCCCTTCCCAGACCCCAAGAGGAAGAGGAAACCGACAAATCAAAACAAGCACAAATCGAACAAACGTACGAAAAGCACTAAGATGAGCTCTCTCTTCCCCTAGCGAGGTAATCGCAATACTAAAAGGACTGAAAAACACAAGAACAAAATGACACACGGAAAGACATACAACAAATCGCCTCGTAGAATAAACCACAAAGCGACAAAGATTTAGACTAATACCGGGACCACCGCCTTAGAACGGTCAGTAAAGTAAACCACCGGGGGTTAAAGCACTTTTACAGCTAGCTAACTTCACCCTGGGTCCCGATGCTACTCTTAATACAGAAACACATAAAAATTCGGTTCGCATAAAGGCTTCAAACTCAGTCAATGCATCAAAGCGAAAACACAAAAATCAAATTAATCACTATAATACACAAAGACGAGTACTCATGGCTAATTGTACTGTATGCCAGAGTAAATGAAAACCAATAGTTGAACCACGGCGGGCCAAGCCAAAGACATATCGTCAAGCCCCAACCGACTGGTTGAAATTTTACGAAGAGGCCGTCATTGGGTCTGAGGCCTGAACCGCCGTCGTGCAATTAAAGAGTGAAGCATAGCCATCAACAATGTTTGGGTTGACAACTAGGCATGCAGTCTGCCGCATAATGAAGTTGATATTTGGTATATAATATCCTGACCATATGAAGATGTACTGATAAAATTTTGAGCGGAGTGCACCAAATATTGCTAGAATTATTTTCCTTTCTATGAAAATTCTGTTATGCTTTCTTGCTGACGCGATATCTTAAGAACCATTTGAGATATGAAGTTGACATTTAGTATACAGTATTCTGACCATATGAAGATATACTGATTAACTTTTGGCCGGAGTGCACCAAATATTGCCAGAGTTATTTTCTTTCTTATGAAAATTCCGTTATGCTTTCTTGCGGATGCGATATCTTAAGAACCATTTGAGATATGAAGTTGATATTTGGTATACAGTATTCTGACCATATCAAGATCTATTGATTAACTTTTGAGCAGAGCGCACTAAATATTGCCAGAGTTATTTCCCTTTTTATGAAAACTATGTGCCTACTGTATCTTTGAAACCAAATTGTTGTAGGACCCTGAAACTTTATATATACTTTCTATATGAAAAATAAGCAGACCCGTATTTGTTTTTTGATTGATTCATTAATAACGAAATTATTTCCCTTTACAACGTCCGTTTGCCCGTCTGTCCATTACGCTTTCTAGCGGACGCGAATATCTTAAGAACCATTCAAGATATGAAGTTGATATTTGGTATACAGTATCCTGAATTGCTTATTGACTTTTGGGCGGAGCACACTAAATATTTCCAGAGTTATTTCCCTTTTTATGAAAATTAAGTGCCTCCTGTACCTTGGAAACCAATTTGTGTAGGACCCTGAAACTTAATATATACTTTCTATATGAAAAATAACCAGACCCATACTTTTGTTTTTTTTGATTGATCCATTAATAACGAAATTATTCCCCTTAACAACCTGTATATAGGGGTTTATGATAAAATGTTGCGGACACAATATCTTTAGAGCTATTTAACATATGAAGTTGATATTTGGTATGCAGTACCCTGACCATATGTAGAAGTGCTGATTAACTTTTGGGCTGACAGCATCATATATTACCAGTTATGCTCCTTTTTGTAGCAATGTGACTAAGTCAACGAGGCCTCGTATATCTTGGACATGGATTTGTTTAGGACCCTGAAACTTTATATGCACTTTCTGTATGAAAAATAAGCAGACCCATATTTTTTTTGTTTTTTGATTGAGCCATTAATAGCGAAAAAATTCATCTTTACAACCTGTATGTAGGGGTCTATGATAAAATGTTGCAGACGCAATATCTTAGGAGCTATTTAACATATGAAATTGATATTTGGTAAGCAGTACCCTGACCATATGTAAAAATGCTGATTAACTTTTGGGCCGACAGCATCATATATTACCAGAGTTATGCCCCTTTTTGTGGGAATTTGACTTAGAATGAAGCCTCGTATATCTTGGACATGGATTTGTTTAGGACCCTGAAACTTTATATGCATTTTCTATATGAAAAATAAGCAGACCCGTATTTTTTTTATTGTTTTTCGATTGATCCAGTAATAACGAAATTATTTCCCTTTACAACTTGTGTATAAGGGTCAATGATAAAATGTTGTAGACACAATATCTTAGGAGCTATCTAACATATGAAGTTGATATTTTGTATGCAGTACCCTGACCATATGTAGAAGTGCTGATTAACGTTTCGGCTGACTGCATCATATATTACGAGAGTAATGCCCCTTTTGTGGCAATTTGACTAAGTCAACGAGGCCTCGTATATCTTGGACATGGATTTGTTTAGGACCCTGAAACTTTATATGCACTTTCTATATGAAAAATAAGCAGATCTGTATGTTTTTGTTTTTCAATTGATCCATGAAAAATTAAATTATTTCCCTTTTCAACTTGTATTTAGGGGTCTATGATAAAATGTTATGGACGCTTTATCTTAGGAGCTATTTAACATATGAAACTGATATTTGGTATGCAGTACCCTGACCATAGGTAAAATAGCTGATTAACTTTTGGGCTGACTGCATTATATATTATCAGAGTTATGCCCCTTTTTGTGACAGTTGGACTTAGTCAACAAGGTTTCCTATATCTTGAATATGGACTTGTTTAGGACCCTGAAACTTTATATGCTTTTTCTATCTAAAAAATAAGCGAATGCATATTTTTGTCATTTTTCGATTGATCCATTAATAACGAAATTATTCCCCTTTACAACTTGTATAGGTCCGGCTATGATAAAATAATGTGGATGCATTATCGTAAGAAGCATTCAACATATGAAGTTGATATTTGGTATACAATATCCTGACCATATGGAGATATGCCGATTAGGTCTCAGGCAGAGTGCACCAAATATTTCCAGAATTATGCCTCTTTTTGTGAAAATTAAATGCCTCCAGTACCTTGGAAACTAATTTGTGTAGAGTCATGAAACATTAAACATTATATATACTTTCTGTATGAAAAATAAGCAGACCCATATTTTTAATGAGCCATTAATAATGAAATCATTTCCCTTTAATGTTGCGAATGCAGTATCTTAAGAACCATTTAACATATGAAGTTGATATTGGTACACTATACAGTACAGTGAGTATATGTAAAAGTGCTTCATGGACAAGACAAATGCATTCTTCTTTGAGTCTAGTTAAACTATTATGTATGTTGACTATTATGGTGGTAAAGGAGGTTAAAAATCAAAACAAGTTTTAGCTTTTTGAATAGATTTACTTGTATTAAGTTTTACCCGTTTGAAATGATTTACCTCTGATGTTTCTGTTTCTTTTCCATAATAGTTGACCTGTTGGTTATAAATCAAAAACTAAAGCAGAAGTATAATATCTTCATTATCAACTTTATTTTTATTTTTATTATAATAAGGACATTCTATACAACCCTTATTCGTTCATATACAGACCTACTTTATAATTATCTTTCATATGGTACCATCCATTTTGCTCTAGGACCCTTAGTTTATGAGAAAAATTAGATTTTTGGTCTCAAATTGCTCTTTTTAAGTCAAAAATGAAAAAACAATGTTTTTTGCACAAATTTCGCCTAAAGCTACATAGGCTGACTGAGCCTACAGCAGATAACTCAAAAGTTATTATGTTTCAGTTCCTCTTTTATATATTTCGATATTTATATAGTTATGATGTATGTAATGTCTGTTGTATGAATTTCAACTTTTCTGTATCATTACTATGCATTGAGTAAGCTATATACGAGTAATGTGGTTGTGGCTTTTCATGGGTATCAGTATAAAAGTTTTGGACCAAAATGGGTATTTACAGCTCATTGACATCATGTGTGTTGACTAAAAGAGTATAATTCTTGCTCTTCTGGTTTTTAGTTATCTGCCCTTGGCAAAAATTATGTCTGGGCAATCTTTAGGTACAAGCATATGTTGGGGGCATAGTGTTTTACAAACACATGTCTAGTTTTTTCGACGAAGTCGTTATAAATTCATCGTTGGCTAAAAGCTGGCTTGATCTCTGTATGGAAGAAATCACATGTCATAAAATGATAATTGATCCTTAAAAGAGATTTAGTTGTATGAAATGTTTAATTTTTTGCTCTTTTTCATTAGTTTTAAATATGATTTTCACGTTGACGCTGAAAGAATAATAGTTAAATGTCAACAACTATCTGCGTTGATGGTTTTAAAACTTTGATTTTACGGTGCGAAAATTCTTCCGTAGTGAAAAAGTAGTTCTTTTTTTATACGTTTACTATCGTTTCCATTCATCGGAACAGTTCATTCATGAATCCTTCAGCACTGTGTATAATCGTAAGGTTGACTGCAGAGGAAGCAACATCAATTGCACGCTCAAATCGCGCAGGGGTGTAGGATTGATGCAGTATATAGAATTCCTTTGTTTAGTAGAGATTCATATTCAACCCGGTGGGACTTGACGAAAAATTGTTCAGAACAGATTGTGGGTACACTTTAGGAAAAAAATGTATAGCCCTGTAAACCGCAGTTTAAACACAAACGTATTTGCATGATGAAACGTCTGATTTGCAAGTTCTGAAAACGATTTTAAGGTATTATTTGGAGATGATTTAGAGAGGAAAAATATTTAGTAATGAAGTTGTTGTATAATACCTTAAGATTTTTCTTGTTTTTTTTTTTTTTTATTTCTCACATTATTCATATGTAACATGTCTTCTTTCACTTCATCGTGTATCTTTTTTTAAGATATTACTTGTATTATTATTTACTTTACACAATTTAAGGAGAGTCTTCTTTGGGGGTTTTATCTTCTTTACTCAATTTAAGGAACGTCTGCTTTGGTTTGTTTTAATTATTTACTTTACATACTTTAAAGAGGGTTTGCTTCGGTTTTCCATTATTTCCTTTATCCATATTAAAGAGTAATGATACACATTCAGGGTTGGCATCTTTGACAAAATAATTTTATCTCCTTTCAGAAGAAAGCAAAAACGGAAGTCACAAAAGTTGCCCCCCCACCCCCCACTACACACACACACTCTCACCCCCATCCTTTTAAAATACCAGACTATCAAGTCCTCTTAATGAGATTCTCATGTTCAATATATCAGTGCAGTCCCTAATCAGACGCTGTGGCATCTGAGCATGGGACATACAAGTAACCTGGGTCTATTTTTGACACATTTTTTTTTTTTCAGAAAAAATAGGGCAGACGATTCACATGAAATGTTAATCCTTATTTTCTCCGAATAATAATAATAAAAAAAACACACACAAAAAAAAAAACAAGAGGCCAACGATTCACGGCTCGCTCACCTCAGTGAAACAGCCATAGCAGATATGCAGATGTTTTGCAACATTTTCCCAATCGTATTATTACAACTAATGAAAGGATTATCATTGGGGCAATTCTTGGGTTCGGAAGAAGAACAATTTATTTATAATTATTTTTTAGTTATTATTATAATATTGTTATGAATTGTTCTTACCATATTTGCCAAGCTCTCAACTTCATTAAAAAAGTAAAGAAATAATGGTAGAAGACGTATTTCAATTGCATGTTGCCACTCCCACCTATGCTACACATCCTACGTCTCTTTACAAGGACAAACAAGAGACAAGTTCCAGGGTTTCTCTCCCTGTTGGTGCTTAACAGGGTCTTCTTTACCTGCTTGTGCAGTACAAATTTCCTACTTTAAAATGTTGTCATGGCACCTAAACAAAATGACCATTGGTAATTAATTAAATAGACTGGGTAAACAATCACCAAATGATCGTAACTGCCAAGTACGGTTCAAATCACTTCACTGGTTATGAAGAAAATGTAATTTAACCATTTCCCCATTATAAGTCTACGGGAGCTTTCTGTTGCCATGACAACTAAACCAAGAGGCAGATTGGCAAATTTTAAGCCATTTTGAATTGTCCTTACCCAAGCAACATTTGTACCAAATTATAGTCATACTGCTACAGTGGCTTTGGAGGAGTTTTCATTGAAAAACGTCCTTTTATTAGAATTTAATGTTGCCATAGCAACCAAACAAAATTGTTACTGCTCATAAATCACATAAACTCGGAAGCCAATCATCAAATAATCATAACTGCCAAATATGGTTCATATCACTTCATTGATTATGAAGAAAATGCAATTTAACCATTTTCTCATTATAAGTCTATGAGAGCTTTCTGTTGCCATGGCCAACAAACTACGAGGCAGATCGATATGATTTTAGCTATTTATAAATCCACTTAACCAAGCAACATTCTTACCTTATTAAGGGCAAAAAGATTTAATGTTTTTGAAGGAATTGTCCTTTGAAAGTGTTAACATACGGACGGACGCACAGACGCATAGCTCAGATGATCTAAAAATAATATGTCGTTTGTTATAATATTGCATGGCGCTTAGAAGGTGCAAATGCAGTCTGATATGTTTTCCCTGGCCGCACATGCATTTCATTTCCTTTGGGATCATTGAGCCCATCCTGGTTATTTTGAAAATCAAATACCGCTTGAGCCGGCACTACGAGGGGATGGGGGGGGGGGGGGGGAGGGGTGGAGGGGGGAGCATTTGCAGCCTCGCAAACTACAGTGTTGTAGATGAAGAGACACGGTCAAACCGAGTCTCCGATTTTCGTGATTTTGTGTGTTCTTTGTTTCCAAAGGCAGTCCTTTCTGACTTTTATGCAATATTTTAGAAATGGTGAGCCTGGTTTATTTAGCTGTTGGACTCTGTAAGCTAAATTGTCAAAAGAACATTCGTGATACTCTTTCAAGTTTTTTCACAGAAATTAAGGTATGATATTCAATTGGAGACAGTTTAAATAAAATGTCAAGTGGTGTTATTGTCTGTGAAAATAAGAAAACTATTAAACCATGTTGTCTAGTTTCACTCAGCACAGGTTTAAGCTATCAGTTTCGGAACTGATTTAATGTGCCTGGGCGCTTTCATCACCAAAAAACAAGAAAAACCAAAAAGATAATGACAATTAAAAAAAACTAAAAAAATCAAACAAAATAGATAAATAAATAAAAATTAAAATAATAAAATAAAGAAAACTACACAAAACAACAACAACAACAACAAAGCAACGTTTCATAGGTGATTTCCGGGATTTTAACAAGCCCATCATAAGAAATGTATCTTTTGTTTAGAAATGAGGCAACCCCTTCCCCACCCATCAAGTGATCACTTTTTATATTCAAACGAAGATTCAGGAGGCTCCGAATTTCTATGGAAGTGCAATGAAAGGTGACAGTTTTATTGATACTCCAGACAGCAATATTCAATGTAGTTCTTGTAATGTACAACTCATTGCTTGCCATTTGTCATTGTTTCGAGTTCCTTCATTTCTCTGTAATGCGTTTGAGTTATGCTTCACAAAAAAACCCAAAACAAAACAAACAAAAAAAAAACAAAAAAAAACAACAACAACAACAAAAAAAAAGAAAAAAAAAACAACAACAACAAAACAGCCATGTGTTTAATGGGAGATAATTCTAGCCGTAATTAAGACAGAGTTTCCATTTTCCGCGCCAGACTACCTCTGATTTCCCTGTATTGCTCTTCCAAAATAGTAAATGAAGTTGTATAGGAAACAAACGATGAAAACACAAAACATTATTATTTTAGCATACTTTTTGATCCACTTAAACGACACTTTGAAACGGGATGTTTATATATATATATATATATATATATATATATATATATATATATATATATATATATATATATATATATATATATATATATATGATTAAAGATTTAAACAAACTTCAACAAAGTATTCCGGCCCAGGATCATTACTGACACAAGTACTTCAGTATAAATTTGTTCAGTATTTATATCCCATATATCAAATACTTCGGTAGTAAAGGTAACTCCTAATATTCTAACTGAACCCTGAGACCAGTCTGTATTCCTTACATAATTGCCTAGTTGAATGAGTTAATGAGCCTATCCAAATAGCCCTAGTCTTTTCAATATTTATTTTTAAGACGGACATTAGGTAAAATATTTTAAGTACATTGTGTCTTTTTAAGTGATTGTTCTGTGCCATTAAGAAAAAGTTGTGTATCGTCCGCTTATTGACTTAACCTAAATTCTTTTCCATTTATTTTAATACATGTGATTATTTTATTCTCTCTAACCATTTTCCCTAGAATTTCGGCACATAATATAAATATATATGGTGAAATTGGATCAACTTGTCTAAAACCCTTTTTAAGATTAATGAATTCTGACATGAAACCGTTTTGTATATGTCGGAACCACTTCGAAAAATACTAACCCATGAGATAACAGATGGCCCAAAATTAAAATATTTTAAAACTTTTTTTTTTATATAAATTTCCATGAGACCGTATCAAATGCTTTTTCAAAGTCGATTGAAAAAATCATTCCAGGTACCGTATGTTTTTTTTTTTTTTTTTTTTTTTCAAACAAAACCTTGTAAATAAGCCTAACGTTTTCTTCTTTGAATCTTCAATAATAAAATCTTTTTGATCCTGATTAATAAGTTTATCTAAAACCGTTTTCATTCTATTTGCAATGACGGATGATGCTAATTTATACACAACATTCAAAAGAGATATTGGCCCCCAATATTTAGGTACTGTCTTGATTTATTAGGTTTAGGTAAACATGTAATAACTCCTTGTTTTTGTGTCAGAGAGAGAGATCCAGTATGGTATCCATAATTTATTGGCCTGAAATTAAAGAATTTTCAATCTGTCCAGAAAACTTTAAAAAGATCAACAGTAAATCCGTCTAAACCTGGTCCCATTTTTCATTTTTCATATTTTTTAAAGTATCTAATAATTTATTTAACTTTATAACGCATTCTGGTTTTTCTGCATCCTCATTTGATAATTTATTTTTTCTCCAATCACTGTCTCAACACATCTTTCATCTATATCAACCGAGTACTCATTATATGTTTTCGTAAAATTGCCGTTGACATTTCAAAATTTCATTCGTTTCAGTTTGTTCTGTACCATCATGTTCTATTATTTTAGTCGTGGTTTTATTTGTATAAATTCTATTTTCTAAATTAAAAAAAAATGTTTTTGAAGGTTTTTTCCCTAAATCTTGGTACCTACTCCTAGACCACAACATTACTCCTTCAGTTTTCTCCTTTCTTATTTCAATTAAGGTTTCTTTCTTTCGAGCAAAATTTGTAATTTTATCATCGTCTATACTGGAAAAGTCGTCATTAATGTCTGCCTCCAGTTCATTTATTTCTTGTTCCAATTTGTTTTTTTTTTCTCTAGATTCTTTCTTTTTTAACAGAATTATATTTTATTGTATCTCCTCTGATAGTCATTAAAAGGGTTTCTAAAAATAACTGATCATTTATAGTAAACACTATATCATTATCTGAAATATCGTTTACATTTATATTTTCGTTATTAGTAGCGTACATACTTTTACCTTCGCTAATTATTTTTTTCAACTTCTTCAATGTACTTTTTATCTTTCAAAAGTGTGTTATTTAATTTCCAATAACTTCTCCCTCTTTCTAGTTCTTTTAATTTTAACTTTAAAATAATACCTGAATGATCAGTTCTGTATCCCGGAACAATATCTGAATCTGTTACAAAATAAAATGTTGCTTCACTTACTAAAAATAATCTAATCTTGCTTGTTTTTTTGGTTGGATTAAGTCTTCGTCATGTGTATTTCCTTGTTTCTTCATTCATTAAACGCCATACATCAATAAAATTTTCTTCTTCTACTAACGTTACAACCACACTCCTTGTCTTTGGATTATTAACATGTAAATCATTATCACAATCTTTTTCAAAATCTGATATCAAATTCCAGTCCCCACATACTATTACATTCTCATTTTCAAAGTCCGCAATATTCCTTATTAAGCTTTCATACAAAAAATTTGGATTGTCTTCATTTGGTCCAAATAAATATTAGCTAAAGTTATATCTTTTTCTTGAATTTCAATACCTAAAATCATATAGTTACCATTTTTGTCATGGTTGTGTATGAACTAAAACCGAATATCATATCCTCATTCTGCTTTTATAATTGATTCTAAATTGTCATTTATATATACATCTTGAAGGCAAACAGTATTTCTTTGCCCGTATATACTGAAATAAAACACACTTTTTGGAAGCAACTGAAAGACCGCCTCTACAGTTTTGAGAAAAAAAAAAGTCAGCTGTTCAGCTATAATCATATATGTAGAAACCTTTCATCACATTAGTTCGCATTCGATGGGACCGATATGTATTCAGCTTTCTCCCCCACGCACCCCCTCCCCCCCCCCCCCTACACACACACAACGCACGCACACACTGCGAGAAAAAAAAACAGTTCTCTGACAAAACAATAACAAGCTCAGTAAAAACTGGAAAAGTAAAAAGAAAAAATAACATACCTTAAAATCTATCATTTTCCGGTGTAATGTTGCATGTTGGCAAAAGATACAATTTTAAATGATCCTCTTCTGCGTACACACTGAGCGAAGTGTGTTTGTAACGTATTGTATTCGGTCTTTATGACTGGTTCAAATCGTTTAAACAGAGAATCATACAAGTTCTGTGACCTTAAAGCACATGCCCTACTTATAGTCTAACTTTATTGCAGATTTCCAATCATTATTTTAAAAACTATAGCAGTTACTACACCATGTGATTAAGGCAAATTTTAACAAGGGTATGCAACTCTAACAATAAAATTGGATCAGAGTTCTTTATGTACATGCCCAGCTTATATTCTTATTTTGTTGCTTGTTTCAAATCATTATTTTAAAAACTGTAGGAAAAATTGCGAGGACATAATCCCTAATAAGCAATTTGTATAAAACAGATTTTCTAAGTAAAATTAGGGAACTTAAACAATAATGATTCAATTAGAGTTGTGTGACCTTTATGCACATGTTCAGGCTGTGTCCTTACTAAGGTGCAAGTTTCAAACCATTAACTTGAAAACTGTAGGAGAAGTTGCGGAGACATGGACCCCTACTATGCCATGTGTATAAGACCAATTTCTAGGTAAATTAAGGACACGCAACCCTGACAATAAAACTTTGATCAGAGTTCTGTGACATTTACGCAAATGCCTTGACAATAGTCTTACTTTCCTGCAAATTTCAAATTACTGAGTCACGAACCCTACTATGCCATTAGTATAAGGCAAATTTTCTAAGTAAATTAAGGGTAAGTAACTCTAACAATAATAAGTGCGTCCAACCCGAACCACGAAGCGGTTCGTCGTGCAGACGCACTACTATAGACTAACTATGTGACCAGTGATTGTGTGACGAAAACTGTGATGGTCTAACGAACTCTTGGGTGGTTCGGTGCTTATCCTGAAAACAAGCGTTCCGTGATTTGGCAGAGGCTATTGACACGGCGGCCGTGCCGATTATAGCAACAAAACAGCCAAAAACGCCAAGTATTCCAACTGCAAGGGGTTGAATCACGAGACATGACGTCAGCCTACAAAATTTGCGACCGCCGCCATTTTGAATTTTGTCTCCACTTCGAATTTATTTCTATCCATTCTCCGTCTGTTTACAAACAAAGCATGATTCGTTTAGTGCATAACGTATACATTGATGTAGCTGTTTAGATAACACATAGACTTAACGCTCTTTTCACAAAAAAGACCAAAAAGAAACAAAAAAAAAATAAATAAATAAAATAAAATAAAATAAAAATGCACAAACGGTCAAAAATCATTAGAAAAATCATGAAGCAGTAAAACGGATTTCAAGTGTATTGTCGTTGTACTTGCCATCGGCATACACTAGTTTTCGGTATTCGGAATGCATGATCTCCGTCCATCGGGGCCCGCGAAATAGATGGGCTGCCTAAAGCCTCCATGGCAGAGCTGCTAGTAACTAAGCAGGACCCGAATTCTTGTGATCAAGTCGGGTAAAAGTCCCACAAATTTGTCTCTAAACTACTGAAATTTTGTTGACTTGGACGTTATATCGCAATTCATGCAGTGGATTCAGAAGTCAAGCGTGGTCTGAAATCAAATTCAGTTAGATCTGGCCAACCCACCTATGAAGTATGTGATGATTATTTGGACGCACGGATATAGGTAGCACGTATTAAATTCATATTAAGTGCGTCCAACCCGAACCGGGAAGCGTTCGGCGTGCAGATTCATTACTACAGACGTGTGTGACCAAAAATGTGATGGTCCAACAAACGCTTGAGTGGTTCGGTGCTTAGCCTGAAAAACGATAAGCGTTCCGTGGTTTAGCAGAGACTATTGATACGGCGGCCGTGCCGATAATAGCACTAAAACAACCAGTCACGCCAATTATTCCAATTGCAAGCGGTTAAATCACAAGACATGACGTCAGCCTACAAAATTTGCGATTGCGGCCATTTTGAATTCTGTCTCCACTTCGAATTTTATTTCTATCCATTCTCCATCTATTTAAAGCTAAGCATGATTTGTTTTGTGCATAAGGTACATTTTGATGTAGCTTTTGAGTTAACACATAGACTTTACGCTCTTTTCAGGTGATAATCTAAAAAAAAAAAAAAAAAAAAACCGACACAATAATGTGTTCGTTCGACCGGTTTGTAAATTAGCCTATTGTTTTCTTTTTTTTTTTTCTTTTTTTTTTTTTTTTTTTTGCTGTTCTTAACGTGTAGACTCGCAAAAATAAATAAATAAATAAATAAATAAATAAATAAATAAATAAAATAAAGACCAGAACAAAAAAGAAACAAAGTTTTAAGGCAAAAACGGTCAAAAATCTTTAAGAAAAATCCTGAAACAATAAAATGCATTTCAGGTAAGTGAACGATAGTGAATTGTCGTTGTATCTGTCACCGGCATACACTAGTTTAGATCTAGCCAACCCACCTATGAAGCATGCGATGATAATTTGGACGCATGGATATACGCGGGATGTTCGAAATGAATTGCTTATTGTCCTCTAGCTCGATATCCACGTAGGGCACGATAAAAACCAATACATGCCTGTATAGGGCTATTCAATATCTACACAATGGTGTATAAATGTACATGTTAGACTAAGTGTAAGACATAAAATTTGCCATTTGAATACACGCAGTCATTGACCACTGCAGTAAAAATGGTTGGTAGAAGCATCGACAAAAAAGATGAAATACGGGCTTACATCAAAGCTCGCTCAAAACTTGGTTGTTCTTTGAAGAAGCTGATGACTGAAATTTCTACTGCTTTTGGACCTTCTTGTGTGTCTTGTGATACAGTTCGGCGGTGGAAAAAGAAATTTGAGTCTGGTGTAGAGTCCATCAAAAATGCACCGAAATCAGGTAGGCCAAAATCTGCATCTCATAAAGAAATCGTTTCCAAAATAAAGGAAATCATTGAAGGAGATGCCAGATTTACAGTTCGTGATATTGCACGAAAGGTAGGCATATCACTATCAACGGTTCACCTTATTTTGAAGAAGCATTTGAAAGTCAGAGAGATTACTGCTAGAAGGGTGTCACATCTGTTGACTGACGAGCAAAAGAAGCAACGGGTTAAAGTGGCCAAAAAGCTGCTTCAAATGTTTCCAAAATATGACAAAAAGCAGTTTGCCAATGTCGTCACAGGTGATGAAACCTGGGTCCATTATGTTGAGCCCGTAAGAAAGGTTAGCAATAAGATCTGGGCCACTTAACACAGCAAACGCCCAATAATTGCCAAACGTTCTTTGAGTACAAAGAAGGTTTTGTATGCAATCTTCTTCTCTGGTGAAGGAGTCGCAATAAAAGTGCCAGTGAAAAAGGGCAAAAGCATCACCGGAAAGTACTACAAAGACTTGGTACTGAAGAAACTGAAAAAGTATTATCAGAAACATCGCCCTGCCACTGTCTTCTACATGACAATGCCCCAGCTCATACCTCCGCAATAGTTACGGCGTTTTTGAAGAAAGAAAAAGTAACTGTTTTGCCTCACCCCCCGTATTCCCCAGACCTTGCCCCATGTGATTTCTTTTTGTTTCCGAAATTGAAAGGATTCCTTGCTGGGCGGAAATACCAGTTCCGACAGGCACTTGGATCTGCCATTCATCAGTACCTTATTACTGTGCCGAAATCAGCGTACCGTGACGCCTTCAAGAAGTGGATACATCGGCTGAAACTTTGCATTTCTAGCCACGGGGAGTACTTCGAGGGCATGAAATGAGTACTTTTGGGCTAACTTGAAATTTGAAGTCTCCAGATAGAAATAAGCAATTCATTTCGAACATCCCTCGTAGGTAGCACCTATTAAATTCATATTAATTCAATCGAAGTTCTATGACCTTTTTGCACATGCTCAGGCTATATCCTTACTAAGATGCTAGTTTCAAACCATTATCTTGAAAACTATCGGGGGAGTCGCAGAGACACCAACCCCACCGACCAATGCGTACAGAAGAAACTCCCCAAACAAACCAAGGGCATGTAACTCTATCATTAATAATTCGACCAGTACCCCGCGACCCCCGGCCACACGTTCAGCCCACATCCCACCACAAGCTTCAAACCACCACCCTAAAAACTGCAGGAGGAACAGTGGAGACACGAACAGTACCACAAAGTGTAACGGGCAGACGGATTCATAGACTGACAGACGTATAATTGAGGGTAAATCTGTATGCCCTCCTGCGCTACTAAGCGGGGAAATAGAAAAAAGAACTATATAGTTTTCACTTTTACGATTCTTTGTTTCTTTATGTAAAGCGAGAGAACTCGTGTTTAATTACGATAAACTGCATTACCGAGTCAGTGAACCTTACTTGCTGTTAAACCTACATTTGGCCCTGTGAAGTTTCAAAACATAAACAATAGTATAGTAATACTCTGAAGTGACTAAATATGTCAGCTCTGAATGGGAGACATTTATAACTGATATAAATATGTAGATGTGTGATTTAACTCTGAAACAATTCTGGACCTTCAAATGAATCTCATTTCAGAGCACCTGTAGTTAATACTATTATATTTTACTTCCCCAGCTAGCATTCTACGTAAATCTATATCGGGCCGTCATCGGCCCGTCAGCTACCCTGACGGGCCGATGACGGCCCGATATAGATTTACGTAGAATGCTGACCGGGTTCAGACATAACAGTATATATATATCATTATTACTCAGTCCTATATGGCCTCATAATGAGTCTACCAGTTATTGACTCATTCAGCTCGCTCAATCTGTTCGTACAGAGGACATTGTGGATATGTTCAACCACATTTATTTTATTTCAATGGGGAGCCTTAACTGTCAACATTTAACATGAAACACAACTGCACAAAATAGAAGTGCCTTGTATTTAATTAACCCATTGTAGTCTGGAGATCCCTAAAAGGGTATTTGGCAAATAGCACAGACCCAGATCAGATGTCGCAGAACGCGGTGTCTGATAAGGGTCTCCACTGTTTGCAAACAGTTCAACCATTCTTCTCTCTGAATGTCCAAATCGCACAGCCCAACACACCTAAAATCAAAATTAGAATCTTCCAATATAAAGTGTGGGAGAATTCATTCAGTCTAAAATGGGTTAACATAACTGTATATTTGCCTGCCTGACTATTTTCATATAATTTGAACCATGGAAAATGGTTTTGTCTTGCATCAGTATATCTATATGGTGTAAACAATGAAGCAAACAGTGTTGACCCTGACTAAGTTATTCCAAATTATCTGTTAACTCATAGCTCCGGAAAAGGCGAGTCCCTCAACCAAAAAGTATTGCTACCTTCCCCACCTCAAAACGAAAACACATGCCGTAGGCATGCACCAGAAGTGCCTGGTCGAGGCGCCGCTAATGAGCATGCACAATCGCAACAGATCCCCTGCAATGTGTCATCATGTTGACTTTGTCCAAACGAGATCGGTGGAATAAATATGAATCTATATTGCCTGTCTTACGACCTGTCTATCTGAAAACTTAGGACCACTATAATATTACATATACTCATAATTGTACTCTCTACCGCTACAGTACTACATGTACATATATTGCACTCTTTACCACTTATTTAATAAGTAAGACACAAACAAGATATATACACAAATATCATAAATATCTGTATCAAAACTATAACATACTGCATATACATCCATTCAGTAAATAGTTTTATCAAAACATAACTCCAGACTAGGCACTTCCTTCTACCGAAACGCACCAATATCTTCCCTATCCCCACACAAAAACCACATGCCGGGGGCACCCATCAGAAGAGCCTCACCAAGGCGCTTCTAATGAGCACCCACTACATATGTCCCCGCGGAGAGATACGAAAATATTGTATGGACACCCCACCCATCCAGAGCCCTGCCAAAGGAAATGTTACCAGATTTATTTGTGTCACCTGTGTGTTTTATTTTTTCACATTTTACCAAAACCATTTAATTTATATGCCATCAGTTGTCAAAATCAGGTTTGATATTTTTTAAGAAAGGACACATTTTATATTAGACACTTTAAACAGAGCATAAAGTATCATACATGTTATAGACTGCAAGATATAGCAACTTTATTAACGGATGCTTTGACTATATGTCTTTGGCTTGGCCCGCCGTGGTTCAACTATTGGTTTTCATTTACTCTGGCATACAGTACAATTAGCCATGAGTACTCGTCTTTGTTTATTATAGCGATTATTTTGATTTTTATGTTTTCGCTTTGATGCATTGATTGAGTTGGGAGCCTTTATGCGAACCGAATTTTTATGTATTTCTGTATTAACAGTAGCATCGGGACCAGGGTGAAATTGGCTAGCTGTAAAAGTGCTTTAAACCCCCGTGGTTTACTCTACTGACCGTTCTAAGGCGGTGGTCCCGGTATTAGTCTTACACTTTGTTGCTTTGTGGTTTATTCTAGGAGGCGATTTGTTGTGTTTCTTACCTTGTGCCATTTTGTTCTTGTGTTTTTCAGTCCTTTTAGCATTGCGATTACCTCGCTTGGGGAAGAGAGAGCTAATCTTAGTGCTTTTCGTACGTTTGATCGATTTGTGCTTGTTTGGATTTGTCGGTTTCCTCTTCCTCTTGGTGTCTGGGAAGGGCTGCGGTTTGTGATTGTGGCACTCACTGGACTTTTCTCTTACCTTTTCTTAACAGAATTTTGTGAATTTTAAACTAAACTCCCCAAGAACAGCCCAAAGCCTTTATTTTAGACCCCTGATAAACTATATCTACCTCTACATAAAATGCTAAGCTGTTCTGAAAATTTTATGAAATTAAAAATTTTTATGGGCCAAATTCTGTGAGATGATATCTCTTTGTGTGAGATGAAATAGGGCATGTATTAAGTTTCAGCCGATGCATTTTTTGTATATTTTTGCTATTGATTAAAGTAACAGACAAATCTACTAACAGTCATTACTAACACGTGCATGTAAATATAATCAGAAAACTTTTCTAAAGAGAATTCCTTCATTGTTATTTGGGACGCAATAATGACGGCATTGCCTCCAAGCATCCCCAGCTAGCATTCTACGTAAATCTACATTGGGCCGTCATCGGGCCGTCAGCTACCCTGACGGGCCGATGACGGCCCGATATAGATTTACGTAGAATGCTGACTGGGTCCATATTGTATGAGGGATGTCACGGAAATGATATTCCATTTTCGACAATATAATGAAAATAATGTGGTATTTGATATACAACTTATTTACTAAAGCTGCATTTCTGACAAAATTTCTGCCTACTTATGTATACAGTAGCTAAAGGTTTGATTTTGACTTCCGAACATGGATTTTGGAGGGGAATTATGAGTCTCTTTAAATGGAGTCAAAACATTCTCTTAACAATGTTTAGTAACAAGCTACTATAAAAGTCTGGAAAGTCAGTCAAAAAAAAAAATCCCATACAGAATCTCCATTCAAAATCATTTCTCGGTATAATGTGTTTATTTTTCAAGTGACTTCCAAAACTTTTTCTGCTCATTCTATAATAAACTAATGGTCTCTGTCCTCAAATTGACAAAAGAATGGTTTTACATTCATCATTTAGAAACTAAAACTAATCGGTGGTATTCCATAGACATCTATTGCCTCACCCCATATCATCCAAATGGCCTGATAGAGATTACATGATCTTCATAATGCTTCGGTGTTTACTTTAGAAAATAATAAAAATAATAATAATAATAACCTTTATAAACTTATTTATTATACCTCGTTGAAGGTTAGATATTTACCGGTATTCGTATCCCGTTTATAACAATTTCTTACTTTACGTTTCTTTGGACTTGTATTAGACTTAATTAGTTAGCTAGCTGTAAAGGTGCTTTAACCCCCCACCCCCACCCCCCACCCCCCACCCCCCCCCCCCCCACGGTGGTTTACTTTACCGACCGTTCTAAGGCGGTGGTCCCGGTGTTAGTCTTACTCTTTGTTGCTTTGTGGTTTATTCTACGAGGCGATTTGTTGTATGTCTTACCGTATGTCATTTTGTTCTTGTGTTTTTCAGTCCTTTTAGTATTACGATTATCTCGCTTGGGGAAAAGAGAGCTAATCTTAGTGCTTTTCGTACGTTTGTTCGATTTGTGCTTGTTTGGATTTATCGGTTTCCTCTTTCTCTTGGTGTCTGGGAAGGGATGCGGTTTGTGATTGTGGCACTCCCTGGACTTTTCTCTTACCTTTTTTATATAGTCAAATTGTTGGTTTTCCGATGGGGACTAATTTTGTGGACCTTTTGTTGCTGTTTTCTTTTTCTGTTTTATTATGAGTGAGGCTCTAAGTAGTAAACAAAACAATATAAGTCAAGATACCCAGAAAATGCCACAATTACGAAGGGCAGCCTTCCCGCGGCACCAAAAGAAAGAAAGATGCCGTACAAACAATGGCAAAATAAACGTCGCATAACGTCGCATATGAAACCACCGAACACCGACAAAGCAGAACCGCAATCGCTTTTGCGCTTTTGATCGGTCAGTAGAAAAGACTAGTGTTGAAGGGGTTTTACAGACTGTATTTCCCAGTCCCTATACAATTGGAAACTACCCGGGCTTTCCTCCAACATCGAACTGTCCTCTGAGGTTATAGTCAGATATGATTGTCTCGTATATGGTAGAAAAAAAGGAGGCGGGGACAAACGAATTTTACTCGCACAAAACATCACCCTTAATTCTAATGTAGGTCCAAATAACAAACATGCGTAGCCTTCCCGCGGCACCAAAAGAAAGAAAGATGCCATACAAACAATGGCAAAATAAACGTCGCATATGAAACCACCGAACACCGACAAAGCAGAACCGCAATCGCTTTTGCGCTTTTGATCGGTCAGTAGAAAAAACTAGTGTTGAAGGGGTTTCACAGACTGTATTTCCCAGTCCCTATACAATTGGAAACTACCCGGGCTTTCCTCCAACATCGAACTATCCTCTGAGGTTATAGTCAGATATGATTGTCTCGGAGTATATGGTAGAAAAAAAGGAGGTGGGGACAAACAAATTTTACTCGCACAAAACATCACCCTTAATTCTGATGCAGGTCCAAATAACAAACATGTGTTTGGTCCGCATAGGGGTCCTCCACCTCAATGGTGAAATATATATTTTCACAACACTGTGATGAAAAAAAATCAAAGTATATACTAAATACATATTTAATGTTTTAATAATAGAATATAATCGGCTTGCCGCGATAGTTTTATTTGAGCTCGTCCTTATAAAATTTATCTGAGGCTTACTGATTATATTTTATCATTAAAGACACCAATCATGTATTAACTATATTGTTGACCATTTCAAGGCGTACTTTTGTTGCGATTCATCTTCGTTTGTTTGATATATATTTTGTGTGTGCGTTTGTTCGGTCTTCGATGGAGTGCTGTTTTGTGTTGTCCTTTTACGTTCTTAACCCATTTTAGACTGAATAAGTCCGTTTCCCCCACCCCAACCTCCATCCCACAGACATTCTTTATATTCGAAGAGTTCGATATTCGAAGAGTTTGATTTCGATTTCAGATATATCGGGCTATGTATTCTAGACCTAGTAAAAAAATGCTTTACTATTTGCAGTGGAGATCCTGATCAGACGCCGCCTTGCGGCGTCTGCTCTTGATCTGCATAGTTTTCCAATTACCTTTTTCGGGGTCTCCAGAATAAAATCGGAGTACTTTGTTCCGTACGCGTGATTGAGGCCTTTCCCTAGTATCTCGAATTTTATGTGAGATAGCAGTAAGCCTTTTTACCTATTTTCTCCCTTGATAGGTAAAGCGCAAGGTAGATTAATTTCTAACTAGGTCCTTCTAACTGGAACCCTCTGCCTTTATCGAAGGCTGCCAGTTGAATTCAATCGACTTTTAATTTCACTTACTTTTTCATATCCGTATAAAGGATCAATTGACATTATATATTTTATTGCAAATAAAATGTTTTTTTTTTATATATTTTGAAAGCTGTACCGCACATGATTACATTTAATTTAGATTTCTCAAGAAAAAGGCAGATGTCTTTAATGGAGCTGCTAATGATAAAATTGAAGGAATCCAATTAATTGAAACTATTTGTTTACAGAGTGCAGTCAGGGGCGGTATTAAACGGCTATCTCCCATTTCTATGAACACAGTGTCATTTATTGCTGCCCGTCAATAGTTTTCGCGTTATACTCCAGACAAGAAAGAAGACGGGCGTACACATTTATAGGCACAAATCCAGGAACACAGTGGGAGACGGTAGACATCAGTATACGGTGCGATACACACAGGCATTAAGATCAGCAAGGTTATCTTTGTATTCAGAACCAGAATACAGAAACAGACGGTTTTAAAATATAAGACAAGCTTAAGAGAAGCAATACAGAGGCAATCAATATGTAAACAATTAACAGGCTATACGACATTGAAGAAATCGTGATACCAGATGTTTTCATGTTTGTTTGTTGTTTTTTATTTTTTAAATTGTACAACGTACTGGCCTATATACATGTACCTATCGTATTTATTCTAAATAATCGTATGGGCATTAGCAAACACTGTAGACCAAGATAAAACTGTTGTTTTTTTCTCTCTCTGGGTTTACACTGTTTGCCATTCAGCCAGAATATTTAGACTGAATAAACGCCACCCCACCACACCCCGCTTCCGATAAAACCATATCGTTGTGAAACAAAATGTTGAATATCGTATGTAAACATTCCTTTTAGTTGTTACATGCTTTAGAAATTGGAGTTGCTTAAAGTGTTGTAAAATGGGCCGGCGGCTGAGAAAAGGGACCACAGAACATATGCGAAAAGCAAAGACCAAGACCAGCCTGCACATCCGCGCAGTCTGGCCAGGATCTTCGCTGTTCGCTTACACAATATAGGGACCTTGTTGAAGATATAGAACAACTAGCGAAGGTCAGGATCCGACGCCTGGCTGTGAAAATAGGTCTGGGGCTTCGCCATTCTTATATGCCGTAAGGGCCTTTTGTCAGCTGGTTGCCCAATATCTGCCCCACAATGCACTTTTCCGTGATGTCGGTAGTTCTCTTGAATTCATTTAAAAACAAAAATCTAATTCACGGTAGAAGTAAAAAACAATTTATAATAAAAAAAGAAGACAACAAGAGCTCTTTTGCAGAATGTAATTGATTACGATTAGTTTCATGATTACAGATTACATTTACTTTTTGAGTGAATGTAATCGATTATCTGATTACGATTACTTTACAAAAGTAATTATGATAACTTTATAATTACTTATGATTACTTTCCCGGGTAACGTTATTTCTTGTTGGAGAATATATAACTATGCACGTCTCGTCTCTGTGTGACTTGCAGAGGAATATGAATGAAAAGAAATATGTAGTAACAAGTGAAATATTTTTTTTTCAATATTCATTTCTTCGAGTTACTGTCATACTAAATGTCAAACTAATAAATAATAATTTTCTGCAAAATGCCTTATACTTATCTTTACGTTAATGCCTTCATAGTGTATTGCTACTTGAAACCATACCGACAGCAATAACCGATAAAACTTGCATACGAACATACTCTGTCCTGTGTTTAAAATTAAAAGAAGGGAAGCATTGCAGCAAAGCACTATGAACATTATTTAGGCATCATTAGGGTTATGAATAGCACTGTCCTAGAATACACAGACACAAAACAAATGACTCTTCATATTCAAGTGGAAACTTATGTATTTATTTTCTTCCTAATATTGAACAAATTTCGAGTAAGTCAAGCTTACAGAGCCTTTCAGTGAAGTAGCAACAGCTACCTAGATGACATTTTAGATTGAATTTAAGTGTATGTTTTTTACCTCTGCTCAAAATATGATCATTTTCTATTGCAGACATGAAGCATGGACCTTAAGCAACATACAGGCAAAGATCCATGTATCTCGCCTTACGTATTGACTATGCAGAAACATTTTAAGAATGATAAATCTGAAGATCCAATACATCTTCTATGCTAAAAGCTCATGTGCTGGCTCAGTCATAAGGACCCTTATTCCCTAAAAATTTGGGATACTTATTTTAAATGTTATGCATTAATTTTAGGGAATATAAGGCAAAAAGAATACACTAAAATAAATTTACAGCATATTTTAGACCGAGTTAAAATGTTTGTGATGAGTGCATTTTTTAAAAAGATGTCTTATCTCTAATTAAATAGAAAGGAAGGCAATGATCAGGAATCGATACAATTACCTAACACCTTCCGTCCAAGACATCAAAGGGAAAGAAGGACGTACTTAAAGCAACGGCACCACAATCAAAACGATACAAACAGAAAGCCAAAAGGACAGTTTCTTTTCAAACGAAAAAAAAAATCCTACTTCACAGTTTGCGCTATAAACGTGTTGGTCCATCCAGGTACAATAAACAATTAAGACAGTGTCAAAGACAGGGTTTAGCAAAACAAAAACTGATATGTAAGTAACAAAATTAATGATCTGCCTGCACAGCAGTGGATAATTTGGCATGATAAGATCTTTAAAATTTGAAAACTGAAACTGACCATAAACCCGAACCCAAAATGTGTAGGTATATGGTAAGAAAATGTGTGGATTTTATACTTACATTGTCAAAAAAATAAGTGTCGTGTTAAACTTGTTTAGTTTTTTCAGGATACAGAAACAAGTTCATTTCCTTTTACTTCTTTATGATAAACAAATTGGTGCTTATTTTTTCCTTTCATCTAGCTTACAATGAAATACAATCTGCTTTTCAGCAACGGTACAGTCTTTTTATAACTGTAATATAGTAACAGTACTGTACATTATTACTAATAACTTAAGCTACATTAGTTTTAATCTGTTTTTCACAGAAACAACTGAGTGATCACAGTGTTAGTCTTACTCTTTGTTGCTTTGTGGTTTATTCTACGATACGATTTGTTTTAAGTCTTGCCTTGTACTATTTTGTTTTTGTGTTTTTTTTCAGTCCTTTTAGCATTGCGATTATCTCGCTTAGGGAAGGGTGAGCTAATCTTAGTGCCTTTCGTACGTTTGTTCAATCTGCGCTTATTTTGTTTTGTCTCTTTCCTCTTCCTCTTAGTGTCTGGGAAGGGCTGCGGCTTGTGACTGTGGCACTCTTTTGACTTTTTTCTTACCTTTTCTAGGAGATTTTACTGCCAGTTTCTAAATGTAATCATAAAAGTAATCACAAAGTAATCATGATTACAGGTCATGATTGATTATTTGTAATCAATGACATTATCACATTATCATTACCTCTAATTATGAAAAGGCATGATTACTGATTACTTTGTGATTACTAAGAAAATATAATCGATTACAAGTAATCATGAGTACAAATTACAATCATTCCATATCGGCTCCGATGTGGAACGCGAATACTATTTTAAAATTCACAGGCTGCCGATGTTCTAATCAAGACTTTCAATATGATACAGTAAATGTCAATGGCTCGAACACCGATGGCTCGTTTAACGTGGCAGATTTTAACTTGTTTATTTTTTTGTTTGTTTTTTTTAGTCCCTAGGAAATAAACGTCAAAAAGATTGCCTTTGGAAACAAAGAACACACTACAAATTCATTCGACAGCTCAAGAAAACAAATATTTAGGGATACTTTAGAGAAATTTTCTTGTTTCATTACAAATATGCATGTTATGTGTACACAATCGAGGCGATTCTAATGAGTACATTCAACTTACAATTATTCTACAGAAGATCGTAAAAAGATCCCTTAATTATTCTCATTGGCCTGACCTAGCGCTATCCAGGTATAGAACAAAGTTCTATGGTACAAAAGATGTTCGAGCCATTTAAGTTTGACTTCTACCAAACATGGATATATACTCGGCAAAACAAAAAAAAAATAACGGACCACAGGTTAGAATGATGTTAAAATCGCATATTACATTGTCTAGCAGCCACTGCTCTACTGAAATCAATATATATATATATATATATATATATATATATATATATATATATATATATATATATATATATATGTGTGTGTGTGTGTGTGTGTGTGTGTGTGTGTGTGTGTTTTCAAAAGTCTTTAAAAGATATTATTCTGTTTTGAAGCTGTTAAAGACAGAACGGGTCAGTCATCAAATCGTTCATATCGTCACAGGTAAAGACAAGCTGACTTGCAACAACAGTGGATCGATATACGTGCAGTAAGGCAACAGAATACTGTTCAAACAACATGACGCTATATTGATGTCGATACAATACAGTTTAACTGTTTGTTTTCTGCTGGGACATGACACTTACATGAAACAAATAAATCTGCTTCGGGCTGAACACACAAGCCTTCGGACGGTCTGCTGAGAAATAGGCCTCCATTCCTCTACAAGGAAAAGCTGAAGGTCCTCCAGACGATTGTGTTCAGTCAGTCGGACAGAAACATCCTCCACATGTTCGATGTAACTCAGGACTGGAGATATCGCTGGTCAGTCCTAACGCAGCACGTTGTTCCGCTGAAGGAAGTTGTCAATGCCATATTAGGTCTGGCGTTGTCATCTTTGAATGTTTTCAAGTTCTTTAGAAGGAGCAACACGTGAAGGCGCAAAACTTCGTCCATGTAGCGTTGACCGTTTAGTATCCCAGTAATAACCACAAGATCAGAGCATCAATCAGTGGTAATGCCGGCCCATACCATGATTACTCCACCGTTATACGTTTGGCGTGGTTGCACGTTGACCAGCATGTCCCTCCCTTCCGACGCCAGACCAGTTGTTGTCCATGAATGTGACAAAGGCAAAATTTGCTTTCATCGGAGTAAAATACCGTTCTCTATTGCTATCTGTTCCACCTGACATGGTTCCGGGCAAACTGAAGGCGCGCCTCTCTGAGCCTCTGGGCAGAGAGTGTTATGTCTCCTGTACCTCGCTGTTGTGGGATCCCTCGAGCTATATATTATGCGTTGGAAAAACGGTTCCTGCGAGATGCGTTGGTAAAGAGCAGACTCTCGGCACGACTAGTGCACCTAGGTCTTCCTCAGCTTGGGAGTTCATTGACATCACCAGTAGCTGCGTAACACTGTCTTATCCGGTTGATAGACTAGTGGCAGGTGTTAAACTCCCCTGCGACTTCTCGACTTGAGCGGCCGGCCTGGCGCTGCCCAAGTGCCCTTTTCGGTACAAATTCGACAATTTATGGTAACGACAAGGCATACTGAATGCAGTCTGCATAAACTCTGTCTCTAGGGCAACAGTTTTACGGAATTTAGTCTCATCCTAATTGATGGTCACATGATTTCCATGCATTTTGGCGGGATTCTTAATTAAAGAATATCGTGCATGTGCAGTTTTGTTGATTAACACTTTTGTGCAAAATGACTATAGGACAATTTAAAGTTTGGGGAATGAATGAATGAGTGAATGATGCATACCAAAGTAAGCAATAGTGGAGAAACATGTTTACGTGTAATGCATTGATTACACGTAACACCTAATTCCGAGCTGCTGCTATTTTGTAGTTTTTAGCGTTGACCCTTCTTCTATTCTTCTGTATTTACGTTGGTGGTCCTTGAATTAGGCCTATAAGTTTGTGCGTCTTCCTCTCAGCATTGCTTCAAAATTTCAGTAATGTAAAAAATCATAAAATATGCCCAGTAGTTCCTAAGTAACACCTGAATATATCCCCTGGTCAATTACATCTTTTGGCATTGTATGTTTAGAAAAATGGGAAAAAAGAAGAAAATCTAGTTATTTTGGACATTTGACATATCCATGCGTTATAAAAGATTGATAGAAACACTAAAACAAACTAAAATCATATTTAAAAAAAAATCTGAGAATTCAGTTAATTAATTTATCAGTGGCTAATTATAAACGATTAACTCATTTTTGGTAAAAACATTCAGTCGACGACATTTTGAAATCATATTTTGTCTCAACGAGATGATTCGCAAGAAATCCTACTTTCTTGGAAAAGTAAGAAAAATATAATCAATTTGTTGTCTGCTGAATTAGCCCAGAGAGTGAGTAAAGTTAAACAGCTGTTGCATTAACTGAACTAAACATACATTGTATAAGTACATGTGTGTGTTTAACAGACAAGCGTTTACAAGCTGAAACGACGGTCCATATCTCTCGCTCTTTAATCAGATTCTTCGTCGAGAGACTTTAACTATCGCTTTTCTGTTTAGACATGCGTGGTAAAACGGTCTAGTTCTTATTTGATCTTCTACTCAAAAGGTGGTATGTCGGACTGGACTATAAAGATAGTTTCTATCAGTTTGTGATATCATGCTCGGAGTGACAATGCGGTTTCGTGCTATATTCAAGATCTCGTTACCGGTATTCGTTTTTTCAGCCATCTTACTAAACCATCATTTAGATGTAGTGAAAAGATTAAAGAAACACATTCAGTGGATTAACAATTCAACTCCAGTCCTTAATACTTCTTTTTCGGGACAAGCTCAAGAAAAGGCGTATGTGTCAGAAATCCTAAAAAATATCAAGAAATTGGACAAACATTTCATGGTGATTCCTGATTATAACAATCATCTTGGAAACGACATGTTCCACTTTGCTGCCTCAGTAGGAATAGCACGTGCACTTAAATACGAAGTCGCCCTTATGCCATTGAATCCTCTGATAAAATACTTTTATATACCAAAGGTGCATGTAATAGATCATGAAATTGTTAACATTTTATCTGTACCTGAAAAACTCTGGAGAAACGAAACCTGGCGACAGAACACACAGTACCTTTCTTATAATTTGACCCTTCATGGATATTATCAAGCATGGACGTATTTCTTCAATGGTTTTCATGAACTGCGAAAAATGTTTACAATTAGACGAAAGTACTTGGCTAAGGCTTTGGCGTTTCTCAACCAAAACATTCCCACGAATAAAACAATTATCGGTATTCATGTAAGGAGAAAGAATTTCATGACACCCCGTGCACTAAGTCATGGAAGAATGGCTGCCAGCACTACATTTTTCGAAACAGCCATGCCGTATTTTCGTGACCGGTATCCAGATTCATTTTTTGTTGTTGTTAGCGATAACATTAAATGGTGCCGAAGGAAACTCATAGGAGATGACATTATATACAGTGACTTTCATCTACCTATCATTGACATGGCTATAATGAGCATGTGTGACCATATAATAATTTCAGCAGGTACATTCGGCTGGTGGGGTGCCTGGTTGTCTAAAGGAACCGTTGTTTATTTGCATGATTATCCAAAGCCAGGTACCGAAATAGACACCTATTTGGTACGAAAGGACTACTATTTACCTAACTGGATAGGCATCAGTAATAACGGGTTCATTTTTGATTATTAAAGGGACTTGATATGCTTGCATTTGGTAGAATGTCTGCCATTTTTTAACAAGGAGACACATTTTACGACTTCCTGTTTGCTTTTCTGCACATCGAGTCCCTTTTATATAGGAGTCTACCCTAAAACGAAAAAAAAATCTGATGAACAAAGTCTTTCCTTTCCTTTTAAGGCAGATTCCTTTTCAGAACGGAGTTCAAACAATTTGGACGGAGTTGCCTCCCGTGAAAGTATCAATTCCTCCTAATCCTTTCAGGTCTTCAGACCAAATCAATTACCTGTGCTACCAGTGTAGATCCTCATGAGACAGCTCGTAGGAATCAACTCATCAGGATCTGCAGTGTTTGCCATTCTGTTTTGATTTTTACATCCTTATTTGCAACAATGAACAGGTTCAAATTCCGTGATAGAAATTTTGTTTGGATAATGAGGAAACTCAGTGTGGAAAGGGGTAATGCAATCAGTGTACATCCAAATGAGACGACTAAAAAAATCAGCCGTCTCATCAGGATCTACATTAGCTGCCTATCTGTTAATGATTTTGAGTAAAAACAAATACTGACAACTATGGGCATGACCAAATTCAATGATGGAAAAGTCCACTTCAGAAACTCAGCTGAAATAGTTAAAGCTTGAAATTGTCTGTCAAAGATGACATCCGCTTTGGTAGTCAAGGCAGTGTCTTAAAAAATAATCAACACAACTGCTAAATATCTTAGTGGTACGGCATCATAAAGTACTTATATACATCTGTCGCCGTCTAATATTGCCTGCTAGAAGGTCTGATGGAGCACGAACTTTATGACATCTAGGCTATACATTCAGAAAAATTGTTGGCAAAACTAATTTTCGGAACAATATTGCCACTCCCTGCAAAATGATTGGTTAGAATACGAATAGTCTGAGGCTAATCGCATGCATGATTGCTTACTTATCTATGGTTGATAACCTTGCTTCCCTCCTTAATTGCACGACAGTGAGTCTGACCGCAGATTAAATATCAGCCTCCTCCTCAATTTGTTTAAGAAAGTTTGCGTTCGCTCGACAATCAATGTCTGTGGTCGGGCTCATTGTTGCCCCATTTGTTGTTTTCTGGTGTTCTGGCTTCAGATCGCCTGTGAGCCATTTGCTTTGTTTCATCACAGTGGTGTTGATTTTGTGTAGTTCATTGATGTTTCACTGATGAAGTAGAGGACCTTATGCGGACCGAATTATGTTTGTAATTTGGAGCTGCATCACAGTTAAGGGTAATATTTCACGCGAGTAAAGAGGACCCCTTTGCGGACCGAACATATGTTTGTAATTTGAAGTTGCATCAGAGTCAGGGTAATGTTTCGTCCGAGTAAAACTAGGTTAAGTTCAATTAGCTTTTCCACTGACCGTTCCAAGGCGGTTCTTCTGTTACAGTACTTCTTTATTGGTGTATCAGTGGTTTCATTTGGGCCACCGGCTGATAAAAAGACCTTTTAGGGCATATACGAATGGTGAATCCGAGACCAATTTGCGAAGCTACGCGTCCGGTCAAGTCCTTAATCTACAACAAAGTCCCTGTATTGTGCTGACGAAAAGCGCATATCCTCACCAGACTGTGCTGATGATGCACAGGCTGGCCTGGATCTTTGCTATTTTTATATGTTCTAAGGCCACGTTTCTCAGCCACTGGCCTATTTGTGATATTTGTTTTGTTTTGTCACTGTTGATTCCTCATCTCTTTTTTAACAATTTTTCAGTGAGATTGATAATGAGATACATGTATTGTCTACAGTCATTCATTTCCTTCCAATGATTCAAGAAGGGCAGTTGTCAGTTTCTGGTCGTAGAATGAGCACAAGTATCAGTTAACCCCTTACAGGACTAAGTAAATAAACGAACTCAGGAATTGATACAATCAGATTCACATCAAGTTCTTAACGTCAAAGGGAAAGACAGACTAATACAATTAAACAGCCACAAAAAGAACAGATGGCAAGTAGAGATGTCAGCGCTTTCCCAAAAAGATGGCAACTTTGTTATCCAGATTAACTGTACATATCTTTAATTAAATAATTGTTAAAAAATATTTGTAAGTTAAACACTACAGAACATTTGAAAAAAAAAACTCCACAATGAAAGTGCCGCCTTAGAACGGTCGGTAATAAATTACTGGGTGGGCTTTAGCTAGCTTTACTGGATCCCAATCCGCGCAATCAGCTTCCATTGCGGTAAAACACATATTTGTTCGGGCCGCGTTAAGGTCTTTAAACATGCCCAGGAAAAATATGGTTAAGTATACTGAACGGCTCGACATGAACTTAACTGTATTGACTTGGCCGTTGAACTCCAAACCAAACATCTCTCCTTCTTATAATGCCTAGGGAAGGCTGCGCTTCGTGATTGTAGAATTAACTGAACACTTATATTGTGGTAGACCTAAAACCTCTACCAAATACTGGTTGTCAAAAAAAAAAAAAAAAAAAAAAAAAAAGAAAAAAGAAAAAAAGAAAAGCTTAGTCTACGCTTAGTACACAATGTATGCTGAGCGTAGACCAAGCTTGTTTTTGAAAGCTAATGCGTTGAGCAGTCCACAGAAAACGACATTGGACCAGTCCAAGACCATTTCATAAAACGCTTCCGGGGCAATTAGAAATACTAAGATTGTCTACTCAAAGAAAACATAGCTGCTGTAAAGGTTGTAGTTGAACAGGATACTGATTGTTAGTGAAGGATTGTTAGTGAAGACGGTTCATTATAAGACGGTTTACACAATTTTAGGATGGTCTGTATTTTCTTTCTTTCTTTTTTTTTTTTTTCTAAATCGACTTTAAACAATGTCAAGAGAATCTGCTTCGGGTTTCTTTTATTATTATTATTTACTTTACACAATTTTAGGAGAGTCTGCTTTGGGATTTTTATCTACTTTACACAATTTAAGGAGCTTTTGCTTCGGTTTGTTTTTTATTATCTACTTTACATTAAGTAAAGAGGGTTTCCTTTGGTTTGTTTCCATTATTTCCTTTATCCAAATTAGAGAGAAATATACACAGTCAGAGTTGGTATCTTTAACTAAATAATTTAATCTCCCTTCAGGTGAAAGCAAAAAGGATTCACAAAAGTTGTCTCCCTTGAAACAATGGCAGAATAAATACCAGCTGTCACTATTAAGTACTCTTAATGTGATTTTCATATTTAATTATACAGGCTATTAGAAGCTTTTGTGAACAGTTTAGATCGAGAAGGCTCCGGTGTTTCATCAGGATCTACGCAGTTCAATACTTTGATTTATTTTAAAGAATTCACCTTCACTATACAGGGCATTAGTGCCTTAATGCGGCCGAAAAATGTCTCCCCTGTAGTTCGCTATAGCGTAGTTTATAATTTCTAGTAACGAAAATTGAACAAAGCTGTTTTTGGGGCTTAAACATGGTTTAACAAGTACTCACCCAGCGGGAACGTCTTGGTGTTGAATCTACGTTAAGTTGACGTCGTTTCATTGTTATATGCTTACCGGACAATCTCTTCTTCGTTGT
The DNA here is from genome assembly GCA_964016985.1 of Anodontia alba. Taxonomy (NCBI): domain Eukaryota; kingdom Metazoa; phylum Mollusca; class Bivalvia; order Lucinida; family Lucinidae; genus Anodontia; species Anodontia alba. The sequence continues at coordinate 72,927,251 of OZ024825.1, forward strand.
TCTCTGTTCTTTGTTACTGAATCCGTGTTGATGCTCGGGCTGCCCTGGGCATTCGCATTTCGCACATAAAATGAGCCTCTATGGCAGAAAACGTACCTTCAGCCATGAGCGTCCAGTGAAGATTTAGATTAGCCTGCGCATTTGAGCAGTCTTGTCAGCATCGTCACTGCCCAGCTAGCATTCTTTATAAATCTATAGCGGGCCGTTATCGGCCCGTCAGCTACCCTGACGGGCCGATAACGGCCCGCTATAGATTTATAAAGAATGCTTACTGGGTGGGCTCATTTTGGATAGCCAATTATCCAAAGTTTCTTCATGCTGACAACGAAGACTCTGATCAGACTGCGCACCGTGTGTGCAGGCAAATCTGAGCCTTCGTTTTGCGCACGTGTTTGAAGGTTGGTTTTATCACGTTGAAGCTCAATTGCGCACTCATTTAGCTAAACGGGGCATGCATTTATTTGTTTCAACGCCATATTTCAGACGACAATTGTCGTCTTCAATTGTTAAACGACCTGTCAACTGCCAATAGCATCACGAAAACATGTCTATATAATTTCGACCCCCATAAACCCCACTTTTATATAGTAAAACTGGGAATAACAGGTGCATGTATTAGTTTTCTTATTTCTGCTAAAAAACGTAGACTGTGGGTACTCGTTAGAACCGCCTTGTCGAGGGGTTCAAATGAGTACACACAATCTATGTTTTGAGCAGAAATATGAAAAATATCAGAATTTTTTATCTGAAATTTTCATTTTTTGGTGGTAAAATTTCAGTGTATTTGAATAAGCATGTTTTCATAATGAACTTAGAAAATTCAAATTGATTCTGCAAAGAAATTGCCTATGAGAGCAATAAACAAACATACAAGAAAGGAAATAGTTGAAGTTTTCTGGACTAAACTAGCTATTTCAGCCACATTCGGCCTCATCAGTGACCATCTTATGTAACATTTTAACGCATCCAAGATTGGGTTCAACGATCACAAAGGACTAGAAATTATAAACTACGCTATAGCGAACTACAGGGGAGACATTTTTCGGCCGCATTAAGGCACTAATGCCCTGTATAGTGAAGGTGAATTCTTTAAAATAAATAAATTCAAGGACTCAATATTTAACTGCGTAGATCCTGATGAAACACCGGAGCCTTCTCGATCTAAACTGTTCGCAAAAGCTTCTAGTCATAGCCTGTGGCATCAAGTGAGATGAGAGTACAAACATTAAATTACCTCATCAGCAGCCCAATGTTCGTGTAGTCTATTCTATCACTTGGTCCCACTGGGCCCGCAGTCAGAGAGGCCACAGCCGCTTCCATCTCTGGGTAAGGTTCGGTTTTGTCTAAAACGTAACAAACGCTACTGCTTGATACTTTTCAGCACGTTGTCAATACAGTCGAACCTCGATAGCTCGAACACCGATGGCTCGTTTACCATGGCTAATTCGAACTCGTTTTTGAGTCCCTACGAAATTCTTCTGATAGCTCAAGAAAACAAATATTTAACGAAATTTTCTTATTTTATCGTGAAATTGTATGTTGTGTGCACTCATTAGAATCGCCTCATCGAGGCGATTCTAATGAGTACACTCAACATACAATCACTGTGTAGAAAATCGAAAAGATTTCCCTAAAGTATCGCTATTTGCTTTCTGAACTGGTGCCATGATTAACCCTCAGTGGCTCGAACTACCCATGTCTCGAACGAATTTCCATGGTCCCAAAGATGTTCAAGCCATTGAGGTTCGACTGTATTTACAATGTAATTTAAGTCATAATAATGCAGTTACTGATGGCAAAAACTACAATAAACTACTGTAATGAAGTTTGAGGTTACAGAAATATCTTATTTGCGCCGCGCCAAGCAAAAAAGTGTCTTTGAGCATGCGCTAAATTTGCAGAATCGCATCATCAGGCGCAAGATCTCATTCGGGCCTTTGCTCTCAGGCTGATCTAGGCCTTCGGTGTTCGCATACGCCCGAAAACTTCATTTCCGCTTGGAATAAAGCAAATACCGGTAATATGTTCTATTAATATGACACCTTAGTCCAAACGTTCACTCGGTGACTCTTTGGGCAAATTCAGCAGACGACAAACTGGTGGCATATTTCTTACTTTTCCCGGAAAATAGGATTTGACATTTCATGCAAATTGTCTCCAAACTGTTTCCGTTATTATCCAATTGATTATATTATTTGTTATATGTATATGTTAAAGTTTTGAAATAAAATATGCATAAACTAAATGTCAAAACCTGTTTTCTGGGAAAAATAAGAAAAATAAATATTTTAAAGTGTCGCCTACGTAAACTTTTACTCAGTGATAAGTGTTAAATGTGCTATTACAAGCCAATTTCAGAATGACTTTCACGATTTGGCAAACTTATAGTTTTTTTTTTTTTTTTTTTTTTTTTTTGTTTTTTGTTTTTTTTCTTTTTTCTTTTTTAAAGTCCGTATATACTTAATTTCTTCCATTACGTCTTAATTTCCTAGGAGGACTCCCAGACGGTGCACATTGTGCACTCCGGATTGCAGGATGAATGCCTACAAGTAACCATTTTGAATTACCATAGGGTTCAAGTCCCGCCGAGGTGGCAACATTCTTGCGTGGAGATTGATCATGAAATATTGTCTACGGTCATTCTCTCCCTTCCGCTGATTCAAGAAGGGCAGTTGTCAGTTTCTGGCGAAAGAATGTGCACAATACTGGTTAACCGCTTAGAGGACTAAGCCTGCCCAGTAAACGTGTGGTCAGGTAAACTGACCGCGCTCGACATGACCCCACTGGGTTGACTGGGCCGTAAAACCTCAACACAACACAACACACCTGCGCAGGTGGTGACTTTCCTTGCACAGGGGGCGGGGGTGGGGTGGAGGGTCCAGTTAACGTCCCGATCCGAGAAACGGCGCACTGTTTTTATGTCATGCCTACAGATGACATGAAGGAAAAAAGAGTTCAGACACCAAAATTCCCTTTTCCTACGCCATGGATTGATTTCGGTTCTCTAACTCTAGAGGGCAGTGCGCTCACCAATGGGCTACCGCACTGTCCTGAAATAAATTATCAAAATGGCTGAACTTCATTTGCCATATAATCAAACTGATATCCCAGGTAGCATTCTATTTAAATTTATATGGGATCTTTAGCGGTCCGACAGCATTCCAGTCGGGTGGATAACGTTCCCATACAGATTTGATTATTATGCATGAAGAAGTAAAGAGTTACAAAAACTTTGTCTATTTAAATCTACTGAAAATTTTGCCACCAAAAAAATGAAAATTTTCAGAAAAAAAATCTAATATTTTTCATATTTCTGCTCAAAAGATAAATTGTGGGTACTCGTTAGAACCGCCTCGATGATGTGGTTCTAACGACTACCCACAATCTATGGTTTTGAACAGAAATAAGAAAAAATAATGTATACTCCCTGTAAATCCCAGTTTTACTATATATAAATGAGGGGTTTAAGGAGGTCAACATTATTTAGGCATGTTTTCCTGGTGAAGCAGCAAGACCGAGCCACTGCCAACAGAGTGCATCGTCTTTCCAAGCACATGGAAAAAGTTAATGTTATTTCCTTTAGTTTGAAGGCTTTTGCAACCCTTTACACGAGAGGTGTAGGCATTTTAGCTGAAAAAAAAAAAAGAAAAAAAAAAAAAAGAAAAGAAAAAAAGAAAAAAAAAAAAACAAAAAAAAAAACACTTAGCTTCTCAAGAGTTCTATCAAATACTGGACGCGGCCATTTTGTTTTCATTCCGACTCGGTCGGTGAAAATGAACGTAAATATTCGCAATTTTCCGTTAAAAGTCGGAGTGAAGTAGGCTATTGAAATGGGAAAATAATATAAATTACTGTATGGGTTTCCTGGTTGCACAGATGTGGTCCAGAAGGTATCTTTGTACGGCTGTATTCTCAATGCCCTGGCAAATATAGACGATACGCCCACTTTCCACTGGTCTTTCCCGGCAAAATAATCCTCACTGACACGTGCCTGCATAACCATCACGAAAAAACGCCAATATAATTTTGACCCCCTTAAAACCCACTTTCATACAGTAAAACTGGGGTTTACAGCGGTATACATCATTGTTCTTATTTTGCTAAAAAACATAGATTGTGGGTATTCGTTAGAACCGCCTCGCCGAGGCGGTTCTAACGAATACCCACAATCCATGTTTTGAGCGGAAATATGAAAAATATCATTTTTTTTTTTTTATCTGAAAATTTTCCTTTTTTGGTTGTAAAATCTTCAATATATTTGAGTAGGCGTGTTTTCGCAATGCACAAAATAAATAAGATTGTAACGTGAGAAAATGTACCTTCAGACAAGTGCATCGAGCAAAGATTCAAAATCGCCTACACATACTTATAGTCTGATCAGAGTCTGGATGTTTTTATTTTATTTTACAAAGCGAATGATCCAGGAGCTCACGCATGCGCAAGCTGATCTGAGTATTTGCTATACATTTTCTTACACTGCAGCTCAATTAATTAGGACAACCACATTTTTGAAGTCAAATTTAGATTTTACTGTAGAGCAGGGGCGGATTCAGAGGCGGTTCTTGGGGATCAGTCGAACGTCCCTATCCCACCACCCCACTTGACTCAAAATTTCATTTTCATAGGAAAGTTTTGGATAAATTTGGGATACTTTTCCATATACTTTTCTTCAACAAGTCCATTTTACTACCTGTGAATATTTGTAAAATTGCTGGGTGAGTGGCAAATAGTGTAGACCCACATCAGACGCCGCGTTTGTCAAATCACTGTCAAGGGCGCATCCATTTTGAATATTTAATGATAGTTTAAAAATATTAAATGGAATCTTCTAGATGACAGAAAAATGAGCATTTTTCGTATAAAATTTATAAATGTCCACAGAAGAAGTTATATACACAAACATAGACTAAAATTATTGCTGCTAATAATATTGTTGTAGGTCTTGCAATTTAATTAAGGCTATGACGGCGTACATTTTCATTAAATATTCAAAATGGCAGCGTCTTTTCCTTTAAGACTCCTAAAATGACAGCAATGTAGTTTGCAGAGATGCATAGGTCCCCTAGCCACGTCTTAATCAGAACTCCATTCAAAGTTGTTTACGTCATAAAAAATGTACATTGCAAAATACAGTGAAACCTCAGTGATTCGATCACCGATGACTCGCTTACCGCGGCTAATTCGAACTCGTTTTTAAGTCTCTAGGAAATTCTTCCGACAGCTCAAGATAACAGATATTTAGGGGGATAATTTAGGAATTTTTCACATCTAAGCATGTTTTCGTAATGAATTTAGAAAATTCAAATTGATTCTGCAAAGAAATTGCCTATGAGAGCAATACACAATCATACAAGAAAGGAAATAGTTGAAGTTTTCTGGACTAGACTAGCTATTTCGGCCACATTCGGCCTCATCAGTGACCATCTTATGTAACTTTTTAACGCATCCAAGATTGGGTTCAACGATCACAAAGGACTAGAAATTATAAACTACGCAAAAGCCAACTACAGGGGAGACATTTTTCGGCCGCATTAAGGCACTAATGCCCTGTATAGTGAAGGTGAATTCTTTAAAATAAATAAATTCAAAGACTCAATCTTGAACTGCGTAGATCCTGATGAAACACCGGAGCCTTCTCGATCTAAACTGTTCGCAAAAGCTTCTAGTCAAGTGAGATGAGAGTATATGTTGTGTGTACTCATTAAAATCATCTAAACATATCAAAAAAGTTTCTAGAAGGTTGAAAAGACATCCCTAAATTATCCCCATTTGCCCCCTGACCTGGCGCTATCACTAACCATCAGTGGCTCGAACTACCTATATCTAGAACAAATTTCATGGTCCCAAAGCTGTTCGAACTATTGAGGTTCGACTGTATTTTGCATGTGCTTATGCGCACCTATGTGTAACATAAAAACATGCGTTTGTATGAATTACAGAAATGTACCTGGGTTACGTCAGGAAATTCCAAACTTTGAAGAGCATGCCGTGGATAGGACATACAGTACTGGATCGTCTGGTTGTTCTTGGCAGCGGCAGTTGACATCTGCATCAACCAGTCGTGACCAAGAGTCAAGTTTGTCACCAACGCTTTCATATAGAGTGTTTGAACATACAGCCAATCCTGCAAAATGTAATGGCCGCTAAGGTCAAGTTTGACCTGTACAGCTTTTATAAACCAAATGAATATATAGATTTTAGACAACTGTGGCAGCCATTTTGTATTTCCTATCGGAACGATTTTAGCTATTTTACATCTACAAGTCAGTTCGATGATTCTTACCAAGTTTCAAGTTAAATGACCTTTCGGTTCAGGAGAAGAAGCGAAAACTAGACTGTGCTAAATGTTATAAAGGAAGCCTTAATAGAAGTGATTGGGCTCTTGATCCCTTAAACTATACTGCAAAAATAGTTTCAACATATACATTACTAGCCCTACATATTAGACAATTGGAGTCTCGGTTTTATTAAGACTCTTTTTAAGCAGTAATGAAGTTTGCAACACTGCTTACGCCCTTTAGCGTATACAAGAGCCGAACTCCATTTCCAACTATACCACAATTGGCCCAATGATCCCAAAGGAAATGAAATATAATCTGCACACACTGCCAAGGATGCAATCATTCTTCATGCCGATAACGGACTTCTGTCAGATTGTGCGGATGTACAAGCTGATTTGCATCACGAAAACATGCCTATATAATTTTGACCCCTTTAAACCCCACTTATATATAGTAAAACTGGTTTACAGGGGTATACATTATTTTTCTTATTTTGCTAAAAAACATAGATTGTGGGTACTCGTTAGAACCGCCTCGGCGAGGCGGTTCTAACGAGTACCCACAATCTATGTTTTGAGCAGAAATATAAAAAATATTATAATTTTTTGTCTGAAAATTTTCATTTTTTTGGTGGTGACATTTTCAATATACTTGAATAGGCGTGTTTTCGTAATGGAGTGTTTGTTGGGTGCATATTTTAAAAGATATGTTTTCTCCCGTTGCGGCTAATACAAATATATTTCCGAATTACATACCTGTTCATACAAAAACAGTCCCCAGTCCTTGGCTTGGGAAAGCAAATAGTCCCAGAATGCCTGTAAGTATTGAATAACATGTAGAGAATTAAAATATAACAACATATATCAGGTACAGATGAGAATAAAAATCTAAACGGTTGCCCTTGGAAACAAGACCACGCAAAAGAACGAAAACCGGAGACTCGGTTTTATTAAGTCTCTTCTAATATGCTATGTAGTGCGCAAGGCTACATACGCCCCTAGCACCGGCTAAAGCGGTTTTCGATTTAAAAGTCACCAGAATGGGCTCAATGATCCCAAAGGAAATAAAAATATAATCTGCACTATTGTAGACGTGATTGTTTTGGTGGACAGTTCACTAAGAAATCCATACGATACACTTTTCTCTTAACCCATTACGAAAACACGCCTATTGAAATATATTGAAAATATTACAACCAAAAAAAGGAACATATTCCGATAAAAAAATCCGATATTTTTCATATTTCTTCTCTAAATATAGATTGTGGGTATTCGTTAGAACCGCCTCGGCGAGGCGGTTCTAACAAGTACCCACAATCTATGTTTTTTAACAAAATAAGAAAAATAATGCATACCCCTGTAAACCCCAGTTTTACTATATAAAAGTGGGGTTTAAGGGGGTCACAATTACATAGGCGTGTTTTCGTGATGCATTTTATGTCTAGCGTCACATAAAAGGGGCATTGGCAAACAGTGCCAACATACAGTTCCTGCAGATTCCACGGGCACGGGATCTGCCGCCAAAGTAGGTGCCCCTAGACTAATTCTGAAAGATGTATCTAACATGATATACTCACAGTCTGAACACAAATCTCCCTGTGGTACCGTGATGGTGATGTTTACAAAGTAAAGAGAAATTGTAATGTCAAATTACACGATAGTTTCGACTTTCGTGGCAGCATTACGAAAACACGCTTTATTGAAAATTTTACAACCAAAAGCGGAAAAATTTCAGATAAAAAAAATCCTATAATTTTCATATTTTTGCTCAAACATAGATTGTTGGTACTCGTTAGAACTGCCTCGGCGAGGCGGTTCTAACGAGTACCCACAATCTATGTTTTTAGCAAAATAAGATAAATAATGTATACCCCTGTAAACCCAGTTTTACTATATAAAAGTGGGGATTTAGGGGGTCAAAATTATATAGGCGTGTTTTCGTGATGTGTGACTCTCATTTCAATGTAACATCTTGCAACACGAAAAACTGTAACACTTGCCAAGTTTGATCACAGACATCCAATTTACCATTGCATCTACTAATAAGACAGATCATACCCAGATTTGGAATAGTCTTAGCTGTAAGTCCTCTAACGTTGTCTATGGGGCGGAATGTTCTTTTTGCAGATTGATATACGTAGGAGAGACTAAAGGACAACTTCGTGCAAGAATGTATAATCATAGACTTGAGGTGACTCACGGTGGCAATCAATTGCTTTATCAGCATTTCAATCTTCCAGATCATTCTATTTTGTCTTTTAAAGATCGTATACTTGAACAAATATATTTCCCTTTGAACAATCCAAATCTGAGCACGCCACTTCGTAGACAGCGTGAGGAATACTGCCTCAGGGAATTATATATGTATATATGTTTTTTTTCCCTATATTCATGTGTCATCAATTAATTGCTGTCTAACTGATAATGTATTTGTGTGTATGTGCGAGGGGGTGGGAAACTTGTTCACGGCATGCATACCCTTGTCAATGGGGATCCGGGGTCCTCTCCCAGAAAAGTTTTGAATCCTAGAATCAGTGACCTATAGGATACATTTTACACAGGTCACTCCTAGAATGCCGGAGAAGCCATCTAACAAAATTTAGACATTAACTAAACTCTTAAATATGACTCAGTTTCTTTATGAATGGTTAACATAATGCTTATATACGCAGGGGTACAGCGTTGAAAACAAGGCTGCATGTGCTGATCAAGACGCTTTAGATCCTTGGCTACCAAAAGGGCCTGCAATGACTCTGATCAGACCGCGGGGATGCGCAGACTGGCCTGACTTCGCTAGGCGCACATGCAATCTTGTAGGAAATGCTGTGCCCCGGCTCATATGTAAGTCATCTCTGGTAAACAAATTTTGAGGTCATTACCTGATCATCAGGAAGTGAGCCCAGTAATCCAATTATAAAAGTAAAGTTCCCGCCATGCTCTTTCGCATAAGGTGTCTTCTTTGACCTTCAAACATTGAACAAAGGTTAAATTACCATTAAGTTGACTGCCAAGAATATTAACCTACCGTATTCGATCTAACTGTCGCACCGTGTGCTAAGGTTTTCAAAACATTATTGGAAAAGCTTATAGTAAATTATCCACCTAATAAGGGCACGCTTAAAAGAAAGATGATCAGAGGACCTGATGACGCTTATGCGACTTTCTTTCTGAATTTCATTATAAAATTATACGTTGCTGGTACTCATTTGAATTGCCTTGTCAAGGCAATTCAAATGAGTACCATTAACATGTGTTTTTATAGACAAGTAGATAAACGGTCACATGCTGTAATCTAAAGACTACTGTCCTTTCGACATCTCTCGGAAAGATGTTTTTTGCTTGGCGTTTTATCTGAAATGAAAATATTTTGTTCTGATTGACTATATCTTATCAGAAACCATTTGTCTTTTCTGTTTCTGTGTTTTATTTTGAAATATGCGCCCTAAAATTAAATTCGTCGCCAGAAATTGGTCTGACCTATGCAATTTCTATAGTAAAGTGATTTTTTGGAATTTTTGTCTTAGTAAATATTTTTTACTTTTCTTTGCAGAATTTGAATTATTAATGTTTCACAACAATATTGTGAAAATTTCAGAAAAATTGAACAAGTGAAACTTGTTAAAAATCTGCCTCCAAGTTAGTTACCCTACAAATTTCTGCATAATTTTCATTCATTTTTACTATGGGAAAAAGTGAAAATATTGGATTTTTTAAAAACCACTGACTAGAATAAAACTTTTTGCGCATAGGTAGTTACGACAAATGGTTTTGCATTAAATCAAGACAAAAGTTTACAAATTTACTTCTTCTGTTTAAAGCGCCGAGCAAAAAACGACTTTCTGAAAGATGTCAAAAGCACAGTAAGAAATTGCTAGATTCTCTTTATCAAAGCATATGTTGTTGATACGCATTTGCAATTCAAATCAATACCGATTACACAAAAGTCACGTTTTCTTTTTTTTTTTTTTTTTTTTTTTTTTTTTTTTGATAAAAACTAGAGGATAAAAGAACACGGGTTGTAATCTGAAGACTAAGAAATTGCTTGACTGTACACTTATAGAGGTTTGTGTGGTAATTACGTCGCATAAGGTATGGCCTGGGAAAAATAGAAAACTGATATGGGTACCCGAGATACTTTTGATATAGATAGTTTAAGGAGTGTTCGTTTCAGAGCTGATTCATATTTACTATAGCTAGTGATAAACACAGCTAAAATGAGACGAAAAGCGGTACCGCTCACTACTGATTTTAATGCCTCTCCCTGGGCGCTATGCTTGAGATAGGAAATGAATATCATAAAGAGGTGATTATGAGATCCCACCCAGCAGGGGGGTTGTTCAGGGGCCTTCTGAAGCGCAATTAATTTTTAGGAATGTTGCTGTGTCCCGCTTATATGATATTACTTTAGGAACAGACAGAAAGGCCAGTATTAAATTCTCTACCTGTGTATCAATTATAAACCCTTAAAACGCCATGAGAACCTGCATCTGAAAATGTCGTCTGTTTTATTCTTACAAATTGTTCATACTTTTGCATACAGGCAAACAGTGTGGACCCAGATCAGACTGCTCCTAGAGGAGCAGTCTGATCAGGGTCCACACTGTTTGCAAAAATGACTTTTAAAATCACAAGCAGATGACAAAGCAGACGACAAATGTGATTGGCAGTTTAAGGGTTAACAGATTACTTCGTTTTGTTGTGCCCAGATTTTTATCTTTGATAAGACAAATGACCGAGACACGTCTTATTTCTATGTCTTTAAGAGCTTTCTTTGTGGCGGCAGTGAAACGTCTACCCTTACTTCACTTTAGAATATGAATATGTCTACTATTGTTGGCATTTTCATATTTATTAGCAGAGAAAATTTCATGCTCAGTTGAGCTGAGCACGAAAAACAGTTTTATTACCTCGGGACCCGATGGGCTTGAGGCATAATAGGCCAGTGTCTCTAAACACTGCACCCCTCCTCCCCCTTTCCCTCCCCCACCTCCCTCCCTCGCACACACACACCGATGTACCGAATAAAGGTTTATTTACATGAAATGACTCCAAAATACAGCTCTACGTGAAATTACCACACAAGACATCAGTTTTTCGAAAAAAGAAGGAACAAGGACTGATTAGGCAAATGATGAGGTGGGGTGGCTGGGTGAGGTGAAGGTGTCCTGTAACTTAAATTGCTTTTGTCACCGGGGCGTCCAACTGACATCGGCTTTCAGTTGGGCAAGGCCTGCTGTCCTTGCAGCAGTTAAGGGTAGAGGGAGAATGTTGTTATTTCTTCTGTTCCTCCACTTTCTTTCATTTCCCTTTTACTTCCCTATACCCCTCTTTCATTTCCTTTACTATCTCTTCTATCTCTTTTCTCCCTTTCTCTGGGAGACGACACAAAATGACCCACAAGGGTTGACGTGTCGTTAAACCCCAACACAATCAATCAAACGATGAGAAAATGCAACAGAAGTACTGTTTTGGGACGATCAACAGTAAAACTGTTGAGGGGCTTTAACCTAGTTTTATTAATTGTGATACAGTTCCAATTTCGTAGTCTACGCCCACGGGCGTAAATAATCTTAGTATCTGTTATTGCTCCGGAAGCGCTTTAAGAAAGTTCATATACTGGTCCAGTGCTATTTTCCACAGACTGCTCAACGTTATAATCAAGTTTTGCCCCTTTCTCCTCAGGATTTCAGTACTCCCCTCAGGATAAAGCCTAAATCCAAATACACTAAACCAGGGTCCAGTTGTTCAAAGCTAACGACTCCGTTAATTAACGATTCGTTGAAATTTACATCGAGTGATACGCAAATATGCTGAAATTTTTTGCTGAAAAAATGTGAGTAGCTTTTGCAGTGCTCACATTTTTTCAGCAAAAAATATCAGTATATTGTATATAGAATTCGCTAAAACAGTTAACGAAATGACCCTTAACGAGCTCGTTAAGCTAACGACGCTTTGAACAACTGGGCCCAGCATGTTAGTTCTCTTTAAAGATGCATAGTTACCAATATCTGTTGTGTGCAGCTATAGGCCATCCTGTTTTATCACTCAGATACCTGAAATAAGATAGAAAAAACATGAAACGTTGATGCAGGACAATACATATTACCGAGATATTATTTAACCTTTAATCGTTAGGCTGATAAAACAACTGCAATATTACAACGTTTAAAAAGCTACTTAAAAATGATTTGGCGCCAGGGCAATTTGAAGTAGAAGATAAATTCAAAATACATTTTTGTTTTTTGTTTATAAGTAGTACATTTCTTATTTTTGTAAGAACCGCATTTTTTTTTCTGCACAAGAATCTGAAATACATGTCCACAAAAACAAAAAAAACAACAACAACAAAAAAAACAACAGAGAATTAGACTATAGTCTACAGTAAGGTTCTCCGTATTTTTCCGAAAAGGAATACCTAACCCAGCATGCACGCAACGTTGCGACAACGTCGCATCAACGTCGATACAACGTCATGACGTTGCATCGACGCTAATGTGACGTAGTATAACCGTCAAGTGTCCTCTGGGAAGCGGAATATTCTGCAAAATTCAATGAGATATAGAACACATAAAGTTTATCATTTTAAGTAGTTAAATTGAACTCATATTCTTTCAAAAAGGGGTCTACTCTATAAGTAAAGAAATTTGCTCCCAGAGAGAGCAAAGTTTTTCCTTGCAGAGTTAACCCATAGTCGGAATGGGCGTGTTGAGCGGTTAAGCAAACTTTTACATGTAGCCAAAGCAAATGTCTCTCTTGATAAATGGCGAAAAATCTACCAAGTGGGACCAATCTCCTTAAAAAGATGTAAAATGAGCCACCTCAGAAAGCAGCTACAAGGTCACACAAACTAAACCAGAACCACCACTTGAAAATAGTCAGTAGTAAAAACTTACGTTTGATTAAAAGGTAAGTAGTGATCTTTTACAAAATTAATACACTGTCACTGCAGTTCTAAGAATCGCAATTTTCTTGTTTAAGTGTAAGCATCCCAGCCTCATCCGGGAATCTTGCTGTTGACAATTCCAAGGTCTGTTGCAACCCTTTTAATAAACTTTGCATTACGTTTGAGCCAGTGCACGACAAAACCTACAAAAAGACCTGTGTGACCTGCTCAGACTAAGATCAACTTGGTCATCCACCAAGTATGGCAAGACCATGGCAAGGGTCTAGTTTATCCATTTTTGCATAGTCTGTAGGCTGTAGAAGGCACAAACGATCAGCAAAAAAACTCTGGATGCGCAGTCTGATCTGAGTCTTCGCTGGCCGCACGTCTTATTGAAGTTTTTGTCGTGCGCTAGCTCGTTTTTTTTTTTTTTGTAACTGGTCATTTGTTATTTGGGCTTTAAAATTTTATGTGATAAGAGGTACGTTGCCAAAAGTAGCCAGTCTGTCTAAGAAACATTAGACACGTAAGCTATTTTCATTTTTTACTTTTTACATGTTTCATTGCTCTCAGGTGACATTTGTACTTACATCTAGTTTCGGTGCATTTACTTCTCTTTGACTCTTTAATATGCATGTATTTACAATATATTCAGTCGTTTATTTCATGAGAATCTCAGTTTTGCATTAACATGTTGAAACCCTCTCGTAATTATTTTTTATATTTTAAACGAACGAACAAACAAACAAATAAAAAAAAATAAAAATAAATAAATAATAAAAATAATAGCAATAACATTAAAACATGTAGGCAGGTTTAATACTTACTTTATTCCATGTGGAAAAATACCTTCCATCGGAGTCCACGTGAGAACTGCCTTTAAAGCATCTTTTGGGTACCACCAGGAATCTAGCTGCAGATATCTTTAGAGAGAAAACAAAAATCAAGTTTAATATTCCTGAACCCGTTTCAAATATCAAAAATCAAATATCAAATATCTCTTGAAATGTTGATTACAGTGCAAACATCTTGTACATAAATTCTGAGAAAACTGGGTTCTTTTAACCAGTTTTAGTTTGGAGACCCCACAAAAGGTTAATTGGCGAATAGTGCAGACCCAGAGCAGAAGCCACACAACGCGGCGTCTGATCAAGGTCTACACTGTTTACATTACATACAGGAACTTCTATAAAATATAATAATAATAATAGTCAACAACACACCCTGCTATTGGAAATAGACCCGTCTACAGAGTCGTGGCAGACTGAGAGTCCACGCGATGGGTTAAAACAAAGAACACACTAAAGAAAACGAATTAAGGAGAAACGATAGTTATTGAGGATGTTGTTAACTCTTGTCCTGCTGAACCCGGATATACTCTGCCTTTGCAAACAGTGTAGATCCAGATCAGCTGGCTTCTGAAGAAGCCAACTGATCTGGATCTGCACTGTTTGCCATTACGTATGTGAAATTATAACAACAATCCGGATCAAGTAATCTGATTGGCTGAAAATCAGAAGTAGGCGTGGCATCTTAATTTATTCAGCAGGACAAGGGTTAAATAGTAATGTAACTTGCAGCACTGCTCATATATGACATGACATTACATGATATGGTATGATACTACACCGACAGATACCAAAAGGATGCGAGCTTGCAAAGGACGCGAACTTGCGAGCGGTCTTTGATACGCCATCATGTGCAGCATAAGCGTATGCGCAGTTGCCGAAGCTAAACGACCCGCTAGCTTTTTGATAAAAGCTAATTCTTGTTTCTTGATGTGCCTGTCATCAAAAGCAACGTCATATAACGGAAACACTCGAAGGCCCCGGTCGAAGGCATCCGAGTAAGCATGCAATATTAAGTAAACGTGCTTATGGGCAATATCTGCACGTTTGCTGATCGGATTTAATCGCACATTTTAGTCATCAAATATAATTATAGCGTCATGACATGACATAACATAACATGACGTGACGTGACGTGACGGCACGTCACGTCACGTGATATGATATGATCTGATATGATATGATATGATACTTACTTATAAGGTATCTGGTTATCTATAGCATATCGTTTGACTTCCATCAATGTGTCTTCATAGGTTTTATGTTCCTCTGGGTGATAATAATAATAAGCTCCTGTATGAAAAAATGGTTATTATTATCGCTTAGCATGCTGAGTTAGAATTTTAGCAGACAACATTTTGAAATATTGTTGATGTTGTAAACAAAAATAGACTTTGACATTTTATGCAAATGTCTCGTTTGGCTAGACTGGTATGTACTTAGTACACCTCTAGTGTGTGCACTCTACCCTGCAAAAAGATTGTTCAATATTTGAAATTAATGCGTTTTACCCAAACAGCTGATATATTATTCTGTTTTCAGTCCGATTTCCATTTTATTCTTCCGTTCTAATGAACAACATTACATTTTATGATAGACAGATAGATAGATAGATAGATAGATGGATGGATGGATGGATGGATGGACGGACGGATGCACGGACTGACGGGCGGACAGATGGAGGGGCGGACAGACAGAGGGACGGAGAGACGGCTAGCTGGCTGGAGAGAGAGAGAGAGAGAGAGAGAGAGAGAGAGAGAGAGAGAGCAAAAACTTATGTGATGCACAGTAAACCCATGAAGTTGGATAAACAACTCCAAATGCCTACAAACTCGCGTAGTCAAGGCAGATTATTTTTGCCATTTGTTATTTCGAGGGGATAAATTCAAATATTGTAAAACTTAGAAGATCCTGATTAGACAGCGTGTTTACAGGTCTGAACCGCGTTTTACCCTGTGGCATTCACTAGGTCTTGGTGCGATCTTTACCATCGCAGGATACTCGACTGAACCAGAAAGAGAAGCGCAGGCTGATCTGAGTCTTCGCTGGGCCCACATGCAATCTTGTAGGAAATACTGTGCTGCAGCTCAGATGGTAGGAACAACTTACCATTATCTGTCCAGTATCCGAGATAATTTAAACTCATGTCATTTGAAGCATTAAGTGACCTTTCCATTGCAAGTGGCATTCCAAATTGAATTTCAAGCTGCTTTCCCGATGACTGGAAAGCCTGAAAAAAAAATGGAAAGTATTCCAAAATCGTGAATATGTATGCCTGTATACGTGCACAGATTCTAATACAATCGACTCTCGTTATCTCAAACGTCACTGGGCAAAACATTTGGTTTGAAATAAAAGTTGTTTGAGATCAAAAGAAATTGCAATGTAAGGTACATTGCAAACTAAACTAATTGTTCATTATTTACTTTGATTGAAGTAGTAGTTTTGAGTCATCAGTGTTTGTTACTAAAATCTACGCACATCACGAAAACATGCCTATATAATTTTGACCCCATTAAACCCCACTTTTATATAGTTAAACTGGGATTTCCAGGGGTATACATTATTTTTCTTATATCTGCTCAAAAACATAGATCGTCGAGGCGGTTCTAACGAGTACCCACAATATATGTTTTGAGCAGAATTAAGAAAAACATCAGAATTTTTTATCTGAAAAATTTCATTTTTTGGTGGTAAAATGTTCAATATATTTGAATAGGCATGTTTTCGTAATTTGAGAAGGGCGAACAGCACACGATAAATCACTTTTATTGACCAAAAAGTATTGATATTTATGTTTTTTTCTTCTCCATGAAATACATGTTGTGAGTACTCATTAGTAGCGCCTCGCCTAGGAAATAGATACATTTTCAGGGGAGGCAAATCTGAGCAATCATTTTGCCCCCTTCTGAAAAAATGCCCACTATAAAAGGTAAGATCTACTCCCAGCAGGTGGCAAATTTTACGTTTTAGAGTAGACCACTTTCCAGAAGAAGCTTGAAGAGGAAAAAGGCATACAGGAAGTCACAAAAGTTGTCTGACACCCTTGTAAAAAAATATGGAAAATCTACCGAGTGCATCAAGTCTCCATTAAAGGCTCCATATTCCTCAAAAATAGACAGTTTATCATCCAAAAAAAGGTTTAATAAATTGATATATGATCATAAAATGTAGCACCTGAGAGTCTGTAAAATTTCAGTTATTCTCTCGTCCTTGAACTGGATCTGAAATGAAATGATTTTTATCGTATCTCTGAATTAATGTTGCCAACATTAACATTAATCCAGAGATAAAAAATCATTTCATTTCTGATCCAGTTCATAAACGAGAGACTAACTGAAATTTTACAGGCTGTAAGGTGCCACATTTAATAATCGTATCAATACCAAATATCAATTTATTAAACCTTTCTTGGATAAAAAATGTCTATTTTTCGGGTATATGGAGCCTTTAAGCTGTTAGAAAAATAGTGATAACACGGTATATGAAAACTGTCTGCGGAAACTGAGTATATAGAGGATATTTACTCTTTTAAAAGTGAACACCAGAAATAATTTCATCGAGTGTAATGTGTAATGAAAACATCAGTATTTTTACGAGTGGGAAGCACAAGTGAAAATCTGAATGTTTTTATTTCACGAGATGAAAATATTTATGGTATTCCCTTCAAACGAGTTAATTTTCCTTTTACTTTATTATTTCCATGATAAATTGCGTCTAACATCACAAGTGACGCCGCCAAACGAAACGTTAACGTTATGACGTCGACGTTCAGTACCTACCACATGCAGCGCTAGACAAAACCAAAGTTTTATCAAATGAAAATCATTTTGGCACTTTACTGTTCCTTATTAAGAAAATGAAAACCCACAATTAATAGTTCAAGTTTATTAAGAAACAGAATTTGCAGGCGTTCAAACAAACGAAGTGGCTGTTTGCATCTGTTCGGGCAACAACGGAGACTGCCGATGTATTCCGAAACGAGTAGCGAAATAACACATAAAATATCGATATTTTTCTCTTTTTATTTGTTTCGGCTATATATTGATTTCACAGCTTGAAATAAAATAAATCATAATATAGGATTATATCAAGGGCAACAACCGACGTCATCAACATGGTGATCTGCACATTAAGGCGCTTTTTCACCCCAAAATTATTGACAATTTTTTCTTATTTTTCCACGAAAAATATGTTGTGGGTACTCATTAGAAGCGCCTCGGCGAGGCGCTTCTAATGATTACCTACAACATATTTTTCGTGGAGGAATAAAAATAAATTTCTGATACCCCTCTTATCTGGAGCTATGCGCATAACTGCGACTGTAACATTTGTTCGGATTTACGGCAAATCATGAAGAGTGCATGCTGCGAATCTCCTATGCGCACCAAACCTGTCTATTTTAGTGCTGCATTTTAGCTAAAATGCGAACTCAATATATATTTTTGCGATTGTAAGTACTTCGACCAATCATACTCAAATTATCAGTGTTACTGATATAAACATGGATGGTCGAACTTTCGGAATAGCCATTGCGTTTGATAAGCCCGATTTTTGGAAAGACAGACAGTCGATATGACAGAAAATTTAGTGCACTAAGTGATTATTCTGCATTTCATAAAGTCCTAATTAGTTTAACAAGATTCCGTGGAACTAGTTACTGACGAAAATACGTGCATTCATCATCCTTATACCGTAGTTTATAATGGGTGGAGTATGCTATCATGCAAACATCAACAAACCTTGTTAATGCCATCATCAAACACCAGAAGTGTGCTATAAGTGAAATTCGTCGGTATCTCGCTAACTCCGCCCATTATGCCCCAGGCTATATGCCCGCCCTGTTTCCCGTCATGCCATAGTGAAGCCGCCATGAAGTGATTGTATGGAGAGATAACTACTGCCTTGCCGTCCATGTTGAACAATGCCAGAGGTCCACCTTTGATTCCATCGTTGATGTTGACAGTTGTACTGTCAAACCTAAAGAAAGAAACACTATACTATTACATGCGCAAGACGAACGTGATAATCTGGAGTAGAAAAAGACCCAGAAAAAGAATAAATAAATAAATAAAATAAACAGCAAAACTTAATGACGGCTGATTCTTCCGATATAGCTTAAGAGAACAACTACATTGTGTTTAGGAACAGTTTGTTATTTTATCATTTTAGCGATGTTTAAGTGACTGTTATCTTATCATGAAAACATGTATGTTGTGTTTACTCATTAGAATCGCCTTGTCGATGCGATTATAATGGGAACACTCAATATACCATCATTTTATAGTTGCACTGTCAACCCCAAAGAAAGAAAAAATTGTGCAAGTGTACTAAAGGAGGGACTTGTGACAAATGACAGACGTTAATCTGGAATGGAAAATGATTTAAAAAAAAAGTACGCAGATTGTCAGTATTTTGTCTGTTCTGTGTAGCCAACGGCCAATTTTATTTGACTTCTCCGCAATTCGAAAACCAAATTCCGCTTAAGCCAGTGCTAGTGGAAAAAGGGTTGCATACGCATTCATGCAAACTACAATTTTCCATTTGTAGAGTCGCAATGAAACCGAGACCGTTCCTCTGTTCTCTTTTCAAATGTTTAACTTCTATATTGCTGTCCAGGCGAAATACACACATGTGACCAGACCCTTACGCTATAAAACTTTTTTTTCATCCTCAACTCAGCTGAGCATGAAATTTCCTCTGCTAATAAATATGAAAATGCCAACAATAGTTGGCATTTTCATATTTATTAGCAGAGATATTTTCATGATCAGCTATGTTTAGCAAGAAAGAATTTGCAACTGTCAGTCCTTTGAGATTTATTAGAACAAATTTCATGCTCGGCTGATTGCTCTGAGCATGCCCAAGCAGCATATGGATAAAATCTTCAAGGGAAATAACTCTGACATAAAAATACAGTTGAGTCTCCAAGAGTTGTCAGTCCTCAACAACACGCAGTAGCCTAATTTCCCAAAGTGATGTTTTGCAATTGTTGGTCATTTGAGATTTATTAGAAGCACAAATTTTATGCTCAGCTGAGTTGAGTATGAAAAACGTTTTATAACCTTGGAGCCAGTTTGTTCATTTATACAGATTGCTCTGAGCACAATCTCCTTCAAGGGAAATAACTCTGAGTCTCCAAGAGTTGTCAGTCCTCAACAATATACATTAGCCTGATTACCCAAAGTGCCGTTTACTATATATGTAACATGTGTACAACAACCATCTCTCTACAATGTCCAGTTTTATGCCTTCCCAAAAGTGGTTGTTTTAGGGAGGGGAGGTTTCAATGTATTGCCTCCCTTCTCATTCGGGGTACTCTTAACGATAAGTACTCCGAGTTAAATTTTCAGCAGACATTTGAAATATTTTTCTAATAAACAGGATTTGACATTTCATGCAAATTTTCTTTAATAGGTGGAGAGAATTTGCATGTAATGTCAAGTCCTGTTTTCTGGAAAAAAAAAAAAAAAAAAATTATCAGTTTGACGTCTGCTGAATTTGCCCAGAGAGTGGTAATTGTTTAAGGAAAAACTTTGGTCTAAGAACTATTAAAATTGTATTTTGATTAAACTTTGAAATTGAATATAAGGATTAATTTCTGGTGAAGTCTATCACTAATATATCAGTACTTTACAAGAAAAAAGTCCGTCCGTTTCGAATGCTTTTAGAAAGTTGTTAATGCACGGTGCTTTACTCAGAAGAAAATAAAAAAGTCAAACTTTTTGTCGTGATTCAATGCAAAATCTTTTGTAGTAAATTTATTCCTATTCACCAAACATTTTATTCTGTTAATTGTCTTAAAACCAAAATCGTTTTATTGTTTTACCCCATAGTAAAACTGGGTGCAAACTATACAAAAGTCGATAGGCAGATTTCAGTAAGTTCCACATTCAAACTTCCAGAATTTTGACAATATTGTTGATTGATTGATTTGGGGTTTAACGACACGTCAACCCTTGTGGGTCATTTTGTGTCGTCTCCCAGAGAAAGGGAGAAAAAAGATAGAAGAGATAGTAGAGGAGATGAAAGAGAGGGACAGGGAAGAAAGAGGAACAGGAATGAAAGTGAAGAAACAGAAGAAATAAAAACATCCCCCTCTACCCTTACCTGCTACAAGGATAGCAGGCCTTGCCCAGCTGTAAGCCAATATCAGCTGGGCGCCCCGGTGACGTAAGATAAAGGACATTGTCGTGACACATCAATAATTGATAAATTAGTGATGGAAAGTAAAACCTTTTACCGGCTACTGAAATTGCGTAGGCAAGACCAATGCCCAGTAAGCATTCTACATAAATCTATAGCGGGCCGTTATCGGCCCGTCAGGGTAGCTGACGGGCCGATAACGAC
This sequence comes from Anodontia alba, assembly GCA_964016985.1. Taxonomy (NCBI): domain Eukaryota; kingdom Metazoa; phylum Mollusca; class Bivalvia; order Lucinida; family Lucinidae; genus Anodontia; species Anodontia alba. The sequence goes on from OZ024825.1 coordinate 72,948,612, forward strand.
CCGCTGTAGATTTATAAAGAATGCTAGTTGGGTGTTTGACTGTAAATTTTATTTAAGGGTAACTATTTTAGAAAAGAGCACAGAAGCCGAAAATACTAAAGGTTTCAAATAAGTTATGAGCCAGTGCACGACAAAACCCACAATAAGACCTGTGTGACCAGCAAAGACTCAGATCAGCCTGTACACCCATCTGGTATGGCAAGGATTCTTGTTTATCCTTTTTCCGAAGGCTGTAGACGGCATATGCGATCAGCAAAGACTCTGATCAGACTGCGCGGATGATCAGACTGCGCGGATGCGCAGGCTGATCTGAGACTTCGCTGGTCGCACAAATCTTATTGTAGGTTTTGTCGTGCGCTAGCTCAGTTATGGCAAATCAGAACAAACCTTTTTCACCAAACATGTCTTTCTCAGTGATGTCGAAAGGATTTATCTCTATATATAACGAAAGGACAAATCTATATACTTACCACTCAGGTCGTACATACAAGAGAGAGAGAGAGAGAGAGAGAGAGAGAGAGAGAGAGAGAGAGAGAGAGAGAGAGAGGAGCATTCATGTTAACAATTATACATTCCATCAGAACAGAGAAAAACAGAACTGACCATATCTTTATTTATTACTCAGGTCGTATATACAATGATGTTAGAGAGAGAGAGAGAGAGAGAGAGAGAGAGAGAGAGAGAGAGAGAGATAAATACAAGGAAGCGGAATAATGTCATAACTACGAATATTAACAAAGGAATAAGCACTCAAAATTTTGTCAAAATACATGTAGAATATTGTATGACATAACAACTGAATAATATATATTCACTATAGAAAGACTTACGTGGACATCTGTTTGTCCATGTTTCCAAACATACTTCCTCCATACGACAGATAGCCTAACTTTTCATCTGGGTCTTTTACTTTGAAACGAGGAAATCCAGATATTGTTTCTTCAAACGCAACAATCCCCTTCGAGGTATCTACTGCTCCGACTGGAAATATCTGCAAAAATCATCTTATGCATATTTAGAAAAGAAAGTGCATTCCACAGTTTTGCACATAGAAACCAGCATGAAAACACTTGTTGCTGCACATTTTGGCAATGACTGAAACTTTGTGCTTGTCAGTTATTGTCAACAATGAAAACAGTTTTTTCTTGAGGTTATGTGACCTTATTATGAAAATGTGTATGTAAAATATGAAACTGCTGAATTCTTATTAGTTTCAGGTTCTACTCTAACATAAGTTATTACATGTTTTTCTGTGGTTTTTATGAAAACAACGTTGCATACAGGTATTTATTTCTATATTTCTATATTCAAGTAACATTCTGTAGGTGCTCTGTCAAATTTTCAACTGTTCCAGGACAGTGCATTGTCCTGGAGTTGAAGATAATCTATCGAAAACTGCACCTTTTGCATAAAATGGGACGCAGGCGGAAGGGGGTAGGGTATTGTTTATATTAGTGCAACAGCAGGTTTTAGTGCATTGCGGTATGTTTTATAATGATTAAATTATTATTTGATATGTTTGCAATTTATTATTACAATACCTAATGGACATGTACTGTTATATTTGCTGGAATTGCATTTTATTTTTGTGACGGCCATGCGCAAGTAGCAATGGAAGTCAAAATTGTGGAGTGCACTCATAACACCATCACATTACGAAAACATGCCTATTTAACTATACTGAAAATTTTACCACCAAAAAATGAAAATTTTCAGATAAAAAAGTCTCAAACTTTTTCATATTTCTTCTCAAAACATAGATTGTGGGTACTCATTAGAACCGCCTCGGCGAGGCGGTTCTAACGAATACCCACAATCTATGTTTTTGAGCAGAAATAAGAAAGATAATGTATACCCCTGTAAACCCCAGTTTAACTTTATAATAGTGGGGTTTAAGAGGGTTCAAATTATATAGGCATGTTTTCATGATGACATCAGCTGCTGATGAGTCACTTACAGATACACTTGGTATATTTTCCGGTATCTTTACAAGGAGACAACTTTTGTGACTTCCTATTTGATTTCCATCACACAAAAGCCCCTTCTAAAAACGCATCTACTCTTTCCTTAAGAGTAAATCCCTTTTCAGAACAAGAGCAAAACTATTTTGATAAGGTTGCCTCGCCAGAAAATGCACCCAATTCCCCATAATTTCTTGGACAAAAAATGTCATTGTAAACAATGAAAGCCCGAGTATCACAATCATTTCTTAGGAGTTAAGCGTATACCTATACCATAACCCGGCACCACAACTCAGTGATCCCGGGCTATGGTATAGGTATACCATAATTTTAATATGAAACTGGGCTTTTAAAATCAACTAAAATGAATAGTTTATGTTTGTTCAGTTGAAGATGTCAAAATATTTCATTGGCTTTATCTTTTAAATGCCATATTTTGTTTTATAAAAGCACAATTTAAAGATGCGCTTTGGAAATTTGAAGAAGACCTAAACTTAATGAAAGATTTTGAAATTTAAGGTAGATCTTAACTTAAGGAATAATATTGGAAATTCAAGGTAGATCTTCACTTTAGGAATGATTTTGACAATTCAAGGTAGACCTTAACTAAAGGAATGATTTTGGCAATTCAAGGTAGACCTTAATCTAAGGAATGATTTAAGCAATTCAAGGTAGACCTTAACTTAAGTGTTGACTGTGAAACTGAATCCTGTATCAATTTGCTCCTAACGTATTTGTTCTATTTGCCAGTCTACCAAGATTTTTAAACACAGTCTGTCATATTTTAAAATAAGTACCATAAGCACATGCGTTTGCCTCTCCCCTAATTCACTCTTTTTACTGTATAAATGATGATTATTTTTTGGAGTGAGGTTACCTGAATTCTAGATAAATGAAGCATTTCTTTTATGGTTGTATTTAAAACACCAGACATAACTGAGGTAACTTTTTTTCCATTAAACTGCCCTCTGAAAGGGTACACAGCCTAACTTTATACAAGCACATAATAGGGGTTCCGAAAATGAAAGCTCAAACTTTGACCTGCTGTGTTTGAATAAAAGAAACCAGCAGTTAATAATATTCTCTTATTTTTCATAGAAAAAAAAAGACTTGTCATGTCATTCGAATTGTCTCCGAACAATTTGAATGAAATATCATTTGTAAAAAACATATTTTTAATTTCCATGTGATCATTTAGCCTACAGAATGCTAAACACAAGAATACAGTCAAATGAAAGTGCAAGCAAAAAGAATAAAAAGGAAAACAGACATGTGTCCAAAGTACACAAATGCCCCCGCCCTTTGGACCCCTAGCCCCACCCTAGGGCAGACCCCAGGGGCAACTCTATCAAAGAGTTGAAGGTTTAGGTCCGGGTAGGTAGCATACCATTTCAACATCCTAGCATAAAAGATACCAAAGTTATGATCAAGAGAAACGCAGACTTGAACGTAAACGTAACTTAAACGTTTGTTAGACTCTGGTTACGAACGTGACATAGGCATATACGGACGTATACACGTACGAACGTAACATCACGGCGTTACGCTATATGCCTCCGGCCTTCGGCAGGCGGGGCATAATAAACAACAACGGAAAACAAAGCTGACAGCCTAAGCAATACAAAAGTACATGCTTTTATATTTTCTCATTTCTTCATAATAAAGAAAAAAAAGAAAAAGAAAAAAAAAAAAAAAAAAAAAAAAAAAAAAAGCATGTAGTGAGGACTCATTAGAAGCGCCTCTGTGAGACGCTTCTGAAGAGTACAAACAACATATGTTTTTGTGGGAAAATAAGAAAAACATTGATCTTGATAATATCTTATCTGGAGGAGAATTGAGGACGATTCTAGGTTGTGATTAAGCACGTCAAATCTGATATACACCACGATCTCTTTATAACACTATTGTTGGGGTCCATAGCATAAACCGTGTTAATTAAACAACCGTGTTATAGCCAAACAAAAATGTATAGATTATATTGAAAAATGACCATTTTATGGTCATTTTTCAATATAATCTATACATTTTAGGGATCCATCTTTGAACCGTGTTATATCCAAAACCGTGTTATAACGAACCGTCTTATAAAGAGGTCGTGGTGTATGCTGTGAAAAGGTTGCCAGAAAAAAAAATAAACAAATTAAAACTCTGGTTTTAAAGCTGGTTCTTATAAGCGGTCTAATAAAGTAGACCCTTGCATAGTCCTGTTTTCACTATACAATCAAAACCTCAATGGCTCAAACATCTTTGGAACCATGGAAATTCGTTCGAGATATGGGTAGTACGAGCCACTGAGATTTAATCATGGCGCCAGGTCAGGAAGCAAATGACGATAATTTAGGGATTATGTTTCGATCTTCTAGATAATAATATGTTGAGTGTACTCGTCAAAAATTGCCTCGATGAGGCGATTCTAATGAGTACACATAACATACAATTCCATGATAAAATCAGAAAATGCCCTTAAATATTTGTTTTCTTGAGATATGAGAATAATTTCGTAGGGACTAAAAAATGAGTTCGAATTAGCCATGGTAAACAAGCCATCGGTGTCCGAGCTATTGAGGTTCGACTGTATATCATGAAAAACATAGGAGTTATACACATTACTTAGACTTGTTAACATACTATCACTGGCGATTTGGTTTCGATTTGACTTGTGTGGTTTTATGGCCCAGTCAACACTATTGTTGTCATGTCGAGCTGGTCCGTTAACCTACTCACACTTTACTTTTCTAAAAGGTTAACCAGGGCTGCGTTCAGAAGTGCAAAGTGATAGCGAATGTTTTGCCATGGATCCCTGTGCCTTATGACGAGTGCCAACAGAAGCAGGTGTCCAGGGCAAAACAATCGCGAGTAACTTGCACTTCTGAGCGCAGCCCAGTACTTTGTGCACATACTTTCGCCATTAACTGACAATTGTCCTTCTTGAATCAGCGAAGATGGAGAATGACCATAGAAATGGTTTATGATCAAGCTCTATGAAAGTTACGTGGCCGTAGATAGTTTGAAGTAGAAGCAGTAGCTCCATTAAAGAAATTCCTTAAATCCCCACAAAGAAAGAAAATTGAACCGGGGTACAGCATTTCCTACAAGATTGCAATGTGCGCTCAGCGAAGACTCAAATTAGCCTACGCATGGGCGCAGTCTCATCAGATACTTTACAAAGCACTCTCTATGAGTAGCCAAGAATTGAAAGCGTCTTCAGGCGGAGAGCGAAAACTGATCAGCCTGCGAATCCTGGCTGAGTCTTCGTTGGGCGCACATGCAGGCTGTAGGAAACGCTGTGTCCTGGTTAATCATCAGAATTTAGAGACACATAAGAAACTGAAGAACGCAGGCGCTTCCAGAACAGAAAGCAGTGTGGGCTCATTATTATGTTTCTTACCTGACTAAACAAAACCTTGGTTGTAGTGTAAATACTCTTAGTGTAGATTCTGATGGCAGCTATCACTGATGTTTTTGTGTCACCAAGTGTATATGTAAACTGAGTTTCTTTCCACTGCTCGTAGACATCACCGCCCGAGAGCTGGGTCACGCTTTTCAGCAGGAGCGGATAGTCAGTGCTGTTAGTGGACCAAGTTTTTCCATAGCCATTGAAAAACGTAGGTCCATTTTCTAACCATAATTTGTTGTTGATATACAAGGAATATGAGCCTTTGTCATCGTGTCTGAAGTCGAATTCCCTATCTCCAGATGCTGATAAAAATATCAAAGTAAATAACATTTAAAAGATGGCCTTGGAAATAAAGAACATACAGTCGACTCTCGTTATCTCGATTTCACTTATTTCGAATAACCGCTTATCTTGAAGTGAGAATCTGGTCCCTGTTTTAATGTGGGAATCTAACAACTGGTAACAAAATATTGTGGAAAAGAGGAGAAATTGCTCCTTCCCCTCTTTTCTACATTATTTTCAATATATTTCTAACTTTAGGAGTCAAATAACATGTTAATTTTTGAAATGTGGTTGTTCGATTTATTTTTTCCTCAATTCTGCAAATCTGATATGTCGAGGTACGGATATCTCATATAATATACATGTATGTACGTGTATATATATATAAATATTTCAGAGAGTCCCTTGGGCTTCGAGATAACGAGAGTCGACTGTATAAAAGAACTAAAATCAGAGTTTCGGTTTTGGCGAGACTCTGCAAATGACAGCATTCAAGTTTGCAGGACTGCATTCGTCAACAAGCACCGACTTGAGCGGAACTCTATTTTCCGAGATACCAGAATAGGCTTAATGATCCTGAGGAAATTAAAAATAAAAACTGTAATATTGATGAAACACGGAGACATTTTACGGCCGCCACATGGCACTTAACACAAATTATTGCATAAAAAACAGTGCCACTCGTTATTAACAGCCATGCATTAACTGGCGAAAAGCCGTGTATTAACAAGGCAATTCAAGCGCTGTTAATGCACGGCTACGCAACTTTCAATATGATCGTACCGGGGCCAAAGATTTGCTGCCGTTACGAGATGTGTACTGCCCGGCCCTAGAAATGTAACAAATGTTTTCAGTTTTTATGCAATAATAGCGATCGAACCTTCGGCCTCGGTTTCTACACCTCCCACGGGACCTGGTGAATGTTAATGTATGAAAAATCATGTTTGATCCCTATATTGCAGAGGAGTCAAATCAAATTTATAAAGATTGTCCTTGGAAACGAAGAGCACATAAAAGAACCAAAATCGGAGTCTCGGCTTTATTGAACCTCTCCATATGACAGCAATGTCATTAGCTGGGTTACATGCACCCCGTTCTCCCATCCCCCCCATCCCGAACCCCCTCCCATGCGCCCATTATATGCATAAGCATCGGCTTGGGCGGAACTCGATTTTCCGAGCGAGATTTATCCAGCCTGCTTTGTCACAGGCGCTTGAAGTCAAGTTAGACGTCGAGGAGGAACTAAAGTAGTAAGTCTATTGATGTTATTCTATTTCATCGGCTTAAATGTTATTGTTGTCGAACTGGTCCGTTATTACTTATATATATACTCAAAACCAAAATAACTTGTCACTTTTTACTGATGGGTAATTTTGTTTCTGCTTCGATTTCTTTGTAATAAATTAGTGCAATTGTTTACCATGGTCAGACTCAACAGAATTCAGGAGAGATCATTCGTGTAAGTGTCTCCAGCCTCGAGTTATCTGCATTTTCATTGAAAAAAGAATTTGCACATTTTCTCACAACTTCAAAAGCAGAACATGATTTTCAACACAAAATCTGAAAGGCCATTGTTTGTCGATAAAATTCCTTGCAAAATATTTTTTCTGCTCCACCTGGCCAATTAATGGCAATTACTCAAAGCTGCTTCACGTTGAAACTATCTCCCTTGCAATAAAAACAATAATGAATTTTCGTCGCTCTCTGATATTTTTTTTGGAAGTTTTAAACGACGATTTGTTTGGACATCTGCAGCGAGTGTATCACCAGAAAAAGATGCAACAGTTCTTATTGTATCAAAAGAAAAATTGATGACAATTTCCTGTAGGATTTCCATTACAAACTTTGTTAAGTTTGATCAAACGGCATTTTCGATACGTAAAACTCGACGCGTTCTGAATAGATGATGCACAATAGACGATGCAGACGTTTTTAATTTAGGAACAATTTTAATGCATGTCTAATCGAATAAAGCGTTTTTACCTAAAATGAACCTGTATTTAAGGTATAGTAACCTCCCAAAAGTGAATTAATATCATAACTTTTGATTTTGACCCCCTCTATCTTGAAAGAGACCATTTTGATTTTCTTTTTGACAGAAAAGGCTCAACAAATGTGTATCATGTGAACAAATGCTTGTTCTTTAACATCATTCAAACTTTTTTTTTTAGATTTCACTCAGCAAAAATTTAGTAAAGCGTATAGATATTAGCGGTAAACTTACTTTTGGATTTAAGTATACTTACGCCACAATAGTGACGTGTCTACAACTCTTTCACCCAATTTAATTAAAACCATATTCTCCGCAGGAGGATCTAACGTACACCTATAGAGGGTCACCATCGAATGACCTTTTGGACTGGCCAATCAGAAAACTGCTTACAAAATTTTGTAAGTAAAAGTGTGCAAATGTATCCGTTTCAGAAAAAGAAAAAAAATGGCAACGCCCATAGAACCACAGAAAAAAAAGTGGCTACACCGAAAAAACAAAAGTGTATTTTTGGATAATATCTGCGTTATCTGCGGGTTTTCCTTCATTTAAACGAAAAGAATGGTCGACGGAAAGAGAATGACAGAGAGCTTTATTAATAGGAAGTAAAAAAAAAAAAAAAAAAAAAATCGCAGATGAACGGCGAAAAGAAATCGTACTTTCCAACGTCGCCATTTTGTAAACCATGCCAAAAGCGGTACGTAAAACACGATCTGACTAGCTGTCTTAATATAGTCTTAAAATATACGTTTCGGGTTTCCCGAGTTTATTCGATAGTGACCTTTTCCCCAGAGCTTGTTGACAAGGTCTGGCTTCAATCAGACTGCTCTTTCACTATTCATCCTATGGTGACACCACGTTTTTCTTCGCAGTCGAACATGTTGACATTGCCATACAACATTTCCTGCGACGTCAAATTTCATAACAGGAAGTAAAACACTTAATGGCCTTGTGACACAGCTTGCACACCTGGCAATACCTTTAAGGGTTAAAGGCAGAAGTTCAAGGACCTTAGCTACGATCGTATGTCTTTCCTTTGTAACGTACAGTTGATCGTCTTTGATCATTACCTCTGTTCGACAAGTTTGCCACTGAACTGCACTCACGGATCTGGATCTTAGCTGTTTGCTTTGAAGACCTTAAAATCAGTACGAATTACAATGTAACCTCCCTAAATCAGTCACCGTTGGAAAGATACAAACCTGGCTGTTGTGAGGAGGTGGCTATTGTAGAAAGGTCTTCTCTAAAGGGATATAATTTTCTCCCTCTAGGAGCAAATTATTTCCTTACTGAGTAGATCCCTTTTCAGAATGGTACAAAAACAATTTTGACACAGTAACCTACTCTAACATTCACGCAAAAAACTGTCTTAACCAATTAATAGAGCTTTTAGTGGGGGCTTGATCAAGACAGGTTACATGGTACATGCATCTGAGTAATGCTGTGTAATTTGCAGAATGTGCAAACCCTAACCAGTCTGCTTGCCTAGGTCGGGGAATGCTGACCCCGTGGACTCGATACTGATTCGTGTATAACCACAACTACATAGAGGCCGCAACGTCAGAAAATGTAACTTCGGACATGTGCGCCCAGCGAATGATCAGATCAGCCTGCGCATTCGCGCAGCATGATCAGAATCTTCATTGGGCTATTTTGGATAGCCAAGAATGCAAAGTTTCATCATGCAGACAACGAAGACTCTGATCTGACTGCGGGGATGTGCAGGCTGATTGGAGTCTTCGTTGGGCGCACATGTCCGAATGTACGCTTTTTTTTTTGCTTTTTTTTTGCGTTATGACTGCTCGTACATATAAATCTGTCACGTACTGTGAAAGAAAACTCACCTAGGATTATTTGAATTAAACAACATGTAAACATCAATAATTTCTCCATATTTGATGTCATCCACCTGTATGTTCAGTATCATACGTTTTCACACTTGTATAGCCTTGTCCCAGATCAATATCGCACAAATGATTGAACCGCATCACGAAAAAAAGGTTCTTATCACTTCTTTTGTTTCTTGAAATCTCATTTTAAAACTATGCTAAATGGCGGCACTAATGTAGGCCATGTTAAAATCTTCAAACAGTTATAACTTTGTTATTTTTCCTTGACCAATTTTGATCAAACTTGTATCAAATTTTATGGTTTGTTAAGTTCTCAATTGTGAAACATATTTTATGTTAGGGTTGCCCTCCCCTTTAACGCTAAGTATGCTGGGTAAAAATTTCAGCAGACATTCTGAAATAGTTTTTTCTTATTTTTCCCAGAAATTAGTTTTTGACCTTTCATATAAATTGTCTCCTTAGGAGAAAATCTGCATGAAATGACAAAGCTTATTCTCCAGGGTCTAGTTGTTCAAAGCTAAAGATGTCATTAGTTAACGATTCGTTAAAATTTACATCGAGTGATACGCAAATATGCTGAAATTTTTTGCTGAAAAAATGTGTGCAAAAGCTACTCACATTTTTTCAGCAAAAAATATCAGAATATTGTATATTGAATCCGCTAAAACAGTTAACGAAATGACCCTTAACGAGCTCGTTAAGCTAACGACGCTTTGAACAACTGGGCCCAGGAAAAATAAAACAAATGTCATCAATTTGTCGTCTGGTAGGCTGCTGACTATGCCCATAGAGTGGTAAAAGATAATGTTAAACTACTGCATTCACATGGAGCAAATTCGTTCCCTGAAGGAGCAAATTCTTTCCTAAGATAGTAAATTCCTTTTCAGAAGGAGACTTAAACAATTTTGACAGACTTAACCCCCGCCCCCCCCCCCTCAAAACCCCTCCCCCTGTAAGTGTACCTATTCACTTTAAGTTACAACACAAGGAATGATCGCGTATGTTGACAACGAAGGCTCAAATCATCCTGCACATTTGGGCGATCTGCGTCTTTGCTGTCTGTTGTTTTGGTTGGTTTGCACTTCAACGGTCCTGTGAACACTATTAAGGTCATGTCGAGCCGGCCATTTTACCTACCCACACTTTAGTGCGCATTCTTTCACCAGAAACTGATAACTGTCCTTCTTGAATCAGCGAAAGGGAGAGAATGAGCGTAAAAAATAGCCCATGATCAATCTCCAATGAAGAATGTTGCCGGGCCCGGCGGGGATCGAACCCGCGATCTCCTGATCACGGGTCAAACGCGTATCCGACTGAGTTACCGAGGCCGGCTGTTGCCCGTTTATAAAATCGAATTAGTGGAGATTGTAGAATATGTCGATGGATAGAGAAGACCTTGGTTACACTGTGTGGAATCCACACTGCGTCGATCTGAGTCTTCACCAGGCCATTAGAAAACACGCCTATTCAAATATATAGAAAATTTCACCTAAAAAAAAAAAAACTGAAAATTTTCAGATAAAAAATGATATTTTCATATTTCTGCTCAAAACCAAGATTGTGGATACTCGTAAGAACCGCCTCGGTGAGGCGGTTCTAACGAGTACCCACAATCTTGGTTTCCGAGCAGAAATAAGGAAAATAATGTATATCCCTGTAAACCCCAGTTTTACTATATAAAAGTGGGGTTTAGGGGCGTCAAACTTATATAAGCATATTTTCGTTATGAATATATGTCCAGGGCGAGGTTCTGTCACGGACTCAATAAAGCGTTTTTTAACGTAAATGGAATGGATACACTCAACTTTTGTGACTTCCTGTTTGCTTTCCTGCACACCAAATCTCTTCTGAAAAGGGCTCTACACTGAAAGGGCAGAATATTGTCCCATGGAAGTAGATTCTTTCCATTTAGAGTGGTCTACTCTAAAAGCAAAGAACAACTTGTTCCCCTAACTGTTTCCTTTAAGAGTAGATCCCTCTCCGGCAGAAGGGGTAAAAACGGTTTTGTCAGAGTTGCCTCTCCTAAATATCCACTTCCCTTAATGTAACAAACCTGATTCGGTCTTGATAGCTTCAGAAAATGATAAACTTATGAACTGTTTATCATTACTGATTAAAGTTCAGAGCTGTTGCATGTGGAAAGTGAATCCTTTAGTAGTTTGAGAAGAGGGGCGAGCTGAAGGGTTTGGGGAGGGGTTGGTGGAAGGATTACCACCTCTTTCAAACATAAGTCGTTTCAAGGCGGCTTCTTGTGATGTGACAAGCGCTTTACGTTTAAGTTAATAGTCAGTTTCGTAGCATTTCTGTGAATCTCCGTAAATCTGATCGGAAATAAGTCATGTGGACTTCGATCACGGCACTTGCTGATACCTTTTTCCGTTTTGAATCCAGCTCGGATTAGCCGTTGCGTTCCTCCATGGTAGACAAAAAAAATCACCGCCGTTTGCATACGATTTGCAGCCTTCAACAATGGCACTTTATCCATTTGTATTCCTTTTTAATTGACGTTTCACGGGCGCCGCCACTTTAATTTCGCCGGTATTTGATTGGGCGATATTTTTTACCATTGATTTGGCTTCGGAACACACAATCGTTTATTTTCGTTTTTCGTACCGGGCCTGATATATATATATATAGCGGTGTCTCTCTCAGTATCACACTGGAGATATTTGACATTCTGTTCAATCAAATAATATCCGAACATTCAAGTTCTGTTTTTTTTTCTTCTTTTTTTCATTGCTCATACTACTGTATTCAGCATTTGGTTGGGTTCAGTCGAGATATATTCCATCCAGCCGCTAAGTATACCAGCTGCGTTTTTGCAGCAGTCAGACAGATTAACGGACTTGTTCGAACGTGACAATGTGTTTTCTTAAACTATTTGACATTTAAACCTTACCCTTAAAGCGCTATAGTCACAACTACAACAGACGACAATTTGAAATATTTTACTTTTGCTTTTTTTTTCAGAGTAAAAAGAAGACTTGACATTTCATGTGAATCGTCTGCTAGGCAGCCGATTCACTTGAAATATCAAATCTTATTTTCTCTGAAAAGTAACAAACTCTGTTTTAGAATGTCGTCTGCTGCAAATTGTCTTAATTAGGGCTTCAAAGGTTGATATCGTCTGATAAAGTTTATCTGTACCAAATTTACATTGATGATTTAAGTCTGTATCTACCTGAGGTATCTACTCTTCAAATATAAACTCGTATCATCTCCATAACAAATGTTATTGAAAATAACATGTACTAATTTGTCATAGACTAGACGCAAGTATTTTATTTTACAAATTTACCTCTGCTGTATAAAAGTACTGAATATCCACAATACAATTTACTTATGACAGGCGCTGTTATTTTTGACTCTATCAGGAAGTAAATCAGTCTAAAATGCGCCGAAAATATCCGTGTGTTTTAATACATTCCAAGGTGAATGTCACGTTTATTGCTCTATATCTGTCTCTGCATTGCCCTTGACGAAAATGTCACTCACGTCATCATATTGCAAAGTGTTTTTGAACAGCAGGGTTTGTACGAGAAGCGAGGACGGAAGTGCTTCCCTTTCTCATGACGTCCCCAGCAGTTCCGGTTGCGCATGCGCACTTCAGGTTCTTATGGGACAATTTTCATGATACACCTGGCTCCACAGCACAGTCGGTAGCGCGTCTGACTGCAGATCCAGGCAAGTCCAAATCCCAGTTTGGCGAAAAACTTTTGTGGAGATTGATCATGAAATAATTTCCACGGACACGCTCCCCACAACCCCCACCACTGATTCAAGAAGGACAGTTGTCAGTTACTGGCGAAAGTACGAGAATGTGTATTTGCACAAGTAATGGTTTAATTGCCGCTTAGAGGACTAAATCTGTCTAGGAAAAATGTGAATATGTTAACCTGGGCCCGGTTGTTCAAAGCGTCGTTAGCTTAACGAGCTCGTTAAGGGTCATTTCGTTAACTGTTTTAGCGGATTCAATACACAATATTCTGATATTTTTTGCTGAAAAAATGTGAGTAGCTTTTGCACTGCAAAAGCTACTCACATTTTTTCAGCAAAAAATTTCAGTATATTTGCGTATCACTCGATGTAAATTTTAACGAATCGTTAACTAACGATGTCGTTAGCTTTGAACAACTGGGCCCTGACTTTAACAGTGTTAACTGGGCCACACCAACTTAAAAACAAAAGCAAAGCTTATCATGGAGCATTCAGATACAATTTCAACGAAAAAAAAAAAAGAAAAAAAAGAAAGAAAAGAAACTATTTTAAACTTGCTTTGCCTCCCATCTGAAAAGGGATATACTCTAAAAGGAAAGAATTTGCTCCCCATGAGAGCAGACCTCTTTTCAGAAGGACCCTGGTCTGCAGGAAAGTAAACAGACAGTCACCAAAGTTGTCTCCCTTACAAAAAAAATTGCAGAAAATTTACCAAGTAACAAAAAAAAGGATTCCAGGAATTATGTGTGGAGTAAACGAGAACTCTGATTCATACCAAAAAACTCATTTCTTCGGACAGAAAAAAACAAGATAAATAATACGATTAGAGTGACTGATTGCGTGGGCCAGGCCTGAGCGATGGAACATTTTGTTGTTTGCGTGGGACCGTTTTGTACTGTACTTATTGTTTTGTTTTGTTTTTGTTTTGTTTTGCTCTGTTCTGTGCTGTAATGTAACTTGCTGTTATGTGCTGTACTGTACTGTGCTGCTGTGCTGTGCTGTGTTGTGCTGTGTTAGTAGAGCTAATTCATGAAGCATGTGCTATATACTGTAGTCTGTTGTGCTGTGCTGTACACGCTGTGCTGTGCTGTGCTGTATGGCGTTGTGCTGCACTGTACTTTACTGTAATGTTCTGTTCTGTTCTGCAACTTACTGTACATAACTGTACAGTACACATTGCAGCTTAATCTGAATATGAACCGGCCGAATACAAACAAAAAGGAGTTAGGCATTGAATTTGAGTTTGAATTTGGAGGAAGAAAGATAGAATTTGGATAAATGAGATATTGCAGGAGAAAAAGAGATTTTGAAATTAACATAATAAAATAAAATAATGGATAATGATGGATGCATGATGGTGATGAATGAATGATGATGATGATGATGATGATATATTGATATAATGACCCGTTTAGGTGGTAGGTAAGTCCAGTTCAAAATGTATCGAGGTCTGGGCTGCTTGCCAGGTCAGCGGGGTAGGTTATTCCAGAGTCTTACCGCCCTTGGAAAGAAAAAGAACATGTGTGCGTTAATCCGAGAAAATGCAATTAAAAAATCCATTTCTAAGTGCAGGTTTGACGTTAAGAGGGAAGTTCATTCTGACTTGTCTACGATAAATTTTGTAAAACATGATAAGAGATGCCATTTTCCTACTTCTTCTCCAGGTTGGAAGAGCCAGTTCATGAAGCATAGCTATGATACTGTCCGTTTACTTATAATAATTGAACAGGGGTGTGGAATTAGCAAATATTATTACTTATGCACGGACAATGGTCAAATTCCACTAGTTCAACCTAGATTTACTTGCCTCACAGAGGCGCTCCTAATGAGTACCCAAAAACATATGTTTTCTTCGAGAAATAAAAAAGTATATATCATATAACCTGAATACTCTTTTAGCCAGAGCTATGAAGTCCTTGTCCCAAGACAAATAAATTAAAATTTCTTACTTGTCCTCAGGGAAATGGGACACGTTGGACAAGTCGGGCAGGGTACTCGTTTTTCCACAGCTCTGTCGTTGAAGATATATTTTACAGCTCTATATTGGACAGGACCATCTCAATTTCATGTATACATTTCTTCTGCCATGGGTCCCAGATGGAAGATGAATATTCTAAAGGAGGTCTGACATCTGATTTGTAGGCAGATTTAATTCTTCTCTTATGTGTTTGGATTTTTTCTCCTTAATAAATTATTGTTCTCTATGTATATAAATGATATTTGCACAGACACAGACTCAGAAATAAGACTTTTCGCATATGTCTGTGTATGCTTTCGTGAAATCAGAGACACAGAGGACTCATTGAAACTTCAGAAGGATATACGTAGATAGATTAGGATGTTGGGCCAGAAAATGGGTATTCAGCCAGTCAAATGCAATATAATGCATATAACTATAAGAGAACAAATAAGATTTAGGCTTCTTACACTTTAGAGGATATGGTCCTCGAAAATGTGGATTCCATTAAATACCTAGGAGTAACAATCACACATGACTAGAGATGGAATACACATATCAGCAACAAGTATACTTGGTTTCCTGAGACGAAATCTTTATGTGGTCCTCATGATGTAAAAAAAGCAGCATATAGGGGACTTGTTCGCCCCTTTTTGGAATATGGAAGCTGTGTTTGGGAGCCCTCAGGCGTGGTTCTTTTACAATAAATCTAAAAAAAAGTTCAGAATAGGGCTGCTAAGTTTATAACTAGCAATTACTGCTATGACTGGAATATTCTTGGAAAAACTAAAATGGCAGTCTCTCGAGAAATGGAGGAGAGACAGTAGACAGACATTTTGTACAAAGGTTTAAAGGGTACTACAGAATTCCAACAGATGATCTTATCCCTCAATTAGGCATAGTAGAAAATAATCTGTCACTGACTTTTCAGACCCCCCGCCGCTAGAACTGACATTTACAAGGGCTCATTCTTCCCTCAAACAATTAGAGATATAACACGGTGAATAAATGTCATTAGACGTTTCACCAGTAAAACTTCTGAATTTCTGAAATAAGATTGGACAGTAATCAGACTGTTCTCCGCCAATGCACTGTGATCTATCTATCAGGAAAGATTGATTCAATTTGACTGTCCTGCTATATATGCCGAGTCGATGGCGCTTCAACAAGAGTATTTTATCAAAGGCCTTGCTGAAGTCCATGACTATCACACCTCTCTGAGCACCCTGGTTGAGAGCATCATACAGAACTGAATCCCGCCGGGGCGGGGGGAATACTCGGAATTTTGTCTGCCACATAGGCTTGCAAAAATATACGGTATGTCAACATATTTTTTTCTTGCAATGTAAAAATAATGAAAGTTTAGGTTTTCCTCTTTTATTGTTTTTTTTTTCCGCATACAAAATATGATAAGAAATGCTTCATCAATAAATCTAATTATGATACTGTCTTTGACTATTCACCCTCTGCAGGTTATAACATCAATTATATGGAAACATAATACCCTGGAGAGTTATGTTTGTGTTAGCCATTATCAATGTATAATTAATACCAGGAAGATAAACACCAAAATCTGCTTTTTAGTGCCTTTATAGCTGGCTGTTAGACAACATCTTGTTTATGTTGCTAAGCTTTATGTGTAAGTTGAACAATGATGTTTTATAAAAGCGAGTGAAAATAAGCATTTTTGTAAAATGAAAAAATGATAAAAAAAAATCACCTCATTAATTCATAAAGATAATTATACTAAACCGTCAAATAATAAACAAATAAATACGGAAGAGAGTATTACTTTTAATTTCTTTTTTTATTTTCAGAATGGCTCAACGATAAAAGATATATAGCTACTAGACCTTACTCTTCTAAGATATTTCTTCGAAACAGACGTTGATCAACATATCGCTTGACAACTTGGATGTAGGATAATTTTCGCATACAGTATTATGCAACTTCGATCGATAAAGATATATATGGAAACATAACCTCTTTACACCACGGTAACAAATTATAACACAAATTTGGATATAACACGGTTCAAAAATGTATATATTATATAGATTATTGATTGGATATAGCACATATGTTTAACTAACACAGTTTTTGTTTAAACTCAAACAACTCTTTTATAAAGAGGTTGTTTTGTAACAAACCTTTTCTCGACTGAAAATTTTACGGCTTTATCGGTCAAATTTGAAAATTTGCGTTACGGTGTTTGATGCGGACAAAATTTTCACGGATAAACATTATTTTGCGTCCAAGTTGACGACTGATATGTCGGTATACGTTGGGCCTGAACGTATACAATGTACGTTGGCATAATATTGTTTCAGTGTTACCCTTCCAACATGTCCTACGTTGGCACAACGTCGCGCCAACACGTTGGCCCTACGGAAGCCCAACGAGCAAGTTAACGCTGGGCCAACGTTATTTTACAATATTAGCAAACGGAGTGACAAACCAAAATACTACGTTGGCCCAACGTTGTCGTGCTATCTGGGAAAATAGTCAGTTTTGAAAGTCACACCCCAAAATTATCAGCAAATGGCCAGTAACCTCGCCCCACCCCCCTCCCCCTACTCATACCCCCACGCCCCCTCCCCCACCCAAAAAATAGCCACTTTTTTCCCAAACCTCCAAAAATAGTTAAATTCAAAATTCTAATTCCCCCTCAAATAGTCCTAGCCTAAGTAGCAGACAAAATTCAGAGTGCCTTCCCCACCCCACCCCACCCACCACCACCCTACCCCCTGGGAACTGAATAAGCAAGCTGGGCTTCTGACGCCATGTTGAATTTGGAATAAAGTAAATTAAGGAGGAAACAGTGTGTCCGATGCAGGACTTGAACTCGCGACCCCCTGCTTCCAAGTCAGGTGCTCTACCAACTGAGCAAACCAGGTCGACAGTCCCGCCAATCACCACACTCCTTCCCCTTTTAAGTGCCAGGCATCAACTGAACACTGAACATACTGCGCCATTTAAGTAAATTAAGGAGGAAACAGTCACATGATGTCCGATGCAGGACTCGAACCCGCGACCCTCTGCTTGCGAGTCAGGTGCTCTACCAACTGAGCAAACCAGGCCGACAGTCCCGCCAATCACCACAGGAATAATCGGTATTGTACACAACTGAACTGTACTTTGTTGTACGTGTTGTGCTGTGTTGTTGTTGTTGTTGTTGTTGTAGATTCCCGCCGTTGACTTGTCGGCGAACCGTCCTTAATGACGTCACAGGAGTTTTGCTTTAAACTTAGACCGTGCGGGCCGCTGGAATTGACTTCGAATCGGTAAATATAGGTCGGAAACCGCGAGACCCCGTTGTCCTTCGCAATACGTTAAAAGTTTTAATCTTTTATAATGTAAATTATAGACCAATTCCCTACTGTGTAGTCCAAGTTTGTAAATGTCTTGTTCATTGCTGGTATACAATGAAGGATCTAAGATAAGCCGCGTGAGCACCTCTGGGGATGACACATTGATAAATAGTCTTTCGGAAACTTCATTAACCTGGATGATATACTTTTCCCTGGCTTCACCATATGCAGGACACTCCGCAAGAAAGTGTTGGCGGTTTTCTGGAGCCCCCTTGCAGAGATTACATGTAGGATCAACCAGATGTTGATTGAATACTGCCTTGTTACTCTGTAAAGTGTATGTGCCGGTAAGCAGACGACATTTAAGTTGGGCTCTCCTGCTATCAAACACACTATCTCTAACGGTCGCCCACACAGGATGCACCTGTCCCATCCGGATCCTAACAGAATTAATGTATTTCAGTGTTGGTCTTCCCTGAATGTCCTCCCTCCAATTTTCCTCGACTTTTCTACTGATTGCATTATCTACGACTGACTTCCATTTCAGCCTAGATGGAGGGTCATCCATAAGTTCAGAGGGAGACGGAAGGCCATACCGGTTAAGAATCACACGAATCCTGTTAAACCAGGAACTTTCCGTTGGCATCTTCATAGCAAGCTGCCGTAGACTGATCTCTTTTTCTACTCCTTTACTTGTTATCCATCTCCAGAAGAGACCCAGCATATTCTTATGCAGAACACACTCAACCGGTGGAATACCAAGCAAGGCCAAAGATGCAGATGATTGTGTTCTATCTGGTAAATGCTGCATCTGTTTCAACGACTTCCTTTGATACTGCTCCAGTTGGTTGATATCTGATTGCTTTAGCTCTTGGACTTCCAGCCCGTACAGAAGTCTAGGGATAACATATGTTGACCACAACTGCCCATTAACGCTCTGTTTCAATCCATTAATACTGTGAAAACCGGCCCCCATCAGTGAATATGCAGTTCTCCTACTTAGGTTGATTTTATCCTGAATATTTGGTTTTTGACTGATATCTCTTAGTATACCAAGATGTTTTGTTTGTTTTTCCTGATGAACCTGGTCATTACCCATGGTGTACACAACGTCTTTTGGTTTCTGTGGCCCGTACGGATATGTCAGTACACAACTCTTCGTTGGATGAATGCCGTATCTATTCCTCCCTGCATAGCTGTGACCACGATCCAGCATAAACTGCATCTCGGGCTGTGAATGTGTCAGAAATGCGAGATCGTCTGCTACTGTAACATGAGGAATCTTGATATAACCAATTAAGGCTCCTGTAAACCGGTTCTCTACTTCCAGAAGGAGGGGGTTGTTATACCGCTTGTAGTGTGACGTAGACAGCACTCCTCCTTGCCTAACACCTTGGCGGATGTTGATGGGGCTGGACAAGTTAGCCTTCCACTTGACTATCGAGGTCAGATCAACATACATGTCGTTTAGGAGGAGCTAATCGTCACCAGTAATTCCATCAAAGTACAGTTTACGTAGAAGGATGCAGTGGTCTACGACATCAAACGCCTTCTGGGCATCAAGTGTGGCTAAAATCAGGGGTTTGCGCATGTTCTTGGCCTCAGATATACATTCGGAGAGGGTCAGTGCAGCATCAATCGATGACGAACCAGCCGTGAAGCCCTTCTGTGACTGTGTCTTTTCAAGTTGAGCGTTATGCCTCCTGTTGAGAATGTGTTCGACAATTTTAAACAATATTGAGGTTACTGTAATTCCCCGGTAGTTAGCAGGGTTAGTCTTCTCGCCCTTCTTGAAGATTCGGGTTATCAGTCCACTTTTTTATTTAAGGACTTGGGGGACCTTCTTTGAAGCAAAGATAAAATTCACCAGGTCTAGTAAATATATCTCGACATATTGTCCACCATATTTAAGATGTTCATAGGTCAGATCCATATAGTCTGCAGCCTTGTTTGTCTTGAGCCGTTTGATTGCATACTGCACTTCTTCCAGTGTCGCCGGAGATATATGCTGATTCATTTTGTTGCAGATATTCAAGATATGTTTGGTATCACAAGAATAAAGTTCTTTTAAGTCATCATCAAAGTTTTCATTTACACTAGGAGTTGCGAGATCCTGGAAATATGTTGCCCAGCCTTCACAAATGTCCTCTGGTGAATCAAGTACTTTATTTTTAACAGTAAGGAAAGGTAAGGATGAGTCTTGAGTTTTCCTTTGGTGTTTGATAAGACAATAAAATTCTTTGTCATTGCCTGAAGAGGCCATAATTCGCTCCACATTCTCGTTTCTTCTCCTAGCTTCGGCTAGCCGCTGAGTCTTTCTGAGGTTCCGCTTACATTGCTTCATCTCTCGTGAGAGTGGATGGTCATGCTTTTCGGGAGCCCCAGCAGCTCTCCACTGCCACCAAGCTAGTTTACACAGTTTAACTGCACTGGACATGTCCTCATTCCAGACCCTGTCTTTCACCGGGTGCATCTTCTTGGAGTCCCTATGACCAGGAATGCTGATTCTTACAGCTCTCTTCAGGGTGGCCGTGAAATGGCCGAGAGATAATACAAGTTCATAATATGTCTGGGGTATGTTGAATGGTCGCAATTTTCTTGCCACATAATTGCTGTACAGGTGAATATCACACTTTTCCCACTTTGGTTTTATTTTCACTTCTACAGGTTTCTGGGTGTTGAGTGATGTTTTAAGTTTCAGTGTCACCGTGACGGGAACATGGTCCGATGTATTTGTATCTGTGCGGCTCTCCACCTTCACAACCCTTACATATTCCTGTGCATTGGCACTGAATAGAATATAATCAATTTCAGCTGAATCCTTCCCGTTCACATGTGAGAATGTTGGAGTGCCGTTCTGTCGGGACTGGAGCTTGTTCCTATCACAGAACTCCTTTAACTTGACATCTTGGGAGATGTTTGGTCGGGCTCTCAAAGAAGCATTCATGTCACCAAGGAGTAATAATACATGTGTTGCTGTAAATTTGCAGATGATTTCCTCGATCTCGAGCAGGATTTGGTTATACGAATCACTATTGCCAGTGTTTCTGCTGGGCATATATACGTTAATAATGCATAAGGGGGGATCTGATAAGACCTCGGAGACGACAATTCTATTTCCTCCATCTAAGCATTTTCGTATCTTCAGGTCTATGTTATTTCGATAGAGGGTTGCTACACCACCATAGCCTCTTGGCTTCTGCGTAGGAGGGAGAGGGTCATCATCATCCACTGCCTTCCCATATCCCTCAAAGGCTTTATGTAATGTGTTAAGTTGTTTAAGTTGGAAGTTAAAAAACCAGGTCTCTTGGAGGCCTATGACATCAGAGGTTCGCATAAGTTGATAAAGATACTGTTTATTTGTTTCAATATTCTTTACATTAAAAGTTGCAAGTTTTATAAACTTCTCCTCTTTCTGCAGGTCTGATGGGAGGCTCGGCCCGTGCATAAAAAAGAATCCTTGGGTTTCAGATTTTTTTCATTATCTGTCACTACAGGGGGGTCCTCTTGAATTATGCCCATGCTTGGTGTACTGTTACGGGGTATCTCAGTGTTTCTACCATTTTCGACTCTTCGAGGAGTTCTCTATCCCTGAATAGGCTCTACAAGTGTAGCCTCAGGAGTCCGTAAGTCCTCTAACAGACCGATATCCTGTTTAGGTGTTCCTTTTCTACCGAAGCTGTGCTGCGTTGCATTGTATCGTATTGTAAATTATTCTGATTCTAATTGAATATGGACACGGCGATCGTACAGGTAAATTATAATTGACACGACTTTCAGAACGCTAGCCTCATCATATTTATTTATTCTATACTTCCGGTTAAAAAATGTCAACAATAAATCGCCAGAAAAGTAGTAATTTGGACAAACCAATGAGCAAAGGAAAAGCAGAAGTAAGATGAAAAGATAGGACGAGTCTATTTTTGCTTTTCTGCGCAGTTATTAAGATATTTTATTGAGATGATCATCAATAAATTGTGTCAAATATTTTGCACTCGGCTGCAGATGGTGGGTGGAGTAGCGAAAAAAGGCCACCCTCCCCCGCCCCACCAACTCCTCCCCGCCCACACACACATCACCCCACCTGGAACCTAGCTCTGAGTACTGCCACACGCCTTTGCAGGTAAATGAAAACAATAGCTAGATATTAGGATGGCTAAAACAGGTTAAAATCAAGCCGTTAATAAGGACCTCTAATGCTGTAGCTTACAGATCTCAGCCTTGAATGCTTCAAGCCTCTGTAAGCACATATGACATAACATACTCAGGAAGGGGAGAGAATTCTACTGTACAATGAATACCGCATTCTGGAAAATTTCCGCGTTGCCTAATATTCATGGAATTTAGCAGTGTATGGGTCCCATACAGCAGCAGCATTCTCCAGCTGTGGTCTGATTAGGGTATTGTACTTGGCACTGGTGACAGTCTCCAGAACCTGATCCATTTTAAAATATGGAAGCTGTGTTTGGGATCCCAAAGGTGTGGTTCTTCAACAAGAAATCGAAAAATTTCAGAAATGCACTGCTAGGTTTGTAACTCACAATTATTGCTTTGAAACTAGGAGTATGACTGGAATACTGGAAAAACTAAAATGGTAGTCTCTCAAGACAAGGGGGAGAGACAGTAGACTGATTCTTTTGTACAAAGGTCTAAAGTGCTAAAGTGTGCTGCCAGCATTCCACCAGATGATCTTATCCCTCCCTCACACCCCCCCCCCCCCACCCCACACACCCGAGAGGCACAGTAGAAATCATCACTCATTGACTTTCAGACCCCAGCTGCAAGAACTGACATTTACAATGGCTCCTTCTTCCCTCAAACAATCAGAGATTTAAATGCCGTTCCATATTAGATTATTACCTCTGCCGAAGGTGCAGAAGATGGTGTGGCTAGGTTTACCTCTCTGGTGAGAACTGGGGACTGACTTCCCATATCACAAGTCGTGGTGAATGAATGTCATTAGATGTATCACCAGTAAAAATTCTGATTCTGATGAAGTACGTACTTTGTATTTAGTGGCTTTCTGGATCCTGTCACCTGCACCTCCTGACATTTCAAGGAGCTGAACTCTATATCCTATCCCACTATGACTTTCACTTTGACAGTCTGTCAAGGTCATGCTGAAGTACTGAGTTGTCCAACTCACTCTCAGTTGCTAGGTATATCGCAGTATCATTGGCAGACAGGATAACCCTGGAGGAAATCTTCTCATCCAGGTCATTTATAAACTATGTCAGAAAAAGAAATGGTGCAAGTACTGAGCCCTTGGGGACACCAGATGTAACTGACTCCAACTCTTCTGAATTAGTCACTACCCATGGGGACCTGCCCTCAAGAAAGGACTATCCGACTCAGCAACATTTCCACCAGTACTACAGTCAGTCATATTCAACCATTACCTGTACAGACCTGCCAATCTGTTATCAACTGACCACTCCTTAAGAGTAGGAAGATTTGCTTCTGAGATAGGGAGATTTGTTTCAGTTGATTTCAGCAAAGAATACAAACAAAAAGTTACAAAATTGTATTGAATTCCTGCTTAGTATTTGTCACATGAATTTTTGAAAAACTTTATAGCATATTTTTGTATTGAATCATACTCACATACATGTACTTTGTTAATTTGAAAAAAAAAATACTGAAGGGTATCCATTAACCCTTGTCCTGCTGAACCCGGATATACCCTGTCTTTGCAAACAGTGTAGATCCAGATCAGTTGGCTTCTGAAGAAGCAAACTGATCTTGATCTGCACTGTTTGCCATTAAGTATGTGAATTTATAGCAACAATCTGGATTAAGTAATCTGATTGGCTGAAAATTAGAAATAGGAGTGGCATCTTAATTTATTCAGCAGGACAAGGGTTAAAATGACTTTCTGAGGAATGGCTATACTTCCAGGGGAGGCATTGGCAACTCTGTTAAGATTGTAATTGCCTCCCTTCTGTAAAACTGTCCACACTAAAATGAAAGAATTTTCTTTCAATGGGAGCAAACTCCTTTATACTTGTGCAGAATAGGCCAATTTTCAGAAGGGGTTTGGTTTACAGGGAAGCAAACAGAAAGTTAAAAAGTTGTCTCCTTTAAAAAAAAGTCTTTATATACAGGCCCACAAGATCCCACTACAATCTGATGTTCCAGTGCACAAAATGTCAGCATTGGTTCCATCCAGAGTGCTAAGATATCAAACTGAAAGCGTGCCAGTTGAAACATTCAAAAACTGTTTGATGTTTTGAAAGTTGACTAAAATGAAAACTCATGTACCAACTGA